>OY728163.1:358646483-359846483 GCA_963277665.1 Viscum album
AGAACCACCCAAGATTTTCTATTAATGAGCACGACCCCACCATTTTTGAAGTATCTAGTTTTTTATATAAATTATACTCATATTCCTTCTCCCCTAACCTATATACTCATCCTATGGATTTCAAATAGGATGAATATAAATAATGGATGAATGCCAATCGGTTGACAAAAGAGTATGAAGAAGGCGTGAAAGAGTTTATCAAGTTTGTAAAAGATCATGCATGTGACCCTTCTCAAATACTTTGTGCATGTTTATGCTATTGTTATTAAAAACAAATTAGTCTAGAGGAGTTGGAAGAACACTTGATCTATCACAGAATAGATCAGAGTTATACATGTTGGAATAAACATGGGGAAACAATGAATGTAGGTAGTGACTGGGATGAAACTGCATTTTATGGATCATCTGATATGATTACAGACATGAAAAATGAAGATGACTGTTTGAAGGATGTGATTACAGATGTGAATGATGATGAAGATCGTATTGAGGAAATGAAAAGGACCGTCAAAGATGAACTTTGTGATTGCACAAAATTGTTTGAGAAGTTCAAAAGTTGTGCAAAGACGCCATTGTATGCTGGTTGCACTAAATATACAACATTATCAGCCATACTGAAGCTGTATAATTTGAAATATGACTACGGGTGGAGTGACACCAGTTTTACGAAACTAATTGCTCTCATGAATGAAATTCTCCCAGAAGACAATGAGCTCCCGAGCCGAACATACGATGTCAAACGAATGCTACGCTCAATGGGTATGATCTCTGAAAGAATACACACCTTCCCGAATGACTATATACTTTTTCACAAGGACCAAAAATCACTTAAATATTGCCCAAAGTGTGGTTCTTATCGATACAAGAAAGATGAATCCAATTTTACTAAAGTTTTATGGTACTTTCCAATCATTCCAAGGTTTAGGTGCCTATATAGAAGTGAGGATACTGCAAAACAATTAACATGGCATGCTGATACAGGAATTAAATATGGGATACTACGTCACCTGACAGACTCTACTTAGTGGAAGAGAATCGATCATGAGTATCCTAAATTTGGAAATGAGTCGAGAAACCTTCGTCTTGCGTTATCTACAGATGGAGTGAATCCTTTTGGTTTTCAAATCAACAGTCACAGTACATGGCCGGTTATGTTGATAAATTATAACTTACCACCGTGGTTATGCATAAAACAAAAATACATCATGTTATCTATGCTTATATCAGGACCAAAACAACTGGGTAATGATATTGATGTTTATTTAGCTCAATTGATTGAAGATTTGAAATTATTATGGGATTCAGGTGTTACATTGTATGATGCTTATAGAAAGAAAGATTTCACTTTGAGAGTCATGTTGTACGGGATGATAAATGACTTCCCTGCTTATGGAAATTTTTCAGGATATAGCATTAAAGGAACTCAAGGTTGTCCCATTTTCGAACAAGGCACACAATCAATTAGGTTGAAACATTCATCGAAAACCGTGTTTCTAGGACATCACAGATTTCTACCGCGACGACATAAGTGCCGTTCTTGGACGACATCATTCTATGGAAGTTCAGAAGAACGTACAACACCGTCTCCACTAACAGGTGATCAATTGTTTGACAAAGTTAAAAACATGGACACTACTTTTGGTAAACCGGCTTCGAAAAACCTTATGAAAATCGGTTGGAAAAAGAGATCATTTTTTTTGAATTACAATACTGGAATTGTCTATATGTCCGAAATTTTCTTGATGTTATGCATGTAGAAAAAAATGTATTTGATAGTGTAATTGGCACATTGCTAAATACATCTGGCAAAAAAAGAAGAAGTAATTAAGGCTAGGATGGACATGGTTGAGATGGGAATACGAGAAGTGTTAGCACTAGTGAAGGGTGAAAAACGAACATTTCTTCCTCCTGCTACTTAAACTCTTTCTAGGCAGGAGAGATATTAGTTTTGAAACTTCTTGAATGACGTAAAGGTTCTAGAGGGGTATTCATCAAATATCAGTAACCTTGTGTCAATGAGAGACTTGAAGTTAAAAGGTCTGAAATCACATGACTGTCATGTTTTGATGCAAGATATCATTCAAATTGCTTTACGTTTCATTTTGACCAAGAATGTCCGCCATACATTAACGAAACTGTGTTTCTTCTTCAAAGCTATATGCAACAAAGTTATAGACCCGGTGAAATTGCCAACTATGGAAAAAGAAATTTCCGTCATATTATGTGAATTAGAAATGTTCTTCCTGCCTTCATTTTTTGATATGATGGTTCATTTGATGGTCCACTTGGTGAGAGAGATTCAACTATGTGGTCCTGTACATTACAGATGGATGTACCCCATTGAACGGTATATGAATATTTTGAAAGGGTATGTCAAAAATCAAAGTCGGACATAGGGTTGTATTGTAGAGCAATATATTGTTGAGGAAGCCATTGAATTATGTACCGAATACTTGTCTGGTGTGGAAAGCATTGGCCTACCGAAATCTCGTCACACTGGGCAGCTTGAGGGTGAAGGAATTTCTATAAGATAGGTTGTCACAATCAATATTACAGATCGGGAGCAGGCCCACCTTTATGTTTTTCATAACAATTTTGACATTGACCCATATGTTGAAATCCACAAAGAAATTATTAGGCATTTGAATCCATATAGAGCTGAAAAATGGACATCAGATACACATAATCGACAGTTTATAGGATGGTTTTGAGATCATATTTTTAAGAAGTCAGATGAAAATTCAGAGTCAATTTCCGAACAACTTCGATGGCTAGCCGAAGGACCAAGTGTGTATACATTATCTTACAATGATTATGTAGTTAATGGTTATACATTTTATAATAATGAACATGATGAAGACAATACCATGTAGAATAGTGGGGTTACACTTGTGGCTGAAGCGATGCATGTTTCTGGTGCTAAGGACAGAAATCCAATTTATGCGAATATGTCATACTTTGGCATCATCAAACAAATATGGGAGTTATATTATACGGAATTTCAAGTTCCGATATTTCAATGCAAGTGGGTTGATAACATGAGTGCTGTTAAAATAAATGATTTGGGATTCATGAAAGTTGATTTTAGTAAGGAAGGGGAGAAAGAAGAACCATTTATAATGGCATCACAAGAAGTGCAAGTATTTTATATTTCAGGTCTCGCAAACCGAAACTGGTCAATCATTCTGTTATCGACCAAAACAGCTGAAGGGTCAGATGAAAATTCAACGGAAGATGACCCTTTCATTGGGACTTCACAATCATTTTGCATTGGTCCCAATGTAGACGACGTTTTGTATGTCATAGGAGACCACAATTAAGGGATATGGATAGTTGATAGAGGGGTCAAATCCCTTCATCCTTTAAAAAAAATAGAGTTCAATAATCAGGTTATTTTTTTATTATAATATAGATTGTGTTACATTATGTTATTATCTGTTCGTTGCTGCTTTTATTTAATCTAAATTAAATGTTAAACTAGTTCTGTAGATAATGACTTCGTCACCTGCTGATGCACCCAATCTCGAGACACAACAAGTCTCTCAACCTGTTGCAGCTGGTCCCACTGCTGAGGTACAACAGGTCTCTCAACCTGTTGCAGCTGGTCCCAGTGCTGATGATAGCACTTCGGAGAAACATAATGATGATGCAGAAACTGAGGAAATGGTAGGCGATGAAACCCCGATGATAAAAAAAACAGGTACGCCTAAGTTTGATAGTTTTAGCCAAAATCATTAAGGCAAAAGCAAAAGGCATCAAATATGAGGTGGTATGGAATAAAAGATGCCAACATGTAAACCACAGCAAAGCCATGTTTAGTAGCTACATTGGAATCGTCACTTGGAAACGTGTTCCGATTGATGTAGAGTTGTGGCACCATGTTGTCAGTGGGATGGAAAAATTAATGTGGGAAGAGATTAAGGTAACATTACGATATCATTTATTTAATTTATTAAAATAAAATAAAATAAAATACTGAAATATTGACTAACTCTTCATCATCTCTTGAAGAGTGCATTTATAGTAGATGTTTCGCACAAAGAATATGTATTAATACTGGCAGGAAAGATTCATAGAGGCTTTCACACCATTTTAACGAAAAATCATCTAAAAGATGCTGAAGGGAAAATCAAGCCGCACCCGCCTCCTCCTTATGCACACTTGATATCCCAAGGAGCGTGGGATGCATTTTACAACCATCGTGTGGAACAAAATTTTCAGGTACATTGTGTTTGGTTACACGTTGTGTAACATTTCTTGTATTCATCATGTTGATTGAAAGGTTTTTATTTATGAAACAACAAATGAGTGCTGAAAATAAAGAACGAGCAGAAAAACCAGCGTACCCCTATCGTAAAGCAAGGCTGGGGTACGATTCAATTAAAAAACAATTGGTACGTATTTTAAAAGTACTGTAATAATTTTATGTGACATAAAACAACACTGTAACCATGTTTCTCTGTTTATATACTGATTGATGAAGCAAAATCCCAAGCCACTTCCATTCCATGCCATGTTCTATGGAAGGAGGCTCGTGTTAATAAAGAGGGGAAACTGGTAGATGAAAACACACAAAAAGTGTGGGAAACATGTGTAAGTATGACATAATATAAAATTGTTTTGCTTTAAATCACTATTACATAACGATGATTACTTATTTTTCCATATTTTCTATTTGACATAGTCACAGGAATCAAAAACACCCGCACCGGATGCAGAAATACTTTCAGCGGTCTTGAAACAGCCATAACAGTATGGCCACGTCAGAGGTGTGGGTTTTGGGGTGTCACCCCGGGAATATTTTTAGAAAGAAACAAGAGGATGAACAAACTAAATAATTACAAGTAATAAGAGATATAGTATCTACCCTTGAAGAAACATTACAAATTCAGGGAGATATGCTAGCAACTTTGATGGAGGAGAGGCGAAGAGAACAAACAACTGAAGAACAACCCACGTGAGAAGATCCTGCCCCACCCCCCCAGCTTTGAGGAGAGCCATTCCCCTCAAAGACCTGACTTAACCAAGGTAATAAATGTTCTAATATTCGTTTATGTGAAATGTGAATCACATAGACACTGATACCTTTCTTGTAATGATATTCTACAGGGTGAAAATGACTGTGATTTATATCTGTCCACTCCCACCCATCGCCTTGTAGTGAGGGATACAGTGTTCAATATGTATAATGACACACTACACTTCAGAACACTTCCAACCGGTCATGTCAAAGTGTCAATTAACATAGATCATGAGACGAGCACCGAGCTACCCATTCCAAATGACGATGAAGACATTCATACGGTGGAAAAAGCTGTTGGAACATTCGTTGCATGGCCGTTGAATCTTGTAAAAAAAAATGTCGACCAGGAGGTATTAATTTCCAATTAATTTTTCAAGAAGAACCTTTAACATTAAATTATAAAATGGCTTAATCGATGAATTTTATTACAGAAGGGAAAAATGGAGGAGCTAAAACAAAAGAGCAGCTCCAAAGGATCAACCAACCGATCAAAATGATCTACTGAGAGTAAGTTCACCCCGCCCGTTCTATATCCACATTTAATATCATTGCAAGATCATGTGGATAAGAAAATGATAGGAGACAAGAGTCACACAATTGTTTGTGAAAAAGATATGTACGGAGAGGAAACATTAGAATTCGTTAGTGCTGACGCTGTTGCTGAGATCATCACATATGCCTGGCTAGGTGCCTCAGTTATAAATGTATACATGAGGTATGTTCTCATGATTTTATTTTACAGAAGCTAATATACTATGATAATTATGGCTAAATACATTTCATATTTTTCACAGGAGTATATATGAAAAACAATTTAAGGGATTTTCCCATGAATACAAATTTGGACTCATTAGTCCTCACACCATTTCTACACAACGAGAAGAAATAGATTCTGATTTTCAGGCTGAATTAATGTCAAATCTGCTCAGAAAGTTTCAAAGCAGAATTACGACTGACAAACTCTTTTTAATACCAACATTTCAGGAGTAAAACTCTAAATTTTTATCATATAAATTATATTTTCATTTCTATCAGTACTTATTCTTTTTTGTGTTTTAAGGGAACATTGGATGCTCATTGCAGTCAATTTGGATACTCCAAAGATTTATTTTCTGGTTTCACTGCATGGATATCCAACAAACCGACCACACATTATGGATATTTTAAATTCATAATACACTAGATCCAACTTTTTAGAACTAAATATCTAGTTATATAATTTATATTATCTTTTAATGAGAAGTTTGTTATGATAGGGTGGTGTATGAATATCTTCTAAAGGCTAGAATGAATCCAGGGAATTAGGACGACAATTCCCACAAGATCTACAAATGGAGAAGTATCTGGGTATATATAATTATATTTCACTATCCAAATACATATCAAAACAAATTACTTATTTTTATCAATGTTTCTGCAATGTCCGAAATAAACAAACGACAATGACTGCAGTTATTATGTTTGTAAACTTATGAAAGAGATCATATTTCATGAACAAACTAGCATCCCTGAAGAGGTATTTTTGAAAATAATTACTACTTAATTTAAAATAATTATTAATCCTTTGTGTATTTATATTTTTTCAGTACTACTATGACTATCGCAAAAAATCCCATTCAGAAGATGATATAAATGTGTTTAGAAATGAATGGGCAGCATACCTGATAGAAGAATGTAAACAAATAGGACAATGAAGGTGAATTACTAATACTTATGTTATCTTTATATAGTCATTGATATCTCCCTTGTTTACATTTATCGAGCATCTATGATCTCCCTTTCTTATGTTTAATATCCTTAGATTAGTGAATTCCTACTACTCAGTTTGAAATTGACATTAACTTTAGAAAACAACACAAGTGACATACGGAAAACCAATAAAACGCATTCAGATTGTTTTGATACTTTAGGAAAATGATCCATGAGTCATTTGTGACATGTAAGAATTGACCACACCTCAATCCGACGCACGGTGTGACCGGTATGGCTAATAGTGTCTGATATTAGTTTGAAATTGACATAACTTTAGAAAACAACACAAGTGATATTCGGAAAACTGAGAAAAAGCATTAGGATTATTTTGATACTTTAGGACAACGATCCATGATTAAGTTGTGACATTTATGAATCAACCTCACCTCAATCCGACGCACGGTGTGACCGGTATGCCTAAAAGTGTCTGATATCGATTTCATATTGACATAAACTTTAGAAAACAACAAAAGTGACATATGAAAAACCGAGCAAACGCATTCAGATTGTTTTAATACATTAGTAAAATGATCCATGAGTCATTTTTGACGTGTAAGAATCGACTTCACATCAATTTGACGCACGGTGTGACTGGTATGGCTAAAAGTGTCTGATATCGGTTTCAAATTGACATAAACTTTAGAAAACAACACTACTGACATATGGAATACTGAGAAAATGCGTTTGGATTGTTTTTATACATTAGGAAAACGATCCATAAGTCATTTGTGACGTGTACGAATCTACTTCACCTCAATCCGACACACAGTGTGACCGGTATGGCTAAAAGTGTCTGATATCAGTTTCAAATTGACATAAACTTTAGAAAACAACACAAGTGACATACAGAAATCTGAGAAAACGCATTGTGTTTGTTTTGATACTTTAGGAAAACAATCCATGAGTCATTTGTGATGTGTAAGAGTTGACCACACCTCAATCCGATGCACTGTGTGACCAGTATGGATAAAAGTGTCTGATATTAGTTTGAAATTGACATAAACTTTAGAAAACAACACAAGTGATATAAGGAAAACCAAGAAAACGTGTTCGGATTGTTTTGATACTTTAGGAAAACAATTCATGAGTCATTTTTGACGTGTACAAATCGACCTCACCTCAATCCGACACATGGTGTGACCGGCATGGATAAAAGTGTCAGATATCAGTTTCAAATTGAGATAAAATTTAGAAAACAACACTACTGACATAAGAAATACCAAGAAAACACGTTTATATTATTTTGATAATTTAGTAAAATGATCCATTAGTCATTTGTGACATGTAAGAATCGACCGCACCTCAATCCAATGCACGGTGTGACCGGTATGGCCAAAAGTGTCTGATATCAGTTTCAAATTGAGATAAACTTTAGAAAACAACACTACTGACATACAGAATACTGAGAAAACGCATTCGGATTATTTTGATACTTTGGTACAACGATCCATGAGTCATTTGTGATGTGTACGAATCGACTGCACCTCAATCCGACACACGGTGTGACCGGTATGGCTAAAAGTGTCTGATATCAGTTTCAAATTGACATAAACTTTATAAAACAACACAAGTGACATACTATAAAAACCAAGAAAACGTGTTCGTATTTTTTTGATACTTTAGGAAAATGATCCATGAGTCATTTTTGATGTGTACGAATTGACCGCACCTCAATCCGATGCATGGTGGGACCGGTATGGCCAAAAGTGTCTGATATCAGTTTCAAATTGAGATAAACTTTAGAAAACAACACTACTAACATATGGAATACCAAGAAAACACGTTTGGATTGTTTTGATACTTTAGGAAAATGATCCATGAGTCATTTGTGATGTATAAGAATCAACCGAACCTCAATACAATGCATGGTGTGATCGGTATGGATAAAAGTGTCTGATATCAGTTTCAAATTGAGATAAACTTTAGAAAACAACACTATTGACATACGGAATACTAAGAAAAGGCATTCAGATTGTTTTTATACTTTAGGAAAATTATCTATGAGTCATTTTTGACATGTAATAATCAACCGAACCTCAATCCGATGCACGGTGTGACCGGTATGCCTAAAAGTGTCTGATATCAGTTTAAAATTGACATAAACTTTAGAAAGCAACAAAAGTGACATACGACAAACCAAGAAAATGCATTCGGATTGTTTTGATACTTTAGGACAACGATCCATGAGTCATTTGTGACGTTTACAAATCGACCGGACCTCAATCCGATGCACGGTGTGACCGGTGTGGCTAAAAGTGTCTGATATCAGTTTCAAATTGACATAAACTTTAGAAAACAACACTAATGACATATAGAATAATGAGAAAACGTGTTTGGATTGTTTTGATACTATCAGAAAATGATATATAAGTCATTTGTTAAGTGTATGAATCGACCGCACCTCAATCTGATGCACGGTGTGATCGGTATGGCTAAAAGTGTCTAATATCAGTTTCAAATTGACGTAAACTTTAGAAAACAACACAAGTGACATACGGAAAACCGATCAAATGCATTCAGGTTGTTTTGATACTTTAAGACAATGATCCATGAGTCATTTTTAACGTGTAAGAATTGACCACATCTCAATCCAATGCACGGTGTGACCAGTATGGCAAAAAGTGTCTGATTTCTGTTTCAAATTGAGATAAACTTTAGAAAACAACACTACTGACATATGGAATACCGAGCAAACACGTTCAGATTGTTTTGATACTTTAGGAAAACGATCCATGAGTCATTTTTGTCATGTAAGAATTGACTGCACCTCAATCTGATGCATGGTGTGACCGGTATGGATAAAAGTGTCTGATATCAGTTTCAAATTGACATAAAATTTAGAAAACAACACAAGTGACACACGAAGAACTGAGAAAATGCATTCGGATTGTTTTGATACTTTAGGAAAACTATCCATGAGTCATTTGTGACGTGTAAGAATCGACCGCACCTCAATCTGACGCATGGTGTCACCAGTATGACTAAAAGTGTCTGATATCAGTTTCAAATTGACATAAACTTTAGAAAATAACACCACTGACATATGAAATACCGTGCAAATGCGTTCGGATTGTTTTGAAACTTTAGGACAATGATCCATGAGTCATTTGTGACGTTTAAGAATCGACCGCACCTCAATCCTACGCACTGTGTGACCGGTAAAACTTTTCATTAGATAAAGAATCAGTATTTATTAAATGAGATAAATCATCCAAAAACATATTGATTTTACATTATTCCCTTTCATTGTTATCAGAATGAAAACATTTGAGTTTAAAATTTCATATTTTAGTTTCACATTTCCATATTAATGTATTATTTCATATTATTGTTTTAATTTATTTCATTATTGCATTACTAACATAATATTTGTTTTCTTATATAGGTGAATTTTTTTCCTTGAGTTCAGATGCTTTGTTCTGCAACAAATACTGTGGACGACAATTTTTGAGAGCGGATCATAGATATCAAAGGATGAAACATGAATGTTTATAACTGTTGTTGAATAATTGTAATTGTAACCATGTAAAACAATGTTTGAAATGTATATAGCAGTGTGTTTTTTTGTATTCATGATGTTAAGTAAATGTATATACCGTTGTCTGTCAAAATATTGTGTGCGAGTGCTATTTTGTGTAGGTGGAGGCGATGGTGAAGGTGTGGCGATGGTGCAGGTTCTGTTTTTCAGGTGTGCAGGTTCTATTTTGTAGGTGTGGAGGTTCTGTTAAGTAAATGTATTCTGGTTTGTGCAGGTGTGCAGATTTTGTTTTGCAGGTGCAGGAGATGGTGCCTTTATCAGCGCTTTTTTGAGCGCTGATAAAGGACACCTTTAACAGCACTAGAAGAGCACTGATAAAGGACCCCCTTTATCAGTGTTTTTTTAGCGCTGATAAATGTCCCATTTATCAGCCCTTTTTTAGAGCGTTGATAAAGGGGACCCCCCCTTTATCTATGCCGACATTAACAATGCTTTTCTAGTGCTGTTAATGTCGGTTTTTAGCGCTGATAAAAGGCCAAGTTGTAGTAGTGGTGATAGTTTCTAAACTGATAAATATGACATTAAGTCACAAAAGGGATACATCTTCACTTTTAATGGACTTGCTATGAGTAGGAAGAACTCAAAGCAGGTTGTGGTTGCATATTATACCACAAAGTTTGACTATATTGTGGCTTTTGAATTAGATAAAGAAGCATTATGGATGTGAAAATTCATCCAAGAGATTGATGCAACACCTAGTAGTAAAGATCCTATCACACTCTATTGTGATAATAATACAGTGATGGATCTTTCAAAAGAGTCAAGGTCACATCAACGGATGAAGTACGCACTTCAGAAATATCATCTATTGAGGAATTTTTCTTAGAGAGGCAAAGCTGCAGTGAGCAGTATTTCCATCGAAGAAAACTTGGTAGAACCCTGTAATAAATCCTTGACTCATCAAAAACATGACTATTATGTATGGTCTAGAAAACTGAATGTTGTAGGAACTTTTCTCTAGTCCAAGTGGGAGTTTTTTAGAGTTCGTGTCTTAAGACCAACTATTTGTACTCGAATTACATGAATATTCAAGGTATTGAATATTAATAAAACTTCTTATTACATATTGATTATTGTTCTTCATGACTCTATTATAATAATGACTTATAGTATATGCCACATTGATAAGTTCACATAAATTCCCCATTATGAAGAGAAACTTCATGTGCTATGATGATATTATCAAATAATTTTCTTCAGTTGGATAACATGATATAATGACACACATACTACATGGAATGTCAGATTCGAGTACTCGTTAGAAGATGAGGCTTATTCTCATAAGGTTCACACTTGGTAATATTCAATATGGGAAGATTATGATAATAGACATGCCAGTAGGAATTCCATATGTTTTGGTGTCATTGGATATTCCTATCTACAAGTGTTTTTGATAGTCCTTATACTTTAATATTATTATTAATACATGTTACAAATCACTTTCTGTTGGAACCATGGTCTTCTATGCATGTTTTTTAGTATGGTTTGAGTTTTTTGTAAATCAGTAGTGGAAGTTCAGAATGTGTACCCGCAAAGAGATCATACAGTTCAAGCAGACAACAGTATTGAAGGTGGCGTCGTTTCCCAGTGTTTGCCAAATTTTTGGGCCTGAAAATCGACAAATGGAGAAAAGTGTTTCTGGAAAAGAGACTTGCGTGCCGTGAACTAGATGAAGAGGGAACTTTCATGCCATATGTTTTTCAAGACCAGAACATGGTAAAATGGCAAAGGGATAAGGGCCGCGCAAGTTTTGGGCTGGTCGCGCAAGTGACCTACGCGCCGTGAAGAGACTTGGGCGCCGATGCCTTGGAGGACTGGAAACTTTAGTGCCTATTGTTTTTCAATATCATAACTTCAAAATATGGTAAAGGAAAGAAGGCTGTGCAAGTATTTGTGTAGGTCGCACAAGTGAGTAGCGCAACAGAGGCTAGGGAGGATGAGCTGCGCGCCGGAACCTGCGCGTCAAGGGAAGACTTGCACGCCACCGCACAGGGGGTCCAGTTTGCCTATAAATAGAGGAACCCTCCTCATTTGTAACGAAGTTCAAGACTTAGAGATTTTTCGAGCTCTCATCGCGCAAGTGGTTGAGTCACGCAAGTGGTTGTTGGGTTGCGCAAGTAGAGGTTGCGCGCTGATTGTTGGCTGCGCGACCAAGGCAGTTTGGGAGTTAAAGGCACAACGTCACGAAAGTTTGGTGTTGAAGGAGGCAGTGTCGCGCAAGTAGTTTTGGTGTCACCTGCACGTCAAATTTGTACCGCGCAAGTGACTTGCGCGCCAAGATTGAGACTTGCGCGCCGGTCTTGGATAAGCGCGCCAGGGTTGTTAAAGTTCATCTGTCCTTCTGAAGTTACACGAAAGCTGGAGGATCGCCCGGTACCCTCAGCGCAAAGTGAGATTAGTCTTCTGGTAAGAGTTGGAATTCAACAGAGCATCTACATACGATAGAGGATGAATTCTTATGCAATGATGAAGAGACCTTCACGTCTATAAACTGAGTGGGACTTCACCTAAGGGAAGTGAGCCAGGGGGAGTCAATGGGAGTGACCCGAGGGAAGCAGTGAGCTATCCCTGAACCTTTGTAAAGGCAGTGAGCCTGGGATAGAGTGAATGTGCCCAAACCTTTGTAATCCACAACTAGTTAAGATTAGTGGAATTAGGTACGACTGACAACTTTTCAGCGTATGCTCCATGGACGTAGCCCTTAGTGGTGAACCAAGTAAAAAGTGTTGTGTCTTCTCTGTGCATGTGAATGTTTTCTTTATGATCATATTCATCTTACAAGTTCAACAAGTTTTTACCAACGTGGGAACAAGATCCATCACATTAAAAGAAAAAGTTGTCACCCTAATTCACCCCTCCCCTCTCAGGGTGTCCCGGGGTCCTTCAAGTGGTATCAGAGGGTAAAGGTTGCTGGTGTTGAATCTTTCCTTTATCCTCATAGAGAATGCAGTCAATGTCAGGGGAGTCCCTCACTTCGATGGAAGTAATTTCCAGATCTGTAAGAACAGAATGAGATCTCATCTATAATCTCTTGGAATGGAAGTTTTTTTTCTACTGTGCAAGGAATAAAAGTCACTGACCCAACAGGTCTGGCTATGACTGAAACAGACAGAAAAATTCTTGATGCAGATTCTAAAGCACAAAATGCACTTACTGCAGCCCTTTCTGATCAGATCTACCTAAAGGTGATGAATTTCACCTCAGAAAAATCCATGTGGGATAAACTCGAGAATATTTTTGAAGGAGATAGCAAAGTGAAGGAGGAAAAACTACAAGTGCTGCACAATTTGTTTGATGATCTGAAGATGCATCCAGACGAGAATGCATACTCTTTCTTGAATCAAATTAATGAAGTGGTCGGAGCAATTTAGGTTCTAGGTGAAGAAATCAAAGACATTGATATTGTAAATAAAATATTAAGAAGACTTCCACCTCTGTACAATGCAAAGGTGTCAGCCCTTGAGGAAAGAGATCTTTCAAAACTTTCTCTGGATGATCTACTTAGAAGCTTGGTAGCATATGAAATGAGAGTCAAACCAGAAGATGCTACGATGCGTGTGAGCAAGGAAATAGAATTCATGGCCATGGATAAAATGAAAATCTCAAAAGATAGTAGTGGTGAAGATGAAGAATAAAAAGAAATTATTTCTCTCATTGCAAAGAAGTTCCATAAGGGGAAAGGGAAATTCAAAGGGAAGTTACCTCTCGCATGTTCTCATTGTGGAAAAGTTGGGCACATTGCCTCTCAGTGCTTAAGAAAGATCAATGATGAAGATATTGAAGATGAAAGCTTCGAGAAGCCTCAGAGAAGGTTCTTCAAAAAGGGAGACTTCAAATCTGGAAAGAAAATGCAAAGGAAGAGTTTTGTCTGTGAAGAGGAAGAAGATTATAATGAATTCTGTGATGAAGAAGAACCAGAATTCAAAACTGGGAACCATGCTTCCATGATGGCCACTGTTGAAAAGTCATAAGATACTAGTAGAGAAGAATAACCGAGAACTTGTGTAGATCCCGAGATGAAACTTAAGGATGTTGTTAGTAAGCTTAAGATTAAATGTAAGAGTTGAAATAAGTGGAAATAAATTGTAGAAGAATCACCTGAATACATTGATGAACTTGAAGATGAAATTGAATGACTAGAAGAATTTGTGAAGGTATAGTCTAAAATAATTGAAAGCAATATTGATGTAGTGGATCTGAAGCTGAGAATTGAAGAGCAGGAAAAGGTCATCAATGACCTTACCTCCAGACTTGATGAAAAATCCAAGACTACTGAGGGCCTTGAAGAGGAAGTTGTCACTCTAAGGAGTAAACTTGAGACTAAATTAATTCCAAAAGAATCAAGGAAGAAAATACAGTTTGTAAGATTCTCAGATGTAGAATTACTAGCAAGAGCCAAGTGTGGTTCAGATGAGGTTGGAAAAATCTTGAGTGATCAAAGACCCGCTTGCATGGGAAAGAGTGGAATTGGATGTGAGGCTAAGACATCAACTGCTGGAAGTGAAAAGATCCAAAAGAAAGATAAGATGAAAGTTGAACATGTTGAAACGTTACCTAAAGTGATGAAAAAGGAACCATCAATCCAAACTAAAATGAGAACTGAAAATTATCCTCAAACATTCAGAAATGACATACAATCTAAGTTTTCTCCCAAGGAAGAAGGTATGGGGAGAAATTCAAGTGAGAAGACATTTCCTCTCATGAAGTGTCAGTTCTGTGGCTATCTGGGCCATACCATGTCTTATTGAGAAGAGGCAAGAAGCTATCTGAATAGAGAAGATATAGAAGTTCAACAAAGGAGAACAAAATCATATCCTAATTCTTATAGAAGAAACAATTTCTATGGATATTGTTATCATTGTTCTAACTTTGGTCATAAGGCTGCTAATTGCAGGCAGAGAAGGGACATGGACACCTCATACCGAAGTTCAAGAAAAGTCAAGTCTTGTCAGGAAGACAATGTTGCTCTTTCAAACAGGTTTTCTCCTCTCAAAGAAAATTTTGACTATGAAGAACCTGGGTATGCGGAAGAGATAATTGAAAGGCCATCAGTACTATATACTCAATCCAATGTCTCATGGAAGGAAAGGAAGAAGATTGAGAAATCCAACCTTGTAGAGGTAGCCCTCAATGCTACAAAGAACAACAGTACCTAGATTATGGATAGCGGTTGTTCATCTAATATGACAGGTAATGCGGGCCTACTAACAGATATCAAAAGGACGGTTGATGGTACAGTACGATTTGGTAATGATGGGGCTTTGAAAATCAAAGGGAGTGGAAGTACCGAATTAGCTAATGGAGAACTAAGGAAGACTGAAGACCTTTACGTATATGGCCTACGTCATAATCTCCTCAGCGTGAGTCAACTCTGTGACTCGGGACTTATAGTTACTTTTAATCAGAAAGGCTACACTATCAAGGGAAAGACATGCAATTCACTTATGAAGGGATGCAGAACAGAAGGCAACTTGTATCAGGTTGATAGTGAAGAAAATGCATGTTACATGACTTTTGAAGAAGAAAACAATTTTTGGCATCAGAGACTGGGACACATCAATCAACAAGACATGGAGAAAATATCAAAATTGATAATTGTGATGGACATTCCCAACTTGAAGCGTGAGCGTGAAAAATCTTGTGATGTGTGCATTCGTGGGAAGCTGGTCTGCAGTTCATATCGGCCAAAGAAGAAAAGGGAATCTCACCTTGTTGATCTGATTCATACAGATGTATGTGGGCCGATAAATGTTGCCGGAACTCATGGAGAAAGGTACTTTGTCCTTTTCATAGATGATTACAGTAGAATGGCATGTGTGATGGTCATTCACAGGAAACGACATGTCCTTGACTGCATGAAAACATATCGACAAATCGCCGAGAATGATACTGGACGAACAATCAAAGTGTTGCGATCTGACAATGGAGGAGAATACACGTCCATTGAATTTGAAAATTTTCTGGAGAAGCATGGGATACAACATGAGGTAGCTGCTGTGAGAACTACACAACGAAATGGAGTTGTTGAACGTAGGAATCGACAGGTGAACAACATGGCATGAACTATACTGATTGAGAGTCGTATTCCACGACATTACTAGAAAGAGGCTGTTCAAGCTGTAGTGTACATTCAGAATTGAACAGGACTTTATATGGGTGAGACGAAGACACCATATGAATTTTGGAATGGACGGAAGCCTTCTTTAAAATACTTTCGTGTCTTTGGAAGTAAATGCTTCATCAGGAACAAAGAAGGAAATCAAGGGAAATATGGCGACATGAAGATGGAGGAATTTTCCTTGGTTACTCAATGAACAGAAAAGCCTACAAATGTGTCAACAAGAGTTTAAGAAGGATTGTGGAAAGAAGTGATGTTAAGATAATTGAATATAAAAGCACAAATGATTCAAGGGCGTCATATGCTGATGTGATAGAAAGTCAAAAATAAAGTGAACGTGAAGAAAATACAAATGCAAAAATAGAGGAAGTTGTTCAAAACACTCAGCAGTCACATCATTATGTTGACTCAGAAGAAGAATCTGAAGAAGAAACTATGGCTGAAGAGAATTCTATTGAACCTCGCAGGAGAAATCGAAGAGCTGAGATTGATCCATCCAACATAATTAGGGACAGGAGTGCACCCACTCAAACAAAAAGGATGAGGAATAAAATGCAATCTACATTTCTATCAGTTGTAGAGCGATCCTCATTCGAAGAAGATTCAAATGATGAATCTTGGGTAAAATCCATGAATGATGAATTAGATCAGATTGACAAGAATCAGACATGGGATGTTTTCCAGAGACCCGAAGGTCACAATGTGATTGGTACCAAATGGATATTCAAAAATAAGTTTGATGAGAATGGAATTGTCATTAGAAACAAGGCACGACTGGTATGTAAAGGATACTCCCAGATTGAAGGCATTGATGTTGAAGAAACCTTTGCTCTAGTGGCTAGAGTGGATTCAGTCAGGATTTTCCTTGCCATGGCACTCCAAAGATGATTTAAAGTATATCAAATGGATGTCAAGACAACATTCTTGAATGGTGTACTCGAAGAAGAAGTCTATATTGAACAACCAGTGGGATTTGTTTTGGGTACTGATGAAACAAAGGTCTGCAAACTAAAGAAAGCTCTATATGGTTTGAAGCAGGAACCACGAGCGTGGTACTCACGGCTGGATTCATATCTCAAGAAGCTGGAATTCAAAAGAGGAGGAGTTGATAACAATCTCTATGTGAAGAATTATCCAAAATATCAATTCATGGTTCTAGTCTATGTTGATGATATCATATTTGGTGGCAGCAGGCAGAAATCAGTGGACGAATTTGCCAACCACATGAAATCAGAATTTTCAATGTCTATGATTGGGGAGCTCACATATTTCTTGGGGCTGAAGGTGATTCAAAAGAAGGAATACAATTTCATTTATCAGGAAAAATATGCAAGAGAGCTGCTGAAGAAGTTTAATATGCAAGACTCCAAACCAATTTCAACTCCGATTACAGTTGGAACTAAACTTGGAAAGCATGAGGATGGGGACTCTGTTGATCCCACCATGTACAGGAGGATCATTGGGAGCCTACTGTACCTGACAACGACATGACCAGATATTGTCTTTGCCACATGCCTTGCGGCCCGCTTTCAGAGTAATCCAAAGGAAGAACATATGGCGGCAGTAAAAAGAATCATGAGGTACATTCAAGGTACACATAACTTCGGGTTATTTTTTACTGCAGCTAGGGACAATGAATTATCAGCGTTTTTTGATGCTGACTGGGCTAGTGATGTAGTAGACAGAAAGTCTACTAGTGGTGGAGCTTTCTATATTGGGCAGAAATGTGTTGGCTGGTTGAGCAAGAAACAAGAAAGTACTTCCCTTAGTACTGCTGAAGCTGAGTATATCTCTACCAAAAATGCATGCACTCAACTTCTATGGATGAAGCAACAATTAACAGATATTGGTGATGAGGTAAAGCAACCAATGGTGATTTACTATGATAACAAGAGCGCAATTAATCTTACAAAGAATCCTGTTCAGAATTCCCGTACAAAACATATTGAAATCAGGTATCACTTTATCAAAGAAAAAGTTGAACAAGGGGTGATTATAATGGATCATTTGGGAACTGATGAGAAAGTGGCTGATATCCTGACCAAGCCACTGTCCACAGCTGTGTTTGAGAAGCATCGGTTGAACCTTGGCGTTCAGCCACCTCCCAGTGCATAAGGAGGTTACGCAATACCCCTCTCCCCGTTTGTGATAACTTTTTTTATCTGTTTATGGCTATGATGTAGGTTCATGGGGGTAGATACTATCCAGGGGGAGTATGGTTTGAGCTAAACGTTGAACAAATTACTGGTCTTTGGATTTATTATCAATGGGGGATAAAGGAATAAATTCAAGCAAGTAATGCTTCTATGATGAGAAGAATGAGAAGGAAAACATTGGAAGTAATGCTTCTGTGATGAGAAGAATGAGAAAGAAAACATTAGAACCCAATTCAAGCTTCCTCTCTTGTTTTCTACACCGAGCATTTCTCACATAGACTTAGAGTGTTGGATGAGTTGATTCTTGCGTTTTTGGTTTTCACATGGATGGAGATCTGTTGAATTTATTTTATGATTGACAAAAAACCCAAAGGGGGAGATTTTAGGAACCATGGTCCTCTATGCATGTTTTGTAGTATGGTTTGTGTTTGTTGTAAATCAGCAGTGGAAGTTCAGAATGTGTACCCGCAAAGAGATCATACAGTTCAAGCAGACAACATTATTGAAGGTGGCTCCGTTTCCCAGTGTTTGCCAAATTTTTGGGCCTGAAAATCGACAAATGGAGAAAAGTGTTTTTGGAAAAAAGACTTGCGCGCCGTGTACTGGATAAAGATGGAACTTGCATGCCATATGTTTTTCAAGATCAGAACACGGGAAAATGGCAAAGGGATAAGGGCCGCGCAAGTTTTGGGCTGGTCGTGCAAGTGACCTGCACGCCGTGAAGAGACTTGGGCGCTGATGCCTAGGAGGACTGGAAACTTGAGTGCCTATTGTTTTTCAATATCATAACTTTAAAATATGGTAAAGGAAATAAGGTCGCTCAAGTATTTGTGTAGGTCGCGCAAGTGAGTAGCGCGACAGAGGCTAGGGAGGATGAGCTGCGCGCCGGAACCTGCGAGTCGAGGGAAGACTTGCGCGCCACCGCACAGGGGGTCCAGTTTGCCTATAAATAGAGAACCCCCCTCCTCATTTGTAACGAAGTTCAAGACTTAGAGATTTTTTGAGCTCTCTTCACGCAAGTGGTTGAGTCGCGCAAGTGGTTGTTGGGTCGCGCAAGTAGAGGCTGCACACCGATTATTGGCTGCGCGACCAAGGAAGTTGGGGAGTTAAAGGCGCAACGTCGCGCAAGTTTGGTGTTGAAGGAGGCAGTGTCGAGAAAGTAGTTTTGGTGTCACCTACGTGTTGAATTTGTACCGTTCAAGTGAATTGCACGCAAGGATTGAGACTTGTGTTCTGGGCTTGGATAAGCGCGCCAGGGTTGTTAAAGTTAATCTGTCCTTATGAAGTTGCACGAAAGCTGGAAGATCGCCCGGTGCCCTCAGCGCAAAGTGAGATTAGTCTTCTGGTAAGATCTGGACTTCAACAGAGCATCTACATACGATAGAGGATGCATTCTTATGCAGTGATGAAGAGACCTTCACGTCTATAAACTGAGTGGGACTTCACCTAAGGGCAGTGAGCTAGGGGGAGTCAATGGGAGTGACCCGAGGGAAGTAGTGAGCTATCCCTGAACCTTTGTAAAGGCAGTGAGCCTGGGACAGAGTGACTATGCCTGAACCTTTGCAATCCACAGCTAGTGAAGATTAGTGGAATTAGGTATGACCGAAAACTTGTCGGCATATGCTCCTTGGATGTAGCACTTAGTGGTGAACCAAGTAAAAAGTGATGTGTCTTCTCTGTGCATGTGAATGTTTGATTTCTGATCATATTCATCTTACAGGTTCAACAAGTTCCTACCAACGTGGGAAAAAGATCCATCACCTTAAAAGAAAAAGTTGTCACCCTAATTCACCCCTCCCCTCTCAGGGTGTCCCGGGGTCCTTCACTTTCATATATGTATTTCGTAAACCATGATGATAACAATTCATATAGAAGTTGGATTTTTTGGGTGCATCATGAGTGACATGTTTTTAATGAATAAGTCGAGGGAGGATTTTTCCCTTCCATCTTTATAGAAGATGATATCTCAGCCCTTTTATTGAAATAGAACCTCCACATTAAATTCCATGTCCATGGTGTAATGACATGTTTATTTCAGATAGTCTAGGAAATACATATCATTCATATAGGTTGGTGAAATGGATGTGAAACCTGCTTGATGAAATATCAAGAAAAGGGATTATATTACATAGAGAGTGTTCGTATGTGGTTTTTGACGTTGTGATGTTAAGTTCTTTCTCTTAGGTTCCTTGACCCATTTCTAGATAGTAATTTTGGAATTTAAGTGAACCTGACTAATACCAATGCGAAAGAATCCTAGATGCTCACACACTATGTGTTTTTATTAATCATGATTAAATTATATTTGAGTTTAATTAATGGAATAAATATTATTCTCATGTTCAAGGAATAATTTTATTCAAGTTATATTGATCACATAAATTAAATAAATATTTATTCGGCTACTTGTGAATAAAATATTTATTTTATTTATTTAATATTTTAATAAATATTTATTCACTAAATTGTGAATAAATTTTTTTTTATGAATAATATATTTATTCAATTATTCAATAAATTATAGAGCAGTTTTAATGGACCAAGACTAAGTCCGGTGACAAATATTAATTAATAAGACCATTATATAATATTTGTTTTGTGCAAGTTGGCGTGCACCATAAAAAATAATTATATAATTATTATTATGTGGAATGATATTTATTAAAGTTAATAAATGTTATTTATTGGATGATATAAAATTAAATAATATTTTAACTTAAATACCAAATCTGTAAATAAGCGGTTATGTCTACTGTGTAGAGTATCCAAAAATTGAGAATAGAGAATTGTTCTACACACCAAATTCTCTCTCAACTCATCCTCTCTCCCTCTAAAGAATGAGAAGTGCAAGAGTGATTTCTTTAAAACTGAATAACGAGCGATCAAGAATGAACAACACAAGAAATTACACTTACTGTGCTATCACCCAGAGATTGAGTGGTGTTTCTTGGAGATCATAGGAGCACATGTGGATCACCACTAGAGGGATCATATCCTTGTATCCTCACAACACAATGAAGGTAATCTAAAAGGGTATTTTCAGATGATCAGTATTCTCTAGATAAGAGAGTACCTAATTAAAGGAATTTATTTCTTAATACATTAAATAAATTAATTAAAAATATGATGGGCAAGATCTATGTTCTTGGTTTTGGGAAATGATTATTAAAAGAAATTTTAATATATCATCCACATATGTATGCTTATTCTACACCTGAAACCATCATTGATATCATTATATAGGAATATAATTAAGTCCCAGGATTTCCACATATATAATAAGCTTTTCCACTATATAAATCGACAAAATTCCATCCTGGTCCACCCAACTACTTAATGGATATTGAAATATAATTTGTAGAAAAGTGATCCACTTTTGCTTCGATCACTTAATTCCATATAAGAAAGATCCTACATAAGTGTCCCACCCTACCAACTAGTAGGATACTAAAAATACCTTCTTAGAATCTAGACCACCAATTTACTTGCAATCAAATATTGTTTTCAACAAACAAACCACATTAAGGCGATACTTTTAGCTCCACAACTAAATCATGTGAAATGTTCATGGGTTTCCAAACCCATGAAAGTTTCAACATAAAATTTTCATTATGATAGGAGGTACATGAAATTTACATCCACCACCTCTAGGAAATAAAAATGGTTTCTATCCGCTGATATCATTATTCTTTTCTACAAAACTGAGAGAACAAAATCACTTGATTTATCAAGGTTTATTTTTGTATTGTTTTTTCAACTTCTAATAATCTGACATGTTGATAGACTTAAGGCTCTATTTACATGTGTTGGGTAAGACATTAAGTGATGAACATCCAAACAAAAACAAAGTGAACACGTAGAGAAAAAAAATTTCTTTCCCTCCAAATAAAATTGGATGCGCAAAAAACCAAAAATAAATGTGCATAAAATAAATTTTGGCACTAAAAGTTTTGATGGAAAACCAAAAAATAAAAAACCACAATACCTTTTCCAGAAAGAGGGATCCATTAAAATGAATAAGTAATAACTAGATACTTCTAAAAAATTGAAGGGATCTCATAATTAATACTCAGAAAAACAGTGGATCAATTTCAGAGAGAGAAGAAAAATGATCGTAAAAAAAGGTGATCACCAAAATAATATACTCTCTTTATGTTGGAATGTTTTCAAAATCCTTGAAGGTGCCTCCTTTTATAAGAAAAAATGTCCATATGAAGATTTAAAACTCAACAAAAAATTCTTCTTTGAACCACTTTAAAATCATGTCTCCGCATGAATTAATTCACGCGACCTTGACCAATGTTTCTACTTCCAAAAGGCATGTCCTCCATTTGAGGAGGTGCCCAAAAAAACCCCCCTATGACTCAAGTGGGGATCACCATCAACACTAAAATCAGTCATAAAGTCTCAAATTTACCTCTGGGTAAACTCTTGGTTAACATGTATGACTCATTGTCATTAGTGTGGATCTTATCATGATCTAACTATCTTGAATCAAGGAAGTTGCAGATACAATGATACAGAACATCGATATGTTTCGACCTTCCATGAAAAGTGGAATTATTTCCCAAAAAAATATCACTTTGACTATCACAAAATAAAACACACCTATCTAGATTTAAATCAATCTCTCAAATAAGGGTTTTCATCCACAACAATTATTTGCATGCCTCTATAGCTATAGTGAACTCTCACTCTATGGTAGATAAAGCAACACATATTTACAATCTAGACTGCCATGATTCAACTACCCCTACAAAAGTGATCAAATATCATGATGTAGACTTACTTTAATTGATATCTCCTTCCATATATGAATATGTAAAGCCACAAATCAAATTTTCCCCTTTTAAAATCTTAGATTAGAAGTTCCATAAAGATAACAAAAATATACTTCACTTATATCCAACGACCTCTACCTAGATTTGATAGAAAAAGACTAAACACACCAACTACATGTGAAATATAATGTCTAGTATATACTATCACATACATAAAATATCCAACAATAGATGGATAAGGTATCTGATGAATCTCATCTCACTCTTCATCAGTAGAAGGTGACTTACTAGTAGTGAGATTAAAATGTTAAGAAATAGGATTACTAACCACTTTCACTCTATCCATAGAAAATATCTAAGAACCTTATCAATGTATCTCTCTTGAGATAACCAAAATTTCTTGTCCTTCCTATCATGGGAGATCATTATGCCATGAATCTAACATGCTGGACCTAAGTATTTCATCACAAAATACTAAAAAAGATCTTTCTTCAATTAGTCAATTCTAGAAGCATCATGGACAATAATGAGCATATAATAAATATAAAGAAGCAATATAATAAAATATTCATCACTAAATCTCTGAACAAATACAAAATGAGCAGAATATGTATTCCTGAAACCCTGATAAAAAATGACAGATTCAAACTTCTTATACCACTTCCTCGAATCTTGATTCAAACTATACAAACTCTTCTTTAACCTACAAACATGATTTTCTTTACATATTTCAACTAAACCCTCAAGATTATCCATATAAATCTCATCATCTAAATCTATATGGAGTAAAGATGTATTCACATCCATATGCTCAATTTTCAGATCCAAAATAGAAGTTAAACCAATAACAACACGAATGGAAGACATTTTGACAACATGTGAGAAAATCTCATAAAAATAAATAACTTTTTTTTCTAAAGGAATCCTTTAACAACTAAAATTTCCTTGTATCATGGTACATAATTGTATTATTTATTTTTAATATAATAAATCAACTAATTTTTCAAATCTTTCTTACCTGTCAGTAACTTCACTAGCTCAAATATATGGTTTTCATGCAATGACGTCACCTCGCTATCCATTTCCACAACACATATTTCAATAAGTTCAATTCCATAACCTCATAAAAATATTATAGTTCCCCCTTCAACTAGGAGCACATACTCATCAGGTGAATATCAAGTAGAAATGGTATGATGTCAAGATGATATCTAGAGTGGGACAATGGATTCATTAATAAACCCTAAAAACAGATCATCAAAAACAAAAGGTGCATTAGAAACATCAAATACAACCTATTCACCTTGAGAATCATTATTTACATCAACAAAATCATCATAATCAACGATATGAGGTAAATGTGAATCAAAACCTAGATCAAGACTGACAAAGTCATTAGAAGCCAGAGAAGTATATTTTTCTCTCTTATCAATGTCGGTAATAGTTTGATCCTCCTTGAACACTATATCACATCTTCAGCCATGTTTCTTCACAGAATGATCATAGAACTTATTTCAAAACTCATCATGTCTATAGCTAATAAAAATACACTGGCATGTCTCACCATCCATCTTGGATCTCTCATCTCTAGGCACCTGAACAAAAACCTTACAACCTATAAAAATTCAAGTGATCGTGCCTGATATCTTTGCTATACAAAACCTTTTTAGGAGTGTCTATCTAAAAATAAACTATAAGTGATAAATTTATAATATAATCATCAGTAAGTAAAGCCCGAACCTAAAAATTTCCAAGCAACATTTCTTCCAAAATTAAACAACAAACTCTTTCCAACAAAGTCCTGTTCATATGCTCAGCTACACCATTAATTAGCTGAGGTGACCTAGGAGGCGTAATCTAATTCTGAATACCTTCCTACCTAAAATAATGATCAAAAGGACCAAAATGACCTCCCCCATTGTCAGTGAGAATACATTTGAATTTATTTTCTAATTCCCTCTCAACAGAAACATGAAAATGATTAAAAACACTAAGCACCTGAATTTTGGTATTCAAAAAATAATCCTAGAACTTACATGAGTAGTCATAGATAAATGTCACAAAATAAATACCTCCACTAAGGGTCTTAGATTTAAAAGGAACATAAACATTAGAATGTACTAATTCATGTACCCGTGACTTCCTATGAGAAAGATGACTACTGAAACTCACTCTTCTCTATTTTTCGGCCATAAAATGATCACACATTTTCAATTTTACATTCTTAAAATATGGAATAATATTTATCTTGAAAAAACTACCAATACCTTTCTCACTAACATGACCAAGAATTTTATGTTCTAAATTCGATAAAATAATACACACAATAATGCAAGCATTATCACTAAAAGTACAAATAAACCCTTCATCATCAAGAATTCTAGTAGAAATCAGATTCAAGAAAACATCTGGTGAAAGTTGAACATTCTTCAAAATCATCTTACTTTCTGTGCTGGTCTCTAAACAAATAATCCTGATACCTACAAAATAAAAATGACCATGATTACCCATCATCAAAATACCAAAATTACTAGGGTTGTATGATGTAAATAAATCATTCTTTGATGTCATGTGGAAACAAGCACCATTTTCCATAACTCAAAAAGAATCATCAGAAGCAATATTAATAGAGTCATAAACCATAACAAGATCACCGCCTGTAGCAGTGATGACATGATCATCTCTATCACCATTTTTTTCAATGGATTTTCCTTAATTATATTTTATATTTTCAACTGATAACAGAACTTCTTAACATGTCCATTCTTACCACAATTATGACATTCAAAATCTTTCTACTTTGACCTGGATTTTCTTTTTCCCTTTTCTCTTACCTCTAATGCTCTGTCCCTGGTCTGAAATTCTCCCCATATTCTCTTTGACTAAATGATCTGAAGAGAATTTCTCATGACTGCGACTCCTGACCTATTCATTCAAAATAGATGACTTAACAAAACTAAATATCACAAAACCATTAGGAGAAGAACTATTTATAGTAACACATAAATTCTCCCAAGAATCGAGTAAAGTGTAAAGGAACAAAAGAGATGAAACCTCATATTAAAAATTTATACCCATACTAGAAAACTGATAAAAAATACCATATTTTTTCTCTAATAGTAATAAATAGACATACCTTCTTTATACCTCAAATTCATCATTTTTTTGAGAAGAAACAATTTATTGTTTCATGTCTTGGAAGCATAGGTCTTCTCGAGCTTCTCCCACATTGTTCTAGAATGATAGATGTTGAAAATGTGGTTCATCAAATTTTATTTGACCGATTAGTGAATGAAACCACAAACCATCTCATGATCGAATGCCCATTCTTCATCTGATATCCTTTCTAGCTTTTGGGTAATAAACATCAGAAGATGCATTTTCTTAACAAAAAATAGATCCTTTATTTTTAGTCTCCACATATGGTAGTTATTACCATTCAATAAAATCATCCAACTCTAATTGGATTCAATAATAAATATGTAATAAAAACCCACCCCTTTGATACCAGATTTTGGGAAAGATGGTAAGTGATGAATGTGCAAACAAAAATAAAGATAACATGCATCAGAAAACATTTTCTTTCCCTATAAATAAAAGTGGATTCACAACAACCCAAAAATAAATGTGTAGAAATTAAATATTGACATTGATATTTTACGTGGATAACCCAAAAGTGAAAATCCATGGGAACTAGTCCAGAAAGAGGGATCCACTAAAATGAATAATTATATAGTAGAGACTCCCAAAAAATGGAAGGGATCTTAAAAGTAATACTTAGAAAAATAGTGGATCAAAGTCAGAGAGCAAATAAAAATGATTTTCGAAAAAATAGAGATCACCAAAATAATATACTCTCCATATGTCGATGTGTTTTCAAATGCCATGAAATTTCCTCTTTTTATATGAAAAAATATCTGCATGAAGATTCATAACTCCACAAAAAATGCTTCTTTGAACCGTGTTAAAATCATGTCTCTGCGTGAATTAATTCACGCACCCTTGTCTTGCGTTCCTCCTTCAGAAAGGTGTGTCTTCTATTTGGGGAGGAAACCAACACCATGTTGATCCCCATTTCATCCCTGTGATACCAGATCCAAATTAATTCTTTATGTCTAAAATCATTAGTTTGATATATTTAAAATATCGATGGAAATTTTATTTCTAAGGCATCAGGGACTCCCTCTTAAAGGTATAAAAACAATGGTTCCTAATCCATCTTAAAGAAGCGATAGGTATTGAAAGGTGGAATAAGAGGCATGTTAGTGTCACTTTACATGTTTCTATAATATTAAAGTGATATGGAAGAAAACTGAGTTAGTTTGTTCTCTATAATCACATTATCTTACTGTTGAGACACTATTACACATATGCCCTTTAACAACACAAAAAATGGATTTTAACATCGCTAAAAAAGTGTTGTTAATCACAGTGATGATAGGGGTCCCCTTTATCAGTTCTTTAAATAGAGATGATAAAGGATTCCCTTTATCAGTGATCAAAATAGCGCTGATAAAGGCATTTCTGGCTGCAATGTGTTCTTAATATAACAACACACACAACAAAAACCTATAATTTCAAACAATACTGTATATTTTTAATGTGACACAAGGAATAGAAAAATGTCCACCCTTGGTATATACAAAAAACACTTCCATATACATTTCAAACAATGTTTTATGTAATTACATATAAAATTATCCAAAAAACATTTAAAAAATAATAATGTTTCATCTTCTGATGCTCTTGATCTCCTCTAAAAAATGTCCACCCATGGTGTTAGTTGTTGAAAAAATAATCTCAACTCGATAAAAAGATTATGCCTATATAAGAAAACAAATATTATGTTAATAACACGACAATGAAATAAATTAGACATTAATATGAATGAATACATTAATAAAATGTCAATATTTAATAAAAAAGGCACATTTGGAGTTATACCAATCATACCGTACATCATATTGAGGTGGGGTTGATTCCTAAATGTCACAAATGATTTATTGATTATTGTCCTAAAATATCAAAAAATATGAATGTGTTTTCTCATTTTTGAGTATGCCACATTTTCTTTTACTAAAATTTATATCAATTTTAAATAATGACAAATTTAGAGTTATACCAGTCATATTGTGCGTTGGATTGAGGTGAAACTGATTCCTACCTATTAGAAATTACTGATGGATCACTGTCCTAAAGTATCAAAATAACTTGAATGAATTTTCTCAGTTTTTAGTATGTGAGTTGTGTTTTTTTACTAAATTGTCATTTCAAACTGGAAACACAAATTATGAGTCATACCAGTAGCATTTTGCATTGGTTCGATGTGATAATACTTCAGGCACATCAAAAAAGAATTATGATAAATTTTACTAAATTATCAAGACAATCAGATTACATTTTCTTGGTTTTCATTGAGTGGAATGTTTTGAACTAAAATGTCAATTTTAAACAGATGACAGACACTATTATTCCTATTGGTCACACCGTGCATTGGATTGAGGTTCTGTTAACTCATAAACATTACAAATGACTCATGGACCATTTTACTAAAATACAAAAACAAACCAAATGCATTTTTTTTAGTTTTTAGTATGCCACTTTTTGTTTTTACTTAAATTAATTTTAATTTTAAATAAAAAGGGAAAATTTGAGTGATACCAGCCGCACCATGTGTCATAATGATGTGTAACTGATTCCTACACATGAAAAATGAATTATAAATGATTTTTCTAAAATATAAAAATAATCTGAATGCATTTTCTTTGTTTTCATTATGTCATTTGTTGTTTTTACTTAAATTGATGTCAATTTTAAATAAAAAGAGACCCTTTGAGTTACACCAGCCACACTGTGCATCGTATTAAGGTGCGGTTGATTCATAAAAATAAAAATTTACTTATAGACCTTTTACCTAGAGTATCAAAACAAATTGAATATGTTTTCTTGATTTTCATTATGCCAGGTGTGTTTTTTTCTACTAAAATGTCTTTTCAAACTAAAAACACACTTTTTGAGTAATATCGGTCGCATTGTATGTCTGTTTGATGTGATACTACTTGATACACGTTAGAAATAAATTATGAATCTATGTCATAAATTATTAATACAATCAAAGTGTGTTTTTTTTCCAGTGAGTGATATGTTTTGAACTAAAATGTTAATTTTAAACTGATATCAGACACTTTTAGTCATACTGGTCACACTGTGCATCCGATTGATGTGTTTTTTATCCTTATATGTCACAAATGAATCACAAAAAATTTTCCTAAAGTATCAAAATAATCTAAATGTGTTTTCTGTTTTTTTTCAGTACATCACTTGTTTTTTTACTTAAATTAATGTCAATTTAAAAAAAAGACACATTTTGAGTCATACCAGTCACACCGTACATCTTATTGAGGTGTTATTGACTCTTAAAAATCGAAAATGAGTCATGGATCATTTTCATAAAATATAACAATAATCCAAATGCATTTGATCAATATTTTTTATGTCACTTGTTCTTTTTACATAAATTAATACCAATTTTAAATAAAAAGAAAAACACAGAGTCATACCTATCACACTATGAATCTTATTGAGGTGAGGTAGACTCCTATATGTAAAAAATGACACATGAATAATTTTACTAAAATATCAAAACAATCTGAATGCGTTTTCACAATTTTTAGTATGTCCCTCATTTTTTATTTAAATTAATGTCCATTTTAAATAAAAAGTGACACTTTGAGTTATACTAGCCACACCATGCATCATATTGAGGCGAGGTTTATTCATACACATCAAAGGTAAATATATATTGTTTTCATAAAGTATAAAAAAAACTGAATGTGTTTTCTCAGTTTTCAATATGCCAGTTTTTTTACTAAACTATCATTTCAAAATGAAAACACGCATTTTGAGTCCTACTGATCACATAGTGTGTCGGTTTGATGTGATACTATTTCATACACATAAAAAATGAATTATTAATATATTTAATAAATTATGAATACAATCAGAGTGAATTTTATCGGTTTTTAGTGGTGACACTTTTTGAACTAAAAATCGAATTTTAAATTGATAACAGACACTTTTAGTCATACCGGTCACACTGTACATCATAAATAGGTGTGATTGATTCCTACACATACCAAATTAATTTTATATTATTTTATTAAAGTATCAAAACAATATGAGTTTTTATTGGTTTCAGTATTCCACTTGTTCTTTTTTCTAAATGTTTTGTCAATATAATATAAAAATACAAATTTAAATTCATACCGGACACATTGTGCATTGGATTGAGGTACCGTTGATTCATACACATACAAAATGATATATGGATCGTTTTCCTAAAGTATCAAAACAATATGGATTCATTTTCTCAGTTTTTAGTATGTCACTTGTTCTTTTTACTAAAAGTAATGACAATTTTAAATAAAAAGAGAAACTTTGAGTGATACCAGTCACTTGTTATTTTTTTATTGGTTTTGACTAGGTAAAATGATGAAAAAATTAATTAATTACATAAGTAGTAAGAATTCACCTTTATACATTCTGAACCCATTTCCTTGGTGTCATTTTCTTAGTTACAACCTCAAAGTCCAATCTCTCACGAGCATGATCAGTTTCGAACAAACCGCCCCATCTCAAAAAAAGGAATCAACCTGTATAAGAATACAATTCTTATGTGAGTAATAATAAAAAGAATTAAATTAAACATAAATATGAAATAATCCACTACTTTTATGGACACCACATCTTCATTCTATTTGTGCACATTCTTCCATCAGGTATGCTTCCCATTTGTTTATGAGCACATCTGTACCATCTTGTGAATATGAGTCTTTTCTAAAGTCACAGTAGTACTCAAAAAATATAAATACAAAAATCATTAATAAATATTTTAAATGAAATAGTAATTATCTTAAAAAAACCTCTTTAAGGATGCTAGTTTGTACATGAAATATAATCCCTCTCAAAAATTTACAAACATAATAACCGTAATATTTTCCATTGGTTTGTTTCAAACACTTAAGAAACCATGAGGAGAATAAGTAATTTGTTTTGATATGTGTTTATATAGTGAAATATTATTATATATACCCTAATACTTGTCTTATATTAGAACTTTTCTTCTTTCTCATGCTTATCCCCTGGCCTCATTCATTGTTTTTCCTGATATTAATAAATCACCCTATCATAAAATAATCCTCATTAAAAGATAATATAAACTATATAACATGATGTATAGTTAAAAATGATGGATTTAGTGTATTACTTACTGAAAAACTCCATCATGTGTAGAAAGTTTTTTGGATATCCATGCATTGAATCCAAAAAATAAATCATTAGAGTATCCAAATTTACCGCAATGAGCATCCAATGCTTCCTAAAAAGGAATAAGTAATTAAATAACTGAAAATATATTTTATATGATTAAATTTCATATCTTTACCCCTGCATTTTTGGTATTAAATGGATTATGTCACCTAAAAGTTTTCTTTCAAACAGTTTTATTAGAACTTCCACTATTTCATCAATTTTTTGGTATCTATTTTTGGTCATTATGTAGAGGAGATTTGAGGACTAACGGGTCAAAAAAAAATTCATGGTAAAATCCATTCTATTTTTTTTTTCATATATACACTTTCCAAAATTAGAAATGTATTTAGTCATAATTAACAAATTACGTCAGATTTTGGAAAATAAAATCATGAAAACATACCTCATGTATACATTTACAACTGATCCACCTATCCAATCATAGTTAAGGATTTCATTTACACTCTCAACACCAATGAAGTCTTTATCCATCTTTCCATACATATTTTCATCAAAATCAACTATATGATTACAACCATATTGTAAATTTGTATCCACATGAACCTTCAATGGTACTAAATGCGGATATAGAAAGGGTGGAGTAATGGTATTTTTGGTAGATATTTTTGATCAGTTGATTGATACTTTAGATGGTTTTGAGTCATTATTTCATTTGATCCCATTCCCTTTGTATGCATATAATGACATTCATTGGTTCAATTTTTTTAATAAATTATTAAAGTTTTAGCTTGAAAAATAAATTGAAAATGAATACCTCATTGTCGACATATATATTTTTAAAATATGTGACGGTCGTGAAATGAATGTTCCAACAACATTTTCAACCATATGAATATATTCCTCATTAATTGGAATAGGTAGCTCAGCTCTCAGATCAAGGGATATACTAATCAATAATCACACATGACCTTTTGGAAGTGCTCTACTATTTAGCATGTCATTTTTGGATATTGAACACTATAGCCCTCGCTACAAGTTGATGGGTGGGTGTTCATAGATATAAATCAAAATCATTATCACAATGTCGAATATTAGTACATGAAAGGTATCAGTGTATGACAGATTCAAATTTCACAGAAACAATTATTAGAATATTGATTGCCTCAACTAAGAAATATCTATGAGGGGAATGGATCACCTCATAGCTAGTGGCATTGGGGTGGGATCTCCATGCGGTGGATGTTCTTGAGTTACATCTTTTATTTTCTTCCCCCCATTAAAGTTTCAATAAGATCTCTATGCCATTAGAATTATTATTAAAGGGTAGTTATTCTTTATCTCATCTATTTCATTAATTCACTTTAATCCTCCTATTTTTTTCCCTCAAAATATGTTTGGGGTGTCACCCCAAAACCCCCACCTCAGACACGACTATACTGTTTTTTCCACTTTAAGGCCACCTATATTATATATTCATCTGGTACTAGTGTTTCTGATTCCTATGACTATGTTGGGTAGAAAATATATGAAAATAAGTGATCATTGACGTGTAATATCAATTTAAAGAAAAAATTATTACGTAATACTTACACATGTTTCCCACACTTTTTGTGTGTTTAATCTATTAGTATCTCATCTTTATTTAAATATGCCTCATTCTATAGAACATTTCACGGGATAAAATTGGATTTGGATTTAGAGTCATAAATCTTCATATAAATATAATAACATAATTATGGTTTTGTTTCAAGTCACATAAAAGAATTAAGGTAGATTTAAAATACGTACCATTTTTTTTAATGTGAAGTGTACCCCATCCTTGCTTTATGATAGGGGTATGCTGGTTTTTTTCTCATTACATATCTATAGCACTCAGTTGTTTTTTTATAAATAATTTTTTTTCAATCAATGTGATGAATACACATATCATTAAACAATATATTACTTGCCACAATGTACCCGAAAAGACACATTTTCATGATGACTAGTAAATGCATCCCATGATTCTTGGGTTATCAGGTGTGCATAAATAAGTGATGGGTGTAGGTTTATTTTTCCTTCAATATATTTAAGATGATTTCTTGTTAAAATTGCAAAAAATTCTATGTGAATCCTTCAAAAAATTATTAATAAATATTTCTTGTGAGTTTTTCCTACTATAAATGAACTCTACAATGGATGATGAAGAGTAAGTCAATGTTTCATTATTTTATTTTGTAGTTATAAAGAAATGATATCATAATGATATCATAATATATTCCCACATTTGTGTCTTAAGCATGGACACAACATGGTTCCACGAATATACATCAATAGGTACGTGTTATCGAGTGACAATTATAAGGTAACTACTAAACATGGCCTTGTTGGAATTAACATAATGTCCATGCACATTCCATATGACCTCATATTTGATGCCTTTGACTTTCAACTTAATGATTTTTTTCTAACACCATCAAAATATGGTGCTTCTATTTTTTCTACATCATCATACCTTTGTCACCTACCATTTCCCCTAATTCAAAATCTTCAATATGTTTCTCTAAATAGGTAGCATCGACATGTATAGATGGTCATTGTTACTCTACATTGGGAGAAACAGCAGGTTGAGAAACCTATTGTTCCTTATGAATGGGAGCACCGACACACGTAGAAGGTTTTTCCAATGCACTGCGAGTAGCTGTAGATTGAGAGACCTATTGTACCTCGGGACAGGGAGCACCAACACATGAAGAAGGTCATTCTTCCCCTTCATTATGAGAAACAACATATTGAGTGACTTGTTGTTCCTTGGTATTGGGAGCACCATCACGTGCAAAAGTCATTATCTACACAATAAGTTTAATATTTAATTTAGAGTACATAAATACATCAGAAAATAGATAATAACATAAGGGAACATGACGTATATTATAAAAAATATATTACTTGGATATTAAACTCTTTTTTTAAGGATCAAGTGATTTGACCCCTCTATCGACTATCTAAATCCCTTCATTGTGGTCTCCTCTAAAGTACAAAACATTGTCTACATTGAGACCACTGTGAAATGATTCTGACATCCCAATTAAGGGGTCATCCTCAGTTGAATTTTCATCAAACCCTTCAATGGTTTTTGTTAGTAAAAAAATTGACAACTTTCAGTTTGTAGGATCTGGAGTATCCATTTTAACAGAAATTCTTTTATCAACCCACTTACATTGATAAATTGGCACTTGGATTGTTATATAATCCAACTCCCATATTTGTCTGATGATGCTAAATTATGACATATTCACATAAATTGGATTTCAATCCTTAGTACTAGAAACATGCATCGCTTCAACCATATGTGTTACTCCACTATTTTTCATGGTACTATCTTCATCATGTTTATTTTCATAGAACATATAATCATGAATTAAATAACCATTGTAAGATAATACATACACACTTGGTCCTCCATCTAGCCATCAAAGTCATTCTGAAATTGAATCTGAATTTTCATATGAATCCTTAAAAATATGGTCCCAAAACCATCCTATAAACTATTGAATATGTGTATTTGATATCCATATTTCATCCCTTGATGGATTAAAATGCCTAAGAATTTATTTTTGGGTTTCAACATATGGAGAAACCTCCAAACTGTTATGAAAAACACAATGGTGGTTCTGCTCCCAATATGTGATATTGATTATGACAAAATCTCTTCCAGAAATTCCTTTACCCACATGCCACCTAGTGTGATGAGATTTCATTAGACCAATGATTTCTACACTGAATAGGTATTCATTATATAATCCAATGGCTTCCTTAAAAATATATCACTCTATAATACAACCCTCTGGCTGAATTCTATTTTTGACATACCCATTAAAAATATTCATATACTATTCAATGGGGTACACCCATATATAGTGTATAAGAAAACATAGACAAATCTATATAACCAAGGTAACTATCATAATAAAGAATTTTTGTGGGAATAACATTTCCAATTCACATAATATTATAGAAATTTCTATTTTCATAGTCAGTAATTTCACCTGGTCTGTTACTTATATATATATATATATATATATTTGAAGAAGAAAAAAGGCTTGGTTAATGTATGATGGGAATTATTTTCAAAATGAAATGCAAAGGTATATGAATTAGATCTTGCATCAAAACATAGAAGTCATGTGATTTCAGAACCTTTATATTTAAATTGTTAATTGATATGATGTTCTCGATATTTTATGAATACCCATATAGAACTTTTACATCATTCAAGAAGTTGAAAAACTGATATCTCTTCTACATAGAAAGATTGTAAGTAGCTGGAGGAAGTAATGTTCATTTTTCACCCTTCACTAGTGCCAACTCTTCTCGTATTCCCATGTCAACCATGTCTAGCCTAGCCTAAATTCCATCATTTGTTTTAATGGGTGAAATTAGAAATGTGTTGATGACACTACCACATAATTTTTTTTCAACATGCATAACATCAAGAAAATTCCTAATGTACACACAATTTCAATATGATAATTAAAAAAAAATTGATCTCCTTTTCCAACCAGTTTTCATAAGTTTTGTGAAAAATGATTTACTAATAGCAGTGTACACATATTTTAATTTCTCAAATAGTTGATATCCTATTAGTGGAGATGGTGATGTACATTCTTTGGAACATCCATCGAATGATGTCATCTAATATTGGTACTTATGTCATTGGTGGTAGAAATTTTTGATGTCCTAGAATCATGGTTTTCAATGAATGATTCAACCTAATTGACTATGTACCTTTTTTGAAAATAGGATACCCTTGAGTTCCTTTAATGATATATCCTAAAAAATTTCTTTAATAAGGAAAGTAATTTATCACCCCATACAACATGGATCTCAACATGAAATCTTTATTTCTATAAGAATCATACATCATAACAGCTGAATCCCAAAATATTTTCAAATCCTTGATCAATGGATCCAAATAAACATCAATATCAATACCCAATTTTTTGTCTAATATAATCATAGATAACATGATGTATTTTAATTTCATGCATAAACTTGGTGTAAAGTTATAATTTACCAACAAAACTGGCCCTGTATTGTGAGTGATACCTTGAAAACCAAAAGGATTCACTCTATTTGTAGATAATGAAAGATTACGGTTTCTCAGCTCATTTCCAAATTCAAGATAATAATTATCAATTATCTCTGAATAAGGAGTGCCTGTCGGGTGACATAGATCCCCATAATTAATTCTTATATCTGCATGCCATGTAAATTTCTCTACAGTCTCCTCACATCCATATAGGAACCTAAAACTTGAAATGATTGGAAAGTTCCATAAAAATTTCATAGTACAAGATTCATATTTATTTTAATGAGAAGATCCACACATTGGGAATTATGTAAGTGATATTTGGTGCTTTTGAAATAGTATACAATCATTTGGGTATGCATGAATTCTTTCAGATACCATATACATCAAGCGTCATATTTGTTTTTGCATTATATGTTCGGATTAGGAGATCATTATCTTCTAGGAGCATGTCATTCAAGAGATAAAGTAGTTCTGTAAAACTGACGTCGCTCCACCAGTTCCCTACTTTCAAATTATACATCTCTAGTATGACTGATAGTGCTATATATTTAGTGCAACCATAATACAATGGAATCTTTGCACAACTCTTTAACTTCTCAAACAATTTCGGGAAATCCAAAAGTTCAACTTCAATTGTCCTTTTCATTTCCTTAATATAATCTTCATCATCATCCACATCTATAATCACATCCTCTATGTGGTCTTCTTCATTTTCCACACCTATAATCATAACAAATGATCCATAAAACGAATTGTTGTCCTAGACACTAGCTATATTTTCCTTTTCCCCATGTTTATTAAAATATTTATATCTTTAATATATTCTGTGATAGATCAAGTGTTCTTACAACTCCTTTGTACTAATTTATCAAGAATAAAAACTGCATAAACATATTGAAAGGATTTTAGAAGAGTCATATGAATGATATTTTTCAAACTTGATGAACTCTTTCACTCCATATTCATACTCTTTTGTCAGATGTTTGGCATCTATCCCTTAATTATTCATATCCATCCTATTTGATTTAGTTATATTAATATTTAAAAAAATACATACACAAAACATTGATATAAAAATTAACCATGGATAAACAAGGTTATTGATTTCAAGTCTCTTCCAATATTTATCCCCAATATCCACTTTCCAGAACTGAGGTCCTTCATTTTGGATATTATAAATAAATCAATATTTAGATCTTCCATCCTTTCCATCATTGGTCCAACTAAGAGAAAATCATCCACATAAAAAATTAAAATGATAAAATTTCCATCATAAGATGCCTTTATATAGTAGAAATTATTTACATTACACTCCATCAACATTAATAATACCCTAAAAGCATTGAAATTTCTGTTACACTATCTTGGTGCCCATTTAAGCCCAAAAAAACTCCATTTGAGACTAGAACCAAACCTTCTATTCCATTTATCATGAAACCTTATAGTTGATTTGTATAGATATCTTCCTCTGAATATCTATTGAGGAAGATAATAATGAAATTCATTTATTCTAGAAATAAACCTTTACTGGAAACCAAGCCAAGAACCATCTAAATTATTATATTCTTTATAGAAAGAGAGAATATATAATTGAAATATAATCCTCGTAATTATTAAAATACATTTACAACTAGAGACACCTTTTAAAATTTCCTATCATTCACTTTCCCCATTAGATTATAAATCTAGTTGTTCTATATTTCCATATTTCCTGGTTCCAATTCTATTATCTTCAATGTATCAAAATCAAAGAGGAAAATTCAATTATTTCTTTATTTTGTACTCACACTACAATGAATCCAATAGTTAGCCTATGTTGAATCCTAAAAAAATAGAAAATCCACCTAACTTACCCACACATTCCTCATTAGGTACACTCCTATTGACCAAGTAAACCATACAACTAGGGGAAAGTAACTAGTGTGTGATATAACTAGTGTAGTATAAATCTGGACCTATTTCTTAATTCATAGGATTCCCTATCAAAACAATTGGAAGTGAGAAACAAAAATCCAATGATCATCATATTAATAAATATAATATATGTAGTAAATTTCATGTCAACTCTAACACCCTCAAAAGAAGAATACTAGTTTCACTTCCTTGAATAAAAATCAATCATTTTATATTAATAATCAATCACATTCCTCTCTGGGAAAATACCTAAATAGACTTATCAAACAAGGGGACCCCTAATTTAAACCATGCATATGATGTTGGATGAAAACTAGGTTTAGGAGTTTTAATGGGGTTAAACATTAATACAAATTTTTTAGAAGTGAGGTCATGATGGATATCCTATGGGTTGGATGGAGTTAGTGACATCCCCTTTCCATGGTGTTATTATATATCTACTTTTCTTCCCTATATAATGTATTGGTTTTCCTAATTATATAAAAATATATACTTAAAATATTATGAAAAAAAAACGTTTCAAATGTCCATTGAAAACTATTTATAAAATCACATTTGAAATTACATTAAAAAAACCAACCATTTACACAAATTCCTCTTTAAAATAACACACCCTTTTTAAAATAAACTAATTAATTCCAAGAACTCTTTTATAAAACCACAATTCCAATTTTTTAAAGCATTAAGGGAAACTTCATGACCCAACAGTTATAATCATTTAAAATGAACAAACACCCTCTATATTTTACAAATTTTTATTTAAAACTTCACACACCCCTTATTAAAATAAAACCAACATTAAATACACTTTCAAAAAATTCACATCAATTTATCAAATCCAATCGGGTGAGTTAACAAATAGTTGGCATACAACCTAAGTCTATGACAAGTGTTTAAATCATTTTAAAGCTATTTAAAACCCAAAATGCGTATTTTGAAAACATAATTTTTCTAATAAACATTTAAAAACATGTGAATCATTTTAAAAGAGGAACTTACACATTTTAAAAATGACATAAATCCCAAGAGAGTAAATTTATAAAATATACATGAATAAAAAATAACCATGATTTTATAAAAAATAATTCTATAAGACAAACCAAAAAAATTCTAGTTTTAGGGAAAATAAACATTTTTGCATATAGTAATATCAAATTACACATAAAACATATGGAATTTATATTATTGGGTTTTTCCTTGGGATCATTATTCTTAGAGATCACCAAGTGTGAACTTCATGAGAAGATGTATCAATTTTATATGAGACTCCATAACCTGATAATCTACCATCATCTATGTCATGTAAGATAGATGTATCTATACCATATGATCTATTCATTTAAGAATATAATTATGTTATATCTATGTTCTCATTATAGTGAGAAACTATTATAACCTATTAATGTGAATTATATTCCAAGGACATTAAAAAATTATTTTTAAACAGAATAATAATCACAATCTGATATAAACGTATATAAATATTTTAGAAATTGAAATTACAATGCCAAATATATATATATATATATATATATATATAAGCATTTAATCTATTACATATATGATGATTTTGAGAAAAACCCCAAATAATAAATATTAATTGATGGGATACAGAAATTTATGTTACGAAATGAAATTACTCCCAACTATATTGAACATGTTTTTAATCTTTAACGGGGATACAATCCCCTTAGAATTCTATATCAATGCAAAGGTCATCAAGATGACATAGTGGAGTACTGGGTCCTTTAAACACAATTATTTTGGGTATCAACATTTATTTTTTAATTATGCATTGATTGAGTGATCATATATCATGGATTTTGTAAAAAGATTTCGTTTTCTTACTCTTATTTCATTTATTGAGAAGTTAAGGGTGATTGTGTGCAACAGATTCACGAAGGCTAATGTGTTGGGTAATTCAATTGACTACACAATCTAATCATGAAAAGAATCCAAGTCCAATGGAGGATACACACAAGAGGGTGGAACCTAATGAAAATGGTTAGTGGAAATCTATATGTAAATACATGAATTAGATTACTACCATAAAAAAGATAATTATCAAATTAAATTAGGCTAAATAAAGGGTAACTGATCCTAAGAATTGGGGAATTACAGTTTAAAAAGAGAATCCGGATCCAATAGGGAAGAAGGACATGCCTCAATGATGTTGAGCATTAAAGGTGAGTCCAAATCATGATCCAAATATATTATATACACTATATTGTGCAACATTGGAGGGTGACTTGTTTGGCATATAGAAATATTTTAAATGAATTCCAAATTGATTAGAGAATAGAAGAATTATAATATAGGTCAGGAAGCTTAGAAAATTTAAGTATTAATTCTTCCAGAGATGAATATTTACCTTGTTAAGAATATACGTTCCCTCAATTAAGGATAAATCTATTACAATTGAAAATATGACCATCCTAATAATGGTCTATATGAAATCCATATCTAAGAAAAGATGTTTGAAAAATGATTTCATTTTGATGATTGAAGTTGAATCCATAGAATATAGGTCAAACAAGTTGATTACAATGGAGAATCTATTTAATGAATTATGATCATACCCAAACATAAAAATCAGAGATGAAAATTAAATGTGAGAAGACTATAAATGTTAACCCTCCAAAATTGATAGAGATGAGATCCATCTATTGAATTATAATCCATTGATTCCATGAAATCAGTTTAACCAAAGCGAGAGTGAAACATAATGTTAATTGATGTTCACCAACCACAACTGATTCAAGGAAGGGAGGATCAAGAGGTTCTAGGGGTATTAATCTAATAGAACATAGGGTGGGGGTGGGGTTTAGAGGGTAACAAAGGTGAGACATTTGATTTGTACACCAATAGATTCACTAGAGATTGCAGGAACAATGTAGTGCTAAAGATAATTCCCCAAATGTAACCACAATATGAACTATCATTGGGTGTGGTGAGATTGACATTAATGTTGGGGTAACCTGGGTTGCACAAATAAGAACGTACTAAAATTATTAATGTAATGTAAGAATAGACCAAAACCTGATTAAAACCAAAATCTATCTATATATTAGGAATTCACAATAATGTGGAAAGAAGGTTATACCTGTAGAAACGGTAGGGTCCTGTAGCGGTGGAGACATGGTAGGTGGCAGCGATAGTGGCAGTAGAGGCCACAAAGGGGTTTTCAGTGTAGGTGGGTTCACAACGGAGGTGGGTTCATAGTAGAGGAGGGTTTGCAGCAGAGGAGGGTTCACAACAGAGGAGCGTGCACAACAGAGGAGGGGTCACAGTGGAGGTGGGTTCATCCTGGAGGAGTGTTCGTAGAGGAGGAGGGTTTGCGGCAGAGGAGGGGTTGGTGGCGGCGGAGGTGAGGTCGAGGAAGAGGAGGGGTCGATGGCACAGAGGTCGGCTTCCACGAGACTTTGAGGTTGGAGAGAGGAGGGGGATGTTAGGGTTCATTTATAAAATCAGGTGAAGCTTTTATCAGTGCTACTTAAAAAGCACTGATAAAGGAATGTCTTATCAATGCTAAAATAGAAACCTATGATAAAACATGCCTTTATAGTCTTTTTTTTAGCACAGATAAAGAAATAATGTTAATAATTTATTTACATTATTATATATATTTATAATTATAAATACAAATAAATATATATTAATTTATATTTATAAATTATAACAAATATATTAATTATATATATTAATAGAATTATAAATATAATAAATATATTTGTAATAATTTTATACTTATTTAAATAGATAAATATGTATTTATTTATAGTTATAATGATAAATAAATATATATTTTCATTTAAATAAATATAAAAATATAAGAAATATATTTATTATTTCTAAAATATTATAATTATATATAATTAATATATTTATTAAATATATTTCTAAGATTCTAAATAAAAAAATATTTCTTATAATTTTATAATTATTTAAATAAATAATTATAAAATTATAAGAAATATACTTATTATATTTACAATCTTAGAAATATATATAATAAATGTATTAATTATATATATTTATAAGATTATATATATATATATATAAATATATATATTTTCTAATTTTATAGTTATTTAAATGAATATATATTTATTTTATAATTCTAACTATAAATTAATAAATAAATAAATATTTATTTATTTAAATAATTTTAAAATGATGAAAAATATATTTAATATATTTATAATTTTATTAATATATATAATTAATATATTTATTTGAATTTTATAATTATTTATATATATATGAATTTATTTATAACTATAATTATAAATATTTTTATTTATTTATCTATATTTTAAAATATTTATAAATATATTTATTTAATTATATATAACAATATATAATAATAATAAATATATTTTTTATAAATTTGTAATTATTTAAATAAATAAATAAATATTTATATTTATAACTATAAATAAATATATATTTATTTTTAATTAAAAATTATAATAAATATATATTTATTTATACTTGTAATTAAATATATATATTTAAATAATTATAAAATTATAAAAAATATATTTATAATTTTTTTAATATATAAAATTAATATATTTATTATAATTTTATAATTATTTAAATATATCTCTATTTATTTAGAATTATAATTTTAACTATTTATATTTATTTTAAATATTTTTATACAAATATATATAAATAATATATATATTATAATTTTATAATTATTTAAATATATCTATATTTATTTAGAATTATAATTATATCTATTTGTATTTATTTCAAAATATTTGTATATATTTATAAATATATTTATTTAATTATATATATTTATAACTTTATAATTATAATAAATATATTTATTATAATTTTATAATTATTTACAAAGGTGTCGTGATACTCGCTCGTGGATTGGCTCCTGCTCCGACTTCATCCGACGGGAATGCATGAGGTCGATCCTTTAAAATATTCCAAGGATCTACTGTCAGTTGCTTTTGCAAAAGTGGTAATGTTGTTCATATAAAGGCAGACCCAGTTGTGGTCTCAGATTGTATGAAATTAGGTGAGTCTTTTATTATTTATCATTTAATTTTATCATATGGTTTGAATCCATGGAAGATCGGGGAACATGTTTCCTGTCTCTCTAAAATTTGGGGCTTCTCCGATTGAAAATGTGTTTTATTAGGTCATGGTTTTTACCACATCATTTTCCCCTCTAAAGAAAGAAATTCAATGACTTGGGGTTTCAGCTCAGTCTTTCTCAATCCCGATCTTCTTCACATATGTAAATGGGATAGATCCTTCAGTCCATTGGAGGTAGGAATGAATTCTGTGCAACTATGGGTGAAAATTTTCAGAATAAACTGGTTTCTCTAGCATCCTAAAATACTTCATGAAATTGTGATGTCAATTGGAATTCCCATAAAAAATGGACCGAGAGTCTGAAATGGCTATATTTGGATGTTTCACGTGTTTCCTTGTTGAAGTTTGTTTATGTTCCTCTTTGGTTGCGACGACTATTCTCTCAATAAAGGACGAGGATTTGAATCTTAAAATTGATTATGAAAATGTTCCATGTTTCCGCTCGATTTGAAAAACCATTGGTTAGGATTTTTGAAATTGTAGGAAATCGTTTATCTGTGCCTTCGGTAAAAATTGTGGACATGAGGAAAAGATGTATCTCAAAAATCCAAATCAATGGCATCCCACGACTGGTCATTTGGTTGGGGAAGAGTCTAATTAGAAACCTATGAATGGAAGGAGGGATAATGAAGGATGTTATGGGAATAATCATAGTCCGACTAATGCTACTGCAGGTCATACTCATACTATTTCACATGTAAAGTTGGATGCAATGGCTATTTACCAAGGTGATTATGTTTTTTACATAAAAAGTGGGAAATAAGGGGAGGAAGAATCCTCTTCTTGTGACGATGGGATTGATATGCAAGCTTCGTTTCAGAAGTCTTTGGCTGCAATCTTCCCTGATGAGGTAAATACCTATGATGATGGTGACAATGTAAAATTCTTGTCTTCTCACTCTCAAGAAAAGATGAATGAAGATGATACTAAAAAAGTGGCTGATCAAAAATATATGAATGAATAATAGATTGCTTCAGGTAATCGAATGGAAAAGTAAAAAGATGTTTCTTCTCAAGTGAAGCCTTGAAAATGCAAGAAAATTCTCATGGAAGATGAGGGGTTTTAAATGGTTCCTCCTAAGAAAATCAAGTCAATTGATGATCAAGTAGTTGTTTCTCTTATAGAGGGCATCCTCTTAGATGATTTTCAATGAAGGATAATCTGGCTACTGAGACATAAGAACCTGAAGGATTTTGTCAAAGAAAATCTGGCGATGGGGAAGGCATCCAAAAGGTCATGGATGGGGACATGGGTGTGATGGCCGGACTATGAAATTGGGGGGGGGGGCATGAGTCCACTAGGTCTTCCGATACTCAAATCACACCAGAGCTATAAAGGATTAAGAATATGTATTCTGCGCTCCTCAATCAAAATAATCCACAATCTGAATGCGAATCTACTGATGAAGGTGATGGATCTAACTATGGTCATGGGGATGATCCTTTTGCTTTGTACTTTTTTGTTTGGATGTGGGATTGTATCGTTGTTTGACCCCGTCCCCCATCCTTACTGCTTGTTAATTTTTCTTTTATTTTAATAAATGTTCTGAGACTTTTGCTTCTGACTGAACTTTTTCATTAATTATAGTTATAATTATGAATATAAATAAATATATTTATTAATATTTGTATATATATATATATATATTTATAAAATTATAATTTATGTATTTATAAATTCTTGACATCAAGGGTTGTTAAGACTATGGTTCACACCATTTAGTAATAGATATATTTATTGTAATTTTGTAATCATTTAAATAAAACATTTAATTATAATTATAATTAAAAATAAATATATTTAAAAACTATTTATATAGAATTAAATTTTTATAATTATAAATATAACAAATATACTTATTATTTAAATATATTAATTGTAATTTTATAAGTAATTTTTAGAACATAATAGTTTCATGGGTATAACATGAATGAATCATATACCTAGTAAAGTATATATAATAAAAAACAAGTCATCACACATGAACAACATGAATAATTAGAAGGGTGTAATGTATAAATGAACATTCATGATAAATACATAACATATATTCACATCAATTATACTCACGTATTAATATATTTATTGACCAAATTCATTGGAAACATATATTTATTTATTTATAATTATAATTATAAATATATATATTTAAAAACTATTTATGTATAATTATAAATATAATAAATATAATAAATATATTTATTATTTAATAAAATTTATTATAATCTTAAAATTATTTAAATATATATTTATTTAACTGTAATCTCAGAAATACTTTTTTAAAACATTATATATAAATTTGAAATTTGAAAAAACATATATTAATTATAAACATGCATTTTTATATAATGTATACAAATAAAAATTATTTTTGAATATAAATAAGATAATTTTATATAAATTAATAATATATTTTATTAAAAACTTTTATTAGCACTAATAATTGCGCCGATAAATCTACCCTGTATTAGAACTTAAAAACTGCACTGATAAAGGGTACACCTTTATCATCAGTCTTTTTATCGCTAATAAATGGTAGATTTATCTGTGCTTTTAGCTAGCACTGATAATGGGCCCCCTTTTATGAGTGCTTTCTATTTAGCGCTGATAAAAGTCATGGCATCTTTTGGCTGGAACTATGGTAGTAAGCCCAAACTATTGAAGTAGTTGTTGGAACCATGGTCTTCTATGCATGATTTGGAGTATGGTTTGTGTTTGTTGTCAATCCTCAATGGAAGTTTGGATCGTGTACTAGCAAAGAGATCATACCGTTCAAGCAGACAACAGTATTGAAGGTGGTGCCGTTTCCCAGTGTTTGCCAAATTTTTGGGGTCCAAAATTTGGAAGTTGGTGAGCATCGCGAAAAATGGATTTCAATGAAGAGCATAATTAAATATGGCAATGGCATGAATTTCACGAAGAGTGGCTTAATGGTTTGGAATTCGTGAAGACCAGAAGTATGGAGGTAGTGATTCTTCGCGATTACGTCAAAGCTTCGCGAACGGCAGAGGATGATGAGAATCGCGACGATGAAGAGGTTTGCGAGGGAAATTCGCGGTGAAGGCGTGAAGGAAATGATGGAATGCTCCGTGATTACGACGAGCTCCGCGAACGGAAAATTGCAGTAGTGCTTCGCGATTTTGAGAGAATTTCGGCAGGAACTTCAGAGCTTTGCGATTTGAGCTGACGTGGCGCTGACTTCGCACGGAAGAGTCAAGGGTCGGTGGAATCGTCTATAAATAGTGGCCGACCCCCTCAAGAGAAGCAGAGAGAGAATTTCATAGAAAGTCCGTTGCTCTCGGTTCGCAAAGGTCACTCGCGAAGGTAGTGTGCTTCGCAAAAGAGAAGCTTCGCGACGGCTATTCTAGCTCCGCGAAATTTGTGCGCCCCGCGTTGGCTCAGTGAGCTTCGCGAAGAGGCAGGAGCTCCACGACAACCAAGCGTTGCGAAGGATGGAGCATCACGACAGTGCTTCGCGATTGAGATTCGCGAAAAGGCAGGGACTCCGCGAAGGCTTGTTTGAGCTTTGCAAAATTGGGAGCCTTGCGAAGTAGGGTACTTTGTGAAGGCCCATTCCAAAGGTTGTTTGCCCAGTGGAAAAGGGAAAAGGGGGTATTAATTAGTGGATGGAATTTGGACTTTAATAGAGAATCAAATTAGGACTCTGATGCAAGCAAAGTCTCATTTTGAACAGGACACAAAGACCTTCATGTCTATCTATTGAAGAGACCTTCATGTCTATAAACTGAGTGAGACTTCACCAACGGCAGTGAGCCAGGGGGAGTCAACGGGAGTGACCCGAGGGAAGCAGTGAGCTATCCCTGAACCTTTGTAAAGGAAGTGAGCCTGGGACAGAGTGACTGTGCCCAAACAATTGTAATCCACAACTAGTAAAGATTTGTGGATTTTGGTACGACCGGCAACCTGTCGGCGTATGATCCTTGGACGTAGCCCTTAGTGGTGAACCAAGTAAAAAGGGCTGTGTCTTCTCTGCGCATGTTAATGTTTGCTTTCTGATCATATTCATCATACAGGTTCAACAAGTTCCTACCAACGTGGGAACAAGATCCATCACATTAAAAGAAAAAGTTGTCACCCTGATTCACCCCTCCCCTCTCAGGGTGTCCCGGGGTCCTTCAAGTGGTATCAGAGGCAGGTTGCTGGTGTTGAATCTGTCCTTTACCGTCATGGATAATGCAGTCAATGTCAGGGGAGTCCCTCACATTGATGGAAGTAATTTATAGATCTAGAAGAACAGAATGAGATCTCATCTAAGATCTCTTGGAATGGAAGTTCTCTTTTATACTGTGCAAGGAATACAAGTCACTGACCCATGGCTATGACTGAAACAGATAGGAAAATTCTTGATGCAGATGATAAAGCACAAAATGCTCTTACTGCAGCCCTTTCTGATAAGATCTACCTAAAGGTGATGAATTTCACCTCAGCAAAATCCATGTGGGATAAACTCGAGAATATTTTTGAAGGAGATAGTAAAGTGAAGGAGGAGAAACTACAAGTGCTGCACAATCGGTTTGATGTTCTGAAGATGCATCCAGACGAGAATACAGACTCTTTCTTCAATCGAATTACTGAAGTGGTTGGAGAAATTCTGGGTCTAGGTGAAGAAATCAAAGACATTGATATTGTAAAGAAAATATTAAGAAGACTTCCACCTCTGTACAATGCAAAGGTGTCAGCCCTTGAGGAAAGAGATCTTTCAAAACTTTCTCTGGATGATCTACTTAGCATCTTGGTAGCATATGAAATGAGAGTCAAACCAGAAGATGCTATGAATCGTGTGATCAAGGAAATGGTATTCAAGGCCACGGATAAACTGAAAATCTCAAAAGATAGTAGTGGTGAAGATGAAGAAGAAAAAAAAATTCTTTCTCTCATTGCAAAGAAGTTCCAGAAGGGGAAAGGGAAATTCAAAGGGAAGTTACCTCTCGCATGTTTTAGTTGTGGAAAAGTTGGGTACATTGCCTCTCAGTTCTTAAGAAAGATCAATGATGAAGATAGTGAAGATGAATGCTTCGAGAAGCCTCAGAGAAGGTTCTTCAAAAAGCGAGACTTCAAATCTGGAAAGAACATGCAAAGGAAGAGTTTTGTCTGTGAAGAGGAAGAAGATGCTAATGAATTCTGTGATGAAGAAGAACCAGAATTCAAAACTGGGAACCATGCTTCCATGATGGCCACTGTTGAAAACTCAGAAGATACTGGTAGAGAAAAACAACTGAGAACTTTTGTAGATCCTGATATGCAACTTAAGGATGCGGTTAATAAGATTAAGATTAAATGCAAGAGTTGCAATAAGTGGAAATCTATTGTAGAAGAATCAGCTAAATACGTTGATCAACTTGAAGCTAAAATTGAACGATTGGAAGAATTTGTGAAGGTACAGTCTAAAATAATTGAAAGCAATGATGATGTAGTGGATCTGAAGCTGATAATTGAAGAGTAGGAAAAGGTCATCAATGAACTCACCTCCAGACTAGATGAAAAATCCAAGACTACTGAGGGTCTTGAGGAGGAAGTTGTTACTCTAAGGAGTAAACTTGAGACTGAATCAATTCCAAAAGAATCGAGGAAGAAAATACAGTTTGGAAGATTTTTAGATGCAGAATTACTAGAAAGAGCCAAGTGTGGTTCAGATGGGGTTGAAAAAATCTTGAGTAATCAAAGACCCGCTTGCATGGGAAAGAGTGGAATTGGTTGTGAGTCTGAGACATGAACTACTGGAAGTGAAAATATCCAAAAGAAAGATAAGATAAATATCGAACATGTTTAAACGTTGCCTAAAGTTCTGAAAAAGAACCCTCAACCAGAACTAAAAGGAGAACTGAAAATTATCCTCAAACATTCAGAAATGACAGACAGTCTAACTTTTCTCCCAAGGAATAAGGTATGAGGAGAAATTCAAGTGAGAAGACATTTCCTCTCATGAAGTGTCAGTTCTGTGGCTATCTGGGCCATACCATGTCTTATTGTGAAGAGGCAATAAGCTATCTGAATGAAGAAGATATAGAAGTTCAACAAAGTAGAACAAATTCATATCCCAATTCTTATAGAAGAAACAATTTCTATGGATATTGTTTTTGTTGTTCTAACTTTGGTCATAAGGATGCTAATTGCAGGCAGAGAAGGGACATGGAAACCTCATACTGAAGTTCAAGACAATTCAAGTCTCGTCAGCAAGACATTATTTCTCTTTCAAACAGGTTTTCTCCTCTCGAAGAAGATTTTGACTATGAAGAACCTGGGTATGAGGAAGAGATAATTGAAAGTCCATCAGTACTATATACTCAATCCAATGTCTCATGGAAGGAAATGAAGAAGATTGAGAAATCCAACCTTGCAGAGGTAGTCCTCAATGCTACAAAGAACAACAGTACCTGGATTCTGGACAGCGGTTGTTCATCTCATATGACGGGTAATGCGGGCCTACTAATGGATATCAAAAGGACGGTTGATGGTACAGTACGATTTGGTAATGATGGGGCTCTGAAAATCAAAGGTAGTGGAAGTACCGAGTTAGCTAATGGAGAACTAAATAAGACTGAAGTCCTTTACGTAGATGGCCTACGTCATAATCTCCTCAACGTGAGTCAAATCTGTGACTCAGGAATTATAGTTACTTTTAATCAGAAAGGATGCACTATCAAGGGAAAGACAGGAAATTCACTTATGAAGGGATGCAGAACAGAAGGCAACTTGTATCAGGTTGATAGTGAAGAAAATGTATCTTACATGACTGTTTAAGAAGAAAACAATTTGTGGCATCAGACACTGGGACACATCAATCAACAATACATGGAGAAAATATCAAAATTGAGAATTGTCATGGACATTCCCAACCTGAAGCGTGAGCGTGAAAAATCTTGCGATGCTTGCATTCGTGGGAAGCTGGTCTGCAGTTCATATCGGCCAAAGAAGAAAAGGGCATCTCACCTTCTTGATCTGATTCATACAGATGTATGTGGGCCGATAAATGTTTCCATAACTCTTGGAGAAAGGTACTTTGTACTTTTCATAGATGATTACAGTAGAATGACATGTGTGATGGTCATTCACAGGAAACGAGAAGTCCTTGACTACATGAAAACATATCGGCGAATCGCCGAGAATGATACAGGACAAACAATCAAAGTGTTGCTATCTGACAATGGAGGAGAATACACATCCATTGAATTTGAAGATTATCTGGAGAAGCATGGGATACAGCATGAGGTAGATGCTGTGAGAACTCCACAACAAAATGGAGTTGTTGAACGTAGGAATCGACAGGTGAACAACATGGCACGAACTATGTTGATTGAGAGTCGTATTCTACGAAATTACTGGAAAGAGGCTGTTCAAGCTACAGCGTACATTCAGAATCGAACAAGACTTTATATGGGTGAGACGAAGACACCATATGAATTGTGGAATGGATGGAAGCCTTCTTTAAAATACTTTCGTGTCTTTGGAAGTAAATGCTTCATCAGGAACAAAGAAGGAAATCAAGGGAAATATGGCGACAATGAAGATGAAGGAATTTTCCTCGATTAATCAATGAACAGAAAAGCCTACAAGTGTTTCAACAAGCATTTAGGAAGGATTGTGGAAAGCAGTGATGTTAAGATAATTGAAGAGAAAAGTACAAATGCTTCAAGGAAGTCATATAATGATGTGATAGAAAGTCAGGAAGAAAGTGAACGGGAAGAAAATAAAAATGAAAAAATAGAGGAAGTTGTTCAAAACAATCAGCAGACACATCATGATTTGACTCAGATGAAGAATCTGAAGAGGAAATCTTGGATGGTGAGAATGCAACTGAACCTCACAGAAGAAATCAAAGATCAGAGATTGATCCATCTAACATAATTGGAGACAGGAATGCACCCACACAGACAAGGAGGATGAGGAATAACACACCTTTTGCATTTCTGTCATTTGTGGAGCCATTCTAATTTGAAGAAGCTACAAAGGATGAATCCTGGGTGAAAGCCATGAATGAAGAGTTAGATCAGATTTACAAGAATCAGACATGGGATCTTTTCCAGAGACCTAAAGGTCACATTGTGATTGGAACAAAATGGATATTCAAGAACAAGTTTTATGAGCATGTAAGTGTTATCAGAAACAAGTGTCGACTGGTATGTAAAGGGTATTCTCAGATTGAAGGTGTTGATGTTGAAGAAACCTTTGCTCTAGTGGCTAGACTGGAGTCAATCAGCCTGTTCCTTTCCATGGATCTCCAGAGAGGATATAAAGTATATCAAATGGATGTCAAGACATCATTTTTAAATGGTGTACTCAAAGAAGAAGTCTACATTGAACAACTAGTGGGTTTTCTTCTTGGTGCTGATGAATCAAAGGTATGCAAGATAAAGAAAGCACTTTATGGCTTGAAACAGGCACCACAGGCGTGGTACTCCAGACTAGATTCTTATCTCAAGAAGCTGGAATTCAAAAGAGGAGGAGTAGATCACAATCTCTATGTGAAGAATTCTCCTAAAGATCAGTTCATGGTTCTCATTTATGTTGATGAAATTATATTTGGTGGCAGCAGGCAGAAATCAGTGGATGAATTTTCTAATCATATGAAATCAGAATTTGAAATGTCAATGATTGGGGAGGTCACATATTTATTGGGATTGCAGGTGACTCAAAGGAAAGACTACACTTTTATCTCTCAGGAAAAGTATGCAAGAGAGCTGCTGAATAAGTTTAATATGCAAGACTCCAAACCAATGTCAACTCCGATTGCAGTTGGAACCAAACTTGGAAATCATGAGAATGATAAATCTGTAGATCCCACCATGTATAAGAGGATCATTGGGAGCCTACTGTACCTGACAGCGACACAGCGAGAAATTGTCTTTGCCACATGTCTTGCAGCCCGCTTTCAGAGTAATCCAAAGGAGGAACATTTGGCAGCAGTAAAAAGAATCATGAGGTATATTCAAGGTACTCACAATTATGGATTATACTTTGCTGCAGGAAGGGATTGTGAATTTTCAGCATTTTCAGATGCTGACTGGGCTGGCGATGTTGTGGACAGAAAGTCCACCAGTGGTGGAGCATTCTTTATTGGGAATAACTGTGTTGGCTGGTTGGGCAAGAAACAAGAAAGTACTTCTCTTAGTACTGCTGAAGCTGAGTATATATCTCCCACAAAGGCATGCACTCAACTGATATGGATGAAGCAACAATTAACAGATATTGGTGATGAGGTAAAGCAACCAATGGTGATTTACTATGATAACAAGAGTGCAATTGATCTTACATAAAATCCTGTTCAGCATTCTCGTACAAAAAATATTGAAATCAGGTATCACTTTATCAAAGAAAAAGTTGAGCAAGGGGTGATTAGAATGGATCACGTGGGAACTGAGGAGCAAGTAGCTGATATCCTGACAAAGACACTGTCAGCGGTTGTGTTTGAGAAGCATCGGTTGAACCTCGGTGTTCAGCCACCTCCCAGTGCATAAGGAGGTTACAGAAATCCCCTCTCCCCATTTTTGATAACTGTTTTTATTTGTTTATGGCTATGATGCAGGTTTATGGGGGAGATACTATCTAGGGGGAGTATGGTTTGAGATGAACGTTGAAAAAATTACTGGTCTTTGGATTTATTGTCAATGGGGGAGAAAGGAGAAAGGAATAAATTCAGGAAACTCCTGTGATGAGAAGAATGAGATGGAAGCAGTGGAACCCAATTCAAGCCTCATCTCTTGTTTTCTACACCGAGCATTGCTCACGTAGACTTAGAGTGTTGGCTGAGTTGATTCCTGCGTTTTTGGTTTTCACATGGATGTAGATCTATTGAATTTACTTTCTGATTGCCAACAAATGCAAAGGGGGAGATTGTTGGAACCATGGTCTTCTATGCATGATTTGGAGTATGGTTTGTGTTTGTTTTCAATCCTCAATGGAAGTTCAGATCGTGTACTAAAAAAGAGATCATACTGTTCAAGCAAACAACAGTATTGAAGGTGGTGCCGTTTCCTAGTGTTTGCCAAATTTTTGGGGTCCAAAATTTGGAAGTTGGTGAGAATCATGAAAATAGGATTTCAATGAAGAGCATAATTAAATATGGCAATGACATGAATTTCGCGAAGAGTGGCTTAATGGTTTGGAATTCGCGAAGACCAGAAGTATGGAGGCGGTGATTCTTCGCGATTACGTCAAAGCTTCACGAACGGCAGAGGATGAAGAGCATCGCAGTGATGAAGAGCTTTGAGAGGGATCTTCACGGTGAAGGCATGAAGGAAATGACGGAATGCTCCACGATTACGACAAGCTCCGTGAACGGAAAATTGCCGCAGTGCTTCGCGATTTTGAGAGAATTTCGGTGGGAACTTTGGAGCTTCGTGATTTGAGCTGACGTGGCGCTGACTTCGCACGGAAGGGTCGAGGGTCAGTGGAATCGCCTATAAATAGAGGCTGACCCCCTCAAGAGAAGCAGAGAGAGAATTTCAGAGAAAGTCCTTTGCTCTCGGTTCGCAAAGGTCACTCGCGAAGGTAGTGTGCTTCGCGAAAGAGAAGCTTCGCGGTGGCTATTCTAGCTTCGCAAAATTCGTGCGCCCCGCGTTGGCTCAGTGTGCTTCGCGAAGAGGCAGGAGCTCCGCGACAACCAAGCATTGAGAAGGTTAGAGCATCGCGGGAGTGTTTCGCGATTGAGCTTCGCGAAAAGGCAGGGACTCCGCGAAGGCTTGTTTGAGCTTTCCAAAATTGGGAGCCTTACGAAGTAGGGTACTTTGTGAAGGCCCTTTCCAAAGGTTGTTTGCCCAGTGGACAAGGGAAAAAGGGGTATTCATTAGTGGATGGAATTTGGACTTTAACAGAGCATCAACTTAGGACTCTGATGCAAGAAAAGTCTCATTATGAATAGGAGACAAAGACCTTTATGTCTATCTATTGAAGAGACCTTCATGTCTATAAACTGAGTGAGACTTCACCAACAGCAGTGAGCCAGGGGGTGTCAACGTGAGTGACCCGAGGGAAGCAGTGAGCTATCCCTGAACCTTTGTAAAGGCAGTGAGCCTGGGACAGAGTGACTGTGCCCGAACAATTGTAATCCACAAATAGTGAAGATTAGTGGATTTTGGTACGACTGGCAACCTGTCGGTGTATGCTCCTTGGACGTAGCCCTTAGTGGTGAACCAAGTAAAAAGGGCTGTGTCTTCTCTGTGCATGTGAATGTTTTCTTTCTGATCATATTCATCATACAGGTTCAACAATTTCCTATCAATGTGGGAACACGATCCATCACATTAAAATAAAAAGTTTTCACCCTGATTCACCCTCCCCTCTCAGGGTGTCCCGAGGTCCTTCAAGTGGTATCAGAGGCAGGTTGCTGGTGTTGAATCTGTCCTTTACCGTCATGGAGAATGCAGTCAATGTCAGGGGAGTCCCTCACTTCGATGGAAGTAATTTACAGATCTAGAAGAACAAAATGAGATCTCATCTAAGATCTCTTGGAATGGAAGTTCTCTTTTCTACTGTGCAAGGATTACAAGTCACTGACCCAACAGGCCTGGCTATGACTGAAACAGACCGGAAAATTCTTCATGCAGATGCTAAAGCACAAAATGCTCTTATCACAGCCCTTTCTGATCAGATCTACCTAAAGGTGATGAATTTCACCTCAGCAAAATACATGTGGGATAAACTCGAGAATATTTTTGAAGGAGATAGAAAAGTGAAGGAGGTGAAACTAAAAGTGCTGCACAATCAGTTTGATGATCTGAAGATGCATCCAGACGAGAATTGAGACTCTTTCTTCAATTGAATTACTGGAGTGGTTGGAGAAATTCAGGGTCTAGGTGAAGAAATCAAAGACATTGATATTGTAAAGAAAATATTAAGAATACTTCCACCTCTGTACAATGCAAAGGTGTCAGCCCTTGAGGAAAGAGATCTTTCAAAACTTTCTCTGGATGATCTACTTAGCAGCTTGGTAGCATATGAAATGAGTTTCAAACCAGAAGATGCTACGACTCGTGTGAGAAAGGAAATGGAATTCAAGGCCATGGATAAACTGAAAATCTCAAAAGATACTAGTGGCGAAGATGAAGAAGAAAAAGAAATTATTTCTCTCATTGGAAAGAAGTTCCAGAAGGGGAAAGGGAAATTCAAAGGGAAGTTACCTCTCGCATGTTTTAGTTGTGGAAAAGTTGGGCACATTGCCTCTCAGTGATTTAGAAATATCAATGATGAAGATAGTGAAGATGAATGCTTCGAGAAGCATTAGAGAAGGTTCTTCAAAAAGTGAGACTTCAAATCTGGAAAGAACATGCAAAGGAAGAGTTTTTTCTGTGAAGAGGAAGAAGATGTTAATGAATTCTGTGATGAAGAAGAACCAGAATTCAAAACTAGGAACCATGCTTACATGATGGACACTATTGAAAAGTCAGAAGATACTGGTGGAGAAAAACAACTGAGAACTTGTGTAGATCCTGATATGAAACTTAAGGATGTGGTTAATAAGATTAAGATTAAATTCAAGAATTGCAATAAGTGGAAATCTATTGTAGAAGAATCAGCTGAATACGTTGATCAACTTGAAGCTGGAATTGAATGACCGGAAGAATTTGTGAAGGTACAGTCTAAAATAATTGAAAGCAATGATGATGTAGTGGATCTGAAGCTGAGAATTGAAGAGCAAGAAAAGGTCATCAATGACCTCACCTCCAGACTAGATGAAAAATCCAAGACTGCTGAGGGTCTTGAGGAGGAAGTTGTTACTCTAAGGAGTAAACTTGAGACTGAATCAATTCCAAAAGAATCGAGTAACAAAATATAGTTTGGAAGATTCTCAGATGTAGAATTACTAGAAAGAGCCAAGTGCGGTTTAGATGGGGTTGGAAAAATCTTGAGTAATCAAAGACCCGCTTGCATGGGAAAGAGTGGAATTGGCTGTGAGGCTGAGACATCTACTGCTGGAAGTGAAAAGATCCAAAAGAAAGATAAGATAAATGTTGAACATGTTGAAACATTGCCTAAAGTGTGGAAAAAGGAAACCTCAACCAAAACTAAAAGGAGAACTGAAAATTATCCTCAAACATTCAGAAATGACAGACAGTCTAACTTTTCTCCCAAGGAAGAAGGTATGAGGAGAAATTCAAGTGAGAAGACATTTCCTCTCATGAAGTGTCAGTTCTGTGGCTATCTGGGCCATACCATGTCTTATTGTGAAGAGGCAAGAAGCTATCTTGATGGAGAAGATATAGAAGTTCAACAAAGTAGAACAAATTCATATGCTAATTCTTATAGAAGATACAATTTCTATGGATATTTTTTTCGTTGTTCTAACTTTGGTCATAAGGCTGCTAATTGCAGGCAGAGAAGGGACATGGACACCTCATACCAAAGTTCAAGACAAGTCAAGTCTCGTCAGCAAGACAGTGTTTCTTTTTCAAACAGGTTTTATCCTCTCGAAGAAGATTTTGACTGTGAAGAACCTGGTTATGCGGAAGAGATAATTGAAAGGCCATCAGTACTATATACTCAATCCAATGTCTCATGGAAGGAAAGGAAGAATATTGAGAAATCCAACCTTGCAGAGGTAGTCCTCAATGCTACAAAGAACAACAGTACCTGGATTCTGGATAGCGGTTGTTCATCTCATATGACAGGTAATGCGGGCCTACTAATGGATATCGAAAGGACGGTTGATGGTACAGTACGATTTGGTAATGATGGGGCTCTGAAAATCAAAGGGAGTGGAAGTACCGAGTTAGATAATGGAGAACTAAAGAAGACTGAAGTCCTTTACGTAGATGGCCTATGTCATAATCTCCTCAGCATGAGTCAAATTTGTGACTCAGGACTTATAGTTACTTTTAATCAGAAAGGTTGCACTATCAAGGGAAAGACATACAATTCAATTATGAAGGGATGCAGAACAGAACGCAACTTGTATCAGGTTGATAGTGAAGAAAATGTATGTTACATGACTGTTGAAGAAGAAAACAATTTGTGGCATCAGAGACTGGGACACATCAATCAACAAGACATGGAGAAAATATCAAAATTGAGAATTGTCATGGACATTCCCAACCTGAAGCGTGAGCGTGAAAAATCTTGGGATGCTTGAATTCGTGGGAAGCTGGTCTGCAGTTCATATTGGCAAAAGAAGAAAATGTCATCCCACCTTATTGATCTGATTCATACAGATGTATGTGGGCCGATAAATGTTGCCGGAACTCGTGGAGAAAGGTACTTTGTCCTTTTCATAGATGATTATAGTAGAATGTAATGTGTGATGGTCATTCACAGGAAACGAAAAGTCCTTGACTGCATGAAAACATATCGGCGAATCGCCGAGAATGATATTGGAGGAACAATTAAAGTGTTGCGATCTGACAATGGAGGAGAATACACATCCATTGAATTTGAAAATTATCTGGAGAAGCATGGGATACAACATGAGGTAGCTGCTGTGAGAACTCCACAACAAAATGGAGTTGTTGAACGTAGGAATCGACAGGTGAACAACATGGCACAAACTACGCTGATTGAGAGTCGTATTCCACGACATTACTGGAAAGAGGCTGTTCAAGCTGCAGTGTACATTCAGAATCGAACGAGACTTTATATGGGTGAGACGAAGATACCATATGAATTGTGGCATGGACGGAAGCCTTCTTTAAAATACTTTCATGTCTTTGGAAGTAAATGCTTCATGAGGAACAAAGAAGGAAATCAAGGGAAATATGGCGACAATGCAGATGAAGGAAATTTCCTCGGTTACTCAATGAACAGCAAAGCCTACAAGTGTTTCAACAAGCATTTAGGAAGGATTATGGAAATCAGTGATGTTAAGATAATTGAAGAGAAAAGTACAAATGCTTCAAGGAAGTCATATGCTGATGTGATATAAAGTCAGGAAGAAAGTGAATGGGAAGAAAATACAAATGCATAAATAGAGGAAGTTGTTCAAAACACTCAGCAGTCACATCATGATGTTGACTCAGACGAAGAATCTGAAGAGGAAATCTTGGATGGTTAGAATGCGACTGAACCTCACAGAAGAAATCGAAGAACAGAGATTGATCCATCTAACATAATTGGAGACAGGAATGCACCCACATAGACAAGGAGGATGAGGAATAACACACCTTCTGTATTTCTGTCAGTTGTGGAGCCATCCTCATTTGAAGAAGCTACAAAGGATGAATCCTGGGTGAAAGCCTTGAATGAAGAGTTAGATCATATTGACAAGAATCAGACATGGGATCTTGTCCAGAGTCCCAAAGGTCACAATGTGATTGGAACAAAATGGATATTCAAGAACAAGTTTGATGAGCATGGAAGTGTTATCAGAAACAAGGCTCGACTGGTATGTAAATGGTATTCTCAGATTGAAGGTGTTGATGTTGAAGAAACCTTTGTTCCAGTGGCTAGACTAGAGTCAATCAGTCTGTTCCTTTCCATGGATCTATAGAGAGGATATAAATTATATCAAATGGATGTCAAGACAGAATTTTTAAATGGTGTACTCGAAGAAGAAGTCTACATTGAACAACCAGTGGGTTTTCTTCTTGGTGCTGATGAATCAAAGGTCTGCAAGCTAAAGAAATCACTTTATGTCTTGAAATAGGCACCACGGGCGTGGTACTCCAGACTAGATTCTTATCTCAAGAAGCTGGAATTCAAAAGAGGAGGAGTAGATCACAATCTCCATGTGAATAATTCTCCTAAAGATCAGTTCATGGTTCTCATTTACGTCGATGACATTATATTTGGTGGCAGCAGACAGAAATCAGTGGATGAATTTTCCAATCATATGAAATCATAATTTGAAATCTCAATGATTGGGGAGCTCACATATTTCTTGGGACTGCAGGTGACTCAAAGGAAAGACTACACTTTTATCTCTCAGGAAAAGTATGCAAGAGAGCTGCTGAATAAGTTTAATATGCAAGACTCCAAACCAATGTCAACTCCGATTGCAGTTGGAACCAAACTTGGAAAGCATGAGAATGAGAAATCTGTAGATCCCACCATGTACAAGAGGATCATTGGGATCCTACTGTACCTGACAGCGACACGACCAGATATTGTCTTTACCACATGTCTTGCAGCCCGCTTTCAGAGTATTCCAAAGGAGGAACATTTGGCAGTAGTAAAAATAATCATGAGGTATATTCAAGGTACTCACAATTATGGATTATACTTTGCTGCAGGAAGGGACTATGAATTGTCAGCATTTTCATATGCTGACTGGGCTAGCGATGTTGTGGACAGAAAGTCCACCAGTGGTGGAGCATTCTTTATTGGGAATAACTGTGTTGGATGGTTGGGAAAGAAACAAGAAAGTACTTCTCTTAGTACCGCTGAAGCTGAGTATATATCTGCCACAAAGGCATGCACTCAACTGCTATGGATGAAGCAACAACTAACATATATTGGTGATGAGGTAAAGCAACCAATCGTGATTTACAGTGATAACAAGAGTGCAATTGATCTTACAAAAAATCCTGTTCAGCATTCTCATACAAAACATATTGAAATCAGGTATCACTTTATCAAAGAAAAAGTTGATCAAGGGGTGATTAGAATGGATCACATGGGAACTGATGAGCAAGTAGATGATATCCTGACAAAGCCACTGTCAGCAGCTGTGTTTGAGAAGCATCGGTTGAACCTCGGTGTTTAGCCACCTCCCAGTGCATAAGGAGGTTACAGAAATCCCCTCTCCCCGTTTGTGATAACTGTTTTTATCTATTTATGGCTATGATGCAGGTTTATGGGGGAGATACTATCCAGGGGGAGTATGGTTTGAGCTGAACGTTGAACAAATTACTAGTCTTTGGATTTATTGTCAATGGGGGAGAATGGAGAAAGGAATATATTCAAGAAACTCCTGTGATGAGAAGAATGAGATGGAAACAGTGGAACCCAATTCAAGCCTCCTCTCTTGTTTTCTACACCGAGCATTGCTCATGTAGACTTAGAGTGTTGGCTGAGTTGATTCCTGCGTTTTTGGTTTTCACATGGATGGAGATCTATTGAATTTACTTTCTGATTGCCAACAAACGCAAAGGGGGAGATTGTTGGAACCATGGTCTTTTATGCATGATTTGGATTATGGTTTCTGTTTGTTGTCAATCCTCAATGGAAGTTCGGATCGTGTACTAGAAAAAAGATCATACCATTCAAGCAGACAACAATATTGAAGGTGGTGCCATTTCCCAGAGTTTTCCAAATTTTTGGGGTCCAAAATTTGGAAGTTGGTGAGCATCGCGAAAATAGGATTTCAATGAAGAGCATAATTAAATATGGAAATGGCATGAATTTCGCGAAGAGTGGCTTAATGGTTTGGAATTCGCGAAGACCTGAAGTATGGAGGTGGTGATTCTTCACGATTACGTCAAAGATTTGCGAATGGCAGAGGATGAAGAGCATCGCGACTATGAAGAGCTTTGCGAGGGAACTTCACGGAGAAGGTGCGAAGGAAATGATGGAACGCTCCGTGATTACGACGAGCTCCGCAAATGGAAAATTTTCGTAGTGATTCACGATTTTGAGAGAATTTTGGTGGGAACTTCGGAGCTTCGTGATTAGAGCTGACGTGGCACTGACTTCGCATGGAAGGGTCGAGGGTCAGTGGAATCGCCTATAAATAGAGGCTGACCACCTCAAGAGAAGCAGAGAGAGAATTTCAGAGAAAGTCATTTGCTCTCGGTTCGCAAAGGTCACTCGCGAAGGCAATGTGATTTGCGAAAGAGGAGCTTCGCGGCGGCTATTCTAGCTCCGCGAAATTCGTGTGCCCCGCGTTGGCTCAGTGAGCTTCGTGAAGAGGCAGGAGTTCTGCGACAGCCAAGCATTGTGAAGGCTGGAGCATCGCGAGAGTGCTTCGCGATTGAGCTTCGCGAAAAGGCAGGGACTCTGCGAAGTCTTGTTTGAGATTTTCAAAATTGGGAGCCTTGCGAAGTAGGGTACTTTGTGAAGGACCTTTCCAAAGGTTGTTTGCCCAGTGGACAAGGGAAAAGGGGGTATTCATCAGTGGATGGAATTTGGACTTTAACAGAGCATCAACTCAGGACTCTGATGCAAGTAAAGTCTCATTCTGAACAGGTGATAAAGACCATGATGTCTATCTATTGAAGGGACCTTTACGTCTATAAACTGAGTGAGACTTCACCAACGGCAGTGAGCCAGGGGGAGTCAACGGGAGTGACCCGAGGGAAGTAGTGAGCTATCCCTGAACCTTTGTAAAGGCAGTGAACCTGGGACATAGTGACTGTGCCCGAACAATTGTAATCCACAACTAGTGAAGATTAGTGGATTTTGGTACGACCGGCAACCTGCCGGCGTATGCTTCTTGGACGTAGCCCTTAATGGTGAACCAAGTAAAAAGGGATGTGTCTTTTCTATGCATTTTAATGTTTTATTTCTGATCATATTCATCATACAGGTTCAACAAGTTCCTACCAACGTGGTAACAAGATCCATTACATTAGAAGAAAAATTTATCACCCTGATTCACCCCTCCCCTCTCAGGGTGTCCCGGGGTCCTTCAATAGTGGGTTCCCTAGACCCAACTATGCAGTACTTTTGATTACCATATCATGTATACAGTTAGATATATATGATGTATTCTTACCATTGTAGTACATACTCTTATACATCCACTATATAATGGTAATGTACAAGATTAATTTTCATATCAAAAGGTTATAGAAGATCCCAGGCTATAATGAGAACCTCAACATAAAATGACATTAATCTTATAGAAAGGTCCTATAGTTTTAATGAATCATACTGATTCGACACAGTTGATGTTTGACTATCAGGTTTTGGGGGCTCATAAGCATTGAGACTTCTTCTCATGAAGTTTTCACTTGGTGATCTCTAGTAGTGATATCCATAGGATAGACTCACCAATTGGAACACCACATGTTTTAGGTGTCATTAGTTGTTTCCATCTGTGGACATGTGTATTGGTCTCCTAACTTGAGATCATTACCACTGTGTGCCATTTGATTTCATACTTTAATGAAAGGAAAAAACCATGACATTGAAATCATGGCATGGTAGCTTGTGTTGGGTGCGTCGTTGGTGGTATGACATTGGTTGAATGGCCAAGAAAGGATTTGTCGCTTCCAGGTTATGGATGTTCTATATCTCATACCTGGTTGATCAGGATGGTGCTACCTTCATAAGTCTTTGGACAAAGCAGTCATAAGGTAAATCCATATGGATAGATCAACAAATAATAAAGAAAGAAAATGAAGATTACATAAGTGTCTGCCCATCTTTTTGAGATATTTAAATACAAGGATATTATAGTACACAACCAGTGTTCATAAGTTGGTTTTCATTGCTATGAAAATACTTAAATATTTAGGGGCCTTGATGGGTTTCTAGACTCTGCTCTTGGTCAATGAATTTTATTAATTTCTATCAAGATAAGATCTTAGAGGGTCATACATAATATCATATTCAAGAATCCTCCCTATTCGGTTGAATGTGTATAATAGACTTGGTGGGCCCCACCATGGGGTCCGAGTGCTGTCCAAGGTATTGATCACCAAAGAATTAAATAAATTCATTATTATTCAAGTTATGAATAATTGGGATTGAATTTATTTAATGTATTTACATGTTTAGTAATTACGAGAAAATATTATTCAAACGTATATTATTTTAATATTCAAGGTTTGTTTAATATTAAGCAGGAATGATGAGTTGAGTTCGATTTTATCACATAATATATTTTTTATATATTACAAGTATGTGATAAATTATTAATAATATTTATGGTGCAGTTTAGTTTTTCATAATTATTATTTGGTGGATGTTGACTTTTCGAGGGTTGGGGAACCCTACCAAGTGTTATTGACCATCCACTATAAATAAGTGGAGGGAGGATCAAGATTATGCTGATTTTCATGGAATCCTGGATAGATAATCTCTCTCCTGCCGCTTCCTAGAGATAGAAAGAGTCGATCCAATTTTTCAGATTGAATTATTCTTCAAGCATCAAAGGCATCTCAATGCAGTGATCATTGGGACGTCGAAGACATTGTTAGATCTTCGTGCTAGCACCCAGAATTCGACGATCAACATTCTAGTGGATTTTTGAAGTGCATGTGGATGATATAGAGGGTTCTTTCTATGGATACTTCTAGAAACGATCACCATTAACAAGTTACAGTCGAGCACGACTTCAGATCTTAATAGGTATGTTTTCAGTTTTATTTTATGCACTCTTTTAATTTACGTGGGATCTTCGGACCAAACTGGGGCTTGGATCGTCGATGATGACAAGTTTCGTCATCCCGTCAAAGAAGTTTTCTAAAATACCCAGCCCATAAAATTCTTCTAAAGGCCATGATAATTTAAATTGGTATTAGAGTGACCAGGTATATTTTTTGATCCTAGAAAAAATTAATTTGCATTAAATCAAGTAGAGGATTTAGTTTAAATCCAAACAAATCTTCCCATGCGTCAATCCATCCATGAATGGACTAGTTATGGAAATTTATTTATTTTTATTTAGATCGATCAAAGTTTTTAGGTATTGTTTAATGTGTATTAAAATTAAGGTTTTTTGTTCCACCCTTGCTTTATGGTTGGAATAATAATACTGAGTTTATTAAAAAATTTGTAATTATGTTTATTATAATTTGTAATATAATTATAATAATATAATTATAATAATATAATTATAATAATATAATTATAATAATACAATTATAATAATAATATAATTATTATATTCAAATAATATTTTATTATTATTATATTTAAAGGATAACTATAGCCTTTGGAAAAATTAACGAGCCATGTGAAAAAATTATCCACACAAGACAAATGGGGAGACTTGACTTAAAGAGGGAATCACAAAAATTAAAGTAGGGTGGGGAAAATTTTGTTGAGTTAAAAAAAGGGTGGAAGAAAAAATGTGAATGGAGGGAGGTGGTGACTTTATTGAGAAATATCAAAAGAAAGGGAATGTCAAGTGTTTGGGGGGGGGGGGGGGCGCTCAACCCCCTATTCCTCACCTCACTACGATAGGGTTTTCGTTTAGCACAACCAACACCGGTGAGCCCCGTCTGTGCCCATCCATCATGGATGAGTCATGTCCGACTGGAACTACCTCCCTCTCTGTGACCTCCCCTTTCTAGATCTCTACAATAGCCTCAATCGGCTCATCCTGGCACCGTTGTCTCCCTCATCCGGAGCCAGATTTGTGTTCGGCCTCCTCTATGAGCTACCTCCAAACCTGACGACGCCCTCCTCCGCCAAACGTTGCAGCCTGACATTCCTCTTGGAGACCACGAAGCCGACCATGGTGTCCCTTCCTAATGATGCATCTGAGCGGCGACCTACTCATTGGCAGTGCACCAGGTTATTCCTGCCTTGCAACTGACCCCAGATCCGATCGCTGTTGGACCGAGGCAGCCTAGCGGGCTGAGTCATGGTCAATCAAGACTGGGAGGTACACTCTTTGCCCCAAATGTGGTCTGGATGGGTTAGCCCAACCTAGAACGGGTTTAAGAAGACCTTCCTGGCCCATATAAATCCATCACGGGCTTTACTCGTCCCTTTATGGGTGTACGTAAGTTTGGTGTGACCCGCAACAGGTGAGTGTGGTGTTTCAGGGCCCAATCAATTTTAAATTAATAAAAATTAATTAATTGATTTTTTGTTTTAAATTAAATTAATTAATATATTAATTTTTATTTAAAAATAATTTTTAATATCCAAGTCGACTTAATTTAATTTTGGACCATAAAATTAAATTTATTAATTAATTTAATTTTAAGTATTAAAATAGAATTAATTAGTGGACCATATAATAATTAAATTATTTAAATTATTTAATTTACTTAATTTAATTAAATCTATCCTCGTACTTATTTAATGAAATTTAATTTTTATCACTTATTACTTTACCCGACTAGTGGTCTTGAGCACCGACATTTTGTATGTATGCATTTAATTAATTAATTAATTATTTTAACTACATGTGATGTTTTTAATTAATTAAATGTCAGTCCATGCATCATATTATTTTCAGTTAAAATGTATAAGGGAATGCACACCCATTTTCACCTGATGTACATTTATACTCCTAGTTCCTCTTGCCTGTGTGGGAGTATCATAATATTTTGGATGAAGACGATGTACATTGGCCAAGACGATGCAAGACATGATGTGGAGACCAACAAGATGAGGCAGTACTCCAAGACATTATGTGGACCCCACCAAGAGGAGGTGATACTCTAGAAGAGTATCAGACATACATGATGGGGGAGTGCTACATCAAGAGTTAAGCGAAGAATCTGGTTTGATGCCCCTAGTTTGATTAGATTCTCAAGACCAGTCGGGTAGTTGTTTACCTTTATGCATTTATTTAATGTTACATTCATTTTATAACAGTGGTATAAATACATAAAATAATAAATAATAAAATTCATCAATAAGTGATGTGTGTTTTTTATATTAATGTTCAGTTGTGAGGGTGATAACATAGATGAACAATATTAATAGAAATTGATTACATTTGTCAATATAAAAACACATAAAAACACCTCAAAGTAATATTAAGTCAATACTGCCTTCCATTATTCATGTTTGAACAAAACTGGGTGTTTGGGGTGCCAATCATGCCAAAGATGAGGATGCATGTTACTACCAAGGAGTTATTATGAGATTAGTGGGCTAACTTAACTAAAATTGCAACAAATAAATAGCCAAATATATATTTTTTGTAATTTTAGAGGCAAGTGTTGAGTAAATCAAGTAAGGACTTTAGAAGCTGGGACTTCACTCAACAGATCAAGGAACGGTGATTTAATGTGGTTGGTCAGCCAAACCCCTACCTTGAACCCTCCAAGTATAGGAGTATCCATAGCTTGTAGACTATGAGGGGAGGTTCAGGGATCCTTTCCACAGGAATTCCCAATGAACAAATTGTTATGATTCTAGAATAGAGGGTTCATAAAATTCGATAAAATAGTGGGAGACATTTAATGATTAAATTAATTGATAATGTCTAAATTCGATAATGAATATAAAAGTACTAATCTAATACAATTTTATATTTGTACAATATAGTAAGTAATACAAAAAGAAAAAATGGGATTAATATTGGACAAAATTATGTGTATAAACTAGCACAGATTCCAAGTGTAGTATAGGAGCATGCACACCTTACTACTATATTGGAAATTGAATGTGCTGGTGTCCCCATCTATTAAGACACCTCTAGAAGCATGGGGTTAAAATTTTTTATAGGAGACTCATGAATCTAGAATATGATGGTTCTGTCATAATGATATCATTTACATCTGATGTTAGTTGTGGACGATACATTAGGACATGGGTGATATCACATGTAGTCTCATATCCAAGAAGTTTATGAGGGAAAAGTTAAGCAAGATATGTGGATGATAATTTACACCAGCTTATGTGTAAATATGAAAAACAGACCATGATCATTCACTGCATCTCAATCTTACACCTGTTTACTCTATTTTCATTTAAGGATACAAATGAATAGTATATAGTAATAACTTCATTACCTTTTTGGTGAAATTATCCAATTAATAAGAATATTAAAGAATGTATCATCTTTTGTTTTTATGGAGAATAAATTGAAATACATGGTGAAAAGACCAATGGAAAGTTACACCAAAGGAAAACTCGTAATGTCATTCAAAGAATATAGGTTGGTTATTTAACATGAGGTTGTTTGCATTTCATAATTTGAAATAAATTTATGGAAGCTTTTAAAATTCAGTTAACTGAATAGAATAAGAAAGTACCCACTTCTTCTTTAGTATATATTCATCAAATAAAAGTTTTGTTTATAACATACTTATTGGGTATTAAATACCATATGATTTTCACATATGTGTTTTTAAATATAATAACCAAGTAAGTGGAGAAAAATCAATAAGAGTAAGGTGTCTACTCCAAGAAGATGAGAAAGGGTGATTCCTAATTCAGTGGTGATAAACACATAACTTCAATTTTCAAAGTGAATGATTATAATTGAAAAAGTTGTTGAGTATAAAAAAACATTTATCTCACATTCCATTTGGACATAATGGGACACTATTCTATGTTCTAGAATGTATGTTGTTTGTGGTGTATCATACATAACAAATAGTTCAGTGGTACTTGAATCATAAGAAATAATTGATGAATATAAAAATGTAATACTTTTACCTAGTTGTGGAATGATAAATCATTTTCAAGAAAAACTAAAGTCTAAGTCAAAGATATACCCAATATGGTATTTAGGATCGACACAGTTAAACACCTTTGGTGTTATTGACATATTTATTTTGGACAAAGAATCCTTTTGAAATAAAGGTATGTTACAAATATTTTGAATTAGTTCAACAAGTTAGTGTGAAATATTCCAAGAGAAAGCCAAAGATACTTCATAAGATTCCTTTAAGTTATTAAGTAATGTAATAGTGAAGAATAAGCATGTTCAAAAGATATGAGTCGCTTCAGATCAATATGCTAAATAATATTTTGACCAAGCATTCATTGATCTTGATAATGTATTGTGGAGTAATTTCAAAATGAACATAACCTTATTTATATCACGACATTGACACTAATAAAGAGTATTGATGAATAATCTTATATGTTAACATTGATCAATAAAATATATCTTGAAGCAATTCCTAAAAAAAATTTTACACAAAAAAGTTAATGATGTAAGTAGTGTCAATGTTATAACCTGTAGTAACTTCCATCATATTTCAAGACATTCTTTTCAAATAACAACGAAATCTCATAACTTTTTATTCCAACTAAAAATGACAAATTGATATCATACGAGTCATAGTATGATGGAAATCCATTATATTATAGGACATGTGTTTAGATGTAAAGAGTTTGTTTGGACATAAAAAAAATATAATCAAGCTAAACACATAGTGAGTATTAGTATTTATCTTAACAGTTGCTTAGGATATTATATAAACTCCTAATATAAAAAAGATGTAGTCATGTGATAGACTACATTTCTATAAAAGGGTTTACATATCTATTAGAGATAGTAGGAGATGGATTGACTTTGATTTAGTCAATGCTATAGATCCACAAGTAATTGTCATAGGAACTGGTTCCAAAAGTGTATGTGGAAGAGGAATGTTTTAGGGACACATACTGTGTAGAAAGGTTAAAGCCATAATGATGGTTTTAAGTTGACTATGACCAGTGATACATTATTAATTGAGAATAATAATTCCTATAAGTAAGAAGTATATGGGAATTAGCTATGATTGACAAGATTAAAATTCAATAATGTATTCCATGTGTGAATTTAAAAAGGGGATCATACAATGAATACTACAGTGGGCTTTCAAATATGATGATACATGGATGGTACAAGTGTGGTACCTATAAGGGTTGACTGGTTATACCAAGTTGGTATGACTATATCCATTAGAATAATACTTGTCAAAGCTAAATTCTAAGATAATTTAATTGGAAATTGGATTTAAAGATCAACTTTTGTGGATGGTGTCTATACGATGTAATAAAAAAGAGATAATGACACCATAGAATTCCAATAAGGGTTGCAAGTTACTGAAATCCGGATCATGATTGAAGTAAACAACAAGATATCAGAGCATTCATTTGGAATAAATCTTTGACATGTGTCTACTAGCGGTTAGTGGGAGTGCCATAGTTTTATAAGTGAAATATGTTTGGCAACATATATAAAACAGATATTGGTCTTACAGTTAGTTAAGATCAGGATACAAATAATTCTCTATTGATTGACTTAAAGTAGCAACCTATGTTCTAGAGAACTGGATCTATTGAGGTAGATCTAACAATTTCTTGTACCTAGTAAATCGTACATAGAGTGACATGGTATTGAAAAATACAAGTTAGAACAATTTATGTTAATAATTTTTGACAATGCCATATGACATAATCTCTCCATCTTGACATGTTCGGAACATGGGAGGAGATTAAAGTTGCGAGTTGAGTTCCATACACTCCATCGATGGATCAATCACGTATTCCATAATATGTACAAGAACTTATATTTACATCATATACTTTATAGTATGAAAATATAAGTTGTTTTTAGAGGAGCTGTAAGTTAATCATTCATAACTATCATATTGTACATTGACAAGTACAGATGATATATACCTGGTAAGAGGAGAAGAAGGATTCTAGTTATGGTGGGAGAAAAAAATAGTATTCCTTAGATAAATTTGATCATGTATCACAGTTATGCTAAGGTTATGAGTTATTAATGCTCATAAAATCCAATGGTAGTCATAACTACAAATACTGAGTACGTTGCAGCTTCTACGACAACTAAGAAACATTTATTAAATACAACGATTTATTTTAGTTCTTGGAATCAAATCTAGTAAGTAATGTATTATCATAATGTAAATTATGATATTTTTAATATCTGTGATGTCATGTCAGGATATTTAGAAAAAGGTATATACTCAAGGATACCATCTCTTCAGAAGTTTTACTCAAGGAGATGAGGTTGAATATAGCAGAATTTCTATGCGGAGGAAAAGTGGCAGGCCAAGCAGCTAAAGCTATTACTCTGCAAAATAATTCAATCTATCATGTAAGTAGATAACAAGTATGTTAATAAATTTGTATTTAGTGAAAGTGGGAGTGTTGAAATAGTGGGTTCTCTAGACCCAACTATGCAGTACGTTTGGTTACCATATCGTATATACATTTTGAAATACGTGATGTATTCTTACCATTGTAGTACACACTCTTCTGTGTCCACTATAAAATAGTAATTTCCTATATTAATTCTAACGACAAAAGATTGATGTACATGTACATTAAGTTTATTTTTTTGAATACTTAGTACATTACAAAAAATATATTCCTAAAGACCATAATAGTTTAGTATCTTTAGAAACTCAGAAAATAATCTTCTAACTTGGTGAAAGATCTTTAGTAACACCCATAAAGATCTTCCACTATTGTTTTCCTAGCTAAAACCTTTTTTTATATCATGGGGAAAAGAAAAAAAAGGGTTATCTCAAATTCTTAGTAAGGTTAAACATGGAGAACGTAACAAAAACCATAAACATTTGAACATAAAAATATGAACATAAAGTTTAAACATCAAAATCTTGAGTCATGAAATAAATTTTGGCAGTACCTAAGGTATAAACAGTAAAGACATGTAAAATTCAAGGGATATTTTTTTTTAATTTTCTTTGGGATTTTAAAAGAACACAGTTTCTGACAGCACCTGATTCCGAGGCCCCGTGTGCCCGGAATCAATTTCCGAAGTTTAGCTCAGGTACGTTCAGTGAATGAACGAGCGGGTTTTCCTAACTTTTGAACCGGTTCTCAGAATCGAAATCTGAGGGAACCGATGGAATCGCAGCACCGATAATTTCTTAGGAACACCTTTTCCGGAGTTGCGTTTCTTGGGTGAGGTTATTAAATAATGGGTTAACTAAATAATGAAATAAAATATTGTGCTACAATTTTATTTCTATTCTAGGTAGTTTAAACCTATGCTTGGTGGTTGGAGTGGGACCCACTAATATCCTAACTCCACTAGGTAGGATATTAGTGAAGTGGGGACCACACGAGCCCCACCCCTTCAAATCCCTTTTAACCTCCCTCTCGTGCATTTAATATGTAACTCACCCGCACCCATTTTAAATACCAAGTCAACTCTCTTAATTAATGAATTGAATTAAGTTATTCAATGTAATCAATTCTTGAATTCATTTTGAATTTAGAATTTAATGTTGGCTTGTGTGTATTAATTAAATAAGACAAAGTCTTATTTATTTAAGGGTGATTTCGTTGTGCGAGAAGGTTGGAGAGGAATTGCTCAAGCCTTGGAATCTTCATCTTCCTCCTTGAAGAACGCGAAGAACGCACCGTCACCAACGAAGAACGCAGACCTCCGACGAAGGACGACGAATAACGCTGATTCCTCGGAGATCGACGATGCGAAGCCATGTACCACGACGCCGATGGTCCTCTTCTCCATGACGCAGTGTACTGCGATGCCGACGATCCTCCTTCCGTGACGCTATCTTCCGGGACGTCCCTTTCCCGTGACAAACCTCGTTCGACGACTTCATCGAGGTAGGGGGTTTTCGTATAAAGTGTATATGTGAATTATCCCCTCGTACATGAGTATTTTTAATTTCAGGGTGTTTTTATAATTTATTTGAAATAAATTATACCCTCGAAAATGTTTAAAAAGCTTGTGTTTAAATGTTTTCCAATTGATAACACCTAACGCGGAGGGTGCGGGCCGAACAAACACGACCCGACAACCCTCTACAGTTTGTTTATTGGTGTGGGGATCAACGGGCGATGATGAAGCGGGCCGAAAATGAGTTTTTAACCCTTCGCAGTAATCTACGGGTCTCCGGAGGGCCGCAGGCACAGACGGCGGGCAAAACGGACCACCGGAGCGCGTCCGGTGGTCCGTAGAAGGCGCTGCCGGCGCGCCACGCCGGCAGGAGCTGCTGCGGCTGAATCTGCGGCCGAGGCGGGATGACCATATCCCACGGCCGTGCGGGATCCAGGGGAGATGCGGCACACAGCTCAGCGTCCGTTGGCAAAGGAACGGCCCCCACGTGGGGGCCGCGGTTTCCAAATAGGGGGGCAGCGCGCGCCCCTTCCGTTTCCCGCTCGGCCATAATGGCCGAGCTGACTGGCCGCGCAGGCCGCGCCCACGCCAGGCCAATCGGCCACACCGGAACAGGCCGCTCCCTATTGGTTTGGACCCGGACCCGGGTCGGGTCGACCCGGTTCGGGCCGACCAAGGGGGGGTTGGGCCGGGCCGGGCCCAGACCCCCCATTTCAGTCTGTCTTCAGTAATTTTCCCGTATCTTGGGATACGGATCTCTGATCTATGCACCGTCAGTTGCGATGCGATCCTTGGATCGAGGTGGTCGTTTCATTATATTACAATCAAGGTTTCTGAGAACTTTGGGTATGGACAGGTTGGTTCGAACACGAAACCAACCGGGCCCTCAGGGCGGAAACGCTTATAACTTGAGCTCCAGACGTCCGATTGACGTGCCGTCGACTTTGTTGGATTACTCTTAGTGAGACATACATTTTGGCTTACTACGATCGAGTTTTGGATGCAATTGGAGTGCGGCCGGGTTGGTTTTCACTTGAAAACCAACCGGGCCCTTGGAACGAAAAAGCCAATAACTCTCAGACCGAGCGTTCGATTGACGCGCCGTCTGTCGCGTTGAGTTCCTTTTGTTGCGACGAAACTTTGGGATACATCAACTCCAGACTACGTGTAAGTTGATGTATCGAACCCCTTTGGCTCGTGGAGCGGACCCTCCCGGAAATGAGCATGCTGTGTGCGGGAACCCTAGAGCTGGATGCGACTGCCACAACGATGATGACTACACTGAAATCCTCCGTGGGTTCGGAAGTGACGACGACTGCACTGAAATCCTCCGTGGGTTAGGCAACGATGAAGACTGCACTGAAATCCTCCGTGGGTTCGGCAGTGATGAAGACTGTACTGAAATCCTTCGTGGGTTCGACGACGATGAAGACTGCACTGAAATCCTCTGTGGGTTCGACAACAATAAAGACCGTACTGAAATCCTACATGGGTTCGACAACGATGAAGACTACACTGAAATCCTCCGTGGGTTCGGCAGTGATGAAGACCGTACTGAAATCCTCCGTGGTTTCAACGGCGATGAAGATTGCACTGAAATACTCTGTGGGTTCGGCAACAATGAATACCGTACTGAAATCCTCCGTGGGTTTGACGGTGATGACTACTGTTCTTGTATCCTACGTGGGTTTGGCAGTGTTTGACTCTGTTCTTGCTATCCTACGTGGGTCTGCCAGAGTAGCTGGTTTGTATCCTATGTGGGTCCGACAGCTTAGCTGGTTTAGTATCCTACGTGGGTTCCAGCTTAGATGAACCAGTGGCTACATCTGATCATCTCTATCACCTTACGAATAAGTATGCCTGTGTGAGCTGAGTCTTGACTTTAAATCATTATCTTCAGTATGATTGACTTGCTTTCCTATGTGGTTTGGGTTGTGCTTTCCTATATGTATTGGGTTGTGGTTCCTGTGTGGATTGGGTTGTACTATCCTATGTGGACGTGATCGAACTTGGGCTCAGATGATGGAGCCGAACTGGAATTGATGACTTAGGTATTTGTATGGGCATATACCTAAGTAGTGTTGGATGTTACTTCGTGATTGTATGTTTACTTTTTGGTTTATCCTTTGTGGATTCTGGGAGACCTTCGGGGGTCTCGAGGTCCCTACTGAGTATCGTATACTCACCCCTGCATGGGCTTCGGCCGCACTATGTTGTGTTGGTTTCAGACGACGGACATCACTGATCGAGGTTGAGGCTTGTAGAGTTGGACGGTTCCCGGAGGAGGAAATCACAACGAGTTGGTTCCCGGAGGTGGATTTACGACGAGTCGGTACCTGGAGGTGGACCACTGGGCGGGACGTACACGGGGCAGACGACAAGACCTGAGGAGATGAGGAGGCTATCTGTACCCACCCTTCAGGTGGGATTTCCAGTGGACAGCTCGGCGTTTCTGCTTTACTTTTCAGTCGCTGTACTTCCTTTCCAGTTGTATTTTACTTTCAGTTTGGGTTTGTATTCTGGACCACTACTTTTCCACACTTACTTATACTTGTGATTTCTTAGTGTTTACTTCTTCTGACTTACCCTATGGTGTTTATTTACTTTATAAAGGCAATGCCTTCCCCTTTTTGTCAGGATTTATGCCTTGGTGCTAGTCGCTAGCCCCTGGCCTATGAGAGGCGGGCTTGGGGTAGTCACAGCACGGGTCCTGAGGATGGGTCATGACATAAATCATAAAGGAACATTAACCATGATAGAATAGAATTGGAATAAAACATGTAATTTTGGAACACTAATAAGAACATAATATGATTTCCATTGTAGCTAAGGCATTGCTTCCAAGACCATCATAGTGTACAAAGTCCATTACAGAACTGGGTTTACTAGCCATTCCACCCATGTATTATTGAACTAGATTTACTTTCCATTCCATTCATGTCTATCTCATGATATATTAGTCTTTACCCAATGAATTGGAGGGAGATATAGGTCCCAACCATTTCATAATGAAATAATTCTTACATGTGCCACAAAACATAAAAAACATTCACCATATCATAACCCATGAAATAAAATGGGTTTCTTAAACATCATTTCATCATAAAAAAATCATATAAGATAAATGGACTTCATAAAAATAATTCCATAATAAAAAAAATCTAATAAAAGTAATAATAGGGATAGAAACATGACCCTATTTCATCTTATATGGAAAATAATTTTGATAAAACACTTGAACTTAATTCCTGAGGAAAATATCTTATCTTTTTCTCAAACATTTTCTTTTCTCAAAATACTGCACAATTTTAAAAGAAAATAATTTAGTTGAAATAAATCTTGTAAAAGTGTATAGTAATCTTCATAGAAATAAGGCTTCATGAAATCATAAAAATCCATTCATTCCGTATAATTAAAAAAACATTCTTCTCATACACTTGCTGAAAAGTCAAAAAGTACCTCATATGGAAAATGAAAGAAATATTATTTCCATACTGTTTAGTAAAAATTCACTAATGGGTAAAATCGACAATAAAAAAAAGTATAAGAATAGAAATAATATTATATATTTAGGAAATATGGACATGAATGAAAAATATACCCCAATAAATTCTTATGAATAAACAATCTCTGATAATAATGAGATTGCAAAGTTATCACTTACCTTAGGTCCGATACTCTCCGTACGATTCCAAAACTCTTCTATAATTTTTTTAAACATATTATTAACTTATATCATAATCATGATAATATTTTATGATATCATATATGATTATTTTATGATTTATATTACCCTTTTATTAATAATTCCAAGTTAATGAAACATTTCGTGTAATATCGCTTCGTTTATCGTACGTGTTTTGATTTTTTATTCTTGATCATATTACTTAGATCATGATTTACTTAAATACAGAATGTATAATATGATTTATATATAATATATATTCATAATATAAATATATATATAATATATATATATATATATATATATATATATATAATGTAATACACCGTTGATAGAGATGGTAGGCTGTACATACACTTGAACGACATTTCCGTTTTCTTATCGTATTGAATATAAGTAAGTGAATGACATATTTGTACATAAAAAAATATATATAATTCTAGTAGAATTATTATTTCATATATTTCATAATTTATAATATATATATATATATATATTATAATCATTCTTGGATGGTTAAAGTGGATAATGAATCTCATCGTGCCGTGGAGATGGTAGGTCGTACGTATGCACGTGCACCAATATCATTCCTTTAATGATTAAATTATATGGAAATGGATGGTATATTAATGATAAATAATAATAATAACGTAATATTCATTATTTATGTCTATTATAATCATCATTATACTCATCCAAATAAAGTATTGTGGAATAACAAATTACACCACAGTGTGGAGACGGTAAGCCGTACACACGCACGCAGAGTGATATTATTATTTGTAGGATAGATAAAATGATGAATATAATTATAACATGATTATATTAAAATATCAGTATATGTATGATAATGTATTTATTACTTTGTTATAGATACAATATAGAAAGAAGAAGTATAAGAATAAAAGAACTTTGAAATAATGGATAAAATGATTACCTCTTTTCCGGGTGTTTCCTTTTGATCTGAACAAAAGGGATCCTTAGGATTACTCTATTCCCAAAGTTATTCCTCTATGATGATATGAGGGATGTTTGGAGACTAAATGTGTAGGGTTTGGACGAAAAAAGGGCTTTAGAGGTGTGAGTTAATGAGAAAGGGAGGTCCCATTTTATAAGAGAGGTGAGGGGCACTTTAGGAAAAAGCTTGAATTATTAATTTATTATGAAATGATTTTCGGTTTCTAATAGCTCAAAATTAATTTATTTATATGATAAGATGAGGATGGGTCAAAATCATCTCAAATAATATGTTTTAGACATTTTTATTTCATAAAAGTAACCTTATCTTTTAGATTTAACCCTTTGTAAAATAAGTCAACTCTTACCATGCCCTCTTGTATTTTTATACTACATGGTTAATATATTTACTATAAAATTCAAAGAGAACCTAAATTGGATAATTTATTACATTTTTATCACTAAATAAGTTATTTGGCCAAAATTTATATTTTTAGTATTTTTAAATCATTTAATAAAATAGTATTTATTTGAAAAAAACATTTATGTCAATTTTTACACTATTCATATCATGAATTTTTAAAAATCCATAAAAACTTTATTATTTCAAAAAAACATCATTAATTTAAATATAAAAAGTCATAATCATATATAAAATTCGTGTATGGCATAAAAAGTTTTAAAATAAATTTATTTTAATATTTATATTCTCATTTATTTAAATCATTCATTAATAAGGTAATCACTACATCATCATTGTTTCAAAAATAAATTTATTTATTTTGTGTCTAAAAATTATAAATAAAATACCATGATGTAGGGAATATTTTTATATTTAAAATTAATATCTATAGTCTAATTTATCTTATGTATAATTCCATATTAAAATTGTTTTATTAAGAAGATACAAGTTTATGTCATATTTCTCTTTACTTTAAATTAATTCTTATAAAATCTCATTTTCCCATCCAAGTGGTTCCTTGGGGTCCCAAAATCTACCCAAGGATTACCATGGTAATAAATATCTCATAAAATATGATTAAGACATGTGTTAGGGTATTTTAATATTATTATAATATTATTTTTACCTTTATTTACCAGATTTACCCTTTAACCATGGTAAATAAAATAATTACTGAAGTTACTATTCATAATGTCAAAACATAAAAGCTACATATTTATAGAAATGGAGTCTTATGATTCCAAATATGGAATTAATTTTTAAAAATTCAAAACACATAATTTTTAGTAATTAATTTAAAATTAATTCCCGTTTTCAAAACCAAAAAGCGTGGTTTTAAGAAGTAATAACTATCAAAAGATTGACATGTGTTTATGTCCAATTAAAAAGTTAAATTACTTAAAATGACCAAAATTGGATTAAATGATAAAAATATAATCCAATTAAACTTTAAAAACAATTAAAATTACAATCTAACAAACTAAATAAATTAGATAAAAAGAAAGTTTCAAATTAAAATGCAGTATTTTCACTATTCATTAAAATTTCAATTTTATCAATAAAATACCAAAAATTAAAAACAAATTATATCCCACTTCCAAAGAAGAAGTTTATTTTTTCAAATTTATCTTATAAAAGTCATAAAAATTAGATTTAAAATGGGCGCACCATGAAAAGGCGGTAAAACTGTATTTTGTGAAAAATACATCTTTTATTCGAAAAATTGATTTTGTTCTAATATAATGTTCTAGAAAATGTGTAAGATGAATGATAATGTTATATAAATTTCAAAATTATTTTAATACTATTCATAATGTCTAGTTTATATCCCATTAAATAATAATATTTTAATTGTATATCATTGTTTAGTGAAACTCTATATCACGTACAATGCAAGATATCGAGGAAGGTTGCTCTTGCATGTAATGCAAGACAAGTCAATGTTGCGTGTAGTGAAAGATTCCTTTGTTGTTTCTTATAACATAATGCAAACTTAGTTCATTTATACATTGAACAAAATCTATACTCAGTGTTGCGTGAACATAATTCAATCAAAATAACTTGAAATTGTGCGTAAAACAAGCTAAGAATATTGTTTCATATACTACAAGCTAATACAATGTTGCGTATAGTGAAAGATAATCCTGGTGTAGCATAAAACACAAGACATCAAAGAAATTAAAAATAATCCCTCTCATAAAATCTCGGGGTGTTACATTCTACCCCCTTGAAATGAATTTCTCCCTCGAAATTCATCGGGGTTATAAATGGTTTACTACTTAAAAGTTTCTTTCATTGAAACCCACATCGTAATAAGAGATACTAAAACTTCATTTTAAAAAGGAATGTTAGAAACATAAATTTTTCCCAAAGTAACTCATCACTGGGTTTACACATAGTAGAACATAGGTGGGAAGAAAAAACATGGATATAGAAGAGAAATCTAACAATCAAGTTCTAATGGATAGTGATAGACAATAAGGTTTAGAGAAAGTTAACTACCAGAAATCCATAAATATGTGATGATTTAATGGAACATATGATTCATTATATAAGAAGGTACTAGGATAACATTTTTGGTTTCACGATAATTTTTTTAAAGTTGATTAATTTTTGCATGAGGAGAAATACTTACTTGATTTCCGTACAATCTCATAGGTAGTCGTTCCCTAAAAAATTTCCACTTTATCTATTATTCAATGAAATGAAGTTGAATTTTTCATTCTTGAAGTGTTAGAAAATCATGCAATATAATGATAGGTCATTCCATATGTCTCAACAAAAAGGTTAGAACATTTTATCAAATATGAACAAGTCCACCTATAGTGAGATAATACATTAATCTAACAAACTTAAATCGGAGTATAACTTATTCTATCTATAAATAGTTAGCATTACAATCCTTCCAAAAACTAAAAATACAAAACTTTAGAAGGAGGTGAACTAAATCAACTTAAAATTTGTCTCCCATATCTCATTTGGAAGTTCTTTGTTGTCACATTCCAAACATGTGAAAACATTAATCATGTATTCTATTTAAACATGATAATAACATGAATTTCCATATAACCTTAGGGAGAACATGCATTCTATGAAAATTAACTCTTTCCACAAACCAAAAATACCAAAAATTATATATACTCAAACCATGATATCACTTTTTCTTTATATCAGTCATGAGCTCATTAATACTATCAAACATCTCATTATCACCTTATCCTTTCATTATGTGCATATCATGTGCTTTCCAAAAATATTTCAATCACTTTTCATGGTTACCGGTACCATATAATTATTTAAAACCACAATAAACCAATACATAAACATTCCAATATTCTATAATACTATAAATGTGATTCCACAACACTATTTTGGAATCCCATTACATAAGCACATAATCATTCCACCACTATGTTGTCATACTTAACATCGCCAATAATGATTGCACGTGACTTCCCTTTATATTTTAACTTAATGGGTTTCTAATTTTGATCATCCCTCAGATTAAGGAATTGGTTAGCACAATGCTTCATTTCCTTGCACTTGTAATCCTGATTTATGAGAGGTTCACCCTTTTGAGATTTCTGTTTATTCCTATTACATTGATAGTAAAATGCTCGATAACCTTATTTCCCACACTTAAAAAATTTATCAATCCCCTTATGAAAATTTCCTCTATGTGTCCTTCCACACAGTAAACATAAATCAAATATAATATTCTTTTCTTTATAATTTTTGTAGTTTCCTTTGAATTATATCCTTATTTTCAAATCATAACCATGAGATAAATGAGAAACTAAAATATCCCTTTTTTAAAGAAGAACACAAGGAATGTACATACTAAAAAATAAGTTCATAAACTCATCCCAATCTATGGAGTCAATTTTATCTTGTTTCCTTGTATTCTTGATAAAGTTCCACCATAGATTCACTTTACCTTCCAAGAAATAAGTTCTCAGCTTTACCTTTTCACATTCTGAACAATGAATAATGAAAAATATCTTTTCAATGGTACAAATTCATTTCTCTACAACTAGTCGATCGGTCATTCCACTAAAATAAGGTGGATGTTTCCTTAAGAAAGATTCAAGAGAACATTGTTCCCACATCTAGTAATTTGTAAGCCTAGCAGGATTTGTGGTCATAGAAACAAAATTCTTTATTCGATATCACATAACATTTGGTTTTTCAGGAGGACAATCATTGCATTTCCCATCACTTCTAGCATTAATTTGGTTCCTTTGGGTTCCAACCTTTGTCTAAAACCCAAAAAGAATAGTGTGAGAGGAATAATCATACTAGGAAAACAACACAATCAAGGAGGAGTAATTTCAATATCTAACATCTTAGGTTTAATCCTAGGTTATTCATGATCATTACCATAATTCTAGGACTGTAATATATAGTTATACTAAATATTAGGGACATCCCTAGACATAACTTTGAAATATCTCTAGAGATCTCACTAAAGTTTTTACATCCAAGTTTCCAAAGGTTGACTAAACCTTCACTCTAACACCAAATCTAATGACCCATTCTTAACGTACATGTACATTAAATTTATTTTGCAGAATACTTAATTAATGATAAAAAATATATGTCCAAATACCGTACTAGTTTAGTGTCTTTATAAACACAAAACATAATCTTCTAACTTGGTGAAAGATCTTCAATAACTCCCATAATGATCTTCCCCTATTGTTTTCCTACCTAAAACCTTTCTTTATATCCTAGGGAAAAGAAAACATAAAAATGGTGAGCTCAAATGCTTAGTAAGGGTAAGCATGGAGAATATAAAGCAAACCATACATATTTGAACGTAAAAACATGGACATAAAGATTAAACATCAAAATCTTGAGTCATGAAATAAATCTTGGCAGTACATAAGGCATAGATCATAAAAAACAATTAACCATGATATACTACCATTGACATAAAACATGTAACTATGGAAAACTAATAAGCACATAATGTGATTTCTATTTTATCCATGGCATTTCTTCCAAGACCATCATAGTGGACAATGTCCATTATTGAACTCAGTTTAGAAGATGTTTCAACCATGTATTACTGAACCCAATTTACTTGTCGTTCCAGTCATGTATATTTAATGAGATATAAATCTTAACCCACTGCATTAGAGGGAGATATAGTTCTCTATAATGTCATAATGAAATCATTCTTACATGATCCACAAAAAAAACATTCACCATAGCATAACCCATGAAATAAAATGGATTTCTTAAAAATCATTTCATCATAACATAATTCATATAAGATAAATGGACTTCATAAAAATAATTCCATCATAAAAAATATAATCATAATAATAATAGGGATAGAAACATAACCCTATGTCATATTAGATGGAAAATAATTTTGATAAAACACTTGAACTTAATTCCTATAGAAAATATCCTTTCTTTTTCCAAAACATTTTCTCTTCTAAAAATTCCACACAATTTGAAAAGAAAATAATTTAGTTGAAAATAAAATTGTAATTGTGTAGAGGAAGCTTCATGGAAATAAGGAGTCATGAAGCTGTAAAAATATATTCATGCCGTATAAATAAAAAAACATTCTTCTCATAGACTTGCCGAAACAATCAAAAGTACCTCGTATGGAAAACAAAAGAATAATTCTATCTTTACTGTTTAGTAAAATTTCACTAATGGGTAAAATTAACATTAAAAAATAGTAGAATAATAGAAATAATATTATATATTTAGGAATCATGGATGTGAATGATAAATATACCCTAGTAAATACATACTAATAAACAATATCAGATAATAATGAGATTGCAAAGTTATCCCTTACCTTAGGTCTGATACTCTCCGTACAAGTCCAAAACTCCGGTATAATGTTTTTTAACATATTATTAACTTATATAATAATAATAATAATATTTTATGATATCATATATGATTCTTTTATGAATTTATATCACCCGTTTATTAACAATTACAAGTTAATGCAACAATTTGGGTGATATCACTTAGTTTATCATATGTGTTTTTGACTTTTTATTCTTGATCATATTACTTAGATCATGATTTAATTACATCCAGAATGTATAATATGATTTATATATCATATATATTCATAATATAAATATATATAATAGATAGATATATAAAATGGAATACACCATTCATGAAGACGATATGTTGTATGTACACATGAATGATGTATCTATTTTAATATATATATATATATATATATATATTATAATCATTCTTGGATGGTTAAAATGGATAATGAATCTCATCGCGTCGTGGAGACGGTAGGTCGTACGTATGCACGAGTGATGATATCATTTCTTTAATTATTAAATGATATAGAACTAGATTGTATATTAATTATAAATAATCATAATCATGTCATATTCATTATTTATGTCTATTATACTCATCGTTATACTCATCCAAATAAAGTAATGTGTAATAACAAATTACATCACGATGTGGAGACGGTAAACTGTACGTACGCACAAATGGTGATATTATTATTCAAAGGATGGATAAAATGATTGATATAATTGTACCATTATTATATTAACATATCATTATATGGATGATACTGGATTTATTAATCTGTTATGAAAAAAATATAGAAAGAATAAGTAGAAGAAGAAAAGTAATTTGAAAGAATGGATAAAACTATTACCTCTTCTTTGGGAGTTTCCTTTTGATTTGAACAAAATGGCTCTATAGGATGGCTCTCTGCCCAACATTATTCCTCTATGATGATATTAGGGATGTTGGGACACGAAATGGGTAGGGTTTGGCCGAACCAGAGGGATTTAGAGGTGTGATTTAATGAGAAAGGGAGGTTCCCTTTTATAAGAGAGGTGAGGGGCACTTTAGGAAAAATCTTGAAATATTAATTTATTATAAAAATATTTTATTTATATAACAGTTAAAAATTAATTTGTTTCAAGGATAAGATAAGTATGGTCAAAAATAATCTCAATAAATAGGTTTTAGACATGTTTAGGTCATAAAATTAACATTATCTTTTAGATTTAACCCTTTGTAAAATAAGTTAATGCTTAGCATGTCCTCTTGTATTTTTATACTACATGGTTAATTTCATTACTATAAAATGAAAAGAGATGATAAAGTTTATCATTTATGAAATTTTTATATCTATCCAAGTTATTTGTCCAAACTTTATATTTTTAGTATTTTTATATCATTTAATAATATAGTATTTTTTTTAAAAACTCATTTTTATCAATTTTTATACTATTCATATCATGTCTTTTTAAAAAACAAAAACAACTGATTATTTAGAAAAAAACAATTAATTAAAATATAAAAAGTCATAATAATCCATAAAATTCGTGGATGGCATCTAAATTTTAAGAATAAATTTATTTTAATATTTATAATCTTATTTATTTAAATGATTCATCAATAAGTTAATCATTACATCATCATTGTGTCAAATAAATTTATTTATTTGGGGTCTAAAAATTATAAATAAAATACCATTATATAGGAAATATTTTTATCTTTCCAGTGACTATTTATAGTCTAATTTATTATATGTATAACCCCATATTTATTTTTTTTATTTATAAGATTCAAGTTTATGTCATATTTCTCCTTTAAATTAATTCTTATAAAATGTCATTTTCACATCCAAGTGGTTGCATGGGGTCCCCAAATAGACCCAAGGATGCCCATGGTTGAAAATATCTCATCAAATAGGATTATTATATCTGTTAGGGTAGTTTATTATTATTATAATATTAATTTTACCCTTATTTACCAGATTTACCCTTTAACCATGGTAAATAAAATAATTACTGAAGTTACTATTCATAATGTCCAAAAATAAAAGCTAACTATTTACACAATTTGAAACTTCTGATTCCAAATATGGAATCCATTTTTTCCAAATTTAAAACACAAAAGTTTTAGTAATTAAATTAAAATTAATTCCCGTAGTCAAAACCAAAAGGCGAGTTTTTAAGAAGTAATAACTATCAAAAGATTAATATGTGTTTATGCCCAATTTAAAAGTGAAATTACTTCAAATGATCAAAATTGTATTAAATGATAAAAATATAATCCAATTAAACTTTAAAACCAACTAATATTACAATCTAACAATCTAAATAAATTAGATGAAAATATAGTTTCAAATTAAAATGCTGCATTTTTCATTATTCATTAAAATTTGAATTTTATCAGAAAAAACCAAAAATTCAACAAAAGAAAATATTTATTTCCAAATTCCAAATAAGAAGTTTATTTTTTCAAATTTAATTTATAAAATTTATAAAAATTAGATTTAAAATTGGTACTCCATCAAAAGGTGGTAAAACTGCTTTTTGTGGAAAATACTTATTTTATCAAAAAGATTGATTTTGTTCTCCTAGAATGTTATAGAAAATGTGTAATATGAAATATGATATTATATAAAATTCAAAATGGTATGAATATTATTCATAGTGTCTAGTTTATATCCCATTAAATAATAATATTTTAATAATATATCATTGTTTAGTGAAACTCTGTATCATGCACAATGCAAGTTATCGAGAAAGGTCGCTCTAGCTTGTAACGCAAGCCAATTCAGTTTTGTGTGTAGTGAAATCTTCCTTTGGTGTTGTGTATAACATAATACAAACTTATTTAATTAATACATTGAAAAAAATCTATACTTAGTGTTGTGTGAAATAAATTCTATCAAAAGAACTTGAAATTGTGTGTAACACAAGCCAAGAATAGTGTTGCGTATAATGAAAGATAATACAATGTTGCGTATAGTGAAAGATAATCTTAGTGTATCATACAACACAAGACATAAAATAAATTAAAAAGAATCTATCTCATAAAATATTGGGGGTGTTACATTAAGTTTCGTATCAAATGTTTATAATAGATCCCAAGATATAATGAGAACATCGAGATATAATGACATTAATCTTAAACAAAGGTCATATGGTATAGATGCATCATATTGACTGGACACAGTTTATGTTTTACTATTAGGTGTTGGGGGCTCATAATCAGTGAGACTTCTTCTCATGATGCTTGCACTAGGTGATCTCAAGTAGTGAGATCAGGAGGATAGACCCACCAATTGGAACACCACATGTTTCAGGTGTGATTGGTTGTTCCCATCTATAGACATGTGTATTGGTCTTATGATTTGAGATCATTACCAGTGTGTCCCATTTTATTGTGTAAATTGATGCAATGCAAAAACCATGATATTTAAATTGTGTCAAGGTAGCTTTTTATGGGTAAACTTGTTGGTTGTATGACATTGGTTGAATGGTCAAGAAATGATTTGTCACTTCTGGGTTATGGAATTGCTATATCTCAGGATAAGTTGATCAGGATGGTTCTACCTTCATATGTCATTGGACAAATTAGTCGTAAGGTAAATCCATTAGGATATATTAGAAAAAAATAAAGCAAGAAAAGGACTATGACACAAGTGTGAGTCCTACTTTTTGAGATATTTAAAGGAAAAGATATTATAATACACATCCAATGTTCGTAGGTTGGTTTTCATGGATATGACAATCCTTATCTCTTTAGGGGCCTTGACGGGTATCTATAATGGCCTGTTAATTTTGTTCACTACTATCGTGATAAGGGAATAGAGGGTCACACACAATAGCGTATTCAAGAATCCACCCTATTCAGTTTAATAGGTATAATGGACATAGTGAGCCCCACCACTGAGTCTCAGTGTTATCTAAGGTATCTATCATGAAATAAATAAATAAATTCATTATTACTAAAGTTATTAATAATTGGGATTGAATTTATTTATTATATTTACAAGTTTTGTAAATATGAGAAAATACTATTCAAAAAAATATTATTTTAATATTCATGGTTCGTTTAATATTAAGTGAAAATGATGAGTCAAGTTAAATGGATCAGTATTATCACATAATATATTTTAAATACATTACAAGTGTGTGATAAATTATTGAAAATATTAATGAATTAGTTTAGTTCATCATAATTATTATTTGGTGGATGTTGAATTTTCGAGGGTCGGGGAACCCTACCGAGTGTTACTGATCATCCACTATAAACTAGTGGAGAGAGGCTCAAGCTTATGACTATTTTTCATGAAATTTTGGCCAAAGAATCTCTCTCATCCCGTTTACTAGAGAGAGAATCAGTCGATCCAAGTGTTCGGATCAAGTTATTCCTCAAGCATCGAAGTCATCTCGATGCGACGATCGTAAATATGTCGAAGGCATCATCATATCTATGCGCTAGCACCCAGAATTCAATGATCGTAATTCCGAAAGATTTTTGAAGCACATGTGAATGATTTATAGGTTTTCTGCTATGGATCCTTTGAGAAATGATAACCATCAACAAGTTTCAATCAAGCATGGATTCAAATATGAATAGGTATGTTTTCAGTTTTATTTTACATGCTCTTTTAAATTACATGGGATCTTCATATCAAACCATGGCTTAGATCATCAGTGGCGACATGTTCAATCATCCCATCGAAGAAATTTTTTAAAATACCCAACCCATCAAATTATACTATGGGCCCAGGTACCTATACAAACCTTGTATAAGGTTCTTGATGTGTTCCACCACAAGGTTCCTCACCACATCAAGATCATTGGTAAATGAACATCATCAAGCATCAAGTTAATCCTACTAGATACCTTTCTTTCATTCACATATTCTTAAAAAAAATCCAATTTCAAGTCCCCTTATTTGAGATGAATAGCCTGAGACTTGTCCCTATTGAACCTTTCTATCTCCATAAGCTTTGTGCCCAACAATTTTTTTTCCCTTCTAGAAGTACAATGACATTATCATCCCATAAATATTGAAGAATCTTTTCCATCTTATCAATTTATTTCTTTAAATACTCCATACTATGTGAGGATGGTCTATTAGTGATCCAACATTGGATGTATTATTTATATATAGAAGTATTTTAGAAAACACCACCCACGAGGACCCTGTATCAACTATTCCCAAGATCTTATAATTTCTCGAAGGAATCCATCCAGCTGAATCTAGTTTCTCAAGAAGGAAAAGCCTTTTGTCCTACTACATTTCCACTAAAGATGCACTGAAAAGGGGTAATGACTTGATAAGGACTGATTAATGTGAGTAACTAAATCCTATGGAAAAGAATACGCACATTGGAGGTTTGGTAGGAAGCAATCCAACCTACCCCAAATTCTTCGTCTTCCTTACATGTTGTTAAACTTAGTAAATTTAGACCCCGAGAATCCCATGTACCAGAAGGCATGAAGCATTATAAATTCTATGAAATCTAGAATATCCATACTAGAGAATACCATATCTCCTATGTTATCTATGTCCTCCATAATGGTATGAAAATAACTACCCTTGAATTGAGCTAAATTACCCGTTTGGAAATTAGAAACATTATACCATAACTTCACCCAACCCATGACATCACATCTTTCCTATAAAAAAGAAAAGAAGAAAAAAGTGTCCCCATATGATACCTTAGTAGTGATGTGTTGAGAAAAGGCCTCCAAAATCCATGAAAAAAAATGTTCTTCCCATAAATGAAGTTATGCGAATTGTGTGGAAAACCATGAAGATGGTTCAGAAAACCCAACCTACTTATGATAGAGATGAACTGATTACCATGCTACATTGGTTCCAAAATTCCCACCATAAAGTCATGAAGAATATGAGCTTCATTATAAAGGAAATAAATTTTCACATGACCTCCTAGACCTTTGTAGTTACAAATTATAATGGGATAAATTAAAAAAAAATAGGAGGCTCAACAGTAATTATTTTTGGTCAACCTGGTAGCTGAACTAGAAACGAGTTCTTTTTAGGATTTAGAATTGGTAATGAAAGTTCTATTTTAATTTATAGAGGAAGAATTCAAAACTAGAACATCATTAAAATTATGATAAACCTTGGATCCAAATGAAAATCCATCAAAGAAGAAGGCAGAACTAGTGAACGATGAAAGGAGAGAAGTTCATGAGGTGCATTCTAAAGAGAGGTAAGATCCATTTTTAGTTAGTTATACTATCTTTTACATTAGTGAAAGAAACCAAATAATCATCAAAGGAACAAGAAATTGTAACAATAATTTTAAATGGAATTCCATTTGTCCTCATACCCAATCTATTCTCAATGTTTTCAATTGAAGTGCATATTAGAAGAGTGATCCAATAAGTTATTACAAACAATATTACATAATGTTATTGATTTAATCAATAATAACTTCCATAATTTTTCCCTTATTTCGTAGAGATATCAGGAATCATTCAATAATAGTAGTGTTATAAAGTGTTTCTCTATGAAAACCCATTCCATTCAAAATGCTTGTGAACTAATGGATGATTTTATTAACAAACTCATTTTATACCATTTTGAAGTCCTAGTGCTCTTCTCACAACTTGAAAAGATTAGTTCTTTCAAACTTATATAAACAAAAATGTGTAATAAGTTGTAAAAATTTACTAATATCATGATCTGTTTTACCCAAAGAAACATGACTAATTTTTTTGACCAATAACACTATGAAAAATATTCATGATCATATAATTTAGAACATAAATAGCTGAATCATTCCTAGTGAGAGAATCTAGGTCAATATATTTTAACTTATATGGTTTTACCATTATTATCCAAAGATAAATGAAAATTTTATTAGCGTAATATTTCATCGTAGATTACTAATATCCATTTATATTCTCATAAAAGAAGGTTGAAATTTGAAGAATCCATCCATCATTAGATACTTGGTATTCAATATGAAATGATCTATCACATAGAATATTATTCATATTTAAGTTATTAAAAAAGAAATATTATTTGAAAGAAGGAATGGTTGAAAAAAATAAAGAGAAACTATTAAAGGGTATTTTTCTAAAACCAATTTAACTAAATTATCTGTAAAAGTTTAAGTTCTAATACCATATGTTGGTCCCGGATGGTGTTTTTTGACAAACAAGAGTGGGTGAATTTTCAATAATAAAATAAATAGATTAATAAAAATGATAATGTTTTTTAGTGAGGATTATAATAATAAATAATTAGATAAAAAATAATAAGTGTCATTGATATGTGAAGAGTGTAATAGACTAAATAAATGTGATAGAATAAAGTATTTTATTGTAGTTATTTTCTAAATTATCCTATGTACACCCCTCTATACTCTCATCCCAAGAGTATAGACATATTCTAGATGTAGATCAATTTTGATGATATAACAACCCATACCCCTCTAGAATGTTAATTTGTAAGTTTTGGGCATTAGGAGCCTTGATATGGGTTTGAGGAATGGATATGAGGAACTGGAGTAACATTTTCAGATACAGGTCGTGATATACACTAAGAATCACCTGTTCATGGAATGGAATATTTCATATGGTGGTTTCATGGATTTTTATGGAGTTTTATCTTATTTTGATTCATGTCATGAAATTCAATTCACATCATGAATGTTTGTGGTAGTGTTTTTTAAGGTTCCATCTTTGATGGTTTCATGATGTGAATGTACATACTCAGGATGTTAAATCTTTCAAGTTTAGTCCAATCAAGAAACTTTTATTTTATTGGATGTAAACCATGTGAGGTTCATGGAATGAACCAGCTATTAACTTCATAAATGTGGTAACTTCTAGGGTGTCCTTGAATTTAACACTCCCAATGATATCCCTCAGTTTACATTTAATTTCCTCTTACATTAGGTGGTTCTTAGGCTATTTTGGAGCCCAAACAACCTCCGATATTTGGTATACACCCTCAGCTTATAGAGAATCGATATTGTTAATTCATGATGATCTATTCATATCATTTACTCAAATTTCCTATTTTTTATTCTAGGGTCTCACAATGAATGTTTTTAGAGTTTTGGGTTATTAGGAAACAATTTTTATTAGAAATAATTGTATTTTAGATTTATTTTAGGATTCATTGGGTTGGTGTGGCCCTATATTTTATCTTTTATTACTTTAATTTTGTGTAGGAAATCAAAAATATTATTTTGAGCTAGGAGATTCTATTTCTCTCTATTTTATGTTCATATAAATAATTATAATAAATTTTCACTTTTTAGGTGGATGGTATGAGTTGTAATAATATAAATAATAAATCAGACTAATGAAATTGTAAGGATATGGTGTGATATGTATGCAGTTTTCAGTTTTCCTTGAGATTGTTGCTGTTGTGGTCATTGATGTTGTTGTTTAGTGATATATGTTTGTTATAAAATTATTTATTATAATGATGTATTGATTTTAGAATACCCATTGAATGGTTAAATACTAAAATCCATTAAATTAAATTACTAGGATGAGCATGCATATTCTATGAGTGATTCATTGTGAGTGGCAAGGTGGACTTCATTCTATAGCTTGGTGACCATGGTTTTTTGTGTCTAGGTGGAATTGGATATGGTGGAAAATCAGGGTGTGGTGGATTATTGGTATCATTTTTGTGTTAGTTAAATAATATTTCTATATAAAAATGTTCTTAGGCATAAAAAATTCATGGATGAGAATTTAATCTAATTTCAAATGGAATAAAGACAGGTTGTTGATTTGTTAAATAAATTATTAGGAAATGGAACTCAGGTCGTGGCTCCTTATGTGATGCGTGTGGTTGGTCATTTTGAATTAGATTTAGTTCTTATCAATGCAATATCAGTAGTGAACTAACTGTGGTTTTGATAATGTTTCTTGTGTGAACCCATAAGTGTGGGATTTTCTGACACTAATATATAATTTAATTGTTTTATGACTTTTCTACACATTCTACCAAAGTTGGGTAACATAACCAACAACCATAGTATCTGGGGGGGGGTTCTTTAACATCCATGATGGGTAGAATATGTATGGATGACTACCCCCTCTCCATGATCTCCTTTTAGCACTAGATTCTAGGGATAATGGTGGTGGATGCTAAGATTTACGATAGGGGTCATGCATAGTAGGAGGAAGACATGAGGTTGATGTCATGAATGTTCATGAAAACCAAATGATCTTGTTAGTTGATACTTTACATGAAGCTAGTTATGAGATATGAGATATGTGGTTGGTTTCACAAGATATGATATATGGTTGGTGTCGTTAGTGGTGGATGTGGAAGAGATGAGGGAAAAAGATGTTTTCTCATTGATAGAGAGTGGATAATAAGTGGGAAAGTGTTTTAGGGTGAATTTATCTAAATTCTTATGATATTACATTACAATATTGCATATTTTATTTAGTTAGGTAGATATAGTGAGGCTGAGGGATTAGTTGACCTGCGTAGGTGGTAGTTAGTTCTAATGTTTGTTTACTGGGGAATTAGTATGCCCTTTTCACATTTTTATAAGAGATCATGGGTATGAACCTACTGAGAATATTGTTTATGCTTTCTCTATTTATATATCAACTATTTTCATGTTTTTGGTTAGGTTTTAGTGATTTAGAAATAATAATTGTTAAGATCTTGGGTTTTTGAAATTATTACAACATGATTTGACATACTGTTGGTATTTCTATATCCATGGTCGTGTATGTATCAATTTTATATTCATGCATATGGGATATTTATTTGGATTTTTGGGGTTTATTTCTTTTATAATATGGTGGAATGGTTGGTGGTTTTTTATGATCCATGGATATTGAGGGTAATTCCTCCCATTTTAGTGTTTTATACCCTTGGCACTACTCTCTATCATAGGGACTATGGGAGGAAGTCTTGGGGGTTCACTAATTTTATTCACCACCTGACCAAGAGGGGTATTAGTGTGGGGGGGGGATGACAGATTGATGTAAATAATGTTTATTTAAATATATGGTGGATTTTAGAGTTAAGAATTGGTGATGAATGTTTGGGTTGGTAAGGAAACATAATTAGCTGAACTTAGCATGTAATGAAAAAAAGTGAGACCAGCTAAAAGGAGGATTTTAGGGCCCCCTATTATACAACATAAGGACGTTAATCTCTCTGAATGTACTAGGTAAAGTGACATTTCATGTGGGATAGAGATCAAGTAGAGTAAAATTCATTATACATGGTTTAGATTTGTTTTGAGTGGGTTGGTTTTTGGAAATAATAAATCAATCAATTAAATGAATTAAAAAAATTTCTCATATACATTGGTATTTCTACTTCATTTTGAAGATATTTCAATTGGTCACCACCCACTTGTGGTTTTAGTTAAGGAGTTTCAATAGGATTACCCTATATACCATCAGAGGTTCGATCCCAATTATGAGGAGTAGTGGCAATGGATGTTTTAGCTTTATAGTGTATGATCCTAGAGAAGTATAGGGTAATTATAATCAATCATTAGATGAAGCACTAGATTTGGGAGTAATATGTTGATTTCTTCTTCATTTGATCCCAATCCAAGTACAATGTTCCCCTAGTAGTTAGCCTATTGAGTGGAGAAACACATTAGTGGTTGATTTTATATCTCAGGGAGCAGAACCAGACTGATGCGTTGTTTTCCAATTTCATATAGTAGTTTATGGATGGGTTCTTATTGATGATAGTAAAGGTGATGAAGAGGTAGTATTTTATATTCCTTCATTATGGGATCATGAACATTTGGAAGCTAAAAAATAATTTTAATTACCTTTTAAGATTTTACCAAGACGTGTTTCTAAATGTGGAGTCCCAATCCTGACAATTAAAGGAGGTGTTGGGTAGTCAAGACCCCTCCTAGTAGTAGTGATAGTTACCCTTGAGACTATATCAATAATATGAACTTCTATATTATCTTCAATTTCCTATTAATTATACTTTTTTTTCATCTATGAGAAGGTATAGTTGGTAGAAGGAAACACTAGGATGTCCATCTCCATTAGTGACCCAGACTAGAGCGTGGACATAAAGGCCAATCGCAACGAGTGAGAGGATTCGACTAAGGATAAATGCATGCCATAGAGGCATTAATACAAGGGGTAGGTTTTTTGAGGTATTATTACTTTATCATCAACCCTTGTATCCTCATTTTTTAATTATATAACTTCATACTCCATTGTTTCACCCACCTTAGTCCACATGTTGGGATTGGTTGTGGAGAGGCTTTCCACACCCCATGTTTTATTCATACAAGTAGGAGGATAAACTAATTTATTATATGAGATTTGATGATTCATATTGATGACGAAGGAATTTAATTTGTTTATATATTTATTTTTGTTTCAGATATGACTATATAATGTCATTATTATCAAGAATTATTTTCATTCCATTCATATAATGGTTCATTATTGTTGGAAGAGAGTTTAGTTTTATGATATGGGTTGGTGATATGTAGTATTAACCAATAGAAAATGGTTTCAAATGAAAAATAAGTGAGCAGTACCCCAAATTTACTTGATGTATGATTTGTCGACATAGCCTATGAGGGATTAGGTATTAGAGTCCCCTAGAGTTATTGTTGAGTTTTTAGATATTTTCCTGGAGGAGGTTGTGACACTAATCCCTTGATGATATTTCACGTTCAGAATAGAGGTAGTGTCTTGCATTTCAATTATTTTTATGTATCTTTATCAGATATAACCCTTGGAGTTACGATAGTTAATAATATAGATTGATGATCCAGCACAAAAAGGATTTATCATGCCTAGTGTATCGTTGTAGGGAGCTCAAGGTTTGTTCACAATGTATGCAGATGATAGTATTAGGTTATGTATATACTATTGATAGATGAATCAGGTGACTATAAATAATAATTAATATATTCTAAGAATTAATTTTCTCGTTTACTAGTTATGGGGAGCTAGCTGGTTCTCTAAGATTGATATGTGGTCTAGATAACACAAGTTGAGTTTGAAGGTGGTACATATAACAAATGATGATTTTTATAGCCAATATAAGAACTTTGTGTTTTCATTCATCTCATTCGATATCATTCACACATTGTATTTGTTTATGGGACTCATGAAATTTGAATTTTGTGGTTTCCATGACTAGGTTGTGTCATATTCATTAATGATATCCCTATATACTAGATATTCTAGGAGGAGGATATCGAGAACATGATATTTTTTTATAGAGTCTTCGATTCCAACAATTATATTATAAATTATCCAAGTTTAATTTTTTGATGAAATTCGTGTATTTACATGGAAAAGTGGTGTCCCAGTAAAAATCAGTGGTGGATTTAGAAAAGAATGAGGTAATTGTTTCTTGGGAAGAACTCAAGAACACATAATAGGTCTATAATATTCTTGATCTCACATGTAATTATCAGAGGGTTTTACCTAATTTATCTTATATTATAGCACAATTGATCACCTTAACCAAGAAAGAATAGGATTTCCTTAGTTTTATTAGTTCTAGGAAACATTCAACTACTTTAAGGAGCAATTTGGTAGTACCCCATTTCACCTATTTCTTGACAAGGTCATGACATTTCAGGTATAATATGATGCTTGCCACTTTGTTTTGGGGTGAATCATGATGCTAAAATGCATTGTGATATTCTATTATTTATAAAATTATGCTCCCAAGAGAATAACTATGCCACCCATGATCTATAAATGGATTATTTAGTATTTTACTCGAAGCTATGAATACAATACCTCATCGGGGAATGTTTTTTGGTCTTCATGAATCACAAAATCATATTTTATATCTTTTCTTGGAAAGATATTAATACATTTTAGTGGAGGTGGATGGATTTTTTCTAGGAATATGATTTCAGGATCTCCTATACTTGAGGAAAGTGAATATTCATAGTATACGTTTTGAGAAAAAAAGTTATAGGGAACCATTAAATAATCTGAGGATTCCTATAGGGTGATAGTGTAGTTAGAACTCTTGCATATTTCAGTAGAGGATATTGATGGAAGAGGAAACCTATTATAGATGGAGGTAGTGTCATATTTTTTGCATCATATGGAGGTGTCTTATTGGGGATACATTGAGCCATTGGTGATATGTGGCGTGATTATTTATTGTGAATACCCCTATGTGATGGTCATAGGATGGTCAACATCCATTTATATTCAATGGAAGGATGTTTTTCCTGATATTCATGCCTTAGGAAGTCCTCAATGAGTTTCTCAGCTTTCATGTAGTGGTTGACCAATAAATATCTAGGATGCTCCATGGATTGAGGAGGTAGTTATGGTGGCCATGAATGAAGTAGTTAGTGGCTAATTTTGTAGCATTATTTCTTGTCTTTTAATAGTTAATGGAAACAAATCATATACTTTATCATTTATTGAAGCCCCTAGATATCCCTACTTAGAAGTGGGAGGATATCTCAATAACTATAGTCACCATATTTCCCTATGCTTAGGGTTGATATGATGCTATCAGGGTGATCATGAACCAAATGATGAAGTCATATCACTTTACGACAATTTAGTAATCGAGTACCATGGACATACTGGAAAGAAATTTATAGGGATGATGTGGTAAGGATTCATAGAACTTTGAGGACAATAGTTTCTAACCAACACATTCAGTTTAATTCATGTGTTTAGAGGTTATTTTAGTACACCTTTGGCTATCATTTATGACTTGAAACTATTTTCCACCCCCATATATACAATCATATGAAGTGGACCATACAAATGCTGGAGGATATTTTGTGGGATTGTGTTTTGGATTTTTGTGGATCTTTGGTACGAAACCAACATTTAGTTAAGTTTTTATAATAATAGATAATAATCATCCTTCAGCATGGACTCCTTTGAGGTTTTTTATGAGATACCATGTCGATCCCTATTGGGCTTGACTGAGAGAGGATACATATTTGTTCTTGGTCCTGATGTGGTGTAGAGTATGAAAAAGGGGATCATGGTGGTTTGTTAAAGGAAAAAGGCGGTGAAAGACTACCAGAAATCTTGTACTAATCAAAATAGGAGAACTATAGTGTTTTATGTTGGTGACCATGTTTTTCTAAAGGTTTCCCTTTAGATATTATGATAGGTTTTTAATCTATGAAGAAATATCACACTGAATTTTTTTGGACCCTTTGAGGTGTAAGAGCGTATTGGAGATGAGTCATATTAGATATCACAACCCCTAAAGTTGGAAATAGTTCATGATTTATTCGACATGTACTAATTCTATTGGTATTATTATGATGATTCCCACATTATAGACTGGGGGGAGTTTGATATTGAGGATGATGCAATGTTCTTGGAATGACCGATCAAGATTTTAAATCATAAAGAGTAATAAATTAAATAATATTCCATTCCTATGGTTCTAATACATGGAGTCATGTTGTTCTGTAGGAGATTAATTGGGAGAATGAGTAACAAATTCATTCCCAATATCTAGAGTTTTTTTGCGACAAAACATTTTTTCTATTTTGACTTTAGAATTTTATGATGATTTTTTGACTTATTGTTATTATGTTTTGAGATCCTATTATTATGTTTTGTGGAATGGATTCATAATCATTTTTTAGGTACCTCTATTGGGAGTGTTGTAGTTGTTTCTAGTGATTGGATTTACCATTTCTATATAGTTGGTATTGACTCTTGATTATGAGAAACATGAACAATCCGTTCATGCCATGAATAAGGTGATTTATATGGTGTATAAATTTTTGTCTCCATATAATATCCCTAACTATACCTATAATTATCATATATATTAGGAATTTATTAATCAATTTTAGTAACCCTAAGATCCTCTGGTCTTTTTCATTCACCATCAACTTCTGAAGATTTTATATTAGTGATTCCGTGTGAGTTATTCAACTCTTTCTCTAAAAGTTCCTCTATTTTGTCTTCAGGGATCTCCTTGAAATTATGTTTTTTGGAATTAAGGGATTTTTTGGAAGAGATTTTAGTAATAAATCATTATATTTTATATTTATTTAAGTAATCTTGTGTGGTTATGATCCATCATTTCATCCTCTATTTCTTTGTATTTTCAAATTGAATCAAAAATATATTTTTTAGGTAGGGGATTTGATTTCTCTCTCTTTTATGTGTATTTATGGAATTTTAATTCTTTTTCATTACATTGGGTGTATGGTACACATTCTCATAATAATGATAATACTATAAACCAATGAAATTGAATGGGTATGGGGTTATATGTATGCAATTACCAATTTTCCTTGATATTTTTGTTGTTATTGTTATTCTTATTATTATTGTTGTTGGTTCATGCTATATGATTGTTATGGAATTATTCTCTACAATGATGAGTTAATTTGAGAATACCTAAAAAATGGTTATATATATAATTATATTAAATGAAAAGTATAATTTGAACATTCCTTTTTCAAACATGACATTTTGTGAGTGGATTGGTGGCCTTGACTATACAGCTTAGTGGCCTTGGTTGTATATAGCTTGGTGGCCTTGGTTGTGATGAGAGAGTTTGAAATGGTAGTTTCTTGGTAATATTTTGGTGTTAATGGAATAATCTTTGAATACATAGGTGGGATTATGAAAAAACAATTCATTGGTATGAATTTAAACTATTAACTATTTGAATAATGCTTGGTTTCCGATTTATTAAATTGAAAAATATAATTGAAACTCGATTTTGGCCTCTTTGTGTGATGTTTGTGACTTGTTTTTTTGTATTATAGGTAGTGATTGGTGGTGTGATATTTAGTAATTACTTCAAGAAGGTTTTAGTAGTGTGGCATGTGTGATACCATTGGGATTATTTTGTGTAAGACTTTTATATACTTGAATGACTTTATAACTTTTCCATACACCCCACCCAAGTCAATTAACCTAATCGAAACTAAGAAAAATTGGGGGTGTATTCCCTAATATATTGGATGGTGATGGTATATATGGTTGAACATCCCCTCTACCCAACTCTCCCTTCAACAATAGATTAAGTTGATACCAATGGTGGATTGCGAGATATGTTTTGAGGGTCACGCATGGAACAAAGAGGAAATGATTAAGACATCCTGCATGTTTTTAATACCATAGTTCCATGGTTACTTCATAAAATATTTGAAGTTAGTACCAAGATATGAGTTATATGGTTGGTGATATGAGAAATGATATATGGTTTGTTCCATCATTGAAGGATATGGAAGTGAAGGGAGAAGGTGATGTTTTCTCATTAAGTGAGAGTGATCAATAAAAGGGGAAGTGGTTTTAGGGAGACTTTATCTATAATATTATGATATGACCTTCTATTATAGGAATAAAAATTTGTAAAGGGATCCATGGCGGGGCTGGGGGACTAGTTAACCTATGTAGCTGCTGATAAGTTCTAATGTTTGTTCAGAAGGGAATTAGCATGTTTTTTTTTTCAATTTTTCATTATAGATATTTGGTATGATCCTATTGGGTATACATGTTATTCTCATCATACTTATATAAAAATAGATTTCAGGTTTATAGGAGGACTTTGGTGATCGAGCTAAAGGGTACTTTCTCAGAGCATGGGTTGTTTTAGTTACTTCTATAAGATTTTACCTTGTTTTGGTATTGTTTTATCCCTGGATATATTTTTATATGTTTTATATTAATATGAATGCAATATTTACTATATAGGATTTTGTTTTATTTATTTTTAAAAATGATGGACTATTTTTTTGGTTTTATGTTACGATCTAGGGATATTGTGGGTAATGTATCCCATTTGATTGTTCTATACCCTCAGTACATATTGCCAACTTGAGCCCCACTAGAGGCAGGACTCCGGGGAAATTACTTCTCTTCACTTATATCCCAAGATTCATATTAGAGGGGGGGGGGGGGGTTATGACATAAGGATAATGAAAAGTCTTACAACATGCCTTTTCCACCATAGAGTGACAAACCCAATAGACGTTTACAGGTATAGATAGAACCTAAAATTTTATAGAATTAGACCCAACAAGACTTTCAAAAATTATCCTAAAATTAAAATATTTCCTTTTAAAATTGAATAATAACCAAACATTCCTTTTTTGAGACTAGGAAGAACCTATGTACATGGATTTTTTTTACGTTTTTATAACAAACAGAAATACCCTTTAATGGTGGTATAACCAATGAATTTTCCCAAAAAATTATTATACTGATAATGAAATTTCTAAATGAAAGAATAAAATTATTAAACTAAGGAAGTATTCTCATGGATTTTATAGGCATTTAAATTTGATACTTCACAGATCATGTAATTGTGAAGCTCAAGATAACCTAGACTAGAAGTTTGAAATATTTTAGCTCTGAATGATGTATCATTTCAATCAATTAGTTATTATTATTTATTAATAAGTAGATTCAACCTTTTTTATATAGATTATAATTTCATTCACTAGTTTCTATTAATTAAAAATCCATGAGTAACCATTCAAATTATCAAATACAATCTTCACATGGATGTAAACTTTATCAATACAATTTTCATAATAATTTAAGTCATCATTAAAAACATCGTTATATACTCAAATAGAAATCTTCAATTAAACACAAGGAAGAATCTTTATAATATTTCCAGAATAAACCCTTTAATAATTAATCAATATTTAAATTTTAAAATAAATTTATAGATAATTAATCATAAATTATATTCCATGCAGTGAAGAAGTATATATTCTAAATCTCATTTATATTAATGTGTAAAAGTAGACTAATTTAAAAAAAATACATAATAGTATCATAATTTTCTTATCTAGTTATTTTTTGACTATTTAAGAAAATTACATCAAAATATCTATCTTTTAGTCAATATTTAGAAGTAATCTTCAATTATTATATCATATGTAAAGGTATTTTCTTCGTAAAAGTAAATATTGAATTCATGATTAATTCATAAAAGTAACATCTTTTTCCAAAAATTAATACAGAAGAGGCTTCCATACCTATAATTTATCAAATATAAAACTCTTTAATGTTCATAATGGTAATAAATTCAATATATAAGTTTCATTTTCATATTGAATTTTCAATCTTTTAGTACATGTAAAAATAAACATCGGTCTTCCATTATAATAAGTAAAGGTTGATAATTTTATAAAATCATAAAAATATCTAATACTTAAAGGTAATTTCACTATGATTAAATTTATATTATTTGCAATTACTTAAAATTTAAGAGTAAATAATAAGTACACAAAAATATAGTACTTAACCAAATTCTTCAATAGAGTTAACACCATTATTTTTCTCTACAAGTAGTACATGCTTTAAATAATCACTAAAGAATCCTCTAATAGAAAATATGTTAATAATAGAATAATAATAATAAATAATAAAAATAAAATATAAAAATATGATTGAGTTATGTTATTATAAATAAAATAAAGTGTCATGGGGCCACTCAACATAGGGGAGATGATGGATCAAGTGTGGAGAAGGAATGGTTAGATTGTATGAGAAGGAAATTTGATCAGATTAATTCACCTTGAATAAAGAAGTAAAATAATTTTTATTTTTTTGATCATTAGGCTAGTATAAAACTAGTGGGATATTATTTTTTGGAAAGGAGGAATGAGTCTTTGATATGAGTTACATTATTTGTGTTCTTATTTTCATAGTTATGTTCATAGGCACTTAGGATAGATATGGTCCTTGAATTTAAGATGTTGAACTATGTGACATGTTTGTCCTTTATTTTTCATATAATTTCATGGATTTACTTTGTTTTACTCTAACTTCTTCTAGTTATGAGTATGCTAAGGATCATCAGTTATGGTTGATTTTTTTTGTTTTCACTACCTTTATAGAAGTGATAAAAAATAATATATGTATGAGAATGATTTGGAAGAGAAAAGAAGATCTTTTCTCTTCTCTAGTGGATCAGGAGTCTATAATAAAGAAAGAAAGATTATTATGATAATGGTAGTGGTTGATTAGAGGTCCATGGAAAAAATTATTTTTTACTATATTCTAGATAAAAGGTTCCATTGGAGTGCTAAAAGTATTTTTCAGAAATAGTATACTTGAGGTGTATATTGTAGGAAGCTAAAGGAATGTTATTCTTATGTAAAAATAAAAGATTTAATAAATTTTCTATAATGGGGATCAAGAGAGTATATTTTGATATTCTTTTTCTACTCAGGTATCTATTAAATAGGCTATTGAAGCTAATTAGAGCACTAGTTGTGTATTGTTTAGGATTTTTGGTCCCATGGGTGGTATAAATTCTAATATAGAGACATAAAAGGGAGATATAGCTTGGGAGAGTCTGGAGACTCAAATCCCTAGCTACGATGAAAGTTCTAGTAAATTATTATCAATAGAGAAAACAGCAATTGATCTTGGAAAACAATATTTGATAGATAAAAGGTACATTTCTGATCATTTATACATTTTCTAGTGTTTTACTTGATGTTGGGGTATGTTTTTAAATTATTTCCTCTATCTTAGTACATTATTTGGCATTGTATGATATTATTATATCTAGTGGTTTGTATATAAATAGTCTACTAGGAATGTAGAATGCGCCTATATGAATATGTTAAGTGTATAAATTTTTTAGTAGATTTAGAAATCATTAAGACTTATTTATTTTAGATGTAAAGTTGTTTTTAGAATATAAGATTATTATTTGATACCCAATGTTCCAAGAGTAGGTCATGAATTAGAATTTAGATAGAATAAAATATCTACCCTAACACTCACCCATCATCAAATATAGTTCCAATGTTAAAAATAAATCACCACTAATATCAAACATATATATTTAAATTATAATATATTAAAACATTATAAGTTCACTAGGGTCACCATCACTGGGATACATCCATGGTTATACACACGGTAATGTCATGGTTTATCCAAATATAACATTATCACACTGTTTTAGTGGATATAATATTAAATGAAAGTAACTCATCACTATTACACATTTTCATTTTTTACTACCTTTCATTTGTATCTCCCTTTTCTTCCTCCTCTACATACTACTTCATAGATGTATTCATCAGTCTATTGACTTGTAGGTATCACCTTTATTAGTATATAAAAATAATTATTCTTATATCAAGAAATAAAATATTTGATGTGAAAATGATTTCCACCTTATTAAACTTATCCTAAAAACCCATATGTAATCAAACTCTCAGTAAGAAGGTTAAATCAATACACTCTATATGATCTTCAAAAAACTAAAATAAATTCCAGAATATTAGGAATATTCTAGAATGGAATTAACTTTTATTTAACATTTTATACATCTCCAACAATATATATAATCGATATAACTCCTTTTACGTAAATATTTATATCAATAAAATAGATATATTAATGATTTTTCTATAATTAGGTTACTTATTTTCATAAAACTAGATCTATTAATAAAAATATATTATTTTTAGTAGTACATACCTAGATCTTACATATAAAAAATTATATTTTCTTTCGAGTCTCAAACCATTGAATCTATGGTAGACATCAATTCACACCCTCTTAATACACTAAAGTGATTCCATCTATCACAAAAATTTATGCGTGGTAAAATTCCTCAAACAAATAAAATAAAAATATGTTTCATTGGTATTTCATGGTTTGGAAGATATTTCTCTAATTGCATTACCATTTTCACTTTTCCATGAAACTTCTAATGGTTCCCCCATCCATAGCTAGGTATAGACCTGCTTTCCAAAGGCCGATGTCTGTTGCGGTTTTTAGGACCAGTGACACTTTGGGGATCACATTGGTCAAGAGGATGGTAGGTCGGGCTCATTGAACCTTTTGAGAAGAATTGTTTCCTACCACGAGACTCTCTTATAGATTTAAGACATTATCATGAATCTATTCATAATCCCAATGCGGAACCAATTACCCTAACAAAATGGAAATGGGTTAACTCTATTTTATGTGTGGCAGAACGTGATCTATTTTGTGGATCCATCTATTTATATCTGTGGTTCTTCACCATTTTCAATAAATGAGTGGATACTTATATACTGAAACTATAAGACCAAGTTACTCAGTCCATGCTCTCTTTTATATAGGTGGTTGATATTTCAAGGATAAGATTGATCCATTACGAGGCATCCAACGTATCCTGGTTATTACAGGTATGAAAACCCAAATAGTTCAGTTGATCTATGTAGTTTAATATCATATGGTAAGCACTAATATGGGGGGGGGGGTGTTGAAACACCAAATATTTGAGCTCAAGTCTGGGAGATAAATCCTACATATCCTAGTTATGGAAGGAGTCAGAGTCATTATAGTATGGTTTATGTTGGGGCTTACACACTGAGGTTGCCCTAGTGAATGGGTATGTGAGGCCTAATGAGGTAGCCATTTCACCCACCTATGCCCATGTGATCTATCCTCATTGTGAGAAACAAGGGGGAGTGTATGATCAGCCTCATGCTATATGGATATGGGATCTACATATTGGGGAAGTACTTAGAGTGTTTGATATGGATCTCGGGCCTTTAAGGAGGCATCTTACATATCCCAAGGATGGAGGGAATTAGAGTCCTCATAGTTATATTGGACATTTCAAGGATTACACAATGAGGATTCCCTAGTGAATAGGCCTTCTTATCTTAAAGGTGTCGCATGATCCTGTTGGCATACCTTGGTGGCCATTAAGTGACCTGACTTGACACATGTGGAAGGTGTCGCGAGAGTCATGGTAGTGTGATCTGAGGGGTGTTGTCTGCCTTGGCTGACACCTAGGGAGGAAATCATGGGACCAGGATGACATATCCATTGGGTGTCGCATGTATTGGATGACACCTCGAGAGAAAATCGTGGGACCAGGATGACATGTATATAGGGTACTCTACAAGAGCTAGATTGTCATGTCCAGATGTGTCGATGAGACTTGGATGACATGAGTGGGAGACATTATATGAGTCAAGAGATGCATATTAAGGATGTCAATTTTCTGGGGTGATGAACCCATAGGGTTCACAGGATCCAAGTGCTGTCTATGAAGGGTCTACAAGAGTTGTCCTGACATGTCTGGGGTGTTCTTCATATCCCATATGTTTAAGGGATGTCGCGAGGTCCAGGTTGCATGACATGGTACTATCTCGTATTCTTGATTGAAACATATGAAGCATGTAGAGGTCCATGATCATGTATTCCACTTGGGTTTTCCACATTGAATATTGTTTTTTTACACTTATGTTTGGAGTTACTTGATTCAGTTCAGTGCCAGTTTGTTTAGGTCTCGTGTGATCTATATGACATGTGATATGGTTTTTGCATGTCTCGCGAAATGTACTTTTCCTGCTATTTTATTGATCATGTGATGGGATTTATTCCTACTAATTGACTATTCTAGTGGTCCATCGATGTATTAACTTGTGGAAAGTTGGCTGGTCTCATGATCAGATGTGTACAGAAGCCCGAAGTTTGAGCGCCGACATGCATAGTGGCGGTCTGGGTCCAAACTTATTGTGTTCGATCAGACAACCAAAAAACCAACCAACCAAACCCTTTTTCCATTTTAGAGTATAGAATTTATAGGTATAGCCATTAGCATACTCTCCAGTTTTTACGGGACATCTGGCATGAGTCTAGGATGGAGTCGATGTGGGGTCTGGTGTTACACAGTTTTGTGAGTCTCTACGATGGACTGCATCAAGGGTGCCTCCAAATTTTTAACGGCCATAAGTCCATCTATCCTTTATCGGATTATTGCCAACTATTGAAGACTTTAACTTTAAAAGACATCTATGTCATCATGTTGACATGTACAGGGGTTTTCAAGAAATTCAAATGACTATTGGAAGGCATATGCAAGTCCATGGATGGCTTGTCTAGGGGTTTCATGGATCACGCCGAGGGTGCATTGAGTGCATCGCATGCCCTTCGGTGAAAACGAACTCAACTCACCTTCTCCTTTCCCATCTCCTTAGTTTTATATGATGAGGTTTGGGAGTCACAATAGATTGTACGAATAGTATTGATGGAATTCCCTCTTTTTTTGGAGATGTGTCACGTGACCAGTATTGGTATTATGGTGCTCGAGCATTTTGTGGACAAGTCCTCAAGACAAAGGGATTTGTGAGACGAGGTAGGAATTCCACTGAGGGATCATGGTGCTGCATGGGTTGTCAGGGGCATTCTGCATGCATTTTAGTAATCGTGGACCCCACTAGCCTCCTCTTTTTATAGATCCTTTGTTTTATTTCACAAAGGTCTAGGGTCATACAAGATTTCATGATCAATATATGGGTTTTAATCCCGATTTTGGGTTGATGTTTTTTTGTCCAACATGGGTCATATGGAGATTGTGCGAGCATGTAGAGGACAAGTCTGTTTGTATGTCTTTAGAGCACCATAAAGTTGTCTGGATACACGTGAAGGCTTCTGAGTGGTGAGGTTGACAAGCCAAAGGGACATATTGGGGTGAGGCGATCATGACCCCAAGGTCTCATGGTGTCTTGAGGATTGATGGAGGCATGAATTTCATGTCCTTCGGCGAATGTGGACACCACTCACCTCATCCCTATTTATCTCCTTCATTTTATGCGATAAGGGTTGGAAGGTATGATATTTTTCTCAAGTAATATCAATGATTTTTACTTGATTTTCCAGTGGTGTCTCATGTTACCAATGTGGATCATATTAGAGTGCTCAAGTATTGTGGAAAAAACCATGCGTCTGTCTTTAGAGTGCTGCAAACTTTTCTAGAAGTTTCCATGTAGCACAGTTGACTAGTCGAAGGGGGTTTTCTAGGTGTACTAGACAGGTCATGGTGCGTCACATGTTTTTAGAGGTGCGCCACATGTCCTTCAGGGACTGTGATCCCCTCTCACCTCCTCCTAGTTATCTTCTTCATTATTTGTGATGAAGGGTCGGAGGTATCATGAGATGGATTGGATATAATCTATGTATTTTATTCTTCCAAATGATGATTTAGTGTGTGATATATGTGACCACTAGTAGTATCTTCTTTTAAATGTCACATACCATGATTTTAAAAGGATTTCAGATGGTTTGTCAGGTACTTTCTAAGGAAAAACCACACTGCTTGGGGGATGCTTATCTAGCTGTCACCATTTGACCACTATTTAACAGAGTTACTCCTTGAGGAGGGCTCTGCATGAATTGATGTGGGGAATACACCTTTCATAGAGATACCGCGTGACCTTGCAGTGGTCATGCAATCGTGAGTCTTTAACCATCATCTTCTTTCTTTCTCTCATGGGGAAAATAATACCCATGTTTGGATGTTTCTTACTTTGTGGGTTTGCTGATGCTTATTTGGTGGGTGTTAACAAATTCTCCCCCTTAGGAGAGACATCCAAGGAGACATGGACTCAATCTTGAGGACAACTAAATGACCACCAAAGTACTTGGTGGTGTTGCATCACCATGCTCTCGGGTGACATTCAGTCTTCCAAGCGACCTTTGGTGTTCCATAAATCACCTATATATGGGGGGGGGGGGTGTAAGACATTTCATTCCACCAGCCTCCACCTTATATAGTTCGGTCTCGCTACTACCTTATCGAAAGACCACTCTATGAATCCAGATTGCGAGTCCTACCCACAAGTCTACACCGTGAGTCCGGATTGCGAGCCCTGATCTTGCACCAGTCTGATTTCAGCTCAGACACTCATCTTTCTCAACTGTGGACTAAGCTTTGGTAATTCATTAAACATAGGATGTTTTCATCAGGGATTTGAAAGATCCACTAGCTCATCCTCTTGGTCAATTTCTTGCAACCATGTTCAGGTCACATGACCATAATAATACAAGGAGGTCATGAGATGCACTTGTGGCCCCATAGGGGATATGTGCCCTGTGAGTTTTTTTGGAGACCAGGTGGTTCACAAACTTTTTGATGTGGCTCGCAGACCCTTGGTTGGGTCATGCGATGTGAATGATTCCATTAGGGAATTACCATGCCTTTATCTTTTCTAAGAATTTATATACTTTTGTCTGCCATGTTCCACATACTTATTTTCAAATAGCTTATGGATCCCATCAATCATAACACAGGACATAAAATAGAGAGGTGAGATTAGAGATTACTCCCCGTGATGCTATAGTGGTGAGAGTGGATCCCACTTTCCGCCTTTCAACTGGTTCATATCAGTAAGGCTTACTAAATCTTATGGGATCAAAATTCACAAACTACACCCTTTCAGACTACTTTACACTCTATGGGTTTGGTCTTACCAATGAGGTCTCTATCCCTCCACTGAATTCATAATTTATACCCCCTCTTGGACCCAAAGATCTCTGAACACCTTATGTGCTAATATTTCTCCTTGAGACCATTTTATCTTGAAGGGAGACCATAAAGATGGTCATCTTATGACATTAATGTAGGCAGAATTTGATGGGAATGGTCATATATCTAATCGGGATATCCACATGTATCGCTTACTAATATGAAATTTAGATGCTGATCGAGCATATGAATGGATCTCTAATTGGGACTTCTGATTAGGGGGATGTTTCAGATTGGATTAGGGGTGACCCTTCTGGGTACAATATATCACTTTTTAATATTAAAAGTAACTGAAGGTAATTGTGATGTACGAATATATTTGGATATCGAAGACATTGATATATTGTCATAAGAACTTCATGGAGGAGTTTCTCGACCATTGGATCCTAGACACGAACCCCTTACACCTTATGCATGGTGATGTCGGTATCATCCTTTGGGATGTGGAGTAGATTTTCAGCATGCCCATACATGGTGGTATGTATGATGTGTTCTTTCCCCCCAATCTGCCTGAGATGACATGACCATGACTCCTCCTTTAACTCAAAATATGACCAGGTTAGTTGAGAAGACCCACCCTAAAGGGGTGTTTCCTGGGGAGTATTTTCCCTTCCAAACATGGGATGACTATTTTATTCAATAGACCAATCCTGATCCAGCTATCAAGAAGCTTAGGGCCAAGCTTACCAAGGATTCCCACAGCGAGGAAGGTGCTTACTATCCCATAGTTGAAGGCATACAGTACAATGATTGGGGGTGATAGGTCATCCTTGGTATCAATCAGCTGGTCTAACTGGCTGGCTTCTTTGCAATGTACCTGAGTGGTTACTTACTCCAAACAAAATAGAAAAGGGGAGTCAAAATATACACTTTTGAAATGGAGACTAATATGTCTAGAGGGGTGTGTGTGGTCTGGAGATCTCGATGTTGGAGATGCTCTACTACCTTCTACATCACGTTTTTAAGAGTGAAGCCCATTATAGGATTGCGACCCCCTCCAAGTGCTATGGGGTTTCATGGGGGATAATCTGGGAATTTATGAGTACCTGAACCTCTAAGGAATCCCTAAGACTATATTCATACCACATATGTAGTGTATTAATGGGGTTAGAAACGTTCTATCAAAGGATTGGTAGATCATGAATTTTGTGAAACTTCATGAATGTTTCTCTTTCAGGAAATATAATCATGTGCCATCAGGAAGATTTATCGACGATGGTATGGATAGCCTCTAGGAGCATGCCTATATGATGTCACTTCATGAAGGGGCTCTTTCCACTTTCATTAACATGGACCTTATTTGTAAATGGTATGCACCATGTTGGTTCAGCTGCTAATTATTATGTGTCCAAACAAGGTTTTCTGACATTGTCCATGTTAGGTCCGAGGGGTACATGATGGTGGATCATTAGTTTTGGTTGAATTTCACTAGGGAGGATACCGATGCTGAAGTGCACCTCTTCCCATGGAAGTATAAATTGGCCTATTGCAAAGCTATGTAGATTTCAAGATCTGATCGTATCCCAATGGGAAACTATCCAAGTTGGTGAGCGAGGCTTATATTCCCTCGGTAGTTGAATATAACCACATGCCTGGGATTAGTTGGCCTCTAAGAGGTTTAAAACCCCAATAGAACCTCCTAATAAATTCAATCATTTAACATTACCTATGGTGGCATCTACTACCTCAGGTGCAGAGGATACACACAACTTGATGTTCCAAATCATGTCTCGGTAGAGGGCGACCTGGAAGGAAAAGTATTCTGAGGATTTCCTCTGGAATAAATTGATCCTCTCAAAGGTTCTTTTAGATGGTTTTTCTTACATTACTTCCCCCATGGTATTGCTTTTTAAGAGCACCATGTGGAATCCAGAGACTTCCTTGGGAGCATCAACATGGTTTTGGTGAGTCCCCATAGTCGGATATTTTATTCTTCTTAAGTCCACCAATTGGTCCTTCTAAGATCTCTTCAGGCTGTTGAGGATGAGAAGGAATACCCTGTAATTGAGTAAGTGGAAATTTTGGGTTTATTTTGGGTTTTAAGATGCCATATTGTCTCTAAAATCATGATGACATCTATTATATGTGTGGATGAAGGAGGAGGCTATCGAGGATCATCCGACCCTACTACCTCCCGAGTATACCCCTCGAGGCACGGTCCTCAGAGAGGAGTTTGACAGTGATTTGGGGATGGTGATAAAGGGTTCCTAGGTCAAATGGCTCAGATGAGAGTGGCGATTTCTACTTCTGAGGGGGTGGACCCAACTTCAACAACTTCTGGAGCCCCTTCCTCAAAATAGAAGAAGAATAAAAAGAGGAAGAAAACCAAATCGTCGGATCCTTCCCTCCCGGAATCTTCATTTAAGAAATGTATCTTAATCCCTTTTTTATATTGGATTATCCTAGCACCGCGTTCATAATTATTTATAAACGTGCAAGCCCTCACTGATCTCATTTAGAAGAGCACACCCCTACCCCTGAGGATATAGAAAGGAATTTAGTTGTTCAAGTAGATCCACCAGTACCAGAACTGATTCATCAAGGAATAGATATAGCTTAGGGGCCCATGAATTCGTATTCATTTCCTATCACAGACACTTTAGAATTTGTGCCTTCTAATATGATGCATAAGGAGACACTCTTTAAGGGCTTCAACATTGGAAACTATTCCTCAACTGTATTGGATGATGTAGAAGCGTTCTTTGAAGAAGGTAACGATTTTTTTAGGACCAGTCCCTTTTTACAATCTTTTTTGTACACCCTAACATGATATTACACTCCCACAGTCCTTAAAGGTAGTGGGAAAGACCCTTTTTCAGACCAGGTGCCGGTTCTAGCATGAAATACCTCATCGTAGGAGGGAGTTTCATACTATCTCGAGGATGAGATTGATGATGGTAATGCTATTAGAGATGCTTCCAATAATGGTGCATTTCCCACCTCAATCATACATGTTTACATTTAGTGGTGACACATGATTCATCTTTCCACTAACATACCCTTTCACTTTCTGTTGTAATGCCTTTACACTGAAGTTATGGGGCATTGGTGTCTATTCATCTGAGAGTTCTTCCAATTGATTCTACCAACACTGAGTCTAGTTCCCTCCCTTCATGATTTAATACTATTGGAACATACCTATTTTTGACTGATCTTGTTCCAAAATATGTTCTTATTCGTATGATTGGTCTGGATCACGGACCTGGGTGTGCAATGGTTTATCAACCAATGCATCAAAAAATGTGGAGGGAGATCTGGATCTTGGTTTCAAAAAACCCGTTGGATGTGTTAAAGGACCGATTAGATCATATTTGATTCATGTTTCTTTTCCTTAGTTATGAAGGCTTTGATTATTCCTCCCATCATTCTCATGTGAAGGAAGTAATATCTATATGCAAAAAATAGAAGGGACCTTGAATTGAGGGGGCCACTGCTAAGGATTCCTCTACGATGAAACAATATTAGAGAAAAGATGTGGATGAAGATACATAATGAATTATGGAGGCTTATACTCACCGAGATGTGATTAAGGCTGGTGAGGCTCAGATTGGTCATCTCCACTTTGAAATGGGTCATCTTAAAATAGAGTTTTCCTGGTTTCATCATTCACTCCAGTCATAAAAAAAGACCATTATGGAATAACAAGGGATTCTAGATGTGACCGATAAAGATATGTTGGGTGTTGTTTCTAGATTGGAGGATTTGTAGCACATTATGGAGGTGGAGACTCAGTTTTTTGATCACCTGTGTCAATCTGTGGCTCTATTGGAGAAAATAATGTCTGATATAAAAGAATCCTATGAGAAGATGTTATGATGGAAGAATAATTTTTAAATCATACTTTGGTTCATGGGAGAGGCTCTGGTGTGTGGTGATACCTCCATTTTATATGGAATTTTATGAACCTAGATGTCAGTATTCATATGGTGTCACTCACCCTTTCTTTTATTTGTGATGTGCATGAAATTTCATTATTTTAATATTTCATGAATTTTCAATGATATCAATACTTTTATTTGTGGTGAATGAGCATGGATGTCGAGTGTGTAGGGAGATCATTGGAGTAGGAGATATTTCATGAAGGATGAGTGCTTTTCATGTTTACGGGGAGTAGCTCGAGCACGATAAGGCTATATGGCGGGCTCCATGACAACTATCACCTGCTTTAATTTAGGGTCTTTTAGCTCAGACCTTCTATTTTTTAGTTTAGGGTCTTTTAGCTCAAACCATATATTTCTTTAGTTTGGGGTATTTTAGCTCAGACCTCCTATTACTTTAGTTTAGGGTCTTTTATCTTGGACCTTTGGTTTCTTTAGTTTAGGGTCATTTATCTCAGACCTTCTATTGCTTTAGTTTAGGTTCTTTTATCTCGGACCTTTTATTTCTTTAGTTTAGGATCTTATGGCCTAGAACTTCACAAAATATAGGGTTGAAAGGAAAGAAATGGATCAAAACACTATGGGGTGTTGAGTTCTTCCATGGTACTGACAGGGCTCATGAGGATAATATTTCCTTCTATGTAAAGAGGGGATACTTTTAGTTGGAAACATAATTCCTTTAATAATCAATAGCATGGACAAGAAAAGATGATATCCACTGTTTTCAAAGGGATATGGTGTATTTTATGGGGTGAATATGGTTTATGAAAAAAATACTAGGTTAGCTAGGTCTTCCTGGATAGTTGGAATGTGGGATATGTAAGTCACAATCAAAAAGTATGATCCATGTAATATGGATTGGGGTAGACATGCTGGGTATGTCTCTCGACACTATTGGTGTGTTATGTTCCTCCACGGTGTCATTTAGGATCATAAGGATTAAGATTCCTTTAACACTGGGCCAAGATGTTTCCGGTCAGTGGGCTTTAGCCCTTGAATCAATAGCATGGACAAGCAGAGAGATCTCATTTCATTTCTAGGGGCTAAGAAATATTTATGAAGGCTCAAGAATCAAGATGATGAAGTTGGGTATAAAAGTAAGGATATTCAGGAAGGGTTATAGCACCCTAGGTAAACTTATCTATTAATTGAACAACCCGATCCCTACGCCTTGTGGTTTCAAATCATGATGTGTGGGCCAAAAAAAGATTCAAGAATGAAGGGTCACATTCAGGCTTTGATAATCGGTACAAATCATGGTGATACAACATCGAGGACATCAGATCCACTTGGATAGTTTGATATTGAGACCATAAATCATAACCCAAGGGGTTTGAGTCAGGATAATGATATGGGACAATAATACAACGATTGATTTAGACATACTGAGATATTGAGTGCTATTGTGATGATGACAATGCTCACGAGGATCATAATATCCTTTTTCAATTTCCTCATTTGGTTTAAGTCCATATGTTCATATGTAGCAGCCATGGGCATGTATGCATAGTCAAGAAATGGTCCCTTGAAGCCAGATATCATTTCCAAGGGAAATAGAAGGCTATTGTGATTCAAGAAACCATGATTCATGAAGTTTGGTCAGTGGAAAGTGTAAAATACTAGGAGGTTTTGAGTACCCTAAAAGCTGTGCCACCACCTAACAAACACATTATCATGGTGAGGAGATATGAAAAATCATCACTCTAATTCTTTCATAGAGTAGGGGGTCCATCGAGCATAACTTTAATTTCAATAGGGATATAGAATAGACCCTGAGAGCTTTATTCCATATCTACTTATGCCAATGTTTTTTACTAAACTATAAAGGTGAAGAGTTTAGCAGGCAGAGACTTGACTTTTTTTCAGGTTTCCCTTTGCGGGGTTTAGACCTGACATGTATTTTGTCTCTTTTTTTTGGTATTTTAAGGTCTTGATATTTGGACCATTATTTGCTAGAGATTAAGGTCATACAACTTTGACCAAGGTGTGAGTTGTTTAAGGTCGTTCCACTTGGACCTGGTATGGAGATGTTTCATAAGAGGCTCATTAGGATTCCTAGGATCTAGAGTACTCCAACATCCCATTGAGTGGGTGATGGAGATGTTGTAAATCATGGATCAAGTTTTTCAGGTCCTGAGTGATGATATGGTACAATCATTCTAGGGATAAATTAAAATACAATGGGGTGATGGTTTCCACCTTGGTGACATAAATCTCACAAGAATCAGAATTATTTTTACACTGGTCCAAGATGTCTCTAGTTGGTGGGTCTGAGATCCCACATCAATAGCATGGCCAAGTAGAGAGACCTATTTTCTTCTTCAATGGTAGTGAAAGATTTGCGAAAACATGAGACACTTGAGACATGGAGTGTGGAACATGGGTTGAGATGCTTAAAAAGATAATGAAATAACTCCATTCTTTGGTATGCCAAGGTAAGGATCTTGTGGTACTTTGATATGGAGGGGTGATTTTTGATGACCTATGCAATTTATCATCATATAGTGGGGACGTGATTAAATGAATTTTAACATGATGTAGTAAGGATGAAATTTCACGTAGTTTAACCTCTTGTGGTGATGAATCTTCCCATACAGTTTAACATAATGTGATAAGAATGTGATAACTAAAGTAAAAGGTGGTAATGTTGTGGCTAGGCCCCAGGATGAGGAATTAGGTGTCACTGTGTGTTACATAGGAATGAGAATCAAGCTACACATAGTTCTTGGAAGATTCTATGCAGTTTAACATCATGCGATAAGGATAAATGTGACCTGTGGTGAATTGATGGGTACATTAATCTTTATGCAGTTTAACGTCATGCGATAGGGATATGATAACTGATGTGAAAGGTGGTAATAATATAGCTGGGCCTAAGGATGAGAACTTGGGCATCACTGCGTATCTAATGGGAGTAAGAATCAAGACACATGTAGTTATTGAAGGAATGTGTAGTTTAACGTCATATGACAAGGACTTAATTTCTTGTAGTTTAACATCACGTGGTAAGTACGATGTGACATAGTTTAATGTTGTATTTTAAGGACCTATGTGCACAATTCCGAGTCATGTGATTTGGACAATAATATGTAGTCCTTGATGAAGATGTGAAATGTTGTGCCATGAAGTGAACTGATATGAATGAGGACCAAAGTGGTCTCAGCCACACCACACATCTTTTCAAGAGAACTCAATCCAATGGGGCCAATAGAGGTTATACCCTTGGCTGGCCCCGAAGAAAAAATGTATTGGTGTCACTACATGTCTCATGAGGATAAGAATCAAGCGATACGTAGTTATGGGATGATTCCTTAAAGTTTAGCGGCAAGCGGTTAGAACATATTCCCATGCTATTTAATGTCGTAAATTAAGGATGAAGGATCACCCATCATGAAAGAAATAAAATCCTATGGTTGGTCCCAAAAGTAGGGGTCTGGGCGTCACTACGTATCCTGTGATGATAGGAACTAAGCCATACATAGTTCATAGAATTCTGTGTAGTTTAACATCATGCGGTAAGGAATAAGATATTCCATGCAGTTTAACATAATGAGGTGAGGAAAAAGGTGAACATACATTCAGATTATAGAATAGATAAGGTCTTGAAATATCAAGCTCGAACCCCAAAGAGGTCTCCTACATACCCCAGCTGGTTGGGAATCAAATTCCACATAGTTCTTGGAAAAGGAGGTACTCTACATAGGTGTGGCCCATACATATACGAAGGAATTATCCCTAATTAATAGTTGCAACTGGTCCTAGGATTTGAGATCTAGGCATCACTATGTATCTCATGGGAGTGATAATCAAGTTACATGTAGTTTTTGGAATTTTTTACTGTTTAACTTCATGAGGTAACGAATAAGGTGGGAGGAATGAGGTTCTAAATGGGATGTTCCTGGCCTGATGAAGAAAACTTGACATGAATGAAGACCAAAGAGATCTACACCATTCCATACATACCTGAAAGGGGATCAGTCCGAGAGACTGAAAAGAGGGCAGGTTTTGCGGTTCTTGGGGTTGGACCCAAGGATTAAATTCCTTGGTGTTCCTACATATCCCGTATGGGTGGGAATCATGCCACGTGTAGTTCTGGAAGCACCATGTAGTTTAACATCATGTGGAAAGGATGAATTTTTGTGCAGTTTAATGTCATGCAGTAAGGACGTGGGTCACCCGATGTGAGTGGATATGGATGTCACGAGTCCGTGTAGTTTTGTGTCATGCAGTAGAGAGATTGGCCAAGAAGTTTAATGTATTTCGGTAAGGACATTAGATCACCCGACATGAAAGTAAGACAATCCTATGGAAATGCCCAGAAGTAGGGGTCCATGCATCGCTACTTATCCTATGGTGATAGGAATCAAGCCATATGTAGTTCTTGGATAACCGTGTAGTTTAATATCCTTTGGTAAATATGTGAGGGGGGGAGCACCTCAGAGGGGCATGGATGAGACAGAATGTTGTAAACCAATGTGAATGAGGTCCATAGATACCCATGCTATGCCATACGTTCCTAGAGAAGGCCTATGTCTAGACCCATAGACAAAGTGTATATGAGTCACTACGTATCCAATAATGATGTGAATCAAGGCGTACATAGTTCTGGAAGTGCTTTGGTGGCATGAGACTAACATTAGTGATAGTGTCTCTCTCAGGTGAGGTCCACATGGGTATCCAATTTCATGTCATTTAGTGGAAATTGACCATTTAGTTTAATTTCATGCGGTGAGGACTCATTGAATACCCTTCAAATCCTCATGCTTAGGATGATAATGAGCTCATCCCAAGACTTCATTCCCTATTTTTTGTAGGGAAACCGCTGCATAATTCTTAAGATCATGTGAACTATGCTCGGTGGGAGAAACAAGGACTGACAAGGGTCCCTTCCACTATTAAGAGGCATGAAGGATATGATATGAGTATTTATATTGAGTGGTGGTTGGGCCATGATATAGGATCAAGTCATCCCTACGTATCTCATTGAAAATGAGAATCAAGCCACACACAGTTCTAGAAAGATCGTGTAGTTTAACGTCATCTGGTGAGAACATGACTACATAGTTTATTTTCATGTGAATGACATTCCATGTAGTTTAACATCATATGGAAAGGATTATTATGGGACTTACACCATTGTGCATGCCCTATTACTAGTGATTATGAAAAGTATTTCATGAGAAATATCACATTGGTGGGTGCTATGACACTATCCCCATCCGTGATAGACAATGAATAGGCTCCATTATGATAGAATTTATGTTTGATGTTAGGTCCCTCCCACTTGGGTTCCAACTTTTGGGGCTTCTTTCTTGGTATAATTTGGATTCTGAGAGCTAGGACCAGTTCTCCCTAGAGGAACGAATGGAGGCGAAACTTTTCATTGAAGGCTCGTGGTATTCAATTCTGGTGGATCTCAAGGTTGTGTAGTGTGCACAACCTATTCTCATCTATCCTATCTAACTCATGTAGCCTTGTTTGTGCTTATTTATCATATGAGAGTTTCCCAAAAATGTTTATTCAGAGTGAGGGTAGGTGGACCACTATGGGTAGTACTGCCTCAGTCCCGTATACCAACGAGTATGACATCGCTTGTGTAGCAATACACTTGGTGGTATGGTAGGTCCCTAAAGTATGGAGTAGTTTTTATAGACAAGGATTATCATCCTTGTTAACCATCTTCTATATTATGTTCGATAAGGTCTTATTGAAGGCCTCTATATGTCCATTTTATGCCCATCATTGGCCCGCATAAAGAAACAAAGTGTGTGAGATGCTGCTCCAGATTTCCTACAATGTTGAAGGTGGAAAAGGTAAGATTTCTAAAGTTGGGTGGGGGCACAATATTGTCTACCCATTTAGGATATGAATTCTTCTCGGGCTGTACTAGAACACATCGCCCTTCCATGGACTCCATCTGAGTAGACATGTATTTAATATAAGTGAGAAATGCTAGAGGAACTATTGTTTAATCCACCTCTTATATGTAGGGAGTGGGTGGGTGATGATATGGTGGTCCTATATTCAACTCCCACTGATCCTCTATTTTCCTATGACCACGGAGTTACCCTAGCGAGAGATAGGCTATTGTCGTAGTGGGGGAAAGTCTTGATTATTCCCAGATTTCCTATTTATTTGGATAGGTTTTCTAGACCTGGAGCTAATTTTAAATTTAGATAACACTCTAGTTAGAGGATAAACCATATGAGGGAAAATATTCCCCTTTGGCTGGAGATGATACCCAATAGGAATATTTCCACTGAGTGGATCCTCATTGAACTGCTAGAGAGCTTGTATTTCACTCTCATATTGTGACAATTACTCTTAAAAATATGGAAACCTAGGTGTGGTCCCTTCTTTCCCTTTATTTCTAGAGGTATTCCTCTGAGGATGTGGAAAATAAATATTTTGGGTGCCAAATTCAGGAGCATTCTTTGATTCTGAGTGCGCACAACCTCATTCAGTGCAACCAAATCACCCTCCTCATGGGGTATGTCTTCCTTGGTACATCCCTCAACATCTGTATCTTGATACATGTCCACCATGTTAACAGTGATGATGTTTACAAAGGTATATCAAGAAATGGTGGTTGTGCGATCTATTTCCACATGGAAATCCGGTTTTGTAATGCTTTCATTAGGATCATTATTCAAACCCATAGCCTTATTGGTCCATTTTGGATTGCGACCCTGATGGGGCCTAATTGCTTTCACCTTACACTCCTCTTCTCTTGGATTATGAATGTTGACCTTGAGGTAATTTCCGGTTTGGGTTTCCAAATGAGAACCAACCAATAGAGGATTATCTTGTAGTGGGAGGAACTGGTCTGACATAGACTATTTATCTTTTTCTCCCAGCCTAGAGAATATTGATTCCATATATGGTGCCGATGATGATAAAAATTCCCCTAATCCTGGGGATGGGGTTTATCTAGGGTGTTCTTTAGAAATGAAGATGTATCTATACCTATATCATTGGTATTTAGGTGATCTATAATTGCTACTGATGTCACCCATCCATTTTTATGGGATAATGAATTTGGATATGGCTATTGATATATAAATTCCCCCAACCCTGTGGGATCGGGCTAGTCTAGGACTGAAACAACCACGTCTTAAATTTTCTCAGGAACTGATGAACTGAGGTGTTGAGCATGGAAAATGTTCTCCTGGTCTAGGGGCTGAGTCTATCTTGTATGGCCGCTATGGAAGTTGCTACTGTGGTCTCCATGATGTGGTGTAGTTGTGCTTGTGTGAGAACTGGTGCGATGGAAGCCCATGATGAGGATCGTTACTTGTGATTAGTCGTCCAGGTGATCGCAATTTTATTCTCCATGTTTATAATTTCCTTCTATTTTCTTAAGGGGCCCAATTTGAAGTACTGTTAACTATACTCTCTCTCCATATGTGATGTATAGGCCTGGTTGGAGTGGGGGTATTCTATTGTAGAAACCAAATAGCCCGAGCATTTTCTAGCCCCCTAACCTCTTCAGAGGATATAACATTGAAGGAATGCATGTATGAGGGGAACTGCTTTTCTTGGGGAGCGTTGAAGTGTAACTCTCTATACTATCCCCATCCTCGAACTCATATGCCCGATGTGGGTTTAGGTATCAGCTATTGAAGTGTCATGATGTAATGTCAGCAAGAGTGTTGAAAATTTTCATTGTGATTTTCTAGTTTTGGATCTCGATCCATGGAAATAATAGCTAGGTTGAGCTCGTATTTGTGTATCCTAATGGTCTAAAGGTGACAATCATATCCTAGATAAGGGAGATTCCAATGATTTAGTTTCTAATAAGTAGCCCACATATTATGCCATAGATAAGGAATGAACATGTTTTCTAGATCATCGGGGATCTCATAGCTGGAAGTAGCAAGGGGCTAGAACATTATGGGGACATTTTTTCCAACTAACTCTCACCATATTTCAATTTCATATTCTAATTCATAAGACTTACATGCCTCTATCTAGTTAGACCATAGAAGATGACTCTGATGGTTTCCTACTGATGGGAGTGGAGTGTTTTTGGATGCTAATGGGGAACTATATATATTGACCCTTGTATTTTGAGCACCTCTCTATAAAAAGGTGTTAGTGTTTGGTTCACCAGTTTTTATGAATGTGTTTGGAAAAATGGAGGACTACCTTTCCCATGGGATATGTCTTCATGGGGAGGTTTACCATGGTGGATGTTAGGAGTTGAGTCCATTCAATCAATCGCCACATTACCATGATGAGGAATATCGTGGTAATGAACATCTCCTACTTCCAATTTGATAGAAGAGTCAAAGGACCATTGTGGTATTGAGAGTGTGTCTTAAAAAACCTCAAGTATACTATCATTCAGTAGATTAGAAATATGAGTCATGTTCTATGTCATGGTTAGAGTAGGCTGACCAGCCATTCAAAGTTGTGGCGGGATATGTGCCCGTTTTATGGTTGTTTCGAGAATTTTTATAAGACCACCTAGTGCTATAGGGATATGATCCCACTACTGAGAAGCTGTCAAAATATGTCGATAAGCTACCTCATTTTTGACAAGGATATGATTATGTCCTGAGGTGTGTGCCAGTCTCACTTGGTGAACCTCAATCAATAAGGTGATATGGGCTAGATCTCAAGCCTTTGGGATATTACATTGATCTTTTTTGACAGGAGTATGAGCATACCCTGAGGTGTGTTCCACTCTCACATTGTTGGAGCTGGTTGGATTAGGAGTATATTCCTAGTCAAAATATGCATTCTCTTCTAGAATATGCTGACAGACCACCAGAATGGGAGAAGGAATATGAGCATCCTCCTGTAGTTCCTTGGAATGATGCCATCATAGTCGTTCATTGGCAGAAGTAGGTATATGTTCATTTATTCTATGATCTGCTATATTATGCCATGTAGATTCACTAATAGTAATATGAGCATATCCTGAGGCTTATTCCACTCTCACTTGGTTATCCTCGGACAGAATGGGGATATGGGCCCAATCCTAGGCTTCCAGATTATGCTGCAGAAATTCATGGATCGGCATGTTCCTCTGTCCCGAGGCACGTGCTTTTATCACCTAGTTGGCCCTGGTTAGAATGTGATTATGAGCCTGGTTTGATGCCTCACCCTTTATTGGGATATGCCGACAATCCTCTCGGGTGGGACAAGAATGTTCACTTAATCCGGAAAAACCACTTGATCATGATGATTGGAGTGTTGAGTGGTCCTGGCTATAGAGATAAGAGTATGCACCTATCCCTTGATCTGAAACATTTTCTAAATATGCTACCAGAGTTCGTCAGCTATTGCTAAAATGTATTGGCATTTTAGAAAATGTTTTATGGGGATGTAAGCCCACACATTTTCCATCTCCGTGACCTTTTGATAGATATATTCTATTGAAGAAGGGATATACACCCACTTCTCTCCTCCATGTTCCATTGAGAAATGCCGATGGGATTTACGCATAAGGGTAGGAGTATGATCCTCCCCCATATTTTCTGAAGGAATATGCCCACAGACTTGTTCTGAGTGAGCAGAGATATGCGCCTTCCAGCTGGTCCCTACTAGTGTATGATGGTGGGAACTGTTAGCAGGAGTGTGGGTATTATCCTATTTCTGGTTATCCACCATCTTCTTTCTCTGATGAGTCTTCCATAGTATAGCCCATTCATGGGTCTCCGAGGTGGCTGTCTATCAGGAGGTACCCTCAGAAGTTGGATGATAGGAAGAAGTATGATGATTCTGGTGACGACGATTAGTAGGCACCCTCCTCAGTAGTGCCTGAACAATAGGGAATCTAGATCGAACCCCCTGATCCACCTTCATCAGGAATGGAAGGTAGTAGTTGTCATGCTCCAGGGATAGGCCCGAAGCGATTGGTCATGGAGATGAAGGACTGATGTTATTAATATTTTCATATCTTTTTACATAATCCCTTTACTAATTTTATATGAAATGTGCATAATTTGTGTGAAATATTAATGTTTAAATATTAAATATAATTTTTGAGCACTATTTGAATTTATCCAGATTCAAGTCTGTTTAATGTTTTAAAAATAACTATCACCCTACTTATCCAAATTGTGTTATTATTGTTTTTTAGGGTTCCCAATTCCAATTAAAACATTTAATTAGAATTCACCTTTGGAAAATTCGTTCATTTAGAGGGTCATATGGACCACACAAGAAGGCCCAAGGAAACTGTGAACAAACTAGACCATATATGAAGATTGAATTACTCGGCTCAATCTAGATGTCCAAATACCTTAATTCTCCTCCCGAGTTCGGAGGACATTTCAAGGAGTCCATGATAAAAATTTCAGAACCCAATCAAAAATACAAGGGGCACAACTGATGCATTGAAGTCCAGACCACCATTCTGGCCGGGAATTAAAAACATCACACTATTATTTCAATTTCTCTTGATGTAGACATCCATTCGAGCTAATCTTTTTCAGTGTGAACGAAAAGATTCGGGCGGCCAACTTTTTTGAAGAAATGATTTTTATTTGAGGGAATATTCTTATTCAGAAACACATTCACATTATGGACTTCAAAAAAGTATGTATTGAAATGGACAGATCAGAATTGTTTACTAAAACTGTCATAACTTTGGCTAAATAAATCCAATAGCCTCCAAATTTTCACAGTTGATAAAAGGGATTTTTATCTACAACTTTTAAGAAGGCTATTTCTCAATATTTGGAAATATGTATGTCCATATCGGCGAGCCAAGTGGAGGGGTATTTCTAGAATGTAAACAGTCCACTACTTTGGGCTATAAATACATCCCCTCCTCTCCTTTCAAAAGGGTTGTCACTTCAGCACTTAAGGAGGAGGTTTGGCATTACTAGATCCTTGACAAGGTTCTGGTAGGATATGCTTTGATCATGTTTCAACAAGAGAGACCTCTTCTCCACTTCTCTTTCATGTTTGTTTATGTTTGCTTTCAATTGTAATTTTGTAACTTTGTTTTCATTTCAATAAAATTTTAGTGCTTGTTTATTCTTCAATACCTCTTATTCTTCTCCACCTTATGTAGTATAATATTAATGGTCTTAAAATAGTTTGAATCATTTTAAATTATAATACCTTATTTTTTTTCCTCATTCAATCAAAATTCCATTTTTGATTCTCAAAATCTTTCGTGTGTGTGTTCAGCACACTACTCTTTTCTTGTCCCTTTCTTTTTCTAATCTTTTTAAATCATCACCATAAACATTAAACCCAAATTATAAACAATCCTAATGGATGAGAAAATATACCATTGGGGTGAGTTATAATTTGGAGATGTTAAGTGATTGAGAGTTTTTGCTCGATGAGTATTCTTTAAATTAATATTGTGTATGTTAAACTTAATATGTCGTGGATTAATGATATGTTTTGTTTAAAAAGTGGTTTCCATGGATTATTGGAACCATAAATACACTACCATAAATAATTTTTGATTGATATTAGAACCCTAAGTTAAGTTAATCCTTGGATTAAAGTCTTAACACTTAGGAATTCCAATCAACGTCAACTTATGACATGGGTGTTAATTTAATGCAATACAAAGCAAGGCTCAAGGATATCAAAAGCTTAACTCCCCAATAATGAACTCACCCCAATATTTATATATTTGTTAAATAAAGAATCGAACGTCAATCATTTCAATTTAGCTCTGCAAAAAAACCTCACCAATCAAAATACAATCAAAAAAAAAACAAACGACTATTACAAAGTATCATCGCCGAGGATTCGACCCGAGTGCTGTTATACACATTAGCAGATCACCAGAACCTTGACCGGTCGATAGGCAACAATCAGACATGCATTTCAAATGGAACCTTTTCTGGGGATGATGCTTTAATTATTTGTTAGTTTCGGGTTATTGTAATAAAAAACCAAAAAAAAAAATTAAAAAGAAATCGAAAAAAAACACAAAGAAAAACCCATCCTCTCATAAAAATCATAAACTGAAAAAATACAAAGAAAAACTCATCTTCCTCTTTCTTCAAAAATCTCTCTGAATGCCTCGTAGCCTCCCAAACAATACCTCGGATTTTTTTGACCCTGAAATTGAGTGAACATTTCTCCAACTTAGGAGGAACATAAGAGATAATCAACTCATTCAAGAACCCGTCCTCATCCAACAAGTTGAATTTGAAATGGACAATCCTAAGGAACAAAACCCTTAAAGAAATCGATGCCACTGATATGAATTACCTAACTCTTGGTATTCAATATCCAAACATAGAAGCTGACTTCGAACTCAAATCAGGTTTGATTCATCTTCTCCCTTATTTTCACGGGCTAGCCGGTGAGGATCCACATCTCCACTTTAAAGAGTTTCAAGTAGTGTGCTCTACCATGAAGCCTCAAGGGGTTTTTGAAGAATAAATCAAACTTCGAGCATTCCCTTTCTCCCTAGCTGACACTGCTAAGTCATGGATCTACTACCTTACTCCTGGTTCCATAACCACATGGAATGACATGAAGCGACTCTTCTTAGAGAAATTCTTTCCTGCTTCTCGTACTGCTTCTATCCGAAAGGAAATAAGTGGTATCCATAAATTCCTAAGTGAATCACTCTATGAGTACTAGGAGAGGTTCAAAAAGCTTGTCGCAACTTGTCCACATCACCAAATCCCTGACCAACTCTTGATCCAACACTTCTATGAGGGGTTATTTTCTATGGAGAGAACTCTCATATATGCCGCAAGTGGGGGTGATCTTGTTGATAAAACTCCTGCAGCTACAAGAGATCTCATAAGTAACATGGATGCAAACACACAACAATTCCATACTCGAGCACATGCTCAAGTAAAAAAAACCCAAGATAATAAATCAATTGAGCCGAACAAAATGACCGAGTGTATGAGTGAACTTACAGGTCTTGTGTGACAACTAGATGTGGCCACCAAATCCCCAACCTCATCTTCTCCACAATCAATGTTTCCTGGACCTATCAAAAACTGTGGAATCTGCAACTCTCCATTTCATCCAACTGATACATGTCCATAACTTCAAGAGGATCAATCCGATTCATCTGGACCAATGGAGCTCAATGCATCATATACTCAGCGGAACACCAATCCTTAACTATCAGGTCAGTTTGTTAGAAACATCAACCAACTTCACTATGAGCCCTTCTCCTTTAAAATTAACCAAGGATTGAGGTATGGTAACCCCATGTCTCACCCCCCTCAATTACCTCCTCAAAACCCAAACCAATTCCAATATGGTCAAGGTGGTGGTAACTTCCATCAACCTTATCCTTTTGTTCCTCAACCTCAAAGGATCAATCCTCCTCCTGGATTCCATTATCCTAGTGAGCCTTCCCAATTCCAAAACCAATACAATCGATTTCCCAAGAACCAAAATCAAGGAAATCCCAATCTGGGATAAGCCTCTTCCTCCAAGTAAACATGGGAAAGTGGAGTGTAAGCTCTTTCCTCCTTCACCCGTTCTATCCTTAAAAACATTGAAACTCAAATAGGTCAACTTGCATCCCACCTAAGCTAGCAACAATAATAAAATTCTTCCCAACTCCCAGCTCAACCATTACCCAACCCCAAGGGTAATGTAAGTGAAATTCCACTTAAATTAGGAAAGAAACTTTATATGCCTCAAGATAAATCCTCAAACTCTCCTTTGAATGTTGACCAAGAAAATGAAAATAAAAAGAAACTTGAAAAGGAACCTGAATCCATTCCCTCACCTCCTTCCATTCCACTTAGGAATCCAATTCCTTTTCCTAAAGCTGTTTCTAAACCAAGGAAGTCCTTTGAACCTGATCCTGAAATGCTCGACATGTTTAGACGTGTTGAAGTCAACATTCCCCTATTAGATGCCATAAAACAAATTCCTAAGTATGCCAAGTTTCTCAAGGTGTTGTGTACCCACAAGAGGAAACTTAGGACCTTCAAAAATGTTTCCACCCAGCAGTCTATTCCCATAAAGTGCAAAGACCCAGGGAACTTTATGGTTCCATGCCAAATTGGATGTTTGAACTTTGATGATGCAATCATAGACCTAGGAGCCTCAATTAATGTCATGCCCAAATCCATATTCTCCAACCTTGGGCTAGGTCCCTTACATACAACAGGTGTTGTCATTCAGTTAGCCAATCTAAGCATAGCCAGTCCTGGGGGAATAATTGAGGATGTCCTTGTCCGAGTCAATGATCTTATCTTCCCTTCTGATTTTTATGTCCTTGACATGGAAGGTGAGACGAACTCTTCTCGATCTCCCCTAATTCTAGGAAGACCATTCCTCATGACTGCGAGGACCAAGATTGAGGTCCATTCAGGCATCCTATCCATGGAATTCGGTGACCAACTGGTCAAGTTCAACATTTTCAAATCCATGTGATACCCATATGAGGATCACTCTGCATTCTTAATCCATGCTTCTGAGGACACTTCTAAGAGTCAATTGAACCCCATTACATCATGTTCTTCATGTTCTAATGACAAAAGATCTTGTGAAAACTGCACCATGATTAACAATTTCATAAATGGTGAAGTTGATGTGGACCTTTAATTCATAGACTCTATCAATCTAGAGGATCTTGAAAACTCTCTTGAATCCAACATCAACTCTGATCTCTACTGCTCCACCTTGGACAGTATTAAGGAAAATGAATCTGAAGCAACTGAAGTCCCTTCATCCATTCCTGAGATGTCTAACCCACAAATGAGAGATGAGACTGATTTGAAACCTCTTCCTAAACACATGAAATATGCATTCCTTTTCCATGATCACTCTTATCCTGTCATTATCTCTTCTTCACTAACCGAAACCGAGGAGTCCAAACTTGTTCAAGTGTTAGAGAAAAACAAAAAGGCCTTAGGGTGGATCCTAGATGACATACCAAGAATCAACCCTTCCCTTTGCATGCATCACGTCCATCTTGAGGAGTCATACAAACCAATTAGACAACCACAAATAAGACTCAATCCACTCATACTTGAGGTAGTTAGGGAAGATATCACCAAGCTTCTTCAAGCTGGTATTATTTACCCAATTTCTGATTGTGAATGGGTTCGTCCAATTCAAGTTGTACCTAAGAAGGGTGGGATAACTGTTGTCACAAATGAACATGGAGAGGTAGTCACAACTTGAGTGAAAAACAAATGGCATGTGTGCATTGACTATAAGAAATAGAATGTTGAAACAAGAAAATATCACTACCCTCTTCCATTCCTTGATCAAATGCTGGAACGATTAGCCGGAAAGTCACACTATTGCTTTCTTGATGGATACACCGGCTACTTCCAAATCCCAATCGCACCTTAGGACCAAGAAAAGACTACTTTTAGATGCCCCTTTGGAACATATGCATAAAGAATAATGCATTTTGGAATTTGCAATGCTCCTGCAACATTACAGAGGTGTATGATGAGTATCTTTTCTGAATTCATTGAACGCTGCATGGAAGTCTTCATGGATGACTTCACTATTTATGGTGAGTCATTTGAATCTTATTTGAATTCACTCTCTCTTGTTCTCCAAAAGTGTGTCAAGTGCAACCTTGTGTTAAATTTTGAAAAATTTCACTTCATGGTTGCAAATGGGATTGTTCTAGGGAACATAGTTTCAAAAGATGGTATTGAAGTCGATCCTGCCAAAATTGAAGTGATCCAATCACTTCCTCCACCCACTTCTGTTCGATACATCCTTTCATTTCTCGGTCATGCCGGTTTCTATTGGAGATTAATTCATAACTTTAGTAGGATTTCCCTCCCACTCACTCACCTACTCCAAAATGATGTCACATTCCATTTTGATGAGGCTTGCAAGAGAGCCTTCATTGAACTCAAAACTTCTCTTACATCTGCCCCAATAATCCAACCCCCAGATTGGTCCTTACCATCTGAGTTAATGTGTGATGCTTCTGATAGAGCCGTTGGGGCTGTTCTTGGTCAAAGAAGAGAAAAAATCCCTCATGTCATCTATTATGCCTCAAAAACATTGGATGAAATTCAATCTCACTACATTGTGACTGAAAAGGAACTTCTAGCAGTGGTTTTTTCCGTAGATAAATTCCGGTCCTATCTCTTAGGTGCCAAAGTCATTATCTTCACAGACCATTCTGCTATTAAGTTCTTACACAAGAAATGTGATTCCAAATCGAGGCTAATAAGATAGATCCTAATGATTCAAGAGTTTGACCTTGAAATCAAAGATAGACCTAGAAAAGAAAACCTTGTGGCTGATCACTTGAGTAGAATTTCTAATTATTCTCATTCAGAAATCATTGATCCTAAATTCCCCATTGAGAACCTTTCTTCTCTCACTCCAAAGTTACCATGGTATGCCCCAATTGTAAATTATTTGGTTTCTGGTGTTTTTCTGGAAAAGTTTTCAAAAGAACAAAAAATGAAGTTGAAAAGTGATTCAAAATACTATTTTTGGGAAGAAAATAAACTTTGGAAAACTGGGGCAGACATGGTAATTAAAAGATGTGTTGAGGAAAATGAGCATTCTTCCATATTAGAATTCTGTCACTCACTTCCCGGAGGTGGCTACTTTGGACCACAAAGGACCTCCCGAAAGGTCCTAGACTCTGGATTCTTTTGTCCTTCACTCTTCAAGGACTCACATGAGTTCTGTTAATCATGTCCCACTTTCCAAAAGTTCGGCACAATCTCCAAAAGAAATAAAATTCCCCAAAATCCCTTAATCTTTTTTGAAATCTTTGATGTTTGGGGCATCGATTTCATGGGACCATTTCCCCCTTCCAATGGATTCTCATACATTATTCTTACGGTAGATTATGTTTCAAAGTGGTTTGAGGCCAAACCCACTAGGAAGGATGATGCTCATACTGTTACCGAGTTCCTCAAAACCCACATCTTCCAAAGATTTGGCACTCCTCATGACTTGATCAGTGACTTAGGAACCCATTTCTGTAATAGAACCATGGAATCTATTTTGAAAAAGAATGGGGTTTTACATAAAACTTCAACTGCATATCACCCCCAAACAAATGGCATGTCTGAACTTTCTAATAGAGAAGTGAAAAGAGTGCTTGAGAGAATTGTAAAACCCACCAGAAAAGACTGGCCTGAAAGACTTGGTGAAGAACTTTGGGCTTATCGAACTACCTATAAAACACCCATTGGGATATCTCCTTTTAGGATAGTTTTTGGTAAAGCATGTCATCTACAAATTTAAATCCAACATAATTCTTTTTGGGCTGTGAAAACCTGTAATTTTGATTGTCAAAAATCTGGTGAAGAAAGATTGTTGCAATTGGCTGAACTGGAGGAGCTTCGACTTGAATCCTATGAGAATTCCAATCTGTACAAAGAGATGGATAAGGTACACCATGACAAACACATCCTGAGAAAGGTATTTCATGAAGGTGAAAAGGTAATTCTCTTCAATTATTGATTTCGAATTCACCCAGGTAAGCTTAATTCTCGTTGGGAAGGTCCTTTTATTATCACTAATATTTACCCATTTGGTGCAGTGCAAGTCCAAGACCCCTCCTCCAAAAGGACATTTACGGTAAATGGAAATCGGTTGAAACATCATCATGAGAGGACATGCAATCCTGGAACAAAATCAACTTCCATTGGATCCACAGTAGACCCACCACTGGATGGAGATGGCAACCAACCAAATCCAAACAAGGGGGCACCTATTTCCCTTTGACTCTTCTTCTCCCTCTCTCCCTATATCTCTCTTTCTTCTTCCTCCCTCATTCTCATTTTTTTTTTCTTACCACTTTCCTCATCACATTTTTTCCCTTTTACTCTTTCTCTTTTGTGTGGGTGTGTCTTTATAAAAAACTAAAAAAATATAAAAAAAACTAATAAACAAAAACAAAGATTCATAATTACTCACCATTTAATTTTTAAATTTTGTCTAACCATTTTGGGGAGTCAATAGATATGTTTCATCTCAATTTTTTTTTGTTTTCATCATAAAATTGGATAAAGAATCTTGTGTCAAAACCAACAAATTTTGAATGCTCTATTTTTGATTTGTAAAACGATTTTACCAAACCATGAGGAACAACATTTGCTTTCATTCCAAGGCCACCTATGGCCATCTTTTCAAAATGTGTGTTTTCACCACCATTTGTGATTCTTGAGTTTGTGGACCTTTGAGCTAAATTTCTTACTTTAGTGTGCATTAATATGATTGAGGCATTGTTTTGAACCGCATGAGAATCATAATAGCCAAATAGCCTCTCATTACCCTTACATTAATCCTCCTTTTGAAAGCCCCTTCAAGCCTATGAAAACATTTTCTTTGATAGCCAAATTACAAGCCCAATACCTTATCCCACCCTATATCAACATGTATTTTCATTTCATAAGTTTTTGAAATTTAAGTGTGGGGGGGAATGGATTCTATTTTTGGGTATCATTTCCTTACTTTCCGGTGTGTTATCATATTCTTGAGGGAAATAATCCATTTCAGTTTGGTGGGGGGGGGGGGAGGTTTTCATTCACTGGGCTTTGGGAATGTTTTTTATAAATTATATTGAAAAGTTTTCAAAAGAAATTCAAAAAAAAAAAAATCAAAATAAAAAAAAAATAAAAAAAAATGAATATAAGAATGGGTTGTGTCTTGGATGGGTCAAAAATCACTCTTACTCAACCTTTGATCTTGTTATAACTATTACAATTAGTATCGTGAGGAGATCAAACATGGGTTGGGAGATGAGTGTGAGATTTGTTTCAAGTTCAACTTTCAAAAAAAATACAAAAAAAATAACACTTTCCATATATATTCTTATGTCATTGGGATAAGTTGTTGTGTTTTGTAAATATTCCATGTTCACATCCCCATCACATTTTTCCCTCTTTTGTGTCTTGATTCACACAATCATTCCCTTGTAAATATTTGTTTCCATGTCCTTCTATGTTTTATTTCATAAAATTTGTGCATTGCTTTTCCCATGTTGGTATTTTACCACTCCTTCCACTCTTTTGAATACAATATTACTACCGTCCCATAGCTACAGAAAAACCCCTAAAAATACCTCTTGATTTTTGAGAACCATAGGATGGGGAATAGAAGCTTAAAGCTCTTACAAACTCTTAGATTTTTCACTTTTGGTTGGTGAAAGAGTGAACCTCCAAAAATGAATTTTATCATTTTGAGAGGAGTAAGTTTTGAGTGCGACCATTTTCTATGTCTAAAGTTGAGTATGAAAAAAATGAATTGTTTTTGGAACATTATTTATGTAACAATTTGTGGTGGAATTCAATATGGATGAGTGAAATAGTCTAAACCTCCCCTAATTTGGGAAAACAAAATTTTAATATTTGTTGGTGAGTGAAAATGAGTTTGTCTTATTTTTATATTTATTGCCCATGAGGACATGCACAAGACTAAGTATGGGGGAGTTGATGTTATTAATATTTTCATATCTTTTTACATACTCCCTTTACTGATTTTATATGAAATGTGCATAATTTGTGTGAAATATTAATGTTTAAATATTAAATATAATTTTTGAGCACTATTTGAATTTATCCAAATTTAAGTATTTTTAATGTTTTAAAAATAACTATCACCCTACTTATCCAAATTGTGTGATTATTATTTTTTAGGGTTCCCAATTCCAATTCCAACATTTCATTAGAAGTCACCTTTGTCAAATTCGTCCATTTAGAGGGTCATATGGACCACACAAGAAGGACCAAGGAAACTGTGAAGAAACCGACCATATATGAAGGTTGAATTACTAGGATCAATACATAAGTAAAAATACCTTAATTCTCCTCCCAAGTTGGGAGGAAATTTCAAGGAGTCCATGATAAAAATTTTAGAACCCAATCACAAATACAAGGGGCCCAGCTGATGCATTGATGTCCAGCCCACCATTCTGGATGGGAAATAAAAACATCACACTAATATTTCCATTTCTCCTGATGTAGACATCCATTCGATCTGATATTTTGCAGTGTGAAAGAGGGGATTCGGACGGACAGCTTTGTTGAAGAAATTATTTTTATTTGAGGGCATATCCCTATTAAACAACCCATTCACATTATGGACTTCATAAACGTCTGTATTGAAATGGACAGATCATAATTGTTTACTAAAACCGTCATAACTTTGGATCAATAAGCCCAATTGCCGCCATATTTTCACAGTAGACATAAGGAATTGTTATCTACAACTTTTAAGAAGGATATTTCTCATGATTAGGCTGTCTGAATGTCCATATCGGTGAGCCAAGTGGAGGGGTATTTCTGGAATGTAAACAGTCCACCACATTGGGCTATAAATACATCCCCTCCTCTCCTTTCAGAAGGGTTGGCACTTCAGCACTTAAGGAGGAGATTTGGAATTACTTGATCCTTTACAAGGTTCTATTAGGATATTCTTTGACCTTGTTTCAACAAGAGAGACATCTCCTCCACTTCTCTTTCATGTTTGTTTATGTTTGCTTTCAATTGTAATTGTGTAACTTTGTTTTCATTTCAATCAAATTTTAGTGCTTGTTTCTTCTTCAATACCTCTTATTATTCTCCACCTTATGTAGTATAATATTAATGGTCTTAAAATAGTTTGAATAATTTTAAATTACTGTCCCTTATTTTTCTTCCTCATTCAATCGAAATTCCATTTTTGATTCTCAAAATCTTTCGTGTGTGTGTTCGGCACACTACTCTTTTCTTGTTCCTTTCTTTTTCTAATCTTTTTAAATCATCACCATAAAAATTATACCCAGATTATAAACAATCCTAATGGCTGAGTAAATCTGCCATTGGGGTGAGTTATAATTTTGGGATGTTAAGTGATTGAGAGTTTTTTCTCGATGAGTATTCTTTAAATTAATATTGTGTATGTTAAACTTAATATGTCATGGATTAATGATATGTTTTGTTTAAAAAGTGGTTTCCATGGATTATTAGAACCATAAATACACTACCATAAATAAGTTTTGATTGAGATTAGAACCCTAAGTTAAGTTAATCCTTGTATTAAAATCTTAACACTTAGGAATTCCAATCAATGTCAACTTATGACATGGGTGTTAATTTAATGCAATACAAAGCAGGGCTCAAGGATATCACAAGCTTAAATCCCCAATAATGAACTCACTCCAATATTTATATATTTGTTAAATCCCGGATCAACCATCAATCATTTCAATTTAGCTTTGCAAACAAACCCCACCAATCAAAATACAATAAACTAAAAACAAATGACTATTACAAAATATCATCGCTGAGGATTCGACCCGAGTGCTGCTATACACATTAGCAGAGAACCGGAACCTTGACCGGTCGATAGGCGACAATCAGCCACGCATTTAAAATGGAGCCGTTACCAGGGATGGTGCTTTAATTATTCGTTAGTTTCTAGTTATTGTAATAAAAATCCAAAAAAAAAAAATTAAAAAGAAATTGAAAAAAAACACAAAGAAAAACCTGTCTTCTCATAAAAATCATAAACTGAAAAAAATACAAAGAAAAACCCATCTTCATCTTTCTTAAAAAAATCTATCTAAATGCCCCGTAGCCTCCCAAACAATCTCTTGGATTTGTTTGACCCTGAAATTGAGTGAACACTTCGCCAACTTAGGAGGAACATAAGAGATAATCAACTCATTCAAGAACCAGTCCTCATCCAACCAGTTGAATTTGAAATGGCCAATCCTAGGGAACAAACCCTTAAAGAACTCGCTGCCCCTGATATGAATTACCAACCTGTTGGTATTCAATATCCAAACATAGAAGCTGACTTATAACTCAAATCGGGTTTGATTCATCATCTTCCTCATTCTCACGGGCTAGCCGGTGAGGATCCACATCTCCACCTTAAAGAGTTTCAAGTAGTGTGCTCTACCATGAAGCCTCAAGGAGTTTCTGAAGAACAAATCAAACTTAGAGCATTCCCTTTATCCCTAGATAACAATGCTAAGGCAGGGCTCTACTACCTTCCTCCTGGTTCCATAACCACATGGAATGACATGAAGCGACTCTTCTTAGAAAAATTCTTTCCTGCTTCTCGTACTACTTCTATCTGAAAGGAAATAAGTGGTATCCATCAATTCCCAAGTGAATCACTCTATGAGTACTGGGGGAGGTTCACAAATATTGTCGCAACCTGTCCACATCACCAAATCCCTGACCAACACTTGATCCAATACTTCTATGAGGGGTTATTGGCTATGTAGAGAACTCTCATAGATGCCGCAAGTGGCGGTGCTCTTATTGATAAAACTCCTGCAGCTGCAAGAGATCACATAAGTAACATGGATGAAAACACACAAAAATTCCATACTCAAGAACATGCTCAAGTCAAACAAGCCCAAGATAATCAATCAATTGAGCTGAACAAAATGACCAAGTGGATGAGTGAACTTATAGGTCTTGTGCGACAACTAGCTGTGGCCACCAAATCCCCAAGCTCGTCTTCTCCACAATCAATGTTTCCTAGACCTATCAAAAACCGTCGAATCTGCAACTCTCCATCTCATCCAACTGACACATGTCCACAACTTCAAGAGGATCAATCCGATTCATCTGGACCAATGGATCTCAATGCAGCATATGCTCAGCGGAACACCAATCCTCAACTATCAGGTTAGTTTGTTAGAAACTTCAACCAACCTCACTCTGAGCCCTTCTCCTCTAACTTTAACCAAGGATTGAGGTATGGTAACCCCATGTCTCACCCCCCTCAATTCCCTCCTCAAAACACAAACCAATTCCAATATGGTCAAGGTGGTGGTAACTTCCATCAACCTTATCCTTTTGTTCCTCAACCTCAAAGGAACAATCCTCCTCATGGATTCCATTATCCTAGTGAGCCTTCCCAATTCCAAAACCAATACAATCGATTTCCAAAGAACTAAAATCAAGGCAATCCCAATCCAGGACAAGCCTCTTCTTCCAAGCAACCATGGGAAAGTGCAGTGGAAGATCTTGCCTCCTTCACCCATTCTAGCCTTAAAAACAATGAAACTCAAATAGGTCAACTTGCATCCCACCTGATCCAGCAACAACAATCAAATTCTTCCCAACTCCCAGCTCAACCATTACCCAACCCCAAGGGTAATGTAAGTGAAATTGCACTTAGATCAGGAAAGCAACTTTCTATTCCTCAAGATAAATCCTCAAACCCTCCATTGAATGTTGACCTAGAAAAAAAATAAAAAGAAAATTGAAAAGGAACCTCAATCCATTACCTAACCTCCTTCCATTCCACTTAGGAATCCAATTCCTTTTCCTCAAGCTGTTTCTAAACCAAGGAAGTCCTTTGAACCTGATTCTGAAATGCTCGACAAGTTTAGACGTGTTGAAGTCAACATTCCCCTCTTAGATGCCATAAAAAAAATTCCTAAGTATGCCAAGTTTCTCAAGGAGTTGTGTACCCACAAGAGGAAACTTAGGACCTTTGAAAATGTTTCCACCCAGCAGTCTATTCCCCTAAAGTGAAAAGACCCAGGGACCTTTATGGTTCCATGCCAAATTGTAAGTTTGAACTTTGTTGATGCACTCATAGACCTAGGAGCCTCAATTACTGTCATGCCCAAATCCATATTCTCCAACCTTGGGCTAGGTCCCTTACATCCAACGGGTGTTGTCATTCAGGTAGCCAATCGAAGCAAAACCAGTCCTGAGGGAATAATTGAGGATATCCTTGTCCGAGACAATGATCTTATCTTCCTTGCTGATTTCTATGTCCTTGACATGGAAGGTGAGACGAACTCTTCTCGATCTCCCCTAATTCTAGGAAGACCATTCCTCATGACTGCGAGGACCAATATTAATGTCCATTCAGGCATCCTATCCATGGAATTCGGTGAGCAACTGGTCAAGTTCAACATTTTCCAAGCCATGCGATACCCATCTGAGGATCACTCTTCATTCTCAATCCATGCTTCTGAGGACACTTCTAAGAGTCAATTGAACCCCATTCCGTCATGTTCTTTTTGTTCTAATGAAAAAGGATCTTGTGAAATCTGCACCATGATTAACAATGTCATAAATGGTGAAGTTGATGTGGACCTTTCATTCATAGACTCTATCAATCTAGAGGATCTTGAAAACTCTCTTGAATCCCACATCAACTCTGATCTCTACTGCTCCACCTTGGACAGTATTAAGGAAAATGAATCTGAAGCAACTGAAGTCCCTTCATCCATTCCTGAGATGTCTAACCCACAAATGAGAGATGATAATTATTTGAAACCTCTTCCTAAACACCTGAAATATGCATTCCTTTTCCATGATCACTCTTATCCTGTCATTATCTCTTCTTCACTAACTGAAACCGAGGAGTCCAAACTTGTTCAAGTGTTAGAGAAAAACAAAAATGCCTTAGGGTGGATGCTAGATGACATACTAGGAATCAACCCTGCCCTTTTCATGCATCACATCCATCTTGAGGAGTCATCCAAACCAATTAGACTACCACAAAGATGACTCAATCCACTCATACTTTAGGTAGTTAGGGAAGAGATCACCAAGCTTCTTCAAGATGGTATTATCTACCCAATTTCTGATAGTGAATGGGTTAGTCTAATTCAAGTTGCACCTAAGAAGGGTGGGATAACTGTTGTCACAAATGAACATGGAGAGGTAGTCATAACTCGAGTGAAGAACAAATGGAGTGTGTGCATCGACTATAAGAAATTGAATGTTGAAATAAGAAAAGATCACTACCCTCTTCCATTCCTTGATCAAATACTGGAACGATTAGCTATAAAGTCACACTATTTCTTTCTTTATGGATACACCGACTACTTCCAAATCCCAATCGCACCTCAGGACCAAGAAAAGACAACTTTCACATGCCCCTTTGGAACATACGAATATAGAAGAATGCCTTTTGGACTTTGAAATGCTCCTACAACATTCCAGAGGTGTATGATGAGTATCTTTTCTAAATCCATTGAACACTACATGGAAGTATTCATGGATGAATTCACCATTTATGGTGAGTCATTTGAATCTTGTTTGAATTCACTCTCTCTTGTCCTCCAAAAGTGTGTCAAGTGCAACCTTGTGTTAAATTTTGAAAAATGTCACTTCATGGTAGCAAATGGGATTGTTCTAGGGCACATAGTTTCAAAAGATGGTATTGAAGTCGATCCTGCCAAAATTGAAGTGATCCAATCACTTCCTCCACCCAGTTCTGTTCGAGACATCCATTCATTTATCGGTCATGACAGTTTCTGTCGGAGATTCATTCATAACTTTAGTAGGATTTCCCTCCCACTCACTCACCTACTCAAAAATGATGTCACATTCCATTTTGATGAGGCTTTCAAGAGAGCCTTCATTGAACTCAAAACTTCTCTTACATCTACCCCAGTAATCCAACCCCCAAATTGGTCCTTACCCTTTGAGTTAATGTGTGATGCTTCTGATAGAGCCGTTGGGGATTTTCTTGGTCAAAGAAGAGAAAAAATCCCTCATGTCATTAATTATGCCTCAAAAACATTGTATTAAACTCAATCTCACTACACTGTGACTGAAAAGGAAATTCTAGAAGTGTTTTTTTCCTTAGATAAAATTCGGTCCTATCTCTTAGGTGCCAAAATCATCATCTTCACAGACCATTCTTCTATTAAGTTCTTACTTAATAAAAGTGATTCCAAACTAAGGCTAATAATATGGATCCTAATTCTCTAAGAGTTTTACCTTGAAATCAAAGATATACTTGGAAAAGAAAACCCTGTGGCTGATCACTTGAATATAATTTCTAATTCTTCTCATTCATAAATCATTGATCCTGAATTCCCCATTGAGAACCTTTCGTCTCTCACTCCAAAGTTACCATGGTATGCCCCAATTGTAAATTATTTGGTTTCTGGTGTTTTTCTTGAAATTTTTTCAAAAGAACAAAAAATGAAGTTGAAAAGTGATTCATAATACTATTTTTGGGAAGAAAATAAACTTTGGAAAATAGGGGCAGACATGGTAATTAGAAGATGTGTTGAAGAAAATGAGCATTCTTCCATCTTAGAATTCTGTCACTCACTTCCTGGAGGTGGCCACTTTGGACCACAAAGGACCTCCAAAAAGTTCCTAGACTCTAGATTCTTCTGGCCTTCACTCTTCAAGGACTCACATGAGTTCTTTCAATCAAGTCCCACTTGCCAAAAGTTCAGCACAATCTCCAAAAGAAATGAAATGACCCAAAATCCCTTAATCTTTTGTGAAATCTTCGATGTTTGGGGCATCAATTTCATGGGACCATTTCCCCCTTCCAATTTATTCTCATACATTCTTCTTACTGTCGATTATGTTTCAAGGTGGGTTGAGGCCAAACCCACTAGGAAGGATGATGCTCATACCGTTATCGAGTTCCTCAAAACCCACATCTTCCAATGATTTGGCACTCCTCGTTCCTTGATCAGTGACTTAGGTACCCATTTCTGTAATAGAACCATGGAATCAATTTTGAAAAAGAATGGGTTTATACATAAAACTTCAACTGCATATCACCCCAAACAAATGGTATGGCTGAACTTTCTAATAGAGAAGTGAAAAGAGTGCTTGAGAGAATTGTAAAACCCACTAGAATAGACTACCCTGAAAGACTTGGTGAAGAACTTTGGGCTTATCAAACTGCCTATAAAACACCCATTGGGATGTCTCCTTTTAGGCTAGTTTTTGGTAAAGAATGTCATCTACCAGTTGAAATCCAACATAAGTCTTTTTAGACTGTGAAAACCTATAATTTTGATTGTCAAAAATCTAGTGAAGAAATATTGTTTTAATTGGATGAATTAGAGGAGCTTCGACTTGAATTCTATGATAATTGCAATCTGTACAAAGAGATGGCTAAGGTACTCCATGACAAACACATCCTGATAAAGGTATTTCATGAAGGTGAAAGGGTAATGATCTTCAATTATCGATTTCGAATTCACCTAGGTATGATTAATTCTCATTGGGAAGGTCCTTTTATAATCACTAATGTTTACCCATTTGGTGCAGTGCAAGTCCAATACCCCTCCTCCAAAAGGACATTTATGGTAAATGGACATCGGTTGAAACATCACCATGAGAGGACATGAAATCCTGGGACAACATCAACTTCCATTGGATCCACAGTAGACCCACCACTGGATGGATATGGAAACCCACCAAATCCAAACAAGGGGGCACCTCTTTCCCTTTGACTCTTCTTCTCCCTCTCTCCCTATCTCTCTCTTTCTTCTTCCTCCCTCATTCTCATTTTGTTTTTCTTACCACTTTCCTCATCACATTTTTTCCCTTTTACTCTTTCTCTTTTGTGTGGGTGTGTCTTTATAAAAAACTAAAAAAAACATTAAAAAAACTAATAAACAAAAACAAAGACTCATAATTACTCACCATTTAATTTTTAAATTTTGTCCAACCATTTTGGGGAGTCAATAGATATGTTTCATCTCAATTTTTTTTTGTTTTAATCATAAAATTGGATAAAGAATCTTGTGTCAAAACCAAAAAATTTTGAATGATCTATTTTTTATTTGTAAAATGGTTTTCCCAAAACATGAGGAACAACATTTGCTTTCATGCCAAGGCCACCTATGGCCATCTTTTCAAATTGTGTGTTTTCACCACCATTTATGGGTCTTGAGTTTGTGGACTTTCGAGCCAAATTTCCTACTTTATTGTGCATTAATATGATAGAGGCATTGTTTTGAACCACATGAGAATCATAATATCCAAATAGACTCTCATTGCCCTTACATTAATCCTCCTTTTAAAAGCCCCTTCAAGCCTATGAAAACCTTTTGGGTATCATTTCCTTACTTTCCGTTGTGTTATCATATGCTTGAGGGAAAGTATCCATTTTAGTGTGGGGGGGGGGGGGGGGAGGTTGTCATTCAGTGGGATTTGGGAATTTATTGTACAAATGATATTGAAAATTGTTAAAAAAAAATTCAAAAAAAAAAAAAATTCAAAAAAAAATTCAAAAAAATGAATATAAGAATGGGTTGTGTCTTGGATGGGTCAAAAATCACTCTTACTCAACCTTTCATCTTGTTATAATTATTACAATTAGTATCATGAGGAGATCAAACATGGGTTGGGAGATGAGTGTGAGATTTGTTTCAAGTTCAACTTTTGAATAAAATACAAAAAAATAACACTTTCCATATATATTCTTATATCATTGGGAGAAGTTGTTGTGTTTTGTAAATATTACATCTTCACATTCCCATCACATTTTTCCCTCTTTTGTATCTTTATTCACACAATCATGCCCTTGCAAATATTTTTTTCCATGTCCTTCCATGTTTTATTTTATAAAATTTGTGCATTGCTTTTCCCATGTTGGTATTTACCCCTCTTTCCACTCTTTTGAATACAATATTCCTACCATCCCATAGCTATAGAAAAACCCCTAAAAAGACCTCTTGATTTTTGAGCACTTTAGGATGGGGAATAGAAGCTGAGAGCTCTTACAAACTCTTAGATTTTTCACTTTTGGTTGGTGAAAGAGTGAACCTCCAAAAATGAATTTTATCATCTTGAGAGGAGTAAGTTTTGAGTGCCACCATTTTCTATGTCTAAAGTTGAACATGAAAAAAATTAATTGTTTTTGGAACATTATTTCTGTAAAAATTTGTGGTGTAATTCAATATGGATGAGTGAAATAGTCTAAACCTCCCCTAATTTGGGAAAACAAAATTTTAATATTTGTTGGTGAGTGAAAATGAATTAGTCTTATTTTTATATTTATTGCCAATGAGGACATGCACAAGACTAAGTGTGGGGGAGTTGATGTTATTAATATTTTCATATATTTTTACATACTCCCTTTACTGATTTTATATGAAATTTTCATAATTTGTGTGAAATATTAATGTTTAAATATTAAATATAATTTTTGAGCACTATTTGAATTTATCCAGATTCAAGTCTGTTTAATGTTTTAAAAATAACTATCAGCCTACTTATCCAAATTGTGTGATTTTTCTTTTTTAGGGTCACCAATTCCAATTCTAACATTTCATTGAAAGTAACCTTTGGAAAATTCTTCCATTTAGAGAGTCATATGGACCACACAAGAAGGCCCAAGGAAACTTTGAAGAAAATGGACCATATATGAAGGTTGAATTAATGGGATCAATCCAGAATTCCAAATACCTTAAATCTCCTCCCAAGTTCTGAGGATAGTTTAAGGATTCCGGGATAAAAATTTCAGAACCCAATCACAAATACAAGGGTCCCAACGGATGCATTGAAGACCAGCCCATCATTCTGGTCGGGAATTAAAAACATCACACAAAATTGCCATTTCTCCTAATGTATACATCCATTCGAGATGAGATTTTTCAGTGGGAAAGAGGAGATTCGGGCGGCCAACTTTATTGAAGAAAATATTTTTATTTGAGGGAATATTCCTATTCAAAAATCCATTCAGATTATGGACTTAAAAAAAGTCTGTATAGAAATGGACAGATCATAATTGATTACTCAAACCGCCATAACTTTGGCTAAATAAGTCCAATGTCCGCAAAATTTTCACAGTAGACAGAAGGAATTTTTATCTACAACTTTGAAGAAGGATATTTCTCAAGATTCGGATGTATGGATGTCCATATCGGCAAGCCAAGTGGAGGGGTATTTCTGGAATATAAACAGTCCACCACCTTGGGCTATAAATACATCCCCTCCTCTCCTTTCAAAAGGGTTGGCACTTCAGCACTTAAGGAGGAGGTTTGGCATTAATATATCCTTGAAAAGGTTTAGTGAGGATGTGATTTGATCTTGTTTCAACAAGAGATACCTCTCATCCCCTTCTCTTTCATGTTTGTTTATGTTTGCTTTCAATTGTAATTGTGTAACTTTGTTTTCATTTCAATCAAATTTTTGTGCTTGTTTCTTCTTTAATACCTCTTATTATTCTCCACCTTCTGTAGTATAGTATTAATGGTCTTAAAATAGTTTGAATCATTTTAAATTACAGTCCCTTATTTTTCTTCCTCATTCAATCAAAATTCTATTTTTGATTCTCAAAATCTTTTGTGTGTGTGCTCGACACACTTCTCTTTTCTTGTCCCTTTATTTTTATAATATTTTTAAATTTTCACCATAAAAATTAAACCCAGATTATAAACAATCACAATGGCTGAGTAAATCTACCATTGGGGTGAGTTATAATTTGGGTATGTTAAGTGATTGACATTTTTTGCTCGATGATTATTCTTTAAATTAATATTGTGTATGTTAAACTTAATATGTCATAGATTAATGATATGTTTTGTTTAACAAGTGGTTTCCATGGATTATTGGAACCATAAATACAATACCATAAATAAGTTTTGATTGAGATTAGAACCCTAAGTTAAGTTAATACTTGGATTAAAGTCTTAACACTTAGTAATTCCAATCAACGTCAACTTATGACATGGGTGTTAATTTAATGCAATACAAAGCAAGGCTCAAGGATATCACAAGATGAACTCCCCGATAATGAACTCACCCCAATATTTATATATTTGTTAAATCAAGAATCAACCATCAATCATTTCAATTTATCTCTTTAAACAAACCCCACCAATCAAAATACAATCAACTAAAGACAAACGGCTATTACACAGTATCATCACCGAGGATTAGACCCGAGTGCTGCTATACACATTAGATGAGCACCAAAACCTTGAACGGTCGATAGGTGACAATCGGCCATGCATTTCAAGGACATCAGTTTAGAATCCACCTTCATCAAGAGACATTGACTGAACGGCTGATGCGCTTTTAGAATCTTGTGAGAATCTTCCATAGTTGGGATTGTATCATATCAGTGGTACACCTGAATCATCATGTTTTCTACCTGATGCTATAACCAATTAGCTGGCGAGACCATTTTACGACCTGCGGGGGTCATGGAGGTGGATAGAGTACCAGAAAGAGTGTTGGAAGATGAAGATATTTTATTTTAGAAGGAGTATGAAATCATGTGGACAACAAGGAACAAGTCAACCAATTAGTTCCATATCATAGGCATAATAATACTCAATCAAATATGCATGGTCAACATAATTGTCATGTATTCCCTTTTCAGCTATTCTACTCATGTGGACTTGTTAGAACAAGGATGGACTAACACAAATCCTGGTTTATTATGGTCTTATTTCTTTGTTTGTATATGGTTTACAAAGAAAAGTTTCTTAATAATTTCACATCAAGCTTATTAGTGTTGTTTGTGTATAAGGGGAAAGCAACATGGATTGATGGATTATAACCCAATTATCTATTATTAGAGGGATTCATGTTTGATTCATCATTTTTGTTTTCGTATGGGGACAAATGGAATGGTTTAATGGATTATATCCTAACAATATTTTTTATAGATTCACATTGGGTTCACCATTTTTGTTTCATCAGGATTTCGTGGTGCGGAATGGATTCTGCTCGTTGCATTACCATTTTCACTTTTCCCTGGAACTCCCAATGGTTCCCCCATCCGTAGCTGGATATAGACCTTATTTTCAAAGGATGATGGTGTTATGGGTTTTTAGGCCTAGTGACTCTTGGGGACTCACATTGGTCAAGAATATGCGAGTTTGGTCTCATCACACCATTTTGGGGGGAATTGTTTCCTACTTCAAGACTCTCTTATAAATTTAATACATGTTCATGATTCTATTCCTAATCCTGATACGAGACTGGTTACCCTAAAAAAATGAAAATGGGCTAACTCTCTTTTATGTGCAACAAACATGGATTAATTTTGTGAATCTATCTATATGTATCCAAGGTTCTTCACCATTTTTTAGAAATGAGGGTTTATTTGTATGTTGAAACCATATGAGAAAGTGCTTCGGGCCATTCACCCTTTTATGGAGGTGGTTGATATTCTGGGGATAATATTGAGCCATTATGAGGCCTCCTACATTTCCTAGTTATTGTAGGAATAAAAACCCACATAGTTTGGTTGATCTGTGAAGTCTATCATCACACAATAAGGAATAATATGGGGGTGTTGAAACACCAAATATTTAAGTTCGAGTCTGAAAGAGGCATAATACGTATCCTGGTTCTGGAAGGAATCAGAGTCATCGTAGTTCAATCGATTTTTGGGCTTACACACTGAGGCTACCCTAGTGAATCGGTATTCGATGCCTAATGAGTTGTTTGTTGCATCCCCTTAAGCCGACATGAGCCATGCTCATTGTGATAAACAAGGGGGTGTGCATGATCCGCCTCATGGCATATGGATATGGGATATTCATATTATGTAATTTCTTGGATTGTTTTATATGAAGCTCAGGCTTTTAAGGAGGCATCCTATGTATATCAGTTATGGAGGGAATCAAAGTCCTCGTAGTTCTCTTGGAGATGTTGGGGGATTACACATTAAGGCTTCCCTGGTGAATATGCCTTCTTATTTGGAATGCATCACATGATCTTGTTGGTATACCCTGCAGGTCATCATGTGACCTGACTTGACACATGTGGAGGGTGTTGCAAGAGTCATGGTAGTGTGATCCGAGGGGTATCCTATGTCTTGGCTGACACCTCGGGAGGACATCATGGGACTAGGCTGACATGTACATAGGGTGTTGCATGTCTTTGATGAAACCTTGGGGGGAATCACAGGACCAGGCTTACATGTCCAGAGGGTACGCTGCGAGAGACATATTTTCATGTCTAGACGTGTTGATTAGACTCATCTGACATGAGTGGATGCCATCATATGAGTTAGTCCATGCATCTTGAGGAAGTTTCTAGTCCAGGGTGATGAACCTAGAGGGTTCATATGATCAAATTGGTGTCGTCGAAGGTTCTGTAAGACTTTTCCCAACATGTTCGGGGCATTCTGCATATCTCGGATGACATGTCAAAGGGATGCAACGTCAGGGTGGTACAACTTGGTACTGTCAGATATTCTTTATTGACACTTAAAAAGTACGTGGAGGTCCACAATCATGTATTCAACTTGGGTTTTCCACTTTGAATCCTGATTTTTTACACTAGTGTTGTGAGTTCCTTGGTTTAGTTTAGTGTCAGTTTGTCTGAGTCTCTCATGATCTAGAAGACATGTGATATGTTTTTCCCATGTCTCTATAGAAGTCCTTCATGTGATATTTCATTGATCATGTGGAGGGATTTATGCCTATCTTATGACTATTTTGGCAGTCCACCGGTGTATTACCTAGAGGAAAGTCAACCTGTCATGTGATCAGATGTGTGGAAAATTCTGATGTTTGAGTACCGATGTGCATAGAAATGGTCTCAGTCCAAAATTATAGTGTTTGGTCAGCCAACAAACCAATTAACCAACCAACCAAACCCTTTTTTTGAGTTGGAGTAGGTAATTTATAGGAATAACTATCTTTGTACTCACCATTTTGTATGGGGAATCTTGTGCGATTCTAGGATGGATTTGACACTGTGTCTGGAGTTACATGGTTTCACGAGTCCCTATGGTGGACCTCATCAAGGGTGACCCCTAATATTCAGTGGCTACAAGTCCATTCGTCCTTTATCATATTATTTCCAAATATTGAGGACTATCACATATAGGGACTTTCATGTTGTCATGTAGACATGTAAAAGGGTCTTCACGATGTCCAAATGACTGTTGGAAGGCATTCATGATTCCTTGGACAACTTGTCTCAAGGTCTCATAGGACCATGTTGAGGGTGTTCTAGATGCATCACATGACCATCAAATACTATGAACCCTAATCTATTTCTCCTTTCCCATATCCTTTATTTTATGTGATGATGGTTGGCAGTTACCCGAGATTATATGTATGGTACTGAAGGTATTTCAACTTTTTTTAGAGATGTGTCACATGACCAGTATGGGTCATATGGAGCACGATCATTTTGTGGATAGGTCCTTGAGACAAATAGATTCTATGAGGTGTGGAGGACATGTCACCAAGGGATCATGGTGCTACGCGGGTCATTAGGGGTGCACCGCATGACTTTCATTGATCACAGACCCCTCTTGCATCCTCTTTTTCTATCTCCTTTGTTTTATTTCACAAAGGTCTAGAGTCATCTAGGATTTAATCATCAATTTTTCGGTTTTATACCCAATTGTTTGGTTATGTTTCGCTTGACCAATTTGGGGAATATGGAGATCATGCAAGCATGTAGAGGAAAAGTATGTCTGTCTGTCTTTAGAGTGCCAAAAAGTTGTCTGGATGTTTGTTTGGGCTTCCGAGCAGTGAATTTTACAAGAAAAAGGGACTTCACATGGTGAAAAAGTCATTACACTGAGGTCTCATGGTGTCTTGAGAATCAATCAAGGAACACGTCACATGTCATTCAGTGAAAATGAACACCACTCACCTCCCCCCTTTTGATCCCCTTTGCTTTATATGTTAAGGGTTGGGAGGTATGCATGTTTTCTCAATTAATATCAGAGATTTTTATTCGATTTTCCAATGGTGTCTTGCATGAAAAATGTGGACCATATGAGAGTGCACAAGTTTTGTGGACAAAACCATGCACATATCCTTATAGCACCATATAATTTTTAGGAAGCTTTGATGTTGTGCGACTGACTAGCCAAATGGGTTTCACATGGTATACCGGTTAGGTCATGGTGTGTCACATGTTTTTAGGGGTGAACCACATGTCCTTCAGCGACCATGATCCCCTCTCACCTCCTCCAAGTTATTCCCTTTATTCATTGTAAAGAAGGCTCAGAGGTCTCATGGAATTGCTTGGATATCATCTTGGGATTTTATTCTTCCCAATGATGATTTAGTTCATGATCTATGTGACCACTGGGGGTCACTTCTTTGAAATGTAGCTTCCATTTATTTTTTAAAGATTCTAGATAGTTTTTCAAGTAATTTCCAATGAAAAATCATGAGTCTTGGGGGATTATCATCAAGCTGTCTTTGTTTTTCCACTAGTGAATAAGGTTGCTCATTGAGGAGGGATTTGCAGGACTTGTTGTGGGTTAGGAAACTTGTGTGGAGAATTCACATGACCTTATAGCAGTCAGTAAATCACGAGTCTTTAACCATCCCCTTCTTCCTTTCTCTCATGTGGAAAATAATATCCATGTTTAGATGTTTCTTACTTTGTGGTTTTTCTGATGCCAATTTGGTGGGAATTGACAATATTCCAAATCTCAATTCATATATTATCAATTTGAATTCAGACCATATATCCATGATAAATATATTTTTCATAAATCATGGACTCGCACCTACCGTTACTGTGTAATACTCCATCAATTTTAAAATCACGACTTCATCCAATTAAAAAATTGAATTTCAGGTCATGTTAACTCCATTAATAAAACTATAAATTATAATAACATAGTTCATTCCATTATATCATAAAAAATGATTGATTCTTGTGTTTCAATAAAAAATCAAAACCATCTATATTATGGTCCAATATTATGATTGAAAATATAGCACGTAATATTATGAATTGACCCACACATAGACCATAGTTCTCACTAAAACTTTTATCTTATACTAACATGATGGTGTAATTAAAAATATTATGCCATAAAAAATTAATCAATTCTATGCAGAGATGAACAATATTTTCACAACGTCACACAACACCCATTATAGTGTGGTTGGTTTTCCTCCAAAAAAACAATAAAAAAATCATTATAATTAACTATTTTTTTTAAAAATCAACATATATCTAAAAATTATTGAATAAACATCTTATATTACTTTCCCCAACCCTAAAAACTAGGCACTGAATATTAACTATGTATGTCTCTTCAACTTATCTAGGTCTACCTTATACTTTCTATACTAGGAAATTAAAATGTATAGTATCACTATATAATAATCATATACATCATACATTATGTATATCTGTATTCACGTCTCTAGATTTAAACATATCCATATTTTTCACACATTCCACTTTTGATGAGAGTCTATCCAATAACCACTTGGTTAAATATACTATCCCATTGAATTTTATTTAATTATTTATTATCAATAGTAGTTATTATCAAAGATTACATATATCCTCTTGGTTGTAACAATCTCTCTATTTTTTTTGAAAATTATTTGATGAACGAATTTCAACCATTTAAGATCCATGTATCTCCATGAAATTCAGTTAATTCTCTCCCCTTTATCATTTAATCCAAGATCCAAATATGGATTTATATAATTATATATTCTCTCCCATTTAAAATAAAATAAAAATTTCATATTTACCAATTTTATTATGATTTCATCTTCTCATATTTTTCATCTAATCCTTTCACAATATTTATAGATTTTAAACATTAAAATTAATGTAAAAATTCTCTATCACCTTAATAACCTAAACCAATGTTTCTATCATAAATTTTATGTTTTTCCACCATTTTAGGACCTTATTTATCTTTGTTTTTCACTTTTTCACTTCAAATATTTCTCCTTGGCATGTCCTCTCTGGTTGAAACTCATTACTAATTTATAGATCAGTGATTTAAATTTTTTTACTAATGGATTTAAAAGTAATTATTCTAAAAAATTTAAAAATTATCTATATAACATAGATAAATATAACTATAATTTTCTTCCTTAAATTATTTTTAATGATATAACATTTTTTTTAAAATATTTATTAAAAAATAATTTAATCTTAAATGATCAAAAGATTAATATAGGAAACATGATTATAAGTTAATTACCTCAATATTTTATATCTTATAAAACAAAATTAAAAAATAACCACAAAATAGGATTTTAACATTCTTAAATTATCACTATATAAACTCATTCATAATAATAAAGTATTATCAGAAAATAAACACAAAATAAAAAAGTGTGTTAATTTTACCATTTCATTTCAATTATTTTCCTTTGTTCAAATGAAATTTATCCTTTATTCTAAATGATGAATGTAAACTTTTTTAATCTTTAATAAAAACCCCTTGTATTTCTATTTTTGAATCCAATTATAGAATTGATACTCTTAATGGGTTTCTTCTTTGACTGGATATGAATATCCACCTAAAATTATAGATTAAGCTTTGACACCAGATTATTTTCAACTCATGTTTAACAAAAATTGACTTTCACCAACACTATTTAGAATTCTATTTTGGGTAATTAGTATAACAATAAATTTTGAATTTAGTAGCACATTATTCTCTGTTTTAGAATTAATTCATAAAGTCATGGAAATTTCCAAAAACAACAAGAAGTGCAACTGAAGAAAAACCTCACTTATCTTCAAGTGAACTCTTCCAGTGCTAGAGTGTGGTGACTAGAGATGAAGGTCTATGTGTACCAATGTTGGTGTGATTGTCCCTCAAATGGTCCATCACATCAAAATACCAAAATAAGTATTCCAATAAAAATAATGATGGGATGATATCAATATTATGATCATTATATCATAAAAATATCTTATATATTCCCACATTAGTTTCATATCCATACATGAAAAAAATGTAAAACTCATGTTTTAAAATGTTAACGATGCAATTGATACAAGGAATAAAATAAAGCATTGATAACTGTTTCTATATGGCTCTAATGGAAATGAACACAACTATAATGTGTCTCTTGATACTCTATGCATAATATAGATGGTTCCTTCACCTACTTTAGACACCATGAATATAATATATATCATTAAAAAGAAATCATCATAAGAAAAGATCAACTATTCCTTCTTGATCACAAATGAACTAAGAAATATTCTAAACCAGAAGGATCTGTTGACACAAATAATCATGAATCTAACATAAAAATAAAAATATTGTTACTTTAACATTGGGAGGGAAAGGAAAACATTGGGGCATTTGAAATTAGTAAAAATAAAATTTATAATGGAGGAAATTGGGTCCAAAGTTTAATTCATGTGATAACAGAATAAAAAAATATCCCATATTTTAAAAACTATACAGTAGGGTAATAGATACCTAATAACCCATCACTAGGTACCCTGTGGATGCCAATGATTTATACTATTTTTCCTCATTTAGTGAGAACCTGGTACCCTATAATAGTTTCTTGGTGGTACCTTTAGGAGATAATACATAATGTTAAACTATAATTTCTACACAATTATCATCTCTTCACCTCAGTCCCAAAATAAACTCAAAATCAAACTCAAAATCAATTAAAAGACATAAAAAATAAATCAAATACATACCTCTATAATTTGGTTAATTAAAAACTATCCACTATAAGGATTATCATCACTATGAAGAATTATTGACCCTCATTAATGAAGAAAACATTCTATTGGGTCATAATCTCCACTTCTTATTCCTATATCTCATCATTTTCATGTCCACATTGTCTCAAAAATATTATAAGTTGTATGAAATCTCCATGAAAAAACTTCTCAATAAAACCTAAAATACACACTAGATTCCTTAAAAAGATGTATCTAGCAATGTACCATATCATTATAAAAAATATTTTGAGCCAATTTCAATTAATAAATCCTTTTATAAGATACATGAAATAAATCATGCATATCACCATAATTTAGAGGTAACACTAAATAATAAAAAATATCCCCAATCTTCTCCACAATATTAAATGAAAAAAGGAATCACAAATTTAACTTTCCTTAATTAATAAATATCTGATGTCCCCACTAGGTCGATACAAGATTAAAAACATACTATCTCGTATAAATATATTGAAAAAATGTCTATGGTATGAAATAGGATTCCTCATACTCATATCCATATCTAACCTCTTCATGATCATATATACTTGATTAGAAGTCTCATGCACTATGATAGTTCCAATAAAGACACCCCACTATCTTTTATCCAATATAAATTAGATCAACACAACCTTTCATGTAATGCATAAAATTTATCCATTTCAATAGATTCATAGTTTATTTTTTTGTAAAAAAAACTGAATGTAATATATCATTACACACACCTATAAAATAAAAAATATAGGCATGAGGGAAATTACCAAGAATATATATAGTACAATCCGACTGAACATCAATTTTAGGATGATATGTTATGATCAAATTCATTTTAGAACCCAATACATTCAACATAACTTTCAGAAATAAATATATGGAGACTAAATCACAGTCAAATAAAATGATATTGGGTGTCTCATTATGCATTGTATTTCTTCTAAATAAATTATCCTATGTTCTTTAAATATTTTAGTATCTATTATTAGAATAAAATTATAATATTTAGTTAGAAAATGAACAATGATAATAACTACATTTGTTTGCTATTTCAATCTTAGGAAACCTACCAAAAAATAATGGTGAAATTATCATATTTCCATTCCATAATAGGTAATGACTAAAAATTCTCAATTTTTTAATGATATATATATATATATATATATATATATATATATATTCACTAAAAATTGAAACACTTCGAAATAAAACCATCCATGTCCCACTTTATACATAGATTTTAAAAGTTCATATGAAAACAATGATTAATTTTGGTAAAACCAGGTTGATCTAAACAACATGAAATATATAAATATCATCACTTCTTTCCATTAATCCATTATAAAATATATCATCTAATATGAACATGATATAAAATCACTTTTAAGTGCCCGAATAAGTATTTTCTCCCCACCATATTAACTTCTTTTATATACCCAACACTCAGAATTTAAACTCTAATTTTCTATCATACAATATATGAAGGTTTATGTGATGGTAGAAGTCCAAATAAAAATATATACCTTCTATTAAACACATCAATTTGTAATTATTGGATGTTTTTCATAAGCAGCTAATTTTGATTCCAAACTGGCCCCACTTGGCATATTCTTCTTAAATAATCTATAATGGAATTCACCTTCTTTGGAAAATATATCCTATAAAAATTTAATTTCTAGAGATATTAAACCTATAATATTTATTTTATATTCATATAATAGTATAAAAATTTTACTTTAAACTCTTATGACCAGTGAACATTGAAATCTCCTCTCAAGAAAAACAATTCTATTAACTTTTTAGCACATCGAAGACCTTGGATAACTAAAGAAAAATGGTCAAGTAAATATTTTCATGTAGCTTAATATTTTGATTACCATATCTCACTAATTAACCCACCTTTATCAACACACAAGTTTATCCAACATCAAACGTGTCATAATATACCAAATATCACATACAAAGTTATAGAAAAACAAAAATGAGTGCTAATGTCAACATCCAATTTATCACTAAAAATAAAGAATTATATTTTTCATTCTATTCATACATTCTTGGGGATCCCACAAGACATCACATCAAAAAAATTATTTTGATCCAATGTTATAAAAAATTTAGTGATAAAAATATTTTGAAACTTATCCTATCAAATCTAGAATCTTAATTTAGAAATCCGTAAATAAAAGGAATAAACTCTCAACTTTTCTATGACAAAAGCCTAGTCCTCGATGCTCTTCATTAGATCTTTAGTATATCGATATATCATTGAAAAAGATGATCATGAAAAAATTTCAATTATGTATTATAATAATAGATCATAACTCCTATAAACACTGATAGTGAATTTACCACCTCAAATGTAACACTATGACATTTTAATAGAGTAACATCCTATTATATAATATATACAACACGCAACACTGAGATTAAACGAACCTAAAAAAATTATTATTAAATAATGAATGTTATAACCTTTATATTATAGTAGAAGGTGATAATAATTCTAATAAAATTATTGCATACATATATAATTTACCTACTCAGTACAAATGCATTGATTAGTTTTTATTAAATAAGCACTCAATTTTAAATAAAGTTATTTTTTGTCCTGAAAATATATTTTCATAAAAATGATTTTCATTGAGAAACTACTATAGGTAAATTATGAAACCTATATAAGTTATATATAATTTTTAAAACAATCATATAAAAATTATATTAGGGTGAAATTTCTAGATCTTTCTAAAAATATTTATTTTCCCATGAATAGTGAAAAGCACCAATTTTTATTGAAAATTGTGTTTTCATTTCAACCATTTGAAAAGAAAAATTTCATCATAAAATTGTTTCAAAGTAAAATTAGTTATATTAAATTATTAATGAACCTGTTAATTTCATTGAAATCAAATTCATAGTTGAATTTGGTATAAACTAATTTTACACTTAAAAAGGTATTTTCTAAAAAGCATTTTTTCATTGTGTTTTTCTTATTTAATTTCAAATTAAATTCATCCATTTATATTATTTGACTTATGAAAAATTTATTCAATAATTGTATTATTTAATTTAAAATTTATTAAATAGGATCATTTTATTTTTTATCAATATGAATAGTAACCTTAATTATATTTGTTACCACAGTAAAGAGTAAATCGAGTAATTAAATTTAAAAATAAAATTATAAAGACAATAAGGTAACCCTAAAACATGAATTAATATTATTAAATGATATAATTGAGTCCTTAATTATAAAATATTTCTTTATATGGAATTTTATGTCCATTTGGATGAGATTATGACCTTAATAGTATTTTATTTCAGGGAAAGTAAAAAATATCACACTATTGTTTTTAATAACTATAATATTTTTAATATGTGGTTATCTAGAAGATATGTAAGACTAAAAATATTATATTTAATTTGAAAAGATTTATCTTCATCATGATAATTTATTTTTAATTTTTAGTGAATAAATAATTATCTTAAATGCTTGTGAAATGCTAAAATAGTAACTATTTAATTAACTGAAAAAATAATTGATTTTTAGAATAGTAAATTTGACATAATTTTAAATTTTTTATTTTTCCAATTGATTTTATAGATCTATATGATATAATATAGAGTTTTAAAAAAATTATATTAGAATCCACCCATTAGGTTTATGTATTTGAAGTGAAATTAAATGAATAGTGTCAAAATTTACAAAAATCATATTTTATCAAAATAATATTATATTAAATTATTTAAAAAACTTAAAATATTTAAATAAGTAAATGTGGAAATTATATTTTATAAAATGTCATAAAATTAAATTTATATGTAAAGTTTAACCTTTTAAGTAAAAAATTTCAACTCTTTAATATTGAAAAACCCAGTTACCATAGTTTGAATTAAAATTGATTAACTAATGGTTAATCAAAATGATAAGGTTTAAAATGACATTAAAACATTTATAAATTTTATTTTTTGATAGGGATAAAATCATATCAAACCTTATCATATAATCCCTTTACATTTGGAGGTATTTTTCAATAGAATGAATTTAATATAATTTATTCTTTTAAGGAATTCCAAAAGTTCCCCTACACTTAATTATAAAAGATCACCCCTTCCTTTACATATTTACAAAAATTTGAGCCATCTAGATCCAAAAAAATCCAAAAATTAAACTTATTTACATCCTTAAAAAATTCATTAGGGTCATATATGTTCCAAAATATTAACCCTAGGTCCATTAATAAGAGATCTAAAGGGAGTCCATCGAAGAAGAGGTTATGACATTTTCCAAATCTTTCAAGTATATTTCTTATTAAACTTACTCATCATGTTTTGTAACCATAATAAAATAATAACTGTAGTATAATTAATATAATTATATTTAATTAGTATTATGTAACAACCATATTCCATCTGGTTTACATCCTATGAAAAGAAAAAACATTACTAGTTCCGTACGTATGACTTCCTGTCTCCAGATAGCGGTGTAATTTGTTTTTCATCACTAATTTAAATCGATGGTTATAAATATGGATCAAATGAATATATATTATACATGTAACATAATTATGATTCAATAAATTTTAATTATTCTTTAAATTTATTTCTTTCCACCCATTAAAAAATGAAAACAACGTTTATGCATATGTACGATTTACCGTCTCCATTAACAATGTAATTAATTTTTCATTATCTATATTTTATGGATGAATATAATTATAAATATATATAATATATATGATATTTATACCATTAAAATATTATTGAGACTAAAGGGCCAAAACTAATGAATAAAACATACATAAAAAACAGAGCAGTTACCTGTGAAACAATGATTCAAAAAAATGAGTTAATAATAAATGAGAGATGAAATATAATAAATAAATAATATATTGTATGATATACATGATTATATTTATAATATATACATATATATAATAAATATATATTTATTACACATTAGGTCCAAACACACACAAAAGAATCAAACTCGACGTAAGGGTTTCTCGTCTCACTTTTACTTCTGTGAGACATATTCCATATTCACTAAATATTTATTTATTTGGTGTATATATTTTACCTTTGATATATTATATCATTAATATATTTATCTTCATGTTATTTAAAGATTAACTTGAATTTATTTCATTCATGGGGCTGGTGATTCAATATTAAACCAAGTGGTAGAGGTTTATTTCATGGTCTCTTCATTATTTGAGATTGTTTATATTTAAGTCTCCATAGAGGAATATTTCTCATACTCATCCATTTTTTATAAAAAAAATTCAAAAATATTTTTCATATTATAATATGATTTTTATTTTATTTTTACCCATGTTTAAATTTTTATAAATTGGTTTGAAATTAATCTTCTTGAGGTTTTCTAAATGATGTAATTTTCAATCTTTCCTACAAAAATATGAATGGAATGTTTTTTAAACTTATACGGAATGAATAGATTTTCTAGATATAACAAATAATCTAATAATTGAAGATTCCTTTAAAATTTTACATGTTTATTTTCTATAAAAATGTTTACTTTTATACGTGCATTGTTTATAAAAAGATTGGTTATTTCAAAGTGAAAATTTAATTTTAATAAAAAAATTTATAATGATATTTATAATGTATTTTCATCTATTAAAAAACCCTTTGTTAAATTGTATTTTCTTACTATGTTTTTTATATTATGGTACCATCTACCATCTACCATATTTTATTTTATGGTTTAATATTATTTTGATTGAAGATATGCTATTTTAATACCAATCTCCATATTACTTTGGGTGGATTATGGTTGTGATTATTGATCGGGGTAATTATTAACATTTCATATGATAGTTTCAATATAAATGTTTATATTTATTATGTTTCACCCCTTTTGGATTAGTAATGAATTGAACTTATTAAGTGTTGGGAAGGTCCCTCTATAGCACCTCAATGCATCAGTAAGTCTCATTAGACAAACTAGATTGGATTTTGTATGTGGCCTTACATATTTATTTAGATTCAACAGGATAATGAATTGATAGTATTGTTTTGGATGTATTGGATGAGGCATCAACCATATGTTTCAGATGTCTAATATTATGAATTTCATCATTATGAAATTAGTTATTAATATCCATGTGATTATTCTATTAGTTTGAATATCCAAAGTTTTGTTTTGTGATCATGTAAATGTTTATATGGATTATTTGTTCATAATTTATTTCTATCATATTATACATCATGTTAAAGTTATTTATTAAATGAATTTCATTTTTATTAATTTACTTTACCATATTTATTATGGATTATTTATTTTTTATAGCTTCTGTAGTATGTATTCCCTTACTAAGAATTAGAACTCACCCCTTTACTATGTTTCCTTTATATAGGATTCCCAAAAGTGTATTATGATTGATATGTAGGGATATGCTAAAGGTAATAATTGTATACTCAAAGAAAATACTATTTTGTGTTTTATGTTTTCAATTTTAATGTGATATTCAAGTATGTATCTAGTTTACCAATACCACTAAACTATTTAGTTATTTAGGATGTGACTCCATATAACTAGTGATAAGGAAATAAACTAACCACCAACATTGGATACTGAAGTAGGGTTATATACAGTTTCCATTAGAGGAAATTTAGTATAATCCTTATGAACTAGATTTAGGAAAACATAGATTAGGTAACATAAAACTATGATATACATTGCTTATATGTATAGAATAGCATCATAATGTTTTGGTAAGATTGATATTATGTGATTTTTCTAAGAAATACAACCCTTTATAGTTAATATAATTGAATGTGGTTATGAAAAACATGTAACTAAGGGTAATAAATCCAAAAAAGTTACATTGGGTTTGACTCAAGAATTATCTAGTAAACAAATGGGCTAAACTGTGTACCTAGAGTGACACTCCAGGGGGATATTCTTTGGTTAATTCAATTTTTCTTTATGAACCATAACGAAGGATTGGGTAGATTATGATGATAAATAACCTTGGATAAACCAAAGGTGACATATATTTAAAAGGTATTTTCTTGATTTAGACATACTATAAATGATTCTTCTTTAACGTGTGATTTAACCTATGACTTTTGGTGCTCACAGTGTGGTTTTAGTGAATGAATTGAACTTAAAGGAACTGGGTTAACATTGGATGTAATAAATAATGTATTGATGAGAAACCAAATGGGGTTATGACTATGGTGAAGGATATTGGGATTATATCTAATTTGTTAACTCGATATATGGTTAACAACTTACACCATAACCAATTATCATACTCACCAAATAAGAGTTGGATGGAGTCCACTAAGATCTTGAATTTTGGATAAAATAGAAGAAAGAAGGATCAATTTTCTTCATGTCATAAATGTGGAAGGATACACCAATGAGAGTGTACTAAAAGATTAGGAAAATTTTTAATGTGTAGAAAATAAGGACACAAAGTTAGTAATTGCTGAGGATAAATGAAAATTTTAGTTAACTTAAAGGATAATAATAATAGTGTCTTTAAAGTATTATTGACGGTTTAATATTTTTAATGTGTAAATTATGGGAATTATGAAAATTTATGTCCTTGGGGGAAATATTGTGAAGATAATTTGTAAGGTTTTAGAGGAAATGGTTATATTGAAGATGATTAAGAGACTAAAAATATCATATGAAAGGAAGGAGGTATTGAAGAATAAGATGATGAATCCAAGTTAATGGTTTAAGAGATATCCCACTATTGAAGTCTTTGATAGATTTATATCTAACCAGTAGAAGCTTCAGGAACATGAAATTGTTGGGCTCATGGACTTAAGAGACCTACTGATTCATTTCTCCCTGGATGAAGATATTATTTATGCTTGGGAAAATACTCAGCATGTTACCTTAGGTTTGCACTTCTTTCTTTTTCAATGGTTGTTCGATTTCCACCTAAAAAGAGACCCACCTGTCTTAGTGATTTGGATCTCACTCGCAAGACTTCCCCTACCATTTGAGAATCTAGCGATTCTTCATTTGATTGGAAATATTTTAGATCAATTACTATGCTTAGACCACTAAAAGAACATTATAAGCCACCCTATTTCCCCTAGAATTTATGTTGAAGTTGACATTTACAAGAATTAGTTGGATACCATCAGCATAAAGATTAAAGTTGAGCTTTAGTGGTATCAAAATGTTGTCTATGAATCTTGGGTCCTCTTATTTTTATCAAACAATCATCTCAGACATGAAGCCTTCAATTATAGGAACTGATCAATGGGGGTATCTCGAACAACCCTTTATTCTTCTAAATTAGATGTGGGTCTCCATATACAGGCCATGTGGGATTGTTAAAAGTTCAATTTGGTTGCTGAATCCTCAGTTACCTTATGTGAGCTGGCCAACCCAAGAGCCAGTGTGGTCACGAAGGTTCCCTTGGTTGTTGATTCACCTTGTATTCATCCAGAAGTGATTTCCTCAGGGACCAGTGAGGTTTGGATTCCCCTTACCATCCCTAAATATGTCAAATTCGTTTAGTTGGAGCCTACTATTTCTGATGTGTTTTCTCGTTTGAGACACAATTTTATGGACATATCAGTGGTAAGGATGAAGATTGATGGTAGAAAAATCCTGTCTTTTGCAGAGTCTTTTGTTTCATTTGATGTGGTTTCTCAAACACATATGCCTTATGAGGGTGGCCCAAAGTCATGTATTCAATGGATGGAAGTGCTTGAGAATCCAATAGATAAGTTGAGTTCTTTAGGAAGCATTGCCACCATAAAACATGGGAATCGGTTCAAAAGTTTGAATGATGTCTCTTCTTCTAATTCTTGGTCCTCTATGTCTATGGAGATGAAGCTTGTGGGAGATAATCATTAGTCCTCTTAAAAGAATGGTAATAACACAATCATGGATGCTGATGGGTTTATACAGTATGTGCAGAAGCCAAAAAGATGAAAGGATTACTCCAATTTACCTATCCCTCCGGTTATAAGGGAATCTATCAAAGGTAGCCCCCCCTCAAAAGGGGATGGTTACCGAAGTTCACACCACACAGGGAAAATTCAAGGGATCTGAAATGACTGTGGATATGGGAGACTCCCCTTATTAGGAGGCTATTGCAACCCAGGCCGGGGACCTGACTACCATTAACATAAAGAATATTGATAAGGAGGATGTAGAATAAGAGGATATCTGGGAACTCCTCATGCATTAGAATTAAGAAATTATAGAAGAGTCTTTTATAATCAAAATATCAGAGGAGGATGCCCACATAATGTTTGAAAAACCATTACAAGTTGATTTAAATGATGAAAATAGATCATGTATTGATAAAAAAAATTGGATTTTGATCCGAGGCTTCAACGAGGGGAAGTCTAGTCTGGAGGAACATGTGAAAACATGGGAAATTATGGCTTCTTTCTATGAGGATATCATTATGGAAAAACCCGATATGGAGGTTACCTCTATCAAATGGCAGTTATTCAAGGTAAAAATCTCTAACTATTTTAAATTATTTTGGAATGACATGATGATTTTTTTTGTGGTCTGATCCTTATGTATCTTGAATTTTGATGGTTTCCCACTTTTCTATAAAAGTGATTTTCAAATAAAAATAATAATTATTGGTAATGAAATACTATTTCTTTAGGTATTTGGGAGCATGTTTTGAATGGTAAAGATAACTAGAAAAATGGATTCAATTTAATGTTGATATTTATGTAAAAAACATGGTTGATAGAATATTCCCGTTAATATGTGATCTATGTTGAGATAACAATGATAAAGATATTTTATGGGATATTATTCGTGACCATGATTTTATTTAGTGATTTTATGGTTTATGTAATATTTTTAGAAGTTTACCACATGTATGGATTTAAGGAATATATTTGACAATGTAAGATTTTAGTTTTTGAAGAAAAAATGTTTTTATTATGTTTCTAGGGTGATCAAGGTATTCACATATTTTTTATGTGACATTAAGATTCACATGATGTGTTTTGGGAATCTATTGTGAAGTTTATTTTGGATATTTAGGGACCTTCCTTATAAATTTTTGGGCTTTGAATTTTTATAAATTTATTTTTAATGATTCTTAAGGTTTACTATTTATATAATGGATTAAGTTTAACTTTGTGTGTTATTAGAGAACTTATGTTAACCATTTTGGTGATGAAAAATATTTAGATATAGTAGGAATGAATTTCCATTCTTTTAATGAGATAATGATATGTTAAATGTTAATTTTAGGGCTTTAGGATTAAAAATTCCTAATGGATATTCATTTCTTGGAGTTAAAGATGAAGTAGGAATTGATTGAAGAACATCCATAAGATGAAATTGTGCCTATGAAATAGAAATATATCAAGTCACTATATTTCCTTATGTTCTTAGTGTAATGACCCAATGTTTTATCAATGGAATTCCCATATTATAATTATGTATTATATTATAATCACATAATATTATATATATAACATAATAAAAATCTTATAAATGAATAATGAGTAAAATAAAAGGTATATCTAGAAGTTAAGGAACACATACCGATGAAATAGTAACATGACCTTTGGAATAGTAATGTGACCCTAATTAATAGTAAACCAGGAAATTGAATAGTAACCTCACAAATTAAATTATAAATAAAATTTATCTATCTTATAAGTGACAATATGATATAAATATATCATAGTATAAGTAAGTAAATATTTTAAAAAATTTTAATTAAGTGTTGGTATGTTTGAATGTCATGTATATTTAATTACAATTTAATGATTAATTTAATAATTTAAAAGAAAATTAATTTTCATAAAATGTATTTATAAATAATTATTTTTATGAATTATTATTATAAGATAATTTTAGGAAACCTTATTTAATTCTTCAATGTTTTAGAAAAGCAGGTTTAATTTTAAAGTTTTTATTTTTCAAGTAAATTGTGATTTTAATTAAAAGTAAAATTTTTCATATTTATAAAATTATTTTTGGAAAATTAAGTTTATTTTTTAATTCAACGCATCAAAAAATATTTGGTGATATTTTTTGTATTTTTCTAAAATACATGATTTTTTGGTGAATAGTAAAATACGACAATTTATGATAAATGTTAAATAAAAAAATTTCTGCAGCATTTATGGGTCATGGATGATGTAAATGGACATTGGTTCAGACTCATGTACTCCCTTTACTATTTTTGGTCACAAGAATAAATACTATTCATAGTCCTGGGGAAAATGTTAAACTAATGATTAAAATAATGGGAAACCCCTCTTCTCCTCCACTATAAATACCACCCCTCTTTACCTCCTCTCATTACACCTCTAAAGCTTTATTACCAGTCCAAATTCAGATACAATATCTCCCTAATCAGCTATTTCATGTCCAGAAGCTCTTGGTCTCATAAAAATATCAAAACCTCTCCCATAAAGAGACTCTCAAGTAAGACCTATTCAATAGGTAAATTCCTCTTTTCATTTCTTTTATTTTCTTTCAAGTTACTTTCTTCTTTTTCTTTCCTCACCAAATTTTATCCAAATGATATGATAAATCCAGTACCTTAAATTTACTTTAATTTTGTAATGATAATGTAATAATTCATCACCATTTCCCCTTTCCCCTCCTTTTATACTAGAAATGAAAACACCATACGAGATGTGTTAATTTATAACATTCAAGGACGATGGGTTTTCAATTTCTATTACCATCTTCAATTATGGTCATGAAACCTTGTTTATGGTTGAAAAATACTATAATATATTTATTATATCATATTTAAGGTTCTATTATCTTTTTTACACTTGATATTAATTTTTATAGCAAAATGAGTTCTTTGTGATTAAAAAACCTCCAATTAACCCAAATGGTCATCACTAAAGTTTTATAAAACGATTCATCCTCATATGAAATAACAAAATGAATTTTATAACAATTTAATCTTATGGATTCTCTATAATAACATATAACTTCAATTCTAGAAAACCATCCCCCTCTTAAATGATTATCTTTACATGTATATAAGTAAACCGATCACGAAAACCAAGGAAACAAATGATCCCACACAATGAAATTGAACCTCTTAACCCATCAAAAAGGAAATGAATGAACATAATAAGATTATAATAAATCAATTATATGTATAATAGGTTCTTTAATTATTAATTAATTAATCTAATTTTATTATCTAGGAAATTAAGATCATGTGAAGAACACCTTCAGACATAAGGTAAGGGATTCTACCCAAACCTCTATTATTCTTTCGTGTTTCTCTATCATTATTTTAACCAAATGAAGTTACATTTTTATTTTTATTTAAACCTTATAAATTATGTTTATATGTTCGAAACGTATCTATCAATATCCATTCATCATTATCTTTTGGGTATATACATATTTTTAAGTGGTTACCTTCTCAATTCTTCATGGTAAGCAAGCTCGTTTTAATTGAACTTCCTAAATTCTTACCCATTGTCATTTAAAGTATATAATATGTTTTTAAGCAACCATTATTTTTATAAAACCAATATTTTTATTAATAAAACATTCCTAGTTAACTTTTGGTTTTATATAAAATATTATATCCTTTTATGCTTTAAATGACCTTTGATATTTTCATTTAACCACACTAAAATATTTTAATTATAAATATTCTTAAGTAATATTTTTACATGTTAATACCTAAATTTTACATCAATTTTCATGATATATTCCTATAATAACCAATTATTTTCCATTCATGATCAAATTCTTTCCCTCCATGGACATTTTTATGATAATACTATTTGTTATGATTTATGACATGGTTATGATACCCAATTCTTAATATGGGAAACCCTTATGTTTATTTATGATTTATTATGGATGATTATATATGTGGAAATAATATTCATGAACATGTTATGATGGGTGCACCTGACACTCTAATGCATTGGGAAAAGTTTTGTCTCATGAGACGTTGTGTGAAATAGTCTTGGCGGTTATCCTTGACTCGTGCTACAGCAGGCAATGGTCTTAGTGATTAACCTTGACTTCTACTGCTCTCTGTGAAATGAGAATTTAATCATGCTAAATTCATGTTTTATGTTACTAAAAAATTACTATGAATCCATTTTTATATGATCCCATGTTTATATTTCATGAATCCATATGTTCCATGTTTTTTTATATCATTATGTCATTCCTTCTAACCCACGCGCTAAAGATTTATTCTTATGTTTATTCCCGTACTGTACTTTTTAGATAATCCCTTTGTTCATGTTATCCCCAATTTATCCTATGAATATGTATGAGCACAATTTAATTACGTATCTCATTATGAATATTAAATAAAAGTTGTTTTTATGACATTTAATAATGTACCTAATCTTGTAAGAAAATAGAATTTACAATCCTTAGATTGTAATGTGATATTTTATTATGCTCAAAATCATGTAATGATATGTGTAAAAGGATAGGGTTTTTATTTTTGGTATGAGAGGGTGGTCTAGTTATTTTTGGATATTAGGAATATATCATTTTAGTGATAACCTTAGAGATGCGACTATGTATAATAAAGAATCCCTAAATTTTGGTAAGTATATAGTAAGTGGTTTATCAAGAAAAGACATCCATGTATGGATATGAACAAGGTGATGTGGCTCTATAATAGATGTATTTATGGGTAAAAACCAAAAACACCGCTTTGAACTAGACTTAAATGGTAATTAGTGCATGAAAATGGGACTTGCTGTACTACTTGTTTGACACTCTCGGGGGATATTCTTCAGTAAATTCACAAGATTAGTACAAACAATTATGAAGGGAACAAGAAAAGAATCCCATAAGAATAAATGTGAGGAAATATATAATGAATAACCTATATTGAAACCCAGTGAATTACAAGTTGGGATATAATTTTCCTTTAATAGTTTATCCTTTTATGTTTAAAGTTCCCTTTTTAAGCTTATGAGTTATGTATTCAAGCCCTATAATTTTAAATTTCTTTTCTTAGTTAATGGAGGGAAATAGAAGAACACGTGACAATAATCAATGTGATATGAAATGTGATGAGTGACATAATGGTATGCCAGATATGATGACAATGGGTTCTCAAAGATTTATTACAATACTTTATCAGCTAGCTCATGTTATGAATAATAACTTGAATAATGTGGAACGACCTCCTCCTCTAAGGAAGGATAAAATTTCCATATAATCCTTCATGCGGAAAAGGCCTCCCATGTTTATTGGATATTATGAACCTATACTCACGAAACAATAGATTAACTCCATTGAAAATGTATTCTCTGTCTTCCATTACTCAGATGAAGAGAATGTTGTGCTGGAAGTCTATCACTTTGTTGGGGAAGCTGATCAGTGGTGGAAACTGATCAAGAATTTTAAGTCCTGAGGGGAAATTTATTCCAAGGATTGGGAGGAATTCAGGAAAATGATTTTCAATACATATTTTCCCTAAACCCTCCATCTCAAGATATAAAGAGAGTTCCTTGGACATAAGTAGAAGGAAGATGATTCCATTGGGACATATGAAGAAAACTTCACAAGGCTTGCAAGATATGTCTCCAACTTTTTCATTCACACCGAAAGCAAGTATGGTTGCTCCTTAGAGGAATAAACCAGATCCTATGAAATGTGTTGGCGATTTGAGACTTTGAAAGTTATGAGAAGATTCTCCATTGCTCCCTCAAGGATGAAATGGAGATCATAGACTCTCAATGGTCTCATGGGTTTAGTGAAAAAATTTGGAAAATGGAGTCGAATATGGGTGGTTCGACAAATAAATCCCATGATAGAAAGAAGATCGAACATCCCACGTGTCAAAATTATGGGAATAAGCATCATGGGGATATCTAAAGGGAAGCAGAAATCAATTCAAATTTGAAATAATGGGAAATATTTTTAGAAAAATTCAAAGGGTTATGAAGAATCCAACTAACGTGGAAGAATAAAGGAAGGTTTAGATCAATGGTCAACCAATAGTGTAGTGTTTCAATTCCAAGGAACATGGGCATTATGCGAAAAATTTCCTTAAGACAAGGGTTATTAGAGGAAATCAACAACAACCTCCAAGGAAACAAGGAAGGTATTTTTCTATTACTATTGCCGAGGTGGAGCCAGACAATTATGTGGTGATATGTATGATAGTTATCCATTCAAGAATAGTGAACATACTATTTGATTCTAGTGCTACACATTCTTTCATATCATATTAGTTTAGTAGAACTATTAAAACAACACCTCAAAATTTGGATATTGAGTTATCTGTGAGAATATAAAATGGGGAAATTATTGCATCCAAAGTATATAACCCCTCCCCAATTAACGTTTTTGGAAAAAACCACCATGTAAATGAATTCATACATCCCTTATTGGAGTACAATGTTATCTTGGCCATAGATTTCCTATCTTTATTCAAAGACACCATAAAATACCAAGAAAGTTAGATCACTCTTTATATCCCAAAGCATCTTCTAATTCTTTACAAGTGTAAATAGTAAGATCAATCTCTTTTAGAATCATTGTCTCATGTGTGGATATTACTTCTTTATAAGAAATCATGTCTAGATCAAATGATTAAGATAAAGTAGAAAATCATTCCCGAAGTAATACCCATTGTAAGGGGCTATACTAATGTATTTATCAAATAATTTTATGGTCTTCCTACTGATTGATAGGTTGAGTTCTCAATTGAACTTATTCTTGAATCTCTAACTATATCAGCCAAACCTTATAAATGGACAACATAGAGTTATAATATATGAAGAATCTATTTCAGGAGAATCTAGACAAAGGTTTTATATGACCGAATGCTTCACCCTGGGGATAACCTATCCTATTTGTTAAGAAGAAGGATGGATCAATGATCCTCTCCATATATTATTATGAGATCAATAAAATCATGATAAAGAACAATTATCCCTTGACTTTGATAGATGACATGTTCGATTATCTATGTGGGGAAAGGTATTTATCTAAGATGGAACTTTTCTCAGGATATCACCAATGAAAGGTGAGGAAGGAATATATTACCAACACTTCCTTTCGAATCAGGTATGGGCACTATGACTTCGTAGTGATTCCCTTTATGGTCATTAATTCTCCAATAATATTCATATATTTAATTAATAGAGTCTTTATAGATTAACTAGACAATTTTTTGGTAGTTTCTATTAATGATATTCTAATATACTCTAAGAGCAAGGAGAAACATGAGAAGAATTTGAATACTATGACAATGAATTTTTTAAGGGAGAAATTGTATGAAAAGTACAGTAAATGTGAGTTCTAGATGGAAAAAATACCATTTTTGGGGTATGTTATCACTAGTAGAGGAATATCTATGGACCCTTCTAAGACAAAGGAAATTGAAGAGTGGCCCATGCCAACATCTGTAATGGAGATCCATAGATTTTTGGGTCTAGCTGTGTATTATCAACGATTTTAAAGAACATATCACGATTTTAAAACCCAATGACCATGATGAAATGGAAGATATTGATGTTATTCTAGGCTCAAAAATGTGAGGAAATATTTAAGGATCTAAAAAAGAGGCTTATCACTGCACCAGTACTCACACTTCCAATAAGTGGAAAACTCTTTGTAGTGTACAATGATGCTTCAAAGAAGGTATTAGGGTGTGTGCTGATGAAAAATGATAAAGTGATAGCCTGCACCTAAATTTAGTTGAAACTTCATGAGCAAAACTATCCCATGCATGATCTAGAGTTGAATGCTGTGATCTTCACATTGAAAATGTAGCAGAATTATCTCTTTGGGGAGAAGTGTGATATATATACTGATCATAAGAGTATCAAATATATATTAAAATTAAAAGAGCTTAATATTCACAAATTAATATGGTTAGATCTAAATAAGCATTATGACTGCTCAATCCACTATCATCCCTATAAGGGAAATAAGGTGGGATATTCTCTAAGTAGTAATGATCTTGCATCTTTATCAATGATGAGAATTGAAAAGGATACCATATTCTTAGATTTTCATAGGATGGACATGGGAATCATTAAGGTAGGAAAATCATCAATTCTTTATCAAATGATTTATCAACCATCCCTCAGAAAGAAAATAAAGGATACTAAAAGAAATGATGTGGAAATTCAGAAATGGGTGGAGTCTATCAGAAAGGGAAAATCCTATGAGTTCATGATTGATGAGGAAAAGGTTGTATGATTCAGGTCACGATTATGTGTATAATATGATCTAGAGATAAAGAAGGATCTTTTTAATGGTGCACATAGCTCAAAATTCTCTATTCACCCAAGGAGAATAATGATGTATTATGATATCCGAGAGAACTTTTGGTGGGAAAATATGAATAAGGAGATCACTGAGTACACATAAAAGTGCCTGGTATGTTAATAAGTTAAGGCTAAAATAAAGATGTCAAAAGGGATGATACAACCACAACCCATACCAACATGGAAGTGAGAGAACATTAACATGGACTTTGTCCCTATACTTCCGAGTACATCTAGAGGAAACAATGTTATATGGGTGATTGTGGATCTTCTTATAATGAAATCCCACTTTATTGAAATTAAAGAGGAATTATCATTGGATCAACATTCATATGTATGTTTAAAATAGGTGGTAAGGATGCATGGAGTACCACTATACATTTTATCTGATTAAGATCCAAGATTTACCTCCACATTTTGGAAAAGTCTCCAACATGCTCTAAGCACTGAGTTAGACTTTAGTACAACATATCATCCTCAAACTGAAGGCCAATATGACTTAACTATTTAGACACCGGAGGGTAAGTTGAGAGAATGTTCTATGGACTTGAAATGAGGATGGGACAAACATCTTCCACTGTTCTAATTCTCCTACAATAATGGTTTCCACTATAGCATCCAAATGACACCATATGATTCCCTTTATGAGAAAAGGTACATAACACCAGTGTGCCAGGTTGAATTTAGTAATTATAAGATGTTAGGACCTAAAATTTTCAAATAAATAGAGGAGAAGTTGAAAACCATTTACCATCACATCAAGGCAGCCCAAAGTCTACAAAAAGGTTGTGTAGGAAATCATTGATGAGACCTTGTGTTTAATGTTTGAAACATGGTATTCCTTGGCATATTTCCATTGAATAAGGTCATGAAGTTTGGGAAGAAAGTAAAGATAAGTCCCATATACATCATCCAATTCAATTTCCTTGATTATGTTGTAGATATGTATTAACGACTAGTACTTCCACCTACCATGTCAAAATTAAATGATTTCTTCCATGTATCCCTCTTAATAAAGTACATACCAGATCCTTCACATGTACAGTCTTTAGAGGTGGTACAATTGGAGAATGATATTTCATACAAGGAGAAGCCAGTGAAGATCTTAGATCATAGAGATAAAGTTTTGCATTACAAATATACTAACCTGGTCAAAGTACTATGATAGAACCATAAGTACAAAGATTCAAAATGGGAACTGTAGGAAGCAATGAAATAAAGGTACCCACACCTGTTTACGGCTTAAAATGTAAAATAAAATTTGGAGGGAGGAATATCATAAGGGGAAAGAATGTAACAACTTAATGTTTAATCAATGGAATTCCCTTATTATAATTAATTCTTATAGTATAATCACATAGGATTACATATATAACACAATACAAACCTTATAAATGAAGAATGAGTAAAATAAAAGGTATCTCTAGAAGTTAAGGAATGTATACTGATGAAATAGTAACTTGACCTTTGGAATAGTAATGTGACCCTTATGAATAGTAAACTAACCAATTGAATAGTAACCTCACTAATTAAAGTATAAATAAAACCTATCCATCTTATAAGTTATAATATGATATAAATATATTGTAGTATAAGTAAGTAAATATTTTAAAAACTATTAATTAAGTGTTGGTATTTCTGTAAGCCATGTATATTTATTTAAAATTTTATGATTAATTTAATAATTTAAAAGAAAATTTAATTTCATAAAATTTATTTACAAATAATTATTTTTATTACTTATTATTATAAGATAATTTTAAGAGGCCTTACTCAATTTTTCAATGTTTTATAAAGGTAGTTTTAATTTTAAAAGTTGCATTTTTCATGTAAATTATGATTCTAATTAAAAGTTAATTTTCTCATAATTATAAATTTATTTTCCTAAAATGGAGTTAATTTTTGAATTATACATGTTGAAAAATGGCTGGGGTGAATTTTTGGGATTTTTCTTACATACTTGAATTTTTTGTGAATAGTAAAATACGACAATTTATGATAAATGAAAAATAAATGAATTTTGGCATCACGCTTCAGAAAAGTATGATGTAAATGGATAGTGGTTCAAACTCAAATGATAGATTTATTTTTCTTTGTAATAAGAATCAATACTATTCACATTATTGATCAAAAATATTAATCTAATAAGTTGAATAATGGAAAACCCCACCTCTCCTCCACTATAAATACCACCCCTCTTTAACTTCTCTCCTAACACCTCTCAAGCCTTTTTCCTAGTCAAAATTATACTAAAATAACTCCCTAATACCCTATCACATGTCTAGGAGCACTTTTTCTCATAAAAAGACCAGATCCTTTCATCTAAAGATTCTATCAAGGAAGATATATTCAAGAGGAAAATTCCTCTTTTCATTTCTTTTATTTTCTTTCAAGTTCCTTTCTTTCTTTTTCTTTCCCCACATAATTTTAGCCAAATGTTATGATAACTCTATTACCTTAAATTTACAATATTTTTTTTTATTTTAATGAAATAATTCATTACCATCCATCTTTTCCCATCCTTATATACTGGAAATGAAAACACCATCCGAGAAGTGTTAATTTATTACATTAATGGACAACGAGTTTCAAATATCTTTTACCATCTTTAATTCTAGTCATAAAACCATATTTTGGGTTTAAAAAGACTATAATATATGTATTATATCTTATTTTATGTTCTAGAATCTTATGTACGCATGGAATTAATTTATTAAACAAAATGAACTCATTGGGATATAAAATCATCCAATTAACCCAAATAGTTATCACTAAAGATTTATATAACGATTAATCCTCACCCCAAATAACCAAATGAATTTTGTAACCATTTAATATTCAGGTTGTTATATAATAACATATAACTTTAATTATGGACAACAATCCTCATATTACATGACTATATGTACATGTATATAAGTAAACTGATCATGAAAACCAAGGAAACAAACGTTCCCAAACAATGAAATTGAACCTCTTAACCCTTCAAAAAGGAAATGAAAAAACCTAATAAGTTTATACTAAATAAATTTCATGTATAATAGGTTATGGAATTATTAATTAATTAATCTAATATGATTATTCAGGACATTAATATCAAGTGAAGAACACCTTCGGACTTAAGGTAAGGGATTCTACCCGAACCTCCATTATTCCTTTGGGGTTCTCTATCTTTATTTTTACCTAAATGAAGTTATATTTTATTTTTTTGTACATATTATAAATGGTATTTATATTTTCCAAAATCATGTATCAAGATCTATTCATCATTATATTTTAGGTATATACTTATTTTTAAGTGGTTCCCTCTCAATTATTCCCGATAAGCAAGCCCGTTTTAAGGGAACTTCCCAAATTCTTATCCATTTTCAAGTACACTATATAATCTATTTTTAAGACACTATTATTTTTAAAAAACCAAATTTTTTAGTATTAAAACCTTATTGTTTCACTTATGCTTTATATAAAATATTATTCCCTTTTATGTTTTGAATGACCTTTGATATTTTCCTTTAACTGCCCTAAAATGTTTTAATTCCAATGTTTCTTAAGTACTATTTTTTACATGTTAAAAAATGTGTTCATTTTTTCAATAGATCATTAATCCCCATATATGTTCCAATTTGAAGGTGAATCCCCACATTAAAGGATTCCCTTAAGGCCTGAGAATCAAGATCCTCATATTACATATCTCTAATATAGCCCAGAAGTATATACTCCACTGATTTTGATACGAGTGTCATCTACTCCCGACTCTACTAAACCACTACATGAATCTCATCTATAAATTTCATCATCTTCCACTCAGCAATAGACTCTTGATTCACTTTAGTCTATGTTTTCCTTCTCAAGTCATCAGCCACATTGTTTCCCTTCCTAGGAATTTAAGCTATCTCAAAGTCAATTGACTGCATATACTCAACCCATATATGCTACCAGAGATTCATATCTTTTGTGAAAATATGTACTTTAAAAATCTTGTGATTAGTATAAACAATAACATTTTCTCCCAAGAGATAATGGCTCCAACACATCAAAGTATACAACACTATTTCTAAATCGAATTGATGTGTATTGTAGTTCTATTCTTATGGACTCAGGTACTGAGACCCATACACCACAAATTGATCTCCATACATTAATAAAGTTCTATGTCTAATCCCAAAAGCATCATAATAAACCATATACTCCACACATGGATCTGGTAGGATCGATATTGGTGCTTATGTCAAATGATTCTTCATCTCCTAGAAATAATTCTCACATGCTTATAACCATTCAAACTTAATCCCATTTTTGTTCAAGCCTAATATCAGTTATTATAATCAGGAAAAGTCCTAGATAAACCTTTGTTAATATCTGGATAACCCCAAAAATCTATAGATATCAGAATTTTTCTTGGGGTGCTTCCAAGACACAACTGCCTAAACCTTATTAGGGTCTACTGACACACCTTCCTATGAGATGATGTTCTCCCTAAGAAGTGTACCTAGTCAATCCATAATTTACACTTAGATAGATTAGTTAATATATGTTGCTCTCTCAGTCTGCTAAGGATGATGTCAAGATTTTGGGCATGATATTCATGTGTCTTGGAGTACACCAAGATGTATTCCACAAACACTACCAAAAGATGATATAGGTATAGGTGGAGTATCCTGTTCATCAAGTCCATAAACACTACTAATGTTTTCTTCAATCCAAACGACATTAAAATGAACTCATATAGGCTACACCTACTTCTAAAATTAGTAATCATTATATTAGAAGTCCCAAATCCTAGAGGATGATACCCCAATCTCATGTTCATTTTTTGAGAACACAAAATATCTTCTCAAATTGTCAAATAGATCATCGATATGTGGAATAGGATACTAGTTCTTCACATTCATTTAGTTTCAATTCTGGTAATCAATGAACAATGGTAGATTCCTATCTTCCTTCTTTGAAGACAACACCAGGGAACCCAAATGAGATGTACTATGATGGGAAAATACCTTATTCTCTAACTCCTCTGGCTAAGTATTGAGTTCTTGAAGATATTTCAGTTCCATTTGGTACAATGTAATTGAACCCTAGTATGAGATAAATAGTAAACTTCATTTCTCTAATAGGTGGCATCCCTAATAATTATTTAGGAAACAAATCATAGAACTGGTCCACTACAGGTGGAAAGAAATCCAAATTTACACCTCCATCTTCTAGCAATAGAATTACAACATGGGCTATGAGCTCTCCTAGTTGCTGAGTAAGTAGACCTGCTCGACCAGCCGGGATATCCCACTCTCCATGGTGAACATATTTTTATCCCCTAGGAGACATAAAGGTTACTTTCCTTTGGTAACAATCTATGTGGGATCGGTATGCGACTAGACAGTTCATACATATAATTTGGTCGAATCCTGATATGCTAATAATGTAGAGATATCAATGAAAAAGAGACTCACCAATCTAACTAGAATATGCCTTACACAAATAGATGTCTCTAGACCATACTCCCAATGGTTTATTTATGGTCATAATTCCTCTAAAAAAATCGACCACCATACTCAAACCATTAACAAGTTTTGTAGATATAAAGGAATGATAGACAATAGAATCAAATAAGGCACTAGCTAATGTAGAAGATAAAAGAATAGTACCTATCACTATCAATGTACCAACCTCCCTATCCACAAGTGTAGGTTTCATTGCATGTAAAAGTTCTTCCCCTAATACTTGTGATTCCGTATGAATCCCTTGAGTGGAACCAATATTATGATATGAGAACTCATTCCCAAAAGAACCAAGTCCACTACCTCTACCGCCTCGGCTAGTAGAACTGCAACTTCACATCTGATATGGTGAAGAAGATCCCATTCTCACACCCTAGTTTTTTATAGCTCCTCTATCACTAATGGTTTACCATGGATTTCTGTATAACCTCTCTAAATTTACCATCTTTTCATAACCTCAACACTACACTGATGGTGAGGTAAAATGTTTTTTATTGTGCCCTGACCAATGATACTGGTGGAAAATCACTATATAATGTTCCTAGTTAACTGAACTTCCCCTAGACACTCTATTTTCAACTAATTTGAAAAAAAATTCAAAATGAATCTTTCTACTTTTTAAATCTGCACCTCTAGACCGTGTATAAGAAACCAACTATCCTATACTAGAAGCTTCCCTGAGGTTCCCTTCAGCTACGAAAACATGATCCACCAACTCAAAAAACTTCTATAAACGAAAGAGGTTAATTTGGTACTTAATATATCGCTTAAGTATATCCTGGAAACATCTCACCATAGTTATATCATATCCTATAAATGCTGAATAAAATTGATATAGGTCTGTAAAGAGTCCAACATAGTCATTCAAGGACATGATCCCTTGAGTCAGTTGTATGAACTCGGCATCTTGTTCCTTCCTCCATGTATCTGGATAAAAGTTATCTAAGAACATTTCCATAATGTCTTTCCATAGAATACCATCAGCCTATCTAGTCCCGGAACGAATGTCCAACCAATGCTTCACTGACCCTCATAGCATATAAGTAGCCAACATGACCCTCTTCTCATCTGGAGTCCCCAAATAGTCAAGTATAGTCTAGATAGAATCAATCCACAACTCATCTCCCTTTGGTCCACCCTCTCCAATAAAATTTGGAGGGTGTTGAAACTAAAATTCTAGTGTAAGGTCATACATATTCATTAAAACCCACCCTAGGTATCCTTTCATTAATTGCAAGAAGCAAGAAAAGTTATCTCAAAACTACTCCATTAATTCCTCACCCATAACTATCAATGCCTCAAGTTCCACTATTGGTAGATCAACACTAGCCATATCCTCTAGTCATACTCTCAAAAGGTGTAATCATGGAGGTATAACTCTACAATAACAAACACACATATTTGGGACCATAAATCAACTTTAACAAATTTACGTAGTAGTAAAATCATAAAAAGTCAAAATAAGTCTGTTCCCCAAAACATCACCATGTGGTTGAACCAGGGTGTTATCACTATCCATAATCATCTTAAACCTAGGTCATGGTTATCAAGGGTATTCTCATTATCAATTTTCATATTCCATTAGAAACCCATTTATTCACATTTTTTTCATCAGTTTACCACTTCCAATTTTATATTAGGCACCATTTTAAATTAAATTTCAAAAGAAAGGAAAAATAGTTCATGTTTATAAAATTACCCAAAACCCATTTTACCTATGTTCCTAAAATTGTACATGTAATAAAATAATGTTGAGTTCTAGGAATTATTCATCCAGACTCAACTATCTTTCCATTCCGGGCCATGATTCAATTATCAGAAAATCTCAAAATAGTTTTCACATCACACAACAAGTGTGTCACTCATTGTGAAATAATATTCAATTATAACATAAAACATAAATAACAACAGTCCCACCCTGGTACATGGGTTTTCCACAATGCATAATTTTTCAACTCCCATGAATGATCTCCTAAATAAGGCTTGAATATTCATAGTCACCAGTCTACCTTTACGAAATAGTAAGAAAATATAAAAAGAAAAGAAAACTAGGATATGATACCACACTATAACATCTCGTCCTGAGTGCCATGAACCGCTATCCTGATATAGTTCACTATGTGACCTAAAGTGCACCTCGCTGTATGCTAGAGGATACCAACTAGCAGCATGGTTCTGATAAGTCGATCATGGGGATACTATACCCTCTTTTATCAGATTAATACACCAATAGAAATAAATAAACAATATAAGAATAATATATAATAATAATAATACCATCAAATAATTATAATCAAAGTAGTAAATACACTATCCAACTAGAGAAGAAAACATTCCATGATAATGTATGTGTCTAATGTATAAAATGAAACTCCAAATAAAAACCCTAAATACTCCCAAGAAGGTCTCAAACCATGTCTTTTTCCGTCATCCATGATCCATCATAACTCATCCACCTCACACAAGGTCATTTCCTTTTACATGTCATGCATCAAGGAAATCTATTTGGGTACCAATCAGGAAGACCGAGTAGGGTGTGAGTACAAATCAATAAGACACCAAAAATGGTGTCTAAACAATATCCAGTCCAATAGTGTATTAAATTCTATAGATAATAAAATGAATGTATTAAATTAATTTTTTTACAATTATTCAATTTTTATTTATTTAACCACCTAAATACCAGGTTCTCGAGGAAACCTGAACCTCAATACCTACTTCAAAACATACCAATGTCTGAGCTATCCCCCAGATATATCATATATCCAGATCTATTTATTACCATTAATTACCACAATTTCTATATGATGAAATACATAAAACATGTAAATCAGTCCAAAATGAGTAATGTGAACTTAGGGATCTAACATCAAGGGTATAATGTGGGTAAGACTAAATGAAGCATAATCTCTTACTTGGTAGGGGGGACACTCTCATGGTCTTTCCCCTTGCCCAGCTCTAAGAGCACCTAAATTCCCTTGGAAATAAAAATTGAAACTCTCACGATATTCTTTCCCAAAGGCTCTCACAACCTTCTTTCTCGAAGGATCTCATGATCCTCTTCCACAAAGACTCACAATCATCTTAACTGAAGGCTCTCAGGTCCCTTAACTTATTCTAAGGAAATCCTTCATGATATTCCTTATAAATCCCTCACTCATACCCCATTTAGGCAATGAGATAATCCATGAAAAAAAAATCACAACCAATTAATATACAAATAAAATCCATATCACAAATCATTCCATTAATTGATTTAAAAATTATTCAATCATATCTATATCTTTAGTTAATTTCAAAAATTAATTAATCACTTCCCTACCCTTAATTAATTCAAAAATTAATTAATTAACTATATTCCATTAATTAACCTAATGATTAATTTATCAAATCAATCCTTTTTAATTAATTCAGCATTTAATTAACCACTTATTTTATAATAATTAATTAAACAATTAATTATTCTTTTCATAATATCTACACACAATAATTAATTTACCAATTAATTATTCAAGCACACAATTTGAATATCTAATAATTAATTAACCAATTAATTATTCAATTTATAACATCACTATTATGTAATTAATACCAAAATTAATTATCTCAATTCACTACATCAATATCCCATAAATAATTACATAATTAATTATCCCCAAATTCCAAAATTCCATAATTAATTAATTCATCATGTTAATTAATTCCATTAGGAAATTTGATTTCTAAATAGATTTATAAATTCTAAAATTTGCATACATGTAATCAAAATCATGACTATGAGATTTTAATTTTAGACTACCTACCTCAATTCATCGATGAACAATCACCCAATAAAAATCCCAAAAAGTAGAGTGGTACATCGACATAGAAGGAGATCTGAATCTTAAGACCCTAAATAAAGATTAAAGAAATCAATATCTTATAAATATATATGTAGATCCAGAATTATAGATTTATATCCCCAAAAAATAGATTTAGATCTAACAAAAATAAAGGATTGATTCTCTTAAAGAAAGAATTGAAAATTGGAGAAGAATGATAAAAGAACCGGGATAGGATTCACTTACTAGGAGAGACGAAGATATTCAACCTGAGCTTCAAATCAAGAATAAAAGAGGTTGTGAATTCTTGGAATTCATTAGGAGTGATTAAAATCATAAAATATGACCTAGGGTTGAATGGGGGTTAATTTCAGATTGAAATGGGTGATCAAGAAATTTAAAAATTAATTTTCAGTAGACTTTAATTCCCTCACACGGTTTACTGGGCATGGGTTCATGGATTACCCTAATCATGAACCTAAACCATGTGACTCATTTATAGGTTTTCATAGTTACTTCTAATAGGGAACACAGTTTGACAAACTGTGTTCCAACCATATAAATATCCACTGTCCAAGGTTGTATGGTTTTCTAGTTTGGGGCACACGGTTAAGGAAAACCCTACACCAACTATAGAATACCCTATTTATTTCATTTTTCTCAAATTTCCACCTAGAAAACTTCATGTTAAAATGAAAATATAAAGTAATAAATACAAAGAAAAATACTAAATTTAAATGAGCTTGAGAAAACTCCAAAAAAGGTCAGGATATTACACATACATATTCTATATAATGGTGGGTTACTCATTATATTTTATCACAAATTTATGTCTAGATTTTTAATTTTAACCTATACACTTAATTTAACCATAATTGGTGAATATTTTTTTTAAAACAATGGTTATATTTTTCCATTACATTATAGTGGATTTATCTATAAAAGATTTTAATACATAATTTACACTATAAAAAATTATTTAGAGAAATAATATTATCAATAAAATTTGTGGAAGAATATATCTTCTTAGAAATCATTGAAGTTTAAACTTGTTTTCATTCCATATTTATTAGATTTTATTCTAATTAATGAAATATTACATTGATTATATTTTTATTAGCCTCAAATAATCTAAAATTTTCCTCATATTTATTTTTCATCCTCTCAATATGATATTTTTACTTTTTTAGTTTTGTACACAGAAATTTGTATCTCTTTTATCCATTTGTATTTTATGTTTAATTGAAGTTATTTAAATTATTAATATCAATACATGTTTATTCTGAATCATGGATCCTCTCTATGAAAATTTTACTTTTCTTATTTTTCAATCATTTACATTTTATTATAATTCATCATGCATGCATCATTTTTTTATAGATCAATAAGGACTATTCTGTGTCTATATCATGTTTTATGAGAGAGTTAAATGTTTGAAACTAATATACCACTATTTTACAGTGCAATGAATTCCAACTACTACTTTATTTTCTCATCATTAATACCCTTGATAAAATTAAATATATATGTGACAACATTATCATGGAAATATTTCAATTAACTTCATTTAAATGTAAAAATAAGAAAGTATTTCAATAGGAATATACATTCCATAGCCTAGTATTAATTATTACAGAAGATCATTTTAAATTGATATAAATTATATCCTACCACTTTTATTACATTTAATTAGTGGTGTACCCCTTTTATCCTTTTTTATATTCTTAAAACTATCATCCTCTTTCTTCTAATTTTTCTTGAATTTATTAGTTGAGATAGAGTATATTTTCTTCTTTTGAGGTAACTGAAAAAATTATTCAAATCTAAACATCATTTATAATGTTTAAAAATTTCCAAATTATTATTATTTTTTTCACATATTGATAAAAAATATGGCACTCATAGTATTCTTTGGAACATCACCACCTCCACTGGTTACCAAATACCCCCAATAGGAACCAAGTGATACTTAAAAGAGAAAATTTAGTACTTTATACTATAATTTCACCCTCTATTATATTACCATAATTAGAATCCCAAAAATCCAACACCATATAAAAATCTAAATCAATTTAAAGACATAAAAATTAAATCAAATATGTAGCATAATATAAAATGTTTTTAATTTCATTATGTCTTACAATTTACTCAACTAATGGATTGTATCCCCGCTAAAAATACATACCACATCAATAATAGTTTTTAAAATTTAATAAATGGGGAGGATGAATTATTTTTGAATATACTCAATTAGATAAATTTTATTTTTTATGGTGAACCAACCCATTACTTCAAACTTACTTCAAAGACTTATTTGGGCTTATCTTTTTTGAAATACCACAAGTAAAATATTCTTCCATGATATTTCAATTTAAAAACTTTTTCTTAGTATTCAAATTTGATGTGAGTCTAATACCAACATTATATATTTATTCCTTTTTTTGATTAATGATACATTCATATTTTTTCATGAGAGATCTATTACACTCATCCTTTTCTCTTAAAATGACATGGAATTCATAAAACCACATAAGGATTATTCATCCTTCTCTAATTCAGTAAAAATTATGATTAACTTGGATTTTCTAATTTTTGATGAGCCATTTTTCTAGAGTTTACAACCTTTTATTTAGTAGTAACAATATTCTTATTATTATTCCACACTTATTTTCATTTTCTCTATGATGGTTACTATAAAAACATTTCTAATAGTACACGATGACCATCTTAGTGATTATTGTTATCAATTAATTCTAAAAATATGTATTTCTCCAAAAGATGTATTTTTATTTATTTTGGATTATCATTTCCTTTATTATATATGTGGTGCACTTCATATTCAAATCTATAACACCATTTATATTTCAATATCTTATAAAATGGCCTATATTATAGAATAAAAATCATCCTTGAATGAAATAATAACTCATGTATATTTTTCTTTGATTAGATTTTGTAACATATTTCCATAAGATATTTATCTCTTTAGAATTAAAACACACATACATATTACGTAAAACAATTCCAATATAACATACATCATCACTAAACCCATTTAATTTCCATTACATTGATAATTAACATGCACCTTCTATTTATTATGTGATTATAGATTTATATATTTATAAGTTCTAATTGTTGATATTTATTTTCATGTGTTATCTATTATTCATTTTATGAGTTATTAATTCATTTAAATATAAATTATATTCAAGTAATTATACTATATTTGGATTTCTATATCCTCTAGTCATGTAAATTCTTATTTATTTTATTTTTTCTATTTTTTAAGCAATTTTTTGAGAGGGGTAAAATTGTCTCTGGGTTATTTATCCTATGCCATTTGTTCCATGATTTCATGCACATTCTCTCAGAATAAATTTCATCACTCCTTCAATTTTGATCACATCCATGAAATTGATTCTTTAAAGGATAAATCTACAAGATTAAAATTATTATTTTTAAAATATTATAATAGTGTTTTCATAATATACTATTATTAAACTTATTATGTATTGTATTTTGAATGAATTAACAACTATATGTATTTTTAAATTAATCAATTAAATTTCCAATATTGAATATCATTGAGAGGTAATATTAATTTTAATATTTTTTAGAAACATATGACATATTTTGAGATTCAAATAAATAAACTAAAACATTAAATTTTCACCTTAATTGGTTATATAATTTTTCGAGGGTCATATCCTTCCTCTTATTCTCATATATTGACATAAATTAATTTATCTGTCTTTATTAATTGAAAATAATTTACTCTAGATTTCAATATTTTCCCTTATTTAAGCCACAATACATTCATTATTTTAGATAATCCATGGATTGATTTTAGATTCACCCATATCTCAGAAGATATACATAAAAAACTTTCATTTAAAACCTCATCATTTATAATACTGACCAAGATCCATTTTGTATTTCTTTAATCAACTCTTTTAAAATGAATTCTCTTATTATAATTATGCTTTATATATCACACAACATTTATACCATTATCCAATAGAAAAAAAGCATATCCATATTCCAAAATTAAATCATAAGTATATAAAAAATAGAGACCTTTATAACAGAATACACTTATTAAAAAATTTATAAATAATATATTTGATAAAATCAAATTCAAGTCATTATATTTCATTTATAATCTTATTTTTGGTGCTAGTAGGTTAGGATGTAATATCTAAGGAACCCTATGTCTAAATTAGGGTGGTTAACTAATAGAAAATTTCTATTTAACCCTTAGACCTCATCAAATATTCTTCCTATGTTATGGAAAAACCATTAAATTGACCATTACCTTGATTTCCCAAGAAACAAATCTCAAAAAATATATAAAAATTAAATAATGAAAGAAAATTTAAAATTAATTGGTTTTCCAACGATGGAATACATATATGGATCATAAATGTGAAAATATAAAAATGTTCTAAATTATTTATATTAACAAACTATTTTGGTGGATATAAGATTTATGAAATTTATCTCTTCACCATGTAAAACTAATCATATAGAAAATTAGGGATGGAATAGAACATCCCAAGGGATTCTCCTTTTATTCCAAAACCATTAAATTATTATGGAATATATTAATCTATTAATATAATTAACTATATCCCCATTATTAGTTTTTCATATATGAAGAAACTCTATATTTTCGGAGATAATGATTCCCACCTTGCCACTCCTCCCATTAATAGAAAGATGTGATCAACCTATTAAAAAGAAGGATAAATCATCACACTTATCATTATCATCAGAATTGAAAGAATACTCTACCATATTATAATAATTAAATAATGTAATTACCAATAATTATTCTTTACATCCTTCTCCAAAAATACAGATATGATCGATACAGTTCTTGTACTGTGATCCTTTAATCCTTGTAGGGGATGTTTCAATGAATCTCTTGTAATTTTATTAATTTAATATATAAAAATTTATGAATAAATGATAAAATATACTTTTAATTATTATTTTTCCATATCCACCTTATCAAAATTTATAATTTCTTAAAATTTTATAAACCTTCAATCAATGATTCAATTATATTTATGTTTTATTTAAATTTTTTGATCATAACACGAATCAAATATGTTTAATTGAAATAAAATTTGTCCATATAATTTGATTATATATCATAAATACCATTTTATATCTCTTATATATAAATTATAACCATATATTTAAATATCTTTATTTTACATAAATAATTACACTGATCCTACTATCATAGTGAAATGATTAAACTATGAAAATATTTGATTTAACAGATTTAGTCTTCATAAATTATGTCATGTGAAATATTTTTAATAACATCCTGAATATGTTCTTCATGAAATAATTACATGTGTCAAAAGTTAATGATTTATTCTAATTCCAAAATAAATTTTCATAACCTTACACATTATGGATGAACATTCAACTTAAAGGAACAATGCATAATATTATTTCCTGATCCAGACATTGAATATAGATCTATCAAATGGTTTAATATTACAGAAATATTATTGTAAAATATCCTAGTTCTTTTGGGGAAAAAATTAAATTAGTTCCAACCAAAGGTACACCAAAATTTCATAATGTGACATATCACCCATTGCGGCATGGTTTATTCTTACTTCACCAAAAACTTCCAAATGTTTCCTTATAACTCCAATCATTCTCAAACATCACTAGATAACTGAATTATCCATAATAAACATCATAGAACACTTTATTCACCCTTAAAAACTATATAGTGAATTATCACTTTAAAATACATCCTAAACTTATCCATGTAGTCATTAGATTTATTATTCCGAGACACCACTAAATATGGTTTCCATGCATGAGAAATATATACATATTTCTCTATATATATCCAAGTTCATGTATTGGAATGTTAACATATCTATGGATATCATAATCACAAATTTCTAGGATATTCCATAATTTCACAACTTGGTTTGACCAACACTCCCTTTATACTTTATTAATTTCTTATAAAATCAAACTACTTCCATTTTCAATACTAACGAAAAGTAAATACATTATAAAAAATATTTTTCACTATTTATTTTCTATGATTATATAGATAGATTTGTGGGTTTGTTTTTTGGGATGTATTTAACTACAACTAAATATGAGTGTATTTATTTTTCTTTTATGATAAATCTTATATTTTTGTTTTGAATTTGATTCTTATACCAATTAGGATAGATTTTTTCTAGGGTTGTTGAAAAGTATTTCACATTAAATTGAAGGGATAGTTACATAGTCATATGAGGGAACTATTAGTGTTATTTATTATTCTTCTGTTTATCAATGTTTTTATTTACCAATTAAGGATATTATTCTCTTACGTCTAGAAATTTGGAAAAGTTACTCTAGTATGATAAATATGATGGTAAATTCTTTGATTTAAAGAGTGTATTTTAATCTTCAACTATTCTTATTTTAAATAAAATATAGGTGATAAATGGGTGGTTTATTATGAGATTTATTATTTTATATTAGACTAAATATTAATGAAAGCTGGAGGAATTGTAAAAAATGAGTATTATAACCATTCACCACACAAGAATAATTACTATACACATGAAATTAATTTTAATATGGTGACTGACATTCTTATGAGTATGAAATTTTCTTTTTTAATGAGAATGTTTCTATGTATACTATTTAGAAAATCACGAACTATAAATTTTCATAGTGTGATTTGAATCTTCAGTAAAAAATATTGGTAATGTATATCATTTTATTTTTATAAGATATATAGTCCCAAGAAAATGGAATTTCATTACTGATATCTGATCATGAATTCCCACGTTGATGTGCTTTATAAATTGAATGATGTATGGATACTTATCTCATGTATCTTTGAGTTTCCTATTGAATTATTAATAGAAGATGATTTTATAGTCATGGAATTATTAACCAAAAAATAATATTTGATATTATGATTAAAATATGGTTATATTATAGATTTTATGAATCATTTTTTTTAGAAATAAAATATGGTAGGGGGATATACTTAGTTGGACCCTTGATACTAATTATTTTTTTATATATTTTCAAGGATTTATTTTTTATTTTTTCTTTAGGATAATAGGTCATATATGAATTTCATATTCATAAGTGGGGAATTCATCCAAAATTTGAAAAGCCACAAAATAGTGTTTGAAAACACTATTAGAGTCCATCAATGAATTAGTACATCGATTTATTTAGTTTTAGGTTCCTTATTTATCAATTGGTAAAGGATGAATAAAACAAATAGTAGGTCAGATTAAGTAATTAAAAATCTGCGAGTGTAAATTGTAAAATGCTACGTTTTTCTATTTTTTAATGTCACTGAAGAGTAGATATTTAGTTTGTGTTGTCATTGATTAATTAACCAATGTTACATATTTTTTTCTAATTATGAAAAATCAGATAGATGAAAAGATTAGTTATCATTATATATAAGATATTATGATAATTTTTAGGCTACCTAAAATTATTATATATAATCATGATGAAATATATAGATATCGATTTTTATAAAATTGTGAAAAAGTTTTTGGATACTATGGGGAAGATGAGAATAATTTACCATCCATAGATCAATGTAAAGTCTCAGTGTACAATAAATATTCATAAGGATATTCTTCATGTATATATCTCATATCATGTATATTCATATGATGAACATATTTTTCTATAGATTTTTTATATAATCATAGACACCAATATTCATTCTGTATGGATCTATTTGAGAAATATGTAAATGTTTGTTTCAATTGACTTTATGATAGAGGGAAGTTTTTGACGATGTATAGTTGAAAACTAAGATATTAGATATGAATTAGAATAATAAGAATTCATATTTCTATCAAATATGCCCACTTCTCATATTTTCTATTTGGAGTCATAATTTTTTTAATATCTCACATCAATGGGGACATTGATGTATGAAAAAATTATTACCCCTTATCTTTTATGGAAAACATATTTTGTTGGACTACATTTTTTTTCTATTTAGATAATTCCTTGGTGGATCATCTTTATCTTTACTCCAATATTATTTTTAAATTAGGATAATTGGAAATGAAAAATAGAATATCACCATATATAATATATTTTAAATTTAGTTTATCTATTATATTTTTTCCATTTTAACTGTAATTGAGAGAAATCAAACAAACATTTTAAATTTCATAATAACCACTTTCCCATATTAGGAATATCCATCCTGTTTATTACCGTTTATTAAAAGTATCTTCTACTTTTTTCAATTTAAACTAAATTTTCTATTTAACGTCACTCTTTTTTATGACTACGAAAATTTCTCATTTAATTAGTCATTGAAATTATATAAAATTTATACTAGGGAAATGTATTAAGGTCATACTCATTAAATATAGAAACCCTATAATATATATATATATATATATATATATTATTTGTCTTAACTTCTTAACAATAATAGAATCTTTAAGAGTCTCACCAAATTCAATAATGGTTACCATTACCATATAGAATCCTATAATTAATCCACCGAGAGGTTCATATTCAAGAATGTGTATGTCTTCAGTCATAGCATGGTGAATTTAAAAGTCTTCTTATTTAACATTTAGAAACTATTTATAGATTTTCTATAAATTATCATTAATTGGTTCACCTATAATAATAAACTATAATTTGATAATGTTATTCTTTAAATGATATTATTATATTATATTTTTTGCATGGACCTCATTTCATATGATTTTTCTATTAAAAAATTCATCATTTCACTTTATATATGAGGGATTTTTCCATTTATAATGGCTTCAAGAACATCCAAGCTAATTGATAATAGGTATGAAAAAATTTTACACTTTCATATGTTGTAATAATTTATATTAAAAATTTTATCATTTCATCCAAGAAAATATCATTATACACAATAAACTAATATGATCCATAGTGTATATAAAAATACATAATGTATCTCAACTTCAAGAATTAATGTCCAAACTCCTTTAGATCTTTGGTTGAAAACATTAGAAATATATTATACAAATTAAGGGTCACACATATAATGCATTTTCACTTATATTGGGTTGAATTTTTTAAAAACTATTCAATATTTTTTTAAATATTTATTCACAATCAAACTATATTTATTATTAGGGTGATAAATCATCTTATTATAATACACAAACAAAAACCAAGAAGAAACGAACATCAAATTGATAAACCATATACTAGTTTCACTATTATAAAAAAAGGTTAAATATTTGGGATGGATTTGAAATTCAAGGATCATAAGATCCACTATAAATCATCAAATATAAAAAAATACTAGGATTTATTTTTAAAATATTTATATAAAAAATATATATTGTAAAATTAATTAGTGCAATCACATTTATCAAAATTTCCAAAAAATAAGTGGAATTTAACATGTTCAACACATATCAATATTGTGAGGAATATATAATCAATATCATAAACTGGTGTTCTTACTTATTCTTCCCTCAATTTTTTTATTCTTTCTCTAACCTTATAACTCTTCCCTCCTTCTACTCTCATTTAGACATGTAACAAACCCAATAGTTTAGCACATATTTCTTCTCTACACTCCATCCATTTAAAACTGGTTTTTTTAATTTTAAATAAGTTTAAAAAACCTTGTCATAGTAGACACCATCATGGTATAACATAGTAGCTACTATGAAATTTATATAAATTTCCTCAGAAAAACTATTTTTAATTTAGAAGAATTGAAGTGTAAGAAAAAAACTATTAAAAAATACCTCTTAAATATCTATTCTTCCATAAAATCATAATTTATCAAACAACCCATAAGGTCCATCCAACCAACACTATTATTATAACCATAATTATTGTTGTAAGGAATATACCCAAATCAAAACTACTTCTTTTATGGTTAAAAAAACCTGACACAAAAAATAGCATATACTTAAGAAAATAAAATCCTAATTATTTCAATTTTAAACACATGTCATGAATATGAGTATAAGAATAATCAACTATATGAAGAAATAATAGTGATATATATATATGTAATATTATATTCTATTTTATTTAAATTTTCTATAGGATTATATTAAAACCATTGTGGCATAACAGTGTGTATGACATTGTAATTTCATATACAGAACAATTTTGTAACACCCTAAGGATTAAAAAATAAATTTAATGTAATTCATACAATACTGAGTCTCTACGAAAAAACAATTTTATTTAAAAAATAGTTATAACCTTTCCATTAAACATATTTTTTTCACTTCTATGAATCGAATTTTGAAAAAAGGACATTGATAGTTGCGATGTGTATGATATTTAGAGTATAATAGGATCAACTTAATTTTTTATTGAATTTTAACTTGACCCTTTTGAATAGTAAGTTCACCCTTATGAGTAGTAATATGACACTTATGAATAGTAAATCTTCCAAATGAAAAGTTACCTCATCCATGAATGAATAAATAAAATTTAGAGTTCTTATAAATGAAGGTATGATATAATTATTTCATAGTGTATGTAAATAAATGTTTTAGAAATAATTAATTACGTATTTGTATTTTTATAAAACACAAATGATTATTTACAATTTTTTAATTAATATAGTGATTCAAAAGAATTATTTTGATAAAATGTTATCATAATTTAATATTTTTATGTCTTATGATTGTAATATAATTTTATGAGATCTATGTTATTTTTTAAAACTGTCATAACATCAGTTATAATTTTAAAATTGGCATTTTCCAAGTGAATAAGGAATTTAATTTAAAATTTAATTTATCATATTTATAATTTTTTTCATAAAATAGAGATCATTTTTTTAATTCTATATGTCAAAAAAAAATTCGGATGAATTTTTAGTGAATAGTAAGTAATGCAGTTTTTAAGAAAATACGATATTTTTGTGACAATGTCAAGAGAAATTCATGTTATAAAATTTATTAAACTTATAGAACAAATAAATAATGATTCTATAAGATAATATTTTTATATAAATAATTTAGAACCTATAAATTATAAATTTCTTGATAAGTATAAAAAAATAATTATTATTGTTGATATAGTGCCTGCACAGTGCTGACAAAGTCAATTTAGTCCCTTAAAAATAATAATTAAGGGATAAAAACTATTTTCACAAACATGTTATTAATTATTAAATATAATGGAAGTTTTTTATTGATAAATTAATTATTTTTATTACATAATATTAATCTTATCCAAATGCATGTTCCATGCTTGCGGAGGGAATGAAAAGAAAAAATAACAAATTGAAGAAGTTTTCTTGACATGTATATGAGTGAATATGTATAATCAATGAATATTGAATTTTATTTTAAACCTAATGAATTTATTTTTATAATATTTGTTTTTTTAGTTTTTATATATTAAATAGTTAGCATTATTGCTTATGCAATGCTGATGTAATTCTTGTGCAAGTAGAAGAAATAAATAAATAAATTATTATTATTAAATTTATAAGAATACATAATTTTACCATAAATGTATAAATTTATATGGATATGTGAGGATTTTTTGATATATATTTTTTATTCAAATTGGATATATTTTGGACCCAAAAGGATCACATTAGTCTCTTTATATAATTTTATTAAAAACAAAGACAACTTGTTCACACTATAATTTTCAATTAGTATTGTATTTTACTATGATATTTCCATAATTGTTTTCCAAAAAATAAAACTATTTTGGAATCTAATAGGATTATATTTCTTATAGAATTTTATTTTTCATTTTTAGTTAACAAATAATTATATTAATGGCCTGAATATTTATGATATAATAAGTATATAATTAATGAATATATAAAATTATTGATTTTAAAAATAGTAATATAAATAGAATTTGATATTTTTATATCAATAAAAGATTTATATATGTAATTATAATATGTATATGATATAATAAAAAATTTCTTTTTAATTAAAAATTTTTCTAATGTGCTAAAATTCATGACTGTGAATAGTTTTTTAATTTGAAAAAAATTATTTTTCCAGGCATAAAATATTTTATTAAATTATAGAAAAATAAAACAAATCATGAAAAAGTCCAAAAATGATAATATTAATTTTAAAATGGTATTTACTATGATTTTTTAGATATTTTTAAGTCTTAAAACTTATAATTAATTTATTATATTTTAATAAATCCAGTACTTCCTATGTTATCCATCACCTCAATATTTGAAGGAGCCCCCCTCCTTTCGAAAGTTTCATCACCTTAAGAGATATTTATCATATAAAATCTACCAAATTCCATCCTCCTAATCCTTTAACACATTATAGTGCTTTAAGTATTACAAAAACATCACTTCCAAGAGCCTTAAGGAGGTCCTTAAAGAGAAATTTTCCAAAGGTAAGACTCCTTCTTCTCTTTCAAATTATTTATCACCTCTTCCTTATACCAACCTATTATCCAATGATTGAAGAAAAATAAAATAAAATATATATAATTTTTTTTGTGTTCATGGTAAAATCATCATAGAATACTTAATCTTCTCCTTTTATTCCTAAATAACGAAGTCATCGTCCGTGGTGTGTCAATTCAACACCTTCATGGATGATGAATACTCGTTTCCATTTTAAAGAAATATTGGGATGTTTTAATTCAAATGTAATTTTTTAAAATAACCAATATATATATATATATATCAATTATGGATTATTATCTTTTTTTAAAAGGAATACCATAATAAACCAACCTTGGAAACAATGAAAAAATGCACCCAAAACAATGGAAGTAACAAAATATTATTACTAAATGGGTGGAAAATGTTATAAGAAGATTATGTAAGGTATTATAAACATGAGTTTAGTTATATAATAAATCATTATAACTATTAAAATAATTATAGATGAGGTTTGAACAAATTTTATGGATATCTAACCTGAGGTAAGGGATATCTTAACTGAATTTTCATTCCTTGAGTTAAACATTTATGTCATTGGTTATGTTTTTTCAAAAAAATTTGTGAATGAAATATGATTTTTTATACTATATAACCACTTATATTTTATGGATTTATATGTTTGACACATAATTTTGTGATTCATTTATCCTCAATCTAATGATATGATCTTTATAAGGGTTTTCTACCTGAAACTTTATTTTTTCTTTGGGTTATTATTCCACTATCTTTACCCCAATTTAATTCTTCCGTTTTTGTTTACTTCTTTAATATTATTTCTATATGTTCCAAAATCATATATCCAGATCATTATATCTATATTTTATGGATAAATATATGTTTTAAAAGGCCTCCCTCTCATTTTTTCCCGACACACAAGCCTGATGATGAGGAACATCTCAATTTCTTACCAATTTTCTTGTACCATTAATAATCTATCTTAAGTCAATATTATTTTTCTAAAATCACTAATTTTTCCATGAAAAAATATATTTGTTTATTAATGTTCTTATACAAACAATTATGACAAAATAAAAAACAATTTTCCAAAAGAACTATTCTTTGCAAAGTAAAAGTGGTATTTATCTCAAATTCCTTGATGATTTTATTTTATTATTTATGTCTATTTCAAAACATCTATTGAATTTTATAATTTATTGATATTGAAATATTATTATTTTCATAAACCATATCTTATTAAGTGTTTTATTACTGGTTTAACTTTGTATATTCTATCTTGATACAATTCACCATGATACTCGGATTGGATAGTGATTATTACAGATTGGGGAAGGATATTTACATTTCATATGGTCATGTTGTTAATTTTTATCCCCATTAATATGATTAATTAATTATAAATTGAAAGTGATGTGTGTATTACTCTATAGCCTCATGATGAATCATTAGGTTTCATGATAAAAATAATAATTGGGTTTTGGTAGAGGCCTTACCTTAGTATTTTTAGACATCTTGGATGAGGCCTTGACAATAGGTTTTAGATGTACGAAATTATGAATTCCCTCATTATGATATTAGAAATTGATAAACCATGTTATATTTGACTAGTAGAATAGAAATGATTAAGGTTCACTCTCTTATGACCAATTTTATGGATTTATTAACTCAACTTTCTTCCTTCCATATGATACTCATGTTTATTTTTTAAAGGACTATATGTTAAGTTATTCACCATGCTTAATGTTTATGTTTATGATAAATTCTACTATAATGTATAATCCCAATACTATTGATATACTTAACGTAAATTGAAATTTATGTATATATAATCTCATAATTGTAAGCATGGTTCCATTGAAGACATTTCTCATTTAAATACTTCATAATGGTTTGTGATAAAAATTTCACTTATCATAAGAATATCCCCTGATTGTATTCAATTGTTTATAAATGAAGCCTACTAAAAGGAATGGGAACCAGCTCAATGGACATAATACAATGAGTGATAATGATTGTTTCTTCGATGGATTTAAGATAGTTTTTTTAAGGGAAGAAGTTGCTCAAAAATTCTTATCATATGAGGAGATAATATCAAATCCCAAAAATAAGGATAAAACAATTTCTTTGTATTATGTCTTTATAAGGAATAAAGGTAAGAATATAATAACAAGGAAAAATATAGAAAAAGAAAATAATGGAAAGAAGTGTTTTCCCACAAGTAATAATTATGGGAGCCAACACCTTGGTATATGATTGAAAGGAAGGATAGTTTTCTAAGTGTAGAGATAAAGGCCACAATTATTGTGATTTCAAGGGTAATATTTTTTTTCCAATGTAAATTTTTTCAAATTCAAGGAGATTGGACACTATGCAAATAAATGTGCCATGCATCAAAATAATATACACCAAAAGAAGAAAATAGACCGTGGTTAAGATTATGCTAATACCACAAATAAAGAGAAATAATTATTGTTCTTATTTTTAGATTCAAAATTATATATTTTCAGTATTTTAATCAATGATATACTAGTTATAGGAATTATAGAATATATAATTATTATATTGTAGTACAATTTTATTAAGTATTTGGGGTCGTATTGTAACGCCCCGACCCCAGAAGCCAGAGTCGGTGCATTATTTTTTATATTTTCATAACTATAAGGAATAAAATCATGATGGACCAATAAATTTAGCTATATTAGAAAGTAAAATTACATAAATTATTTCCATAATACATTATAAAATTATAAATACAAACAAGGCACATAATAAAACAGAATAAACTGCATCAGTGAATACTTATTCAAAGATTTATTCTTTATAACATTGGGAATGGAAACACAACAAGGGTAAGATAAAATACTCAATAATAGTAAGTAAAGATGAATAAATAATGAATCAATATAAATAAATTAACATGTAAAGGAAGAAAATGATAATACATTCCATTCAAATAACTAGATAAGGAAATATAAATATGGAAATGTAAGAAACTAAAGCTCATGCCATATAAATATATAAATTGATAATAAAAAATATCCATATATATGTCCAAAAAAAAATCATGGATAAATAATAATTGAATCTAGATGAGGGAAATTCTTAATTATTGGATTTCATCTCTGAGGCACATGAAAACCTATTTCTATTAAGACCTTTCACAAGAAGGTTTAAAAATAATGATAGAAACTTGTTTTAATTTGGATGACTAAATTGTCTCATGAGAACCTGTCGATGCCTTGAGGAAATATAAAAATTATGGGCTCTAAATTTCATTTCTAGTCTAAAATATTATTCATACTAAATAACAAAATGAATAATATGTCTTATCAAATATCTATATTGAATAAAGAATATAGTTTTATCAACAATTTCCCAAATAATAAAATAACTGTCCAAGTAGATACTTTATATAAAATGGTATATGGATTAGGAAATACTAATATATATTATATGAGAATATAGACACTCAAGTTGATTTCCAATGAAAAATGATTACAATAAAGTAATTGTTTCAATATAAGGTTATTAATCACATAATTAAGTGAGACTGTAAAGATAATCTTTAAGAATATGTTTTAGGAACTCAATCATTAAACATCCCAAATTGTCACATACCACCTGAAACATTTAATTCATAGTCCAAATAAAGGGATTTTTTTTCATACCATGAAGTAAAATTATTCATGATATAGTTTATAAAAGGGGTGTTGGATACACTAAACAAAATAAGTAAGTGTTTTATATAGCGTATTCCTTACAAAAAAAGTAAAACAAGAATCCATTACATTGAGTTTTTTTAGGTGAAAATCCTTTAACTTCATGTATAAGGGTTTTAAAAATGTTATTAAATTATAATATAACCATATTAATATTCATGATATCATATATGACCCTATAATAATATCTTTTTACTCTTTTTTTTAATATCCTTTCATTATTTTAACTAATTAGGATGTTAATTTCATTGTTTGTTGAGTATGTTTTAACATGTTATTTTTTACTCCTGTTAATTATATCATGGTTTAATTATCTTAATAATTTAATAAATAAATTTTATATCATATATATCTAGTATATATTTATTTATAATAGTCCTTAATATTTTGATATTTGAAATGAAGTGGACCATCCATGGAGACGGTAGGCCGTACGTACGCATGAACACTACCTAAATTTGTTTTTTATATTAAAATAATGAAGTATAAATGATACATATGTATCTTATAATCCAATTATAATATATATGTTATATATTTTACATAGTTTTTTTAAAACTATCCTTTATTAGTTCCATGTATGGTATGAATGAGTTATTTATCTTTGAGGGGGAAGTAGTCCACAATTCCTCAAAAAAATTATCATATTTAAACATGATGAAAAGCATAAAGTTATTTTATAAATAGAAATTAATGATTAATAAGAAAATTATAAATATCATATATAATATATATAAATATTTTTTCCATCATAATGACCACTATGATTTGTGGTAATAGAAAAATGAACAATTATCGTTTTATAAGGTAGTATTTTTCCGTACACAGAAAAAGTATGTTCATTACCCATTATATAGAGGTGTTTATAAGTGTAGATAAAAATATTAACATAACAAATACTATTATATTTACTATTATTTAGTTCTTATATAATTATGGAAAAAATACCTTTTAGGGGGTGGAGAATGGAAGTGAAACTAGAGAGCTTAAGAGAAGATGTTAATTCTAAATTGGGTAACTTCTTTTGGTTTGAAAAAAAGCTTATTGGAACGATTTCATCCAAAGGGGAGGAATATATGATGATGTTAGGGATTTTGAGATACTAATTTCTAGGTTTTTGTTCTTGAAAATGTGGATTTAGAGGTGTGAGGAAGTGGGAGAGGTGGTGGCCTTTTATAGATACAGAAAAGGACTCATTTGGAATTTTTGAAAAAAAGTTAGGTATACACATGTTCTTATCTAATAAAAAGTCATAAAAAACGATAAAAAACAAATAATTGAAGGTTTATGGCTAATATATGGCCATAAAATGGGTTATGGAAAAGTGTATAAGTCATTGTTTCCATTAAGTTATTGGTTTAGTCCTTTATTAATTTTTACTTTCACTACCACAAAACAGGGCAAGGGAAGCGCTGCCCTTTATCAGCACTAAACAGAAAGTGCTGATAAAGTGGTATTCCTTTATCAGCGCTATCTAAAAGCTCTGATAAATGTTATATTTATGAGCGCTAAAATAAGAACTGATAAAGGGTACACCTTTATCAGCGCTTATTTTAGCGCTGATAAAGGTCTCTCTTTATCAGCACTAAAAAAGCGCTGATAAATGAATGTTTTATCAGCAATTTTATTTTAGCACTGATAAAACATACCTTTATCAGCGCTTTTAACAAGCGCTGATAAAGGATCCGTCGGTTTATATTTAATAACCTTAACAGGCCATCCTCGCTCGCACGCGGTCAAGCTTTCGCGGAAGCTGAACCAGGCCCCTCGCCGCCGCGACCTCGTCGTCGTCGTCCTCCTCGTCGTCGTCCTCCTCCTTGTCCTACCCCCTCCTTGTCCTCCTCCTCCTCCGCCGCTGCCACCGCCTTTTCCCCCGCCTTCTCTGCCGTGACCACAACTGCCTCTACCGCTCCCGCTGCCTCCACCTCTTCCACGGCCGCCACCTTTGCCGTCGCCGCTGCCTCTGCCTCCGGCGCTGCCTCCGCTACCATTATTGATACTCATTTTTAGGTAATTTTTTTTTCTACCGCTTGAATTGAACGTGTGAAATTCTGATTTAAGGTGTTATTGCAAGAGTCAATGGATGATATAATTGATAATGGTTTTTGATTCATGGTTCTTTACATATTATAGAATTATAGAGGAGCACTGGAGACCTATGTGGTTGTTTTAGCCATTAAACATTCAGGTATAGAAAGAGATGTTGTGGTTGATCTGGAAGAATTTAATCATTACACAGAGTCATAATATATTCAATATGAACCATTGGAATCAACTTCTATTGTTTTATGTTAGTGATTAGGTCTTTATCGTAGTTTCACATCACTTGGGACATTAGAGGCTAGGTTATCAATGTCTGTTTGCACCGTGTAATGGGATAAAAATAATGATTTTTGGTCACTAGGGAGTATTTCTTATTGGTTTCAGTTACGATCTAGTTTGATAACTATCCATGATGTGTTTAATATTTTCTATTTGAGTAGGTATATACCACATCATTTACATGTGATTAGATGGGGGATGTTGATCTTGATCCTGATAGGACTTTGGTTCCCCAGCCAATTCAGATTATGAATCTGTAGTATAAGGTACTCCATGATTAAACAAACCCGAGTCTAGTTAATGTGGTAGTTCAGACAATATATCCATGATAGATGGGGGAATGAATCTTTGATGAGGTAGTAGTGTCCTTCTTCATTAGAGGATACATGATCTTGATGGATTTTTGGGCTGAAATCATTTATGGTCAGGAGATTATAAAATCTCATTACATTTTATGTGAGGTATGTTTTAACATTTTTTGGATTTTTTTGGTTGAGGAATGCTGAGAAAGGATTTAGAGGACACATGTATTGGTAAATTTAGTGATCTTTAGGGAATTTTGAGAAACAAAACAGCATTTTTTACCATATTATAAGAAATTACATGACGTGTAAATGGAGTACATGACATTTAATGACCTCCAAAAATGACACATTAATTGGATGCACAATGTGACAATTTTACAAACATTGTAAGGGTTACATATCATTTAAATAAAAAATATAATGTTTTAAATGAAAAGTGACTTGTTTTTTAGTCAAGAGGATTACACGATGTGTAAATGTATTACATGTAGTGTCAATGTCACAGAAATGGTTTTTTGGGATCCATAGAGTTCTTGAGGCTTCCTATTTTTTACAAAATTATCTTCTTGGATAGATCTTTATCCCGATGATATTTTGGGTCACACCCTCCCATCTAGTTCACATTGTTCTATGCTTGATCACTATTATGGTTAGATTTCCTTTCTTGAGGTATGTGATCCTTCTGATTCCTATTTGGATTTTTTTCACCTATGGTTTGGATAAAAATTAGTGATCAAATAGTGATTTCTATCAATAAATTTAAATTTATTTGCATTCACTATATTTTGGGGTTTGTGGGATGTGGTAAATGGTGTAATCGGTTTTAGATTATTTTATTCCTATGGGTCTCCCCTATTTTATGTTTTATTTTCAGTTGAAAATATCCTCTACTGTGCGCCTCTCCTCTACCACGAACACACCTCTACCGTGTGCTTAACGACACCTTCACGGTGAGTTTTCTCCTGTTACTCATTGGTTTCTTCTTGTTCACATGTTATTACTATTTGATATTGATGGTTATAATGTGAAATGTATGGGCTAAATGCCCCGCTGAAAATCGTGGCCGTTGGTGGTCCTTGTTTGCGCACTAATTGAATTGAATGTTGGTTGGTTCCTGTTGAACATTGGAATATATAAATTGGAAATTTATGTATACTTGACTTATGAATGGACACTCCAGGATGATAAAACATCTTTGATAACCCATGATTTTACAAAAAAAATTGAATAAGGGATGCTTTGTAAAATCTAAAATTTTGATTGTTTCACGAACAACGTCTTATTCTATAAGGGAGACTCATACTAGGTAATGAATTCTGAGGAGGAATCCACTGATGGAATGAACGCCATCCCATCACCCTGTTTCGATCAAGGAGAAGACATCTCTTTATAAGTGATGAATGTCACTCACCTTTGTAACGAATGAATGTTTGGTACAATGCACCGCCATCGAACGTCAACATGCTCCAGGCAACGTGCCCCTACAAAAAGTGTCATAAACATATGTAATTCTCAATCATATATGGCATACCATTTTCTCATAGGGACATATCCAAAAACAAGATATAAAATGAGGTTCCCTATAAAAGACTATAGTATAATTAAATCAATGTAAAAAGATAATCTCAATTAAAAATTTAATTTTGATTTTCTTATAATTTTGTTCATATAAATTGTATATAAATTGAGATTATTTGGTCATCCAATTGATCAAAACCCATATTTAATTCTTCCATCGAGGGGTACTCAAAAACCTAACCTAATATCCCACAGAAATCTTGTCCCACTTCCATGTCAGAACTAGAAGTAGTTGAAGAAAACCTGAAGGTCTCTAATGCTCAGATTTGATGTGTTGGTATGTATAATAATGGGATAAATTTTCATTGATATCTCATTTAATACATGGACACAAGAATCTTCATGGTATATCATATAACATCTGATTAGTACATTGTTACACTTCCAATGGGGAATTATGGAATTCCATAATAACAAAAACAAATCATTGAAAAAGGTACAATATAACAATTCTAATAGGTGTTTCAGACATGTATTGGGGCTAGAGGGATGTCATTGGGTTTTGGGAGGATATTAAAGTTGATTTGGGTATTAATTCTATTGAAATTTAGTAGAATTAGGCTACTCATAGTTTGAAAGGGTAATTCACAACATGAATGCATTTAATAGGGTGATAATGGTCGTGAATGGGGAAAATGGGTCAAGTAAGGGTTTGGACCCAAAATATAGTGATGTCACCACTTGGTTCATTTCATGTAACATGATTTAAAACTTATTTTTATGTGGGTGATGGGTTTATAAAGTATAAACTTCCTCAGGTTTCTTTGTTTGGGAACCAAGTTCTTAGGGGTGGCCAAACCCCATTCCCCTCCTTCCTTCCCCTTAGACCTGAGTGGATTATCAGTTGTTCGTCATTTCGAATCAATGTGGTATCTTCTCCTACATCTTCCTTGATTATCTAACTTCTTTCTCAAAGATTTGAATTCAGTTTTTAGGGTTCTAGGTGTAATTATTATATCATAGTATGGATAAATCATTCTTCTTCAAGGGACTTTTATATATGACTCTTAGAGTATGTCTCAAAATTTCATAAACTAGTAATCAATCATTATTTGATGCAGATTATATTTTGTAGAAGATTAATTTATGGGTTTTCAAAAATTTAGGCTTAATTTGTCATAAATTTACTAATATAGATTGGGGATTTCGTGTTTTCTAGGCTTAGGGGTGCATCAGGAGTGGATCACACCTAGTTTCTCAGCATTCTGGCTTTGTTGGATTACACGATGAGTTTGGCACCTATTATACCATGCTGGATTTTTGGTTAAAATTAACTAATTATGTAATTTAATGTTGTTTGACATTAATACATGTGATCATGGACTCAGTTGTGGTTGGTATGAACTGATGATAGTTTATTGGACTTCTGGTTGAGGTAAGGGCATTGACCTAATTGTGTCTCTTGGTTAATTGGTTATTTTATGTTTTGTGCATCACTAGTATAATTCCATTTAGAAACCCCATTCTTTATTTCATTATTTTATTACTAACATAATATTTGTTTTCTTATGTAGGTGAAATATTTTTCCTCAATTCGAATGCTTTTTTCGGAAACCACCACCATGGATGACAATTTTTTAGAGCGGATGGATGCAAAAAGGATGGAACATCATTATTTTTTAACTGTGCTGGATTATTGTAATTGTAACCAAATTAAACATTGCTTGAAATGTATATAGAAGTGTTGTTTTGTATTCATGATTTCAAGTAAATGTATGTAGCATTTTTTTTTCTTCTGTGCTTTGTGTGTGGGTGTTGTTTGTGCTGTGTGTAGGTGTTGTTTGTGCTGTGTGCATGTGCTGTAATTTGTCCAGGTTCTGTGCAGGTTCTGTGTAGGTTTTGGTTTTGCATAGGATCATTGGCCTTTATCAGCGCTAGTTAAGCGCTGATAAATGGATAACATATCAGTGCTATTTTGAGCGCTGATAAAGGTAGTTTTTATCATCACTCAAAATAGTGCTGATAAAGGTAGTGTTTATCAACGATATTTTCAGCGCTGATATATTATACATTTATTAGCGCTGAAAATAGTGCTAATAAAGACTACCTTTATCAGTTTTTTCTTAGCGCTGAAAAAGGGGACCCCCCTTTATCTTCACCGAGATTAACAGTGCTTTTTTAGCGTTGTTAAAGGCTGGTTTTAGCGCTATTATAATCCATATTTGTAGTAGTGTTTTCCTTAATCACTATAATTAATATTAATCACTTTCACTATTCATTTTGGTAAAAAGGTTAATTTATATTATTAACATAAAAATATAATATTGATTTCAATGATGTATGTATGTTTTTCAAAATTCAAATCACAAAAGCTGGGAAATTAAAAATAATGCTTATCGTGTTGACCGATGAATTAACTGGTTTTAGTTGAAAAATGTTGAAATGTTTGTAATGTTTTTATATTCAATTTCAAATTTAAATTGATTATAATGAACTAAATGTATTAATAGATTTATAATTGATCTAATGTGACATTAAAAAAAATTTAGTATAAAATTTAATGTTAATAATTATTTAAACAAAAAGGCAGTTTGTAACTAAAATGCTGTATTTTTTTCACTATTCATCAAAAAAATAAAGCTTCTCATAAAAATACCAAAAATTCACCAGAATATAATTATGAAATTATGAAATAAAAAATTAATTTTATTTTATCAAATTAAAATTTTAAAATTTTCAACATTCATAATTAAAATAGGTGCACCCTTAAAAGGCGGTAAAAAATATTTATAAAAAATATACGTTTGTATGTGTAAAATTGGGTTTCTTCTAATATTATGCTTATAAAAAAATTGTATGAACATAAAAAATATATTATTAAATATATTAAAATAATTAAATAATTGTAATTGATTAGGTTTATTAAGACAAAACTCCTTTGGAAGTATAAAAATAATAATATTTCTTTTTATATATAATTGGTTCTTATTTTCATTTCTCATTAATTGATACCCCATGAATTAATTTTAAATTTATATAAACCATAAATAATTATATGTTAGTTAATAATATTAATAACCAGTAAAGTAATTGTTAGGTTATATCATATTATATTGAATAATAATATTATAATAATACATAGTTTTTTAGCAAAACTCGGTCTTGCGTGTAACACAAGCTATAAAGGAAGGTCGCTTGTGCATGTAACACAAGATAACTCAATGTTGAATAAATACATAAATTCAATTTTAAATATTATATATGATATAATGTATTTGGATATTATATTCCCTTATATGATTGGTTTCATGTGTTATACATGCTATCAAATACAAGGTTCTAACTTTAGAATTTTAGGGGTGCTACATTCTCCCCCTTTAATTAAATTGCATCCTCACAATTTGAACATAATATTAGTAATATATGGATAGAAAATAAACTTTTGATGAAAAAACCACATCGTAAATAGTTTTAATAACACATATTCTTAATAAGAGAGAATGAAAAGTACAATGGTCACGTATCCAGGTTCCCTATTAAGAGATCACAGGTGGGAAATGGAAACATAAATACAGAAGAAAAATCTAAATATCATGTTCTAATGGAGAGTGATAGAAAACATGTTCAACTGAAAATAGTTGACCAAAAAACCATAATCTAGTGGTGTGAATAAAGGCCTTTTATATCATAAAAAATGATGATAGTAGGAAACCATTATTGTTTCAAGCCCCCTTTTCTATAGTTAAAGAATTATTTCGCACTATAAGAATATAAGTAAATATATGTTTCTATAAACATAATATTTTAATTTTTTTACGCCTTCAACTATTTATACCTTATATCTTAGCACATGATGAATCATATAGATATGTAATAAATTTAACTTTATATTTTTATACAATGATCATCTTAAACCATTTTATAAATAGTTAACTTTTCCAAATTTAGGAAGGAAGATCATTAAATTTCTAAAGTGAACTTATCATTGCCATTGATTCAACATGAAGATCCTTTAAATTTTCATATTCCCAACATGTGAATCATGTAATTAATTTAAACATGGTAATAAATCTAATCACTATAAAAACACATTAAAAACATGCATTCTTCCTTATTACTTAAGTAAGATAAAGGTTATTGGATTTATTTCTTTAATCCATAAGTGTTGTAAATACTATCAATGATAGCATAGAAAACATGTCAATAAGTCATTAATCGGTTCTAAGGTAGTCCAGACATATCCAAATCAATCATTTAATAATAATTATCATAATATTAGGAATATATTAATGGTTATCTTTCCTTCAATTGGTTGTTTTATGAAAAGTTTAACTTTCCACTAAAAAACTTTTTGGGTACCATTCAAAATATGGTCTTAAATCCTTAATGAAAATGTACTATAGTAAAATCCATACATTTTTAAAACATAATAATATGAGAAAAACACAAATAAAATACTTCTACCACATTTTTATTAAATTCAAATACATAAGTACATTAATCATTCTACTTAGGTCGAGTCAATAACATATGCCTAAACTTGATCCATTATCTTCTTCAGAGGTATATTCCCTCGATGCTTGGAGAATTTGTTTTCATAGTGCCCAATATCCTTGTAGTTGTAGTACTGAACATCAATGATCAACTTCTTCCCCTTGCATTATTTTTACACGAGACCATTTTCTCCACACTTATAACAAACTCCGAATCCATTCAAGAATTTACCTAGGTGATTCTTTCCAAAGTTTTCACAAGTTGGAAATACCTTCATTCCCGGAATCTTCTTTGAATCATTAAATTTTTCATGGTTTTTAGAGGACCTATTCTTCTCTTTTTTCCCTTGAATACATAGGATCTAGATAATTCCTTTTCTCTTTTAATGGCACATAAATCTATCTCTTTTTAGGATGAACAATTCTGAGAAACTATTTCCCTTCGAATGTTTGTATTAAGACCTTAAAATAAGTGGTAGATCTTGCACTCTATGTTGCGTATATAATCTGTAACATACCTAGAAAAATGTGTAAAGATAGCTTCATAATCTACAATACTCTGTTATTCCTTTTTATTTAATCTAAGAAACATTCACTTCATCTAAATTTTCTGATCATGAGGGAAGTATTTATCAAATAATGTACCCCTAAATGTTCTCTATTCCATGAGTCCAATTTCATATTCCTACCTATTATTTTGGATCAAGGACCACCATTGATCATAATTACCTTAGAGACAATAGACCACAAGTGAAACCTTTTCCTTTTAACTGCATTCCAATTGTACAAATATCTTCTTCAAAGACATAATCCATTTCTCATCTACAATTGAATTACTAGTCCAACTAAACAATGGGGGATTCTACCACATAAAGTTATCCAACATAGGGTATTCTCTCCACATAATTGGTTTCTCCATCCGTGAATGTTTTTTTTTCATAACCTGACTAGGCTGCCCTAATATATCCATAACTTTTTCGGTTCCAATACCAGATGCATTGAATTCCTTAGTAGGGAAATCTCTACATTGTCCATGAGTGTTGACACAATTCTTCCTCACCAAATCCATTTCTAGAAAAATATATATACAATATCAGCTCATAAATTTATGATCTTTATATAACTGTAAACATTATATAGAATGTAACATAAATTTATGCTTGTAAATCCCTAAATCATAAAATTTGGTTACTTTGGGGAAATATTTACTTTAAATCCTTCATAATGGTAGGTAAATAAATGTGAACTATCCTAAGATTATCTACTAGGGGTGTTAAACTAGGTGCGCAGTAAGGCCAATTTTTATGTACTAGGTTACCCTGAGCTAGGAAAGGAACACCTCGTCAGAGTTATTACTCCTAGTTACATCTGTGCCAGAACCACATCCACTTTTAGTGTCCATACAAGGATGTATTTCTAATAATACCCACATAATATATACCTTACCCAAAATTTTATGATGTTATTTTTAACCATATTCAAAATCAATCATAATATTGTTCTCTAGAATATTTTTTTTAAATATAGTTTCCAAGGTTACTACTAAACAACCTTTGACACCAGTTGTAATTCCCCGACCACAAAAGCTCAGAGCTAGTGCAATATTTTATTACATTGGAATAATTATAAGGAATAAAATACCGAAGGAACAATTAGTTTAGCAACATTGGAAATAAATATTACATAAATTATAACCATAATATTTTAGGAAATTTTAAATTCAAACATGACACCTATTAAAATGGAATAAACAACATCCATGAATTCTTATTTAAATATTTCTTCTTCTTAACATGGGGAAATAAAACATAATAAAAGAAATTTGAAATTCTCTATAAGGGTAAGTAAAGAACAATAAATAATGAATCAATAGAAAGAATAAATATATAAAGGCAGAAACTAAAAATACATTCCATTCAAATAACTAGATAAGCCTATATCAATATGGAATGGCCAGAAACGGAAACTCATGCCATCTAAATCAATAAAATGAGAAAGAAATTCATCCAGAAAAATATTGATGTAAAATATCATGGATGAATAGTAACTGAATATAAATTAGAGGAATTATTAATTATTGGATTTCATGTGTGTGGCACATAAAACCCTATTACCATATATACCTTTCACAAGGTGGTTTAAAATTACAGATAGAAACTTATTTAATTTGGCCAACTAATTTGTCTCACGAGAACTTCTAGATACATCAATGAACTATATAGAGTATGGGATCCACCCATAATTTATGGTAAAAAAAATTATTCATATCAAATAACCAAATGAATAATATATCTTATCAAATATTCGTATATAATAAAGAATATGGTTTTATTAATAATTTCCCAAATAATCCAATAACTGTCAAAGTAGATACTGTATTTAAAATGGTACATGGTTTAAGAAATACTAATATAAATTGTATGAGAATATGGATATTAAAGTAAATTTCCAAATAAAAATAATTACAATAATGTGATTTTTTTAGGAAATGTTAACAATCACATAATTAAGTGAGATTGAAAAGATAATCATTAAGAACCTGCTTTAGGAAATTAATAATTAATTATCCCAAAGTACCCCATACCACTTGAACCATTTAATTCATAATACCCATGTAGTAATTTTTTTATACCATGAATAAATAGGATTCATGATATAATATATACAAGGATAAGTATATACAATAAAAAAATTAATTAAGTGTTGTACGTGGCATATGCCTTACTAAAATAAAAGTAAGTCAAGAATCCATTACCTTGAGTTTCCTTTCAGGTGAACATATTTTAACCTACTATATAAGGGGTTTAAAAAGGTTACTAACTTATAAAAAACCATATTAATATTTATGATATCATATATAATCCTCTTATAATATCTTATTACGTATTTGTTAATAACCATTCATTATTCTAACTTTTTTGGGTGTTAATTTCCTAGTTTGTCGAGTATGTTTTAACCTATTATTTTTAATTCTTATTAAATATATAACGGTTTAGTTATCTCCAGAAAGTAAACCATGATGTTAATATAATATATATTTAGTATATATGTATTTATTGTATTCTATAATATTTGGAGACTAGAAATGAAGTGCACCATTCATAGAGATGGTAGGCAGTACGTACGCATGAACACTACTTTCATTTATTTATAGTATTAAAATAAAGAAATATAAATGATAAATATGTATATTATAATTATATTAAAATATATATTTTATATATGTTAAATAGTTTTATTAAAACCATACTTTATAAGTTCCATGTATGGTGTGAAAGAGTCATATAACTTTGAGGGTGTGGTAGTGCACACTTCCTCAAACGAAATTATCATATTTAAACATGATGGAAATCATAAAGGTATATTTTAAATAAAAATTAAATAAGAATAAATAAATTATAAATATCATATATAATAAATATATAAACATATTTTCCATCACAATGACCACCATGAGATGTGGTAAGGTAAAGATGAACAATCATCGTTTCATGAGGCAGTAGTTCGCCATACACAGAAACAATATGTTTGTTTCCCATTAGATAGAGGTGTGTGTAATTGTTGGTAGAAATATTAAAATAACAATATCTTAGTATATTTTTTTATATTTGTTTAGTTATATAAGTATGAAAAAAGGGATTTTAGGGGGTGTATAACTGAAATGAAACAAGAGAGCGTAAGAGAATATGTTACCTCTAAATTAGGTAACTTCTTTTGGTTTGAACCAAAAGATACCTTAGATTTATTTATTACCAAGTAGATGCTTCCAGGATGAGGGGAGGTATTTTTTAAGACTAATTATTTAGATGTTGGACTAGGCAATGTGTTTTTAGAGGTTTGAGGTAGTGGGATAGTTGGAAAACTTTTATAGGAAAGGAAAAGGAATCACTTGGATTATTTAAAAATGAGTTAGGTATACACATGGTATTGCCTAAAAAAGTAATTAAAAACCATCAAAACTCAATACTAGAAGTATTATGGCCGAGATATGGCCCTAAAATTGGTTTTGGAAAAGTGTCTAGGTCTTTTGGGCCCTTAAGTTAAATGTTTGGCCTCTTATTAAGCTTAATTTTTTTCTTAATCAATATATTTAATATTAATCACATTCACTCATAATTTTGGTAAAAAATTAAGTTCATAATATTATAATATTAATATAATATTGATTAAAATGGTCTATTTTTTGAAATTCAATTCACAAAAGTTGGAAAATTAAGACCAATGCTAATCTCACAGACGAATGAATTTACTGGTTTTAGTAGAAAAACGTTCAAAAGTTTGTTATGTTTTTATATTCAATTTCAAAGTGAAATTTATTATAATGAAATAAATTGTATTAATATATTTATAATTTATCTAATTTTATCTTAAAAAAATTTAATATATAATTTAATATTAACAATTATTTAAACGAAAAGGTTGTTTTTAGATAAAATGTAGTATTTTATCAATATTCATCAAAACATGAAGTTTCTTATAAAAATACCAAAAATTCACCATAAGATAATTTTGAAATTATGAATTTTTATCAAATTAAATTCATTAACTTATCAAAATTCAAATTTAAAATAGGGGAGCCATTTAAAGGCGGTAAAAAATGCCTTATTAAAAATATTGGGTACTATGTGTAAAATTGTGATAGTTCATATCTTATGATCATAAAATAAGTTGTGTTAATATAAAAAATATTTTATTTAATATATTAAATAATTAAATAATTTTATTTAATTAGGTTTATTAAGAAAAACTCCTTTGGAAGCATAAAAATAAAAATATTTCTTTTGATATCAAATTGGTTCTTATTTTCGTTTCTCATTCATTGATAACTGATGAATTCATTTTATATTTATATAAACCATAAATATTCATAGGTTATTTGATTATATTCATAACCAGTAACATCACAACTAGGTTATATCATATTATATTAAATAATTATATTGTAATAATAAATTGTTATTTGGTGAAAGTAAATCTTGCGTGTAACGCAAGCTATCGAGGAAGGTCTCTCTTACGTGAAAAAAAGGTAACTTAGTTTTGTATGCATATATAGAGTCTATTTAAAATATTAAAATCTATTATAAAGTATCTATATATTATATTATTTTATATTCTTTGTGTTTCAGGTCATACATGATATCAAATTTAGGGTTCTAACTTTAGAATTTTGGGGTGTTATACAAATTATGAATGATACTAAGGAAAAGTGATTGTGTAACAAGTAAAAATTTAGGAAAAATATATGGTTGAGTGAAATAAAACCCTTAAAATGTTATTGATTTATCGATATCTATTTCAGAATAAATAGATGATTTATTTGGATAACATAAATTGGATAACACTTACTATCTTGGATCGAAATAATGGACTGTCGACAAAGTTGTAGAGTCTATAAAATTTTGGACTTAAGGAATATATCTAAATTAATTATGTTTTTCATAAGGAATAAGAAATCATGAACATATTCTATAAGGTTTTATGGTAATTCATGTTATTAGAATTCTTGAAGAAAATACATGGAGAATGTACTCACAAGTTCATAGGTGATGGTTAAGATCCACTTCATTTTTAATTAATAATTTTATTATGGAAATTCAGTGACCTTATTTTTAAAGTGTAGAATCATGATATTTTGGAAAATTTTACCATTTATGAAATGGTTGAATTTGATTTTTGGACAAGGTTTTAGAGATTATTTTACCCAATGATGCTACTTTTTCCATGAAATGAAGTAGAAATAGTTAAAGGCATAACCGAAGGATAAGATTATATTTATATAAAAGTATCAATTAATCATATTTCCTTACATTATTATAGAGTGACATAATTTATCAACTATTGGGAAAGGATCATGAAACAAAAAATGGTATCCTATAACCTTATTTTTCGATGTGGTTTTTCCACAAAGGTATTTTCTAGTATTAACTTTTTTTTCTTTTTTGGAAATGAAATCTAAAATTGCGAGGATGAATTTTTTTGAAGGAGGTGTGAATGTAACACCCCAATAATTTACTAATAAATTTATTATAATGCACATAACACTGAGTCTCTCTGAAACAACAATTTTGTATTTAAACAAGATAGATATATCCTAGAAATTAAACATAATTTTTATGATTTTATTAGTTGAATTTTGAAAAACCGACATAAAAAGTTGTGATTAGTACAATATTTAGAGTTTGATATGATCAACATATTTTTTTGGGGGAATAATAACTTGACCCTTTAGAATAGTATTGTTACCCTTATGAAAAGTAATATGACATTTATTAATAGTAAATAAGCCAAATTAATATTAATCTCACTAATTAATGTATAAATAAAATTTAAGAATCATATAAATAAAATTATGATATAATTATATCACAACATAAGTAAATAAATGTTTTATAAAGTATTAATTAAGTATTTGTGTTTTTATCAAATGTAAATGTTTGTTAATAATAGTATAATTAATATAGTGATTCCAAAGAAAATTTATTTTCATAAAAAATAATCATAAGTTAATATTTTTATGTCTTATGATTATAATATAATTTTATGAGACATTAGTTATTTTTTTAAAGTGTCATAAAATCAGTTATAATTTTAAAATTGGCATTTTCAGAGTAATTAAGGATTTTAATTAAAAATTAAAAATATCATATTTATAAATTTATTTTCATAAAATATTTTCTATTTTTCAATTATAGAAGTTTAAAAATTTTAAGGATGATTATTTGGTATTTTTCTGAAATAGTTGAATTTTTAGTGAATAGTAAGAAATAATGTTTTAAGAAAATATGGTATTTTTTGTGACAACGTCATGTGATATTTATGATATAATTTTTTTAAACCTATATAATAAATAATAATTATGTTATAATATAAATTTTGTACATAAATAATTTAGAACATATAACTTATAATTTTCTTGATAAGTATAAAAGAATCATTGTCATTGTCGGTGTAGTGCTCGCGCAACACTGACCAAATCCAATTTGGTTACTAAAAATTAATAATTAAGAGCTAAAAAATATTTTCGGGACCTCATTATCAATTATTATTTATAATTGATGTTTTTGGATGATAATATCTAATTTTATAGTTATATTATATCAATCTTATCCAAGTACATGTGCAATGCTTACAAAGGGCAAGAAAAGACAAAATAAAAAATTTATGAAGTTTTCTTGACATGCATATTAGTGAAAATATAAAATTAATGAATATAGAATTTTATTTTGAACCTAATTAATTTTTATGATATTAATTAATTTTTAATTTTTTTATATTTAATATTTAATATTAATGCTTATGCAATGTTGATGTAATTCTTGTGCAAGCGGAAGATAAATATATAAATAAATTTTAATAATTAAATTTATAAGAAAAATTAAGTGACCTATAATCTATATAAATTTAATTGGATATATTATTTTGGTCCAATTTATCTATTTTATTCTAATTGGGGACATTTTGGACTCAATTGGATCTCATTAGTCCCTTTATATTACTTTATTAAAAAGAAAGACAACTTGTTCACATAATATTTTTCAATTAGTATAGTTTTTAAAAATGAGGTTTTCCAGAAGTGTTTGTCATAAAAAAATATTATTTTGAAATATAATAAAACTATATTTCTCACAGAATTTTACTTTTAAATTTTGGGTAATAAATAATTAAATTAATAGTTTGATCAATTATGATGCAATAAATATTTTATTTATGAATAAATCAAATTAATGATTTTAAAAATAGTAAAATAAAACTAATTTGAGATTTTTAAGTTAATTAACAGTTTCTATAGGTACTTAAAATATGTATATAGTATAATAAAAATTTAAATATAATTGGAAATTATTTTTGGATGTGATTAATATCTTGATTGTTAATAGTTTTTAATTTTAAAAAATTATTTTTCTATTAATAAAATATTTTATTTAATTATTTAAAAATAAAAAAAAATCACAAAAAAGTACAAATATTATAATTTTCCTTATAAAATGTGATATAATATGATTTTTAGGTCTTTTTAAAGTATTTAAACCTAGAATGAATTTATTATATTTTAATAATTTGTGTAATTCCTATGTTACACCTCACCTCAATTATAAAAGGAGGCCGCCTCCTTCAAAATATTTTATACCTTAAGCCTTATTTTGTTGATAAAATCTCCTAAATATTCTCCTCCACATCTCATACCACATTATTGGGCTTATATTATCACAAAAAGGACACTTCCAAGAGCCTTAAAGAGGTCTTCATGGAGAAATTGTCATGTGGGAAGATTCCTTTTTTGTCTATTTCAAATTTTTTATCACATCTACCTTATCCCTACCTCTTATCCAATGATTCATGAAATATATATTATAATATATATTGTAATATTTTTCTATTCATGGTATAATCATCATAAAATCTATCTTCTTCTCCTATTATTCTTAAATAACGAAATCGTCATCTGTGGTGCGTCGATTCAACACCTTTGTGGACGATGATTATTTGCTTCCATTTTATCGAAATCAGGGGATGTTTTAATTCACATGTAATTTTTTAAAATGAAATATATATATATATATATATATTGTCAATTTTAGATTATTATTTCTTTCTTTCAAGGAATACTATGATAAATTGACCTAGGAAACTATGAAAAGAATGCACCCGAAACAATTAAAATATCAAAATATTATTAATAAATGGGAGAAAAATGTTATAAGAAGATTATGTAAGGTATTATAAACATGTATTTAGTTCTGTAAAAAATTTATAACACAATTGAAACCATTATATAGGATTTTTGAACAAATTTTAAGCAAGTGTAACCTGAGGTAAGTGATATCTTAACTCAATTGCCATTCATTGAGTTAAACATCTATGTCATTGGTTATGTTTTTATAAGAATATGTGTGAATGAACTATGATTGTTTTATAATTTATATAAACTTATTTTTTGTGGATTTATATTTTTCACACATAATTAATTCATATATTTATCCTCACTCTAATGTTACGATCTTTCTATGTGTTTTCTAACATAACCTTTATTTTTTCATTAGGTTATTCTTCCATTATCTTTACCCCAATGTAATGATTACTTATTTTTGTTTAATTATTATATAATATATATATATTTTTAGTAATAATTTATCCATATCTTTATATCTATATTTTTTGTGGAATACTTATTTTACAAGGTTCCTTTATCATTTCTTCCCGATACGCAAGCCTGATTAATGGGAACGTCTCGATTTATTACCCATATTCAAGTACCACCCATAATCTATTTTAAGAAACCATAATTTTTCTAAAATCAATAATTATATCATGAAAAATTATATGTTTTCATTAATTGTTTTATATAAACAATTATTATAAATAAAAATGTGTTTTCCAAACAACTCTTCCTTGCAATGTAAAAGGGCATTTCTCTCAAATTCATCGATGATTTTATTTTAGTATTTTAATATATTTCAACACCTTTATTTAATTTTATGCTTTATTAAGATTGATATCATATTATTTTCATCATACATATTTTATTAAATGGTCCATGACTAGTTTGACTATGGATGTGATATCTTGATCACATTCAGCATGCTACTTATATTTGTTAGTGATTGTTACAGATTGAGGACAGTTATTTACATTTATTATGTTAATATTGTTTATTATTTGCCTCATTAATATGAGGAATTTATTGAACTTATACAGTGATGTGTGGGGTCCTCTATAACCCCTTGATTCTTTGGTAGGTATCATGAGATAAAAAATAATTGGGTTTTGGCAGAGGCCTTACCCTAAAATTTGCAGACATCTTAGCCAAGGCCTTGACGATATATTTCAGATATTCGATATTATGAATTCCATAATTATGATATTATTAATTTATAATCCATGAGATATTTGACTATTATAATATCTTTTATTAAGGTGCATTATCTTATGTTCAGTTTTATGGATTTATTTAATCGGCTTTCATTCCTCCCATATTATGATCATGTTTATTTTTTTAAAGGAATGTATTATTAGTTATTATCCATGAATAATGTATATTTTTCTAATAAATTCCTATTTATTAATTACCCCTACAGAACACCTGATCTTACTCATTTCTTATGTTTTATTTTTCCCCAGGATGCGAAGATGGATATTATGAATGACTTGTATGGATAATCTAGGAGTTATGGATGTTTCCAATAGAATTTATATAATGAATTTTATTTCAAGTTATAATGTAAATATTATGTTTGTATCCAATTTTCCAAAACTAATAAACTATTCGGTCCTTTAGGATACAACTTCCTTTTAATCATACAAATGTATTAATATAAGGCACCATCTTTGGGCTACTAGGGTTGGGGTCTTTACAAATCCCATGACCAATAATTTTTCACAATATTTTATTTTAATCTAAACCAATTTAAGACTAACTTCAATACCTTTTAATGTATTTAAAATGAATTTGTTTATTTGAATCTTTAAATTTATATTTTTATTATTTTACAATAAAAATTATCACCAACAATCCAACACAATTATACCATAAACTCCTTCAACGAAAAATACCCTCTTTATATATAAATTATCTCATAGGGTACAAAACATTTATTAAATATATTTATTGTTAAAATATTCTTAATCCTACTATTATTAGGGATAACTTTTATAATTATGCAGACGGTTGAACTGTAACACCCCAAGCTTCCACAGTACGCTTCTCTTTGAGTAATATAGTAGGGTGTGTTGTACGCAACTTCGAGTTCTAACACACACCACAACCAATCAAACTAGCCGTTATGAATACTAATACCCACTTTTTGAACTTTTATAAGTTTTATCTTTCAAAATGAACTTCATTTTTGGATTCGGAATATCAAAATTAGCTTAGGGTGAATTTTTGGTATTTTTCTGAAAACATTCAATTTTTGATGAATAGTGAAAAACACTGAGTTATAGTTAAAAACCGAATCTTTATTTAAATAATTATTTATTTTATTTAAATTTCATTAAGGTCAAAATATATACATAATACCTATATAAGTTCAATGTAATTCATTGGAGTTAGTTTAGAATAATTTTAGATATATAAAAATTTATGGAACTTTTCACCGTCTTTTACCCACCTCCTAGGAGAATTTGGAAATTCTCATAAAACATAATTTTACCGCTTCTGTGAGTGGAATTTTGAAAATCCGAGAGACACAGTTAATATCATGGAGTAAAATTTGGTTCAATAAGATAAAAATAATTTTTGGTGAATAGTAAATTTTTACTTTTATTTACCATGGTTAAAAGTAAATAGGGTAATTAAAGGTAAAACTGATATTAATATTACCCTAACACATGTCCTAATTATATTGGACAAGTATATATCGACCAGAAACAACCTTAGGAATAAAATATTATCATTTAGGTTCACTTGGATTAGATTAGGATATTTATTATTATTTAATTCAAAGAAGATTTAAAAGAGTTAAAATCAAAGTATAATTACTAAAAAAATTTTAATATAGGGTTATACATAAGAAAAATTAGATTGTATATATTAATTAGAAAGATAAATAGATTTCCTACATAATGGTATTTTATTTATAATTTTTAGACATTAAATAATTTTATTTATTTATGACACAATGGTGATGCAGTAATTACCGTATTAATAAAATATTAAAATAATTGATATTATAAATATCCAAAAAAATGTAATTTGTCACTTTTTATGAATTCCACTAATTTTACAGGATAATATGACATCTTAGTATTGATTTAATTAACTTTTTAAAAGTAATCATGCTGTTATGATTTTCACAAAAATCAATTTCCAAATAGTGTCAAAATTGACAAAAAAGAGTTTTTAAAATAAATATTATATTATTAATTCATATTCTATTCCTAAAAATATAATGTTCTGCCAAAGGACTTGTATAATGATAGGTGTATCATTAATGGACCACTTGGGGGTCTCTTGGAAGTTTATAGTATGTTTATTGACTATATAATATAAAAATACAGAGAGACATGGTAAGTGTCAAACTAATTAACTAAGAGTTTAAACTAAAATATAAGGTTAATAAAGTGACCCAAACCTGTATAAAACCTTTTGGTTGAGTTGTTTTTGACCTATCCCAACATTAAAATTTAAATAATCTACTTTTGAGCCATTAGAAACAGAATATGAATTTAATATAAAATAATATTTCTAGATTTTCCAAAGGTGCCCCTCACCCCTCTTATAAAAGGGTACCCCCCCTTCTCTCAATTTCACACATTAAAAGCCTTTGGGATCGGCCAAACTCTTCTAAAATAATATCTAAAATATCCTCTTTTCATCCTAGAGGCCTTACTTTAGTCAGAAAGCCAACCTAAGGAGCCATTTTGATCAAATCAAAAGGAAGAACCCGAAGAAGAGGTAATGTTTTCACCACCCTCTTTCAAGTTCTTTTCTTCTTCAACTTATTATTTCTTTGTTATTTCTATTATAAAATAATAAATACAGTATCTTCTATATACTTTGATGTTATTAAAAATATGGTACAACCATATTCAGTATTCTATCCATCCTTTGAATGACATGTCACCATACGTGCGCACGTACGACTTACCGTCTCCACGTTGTGGTGTAATTGTTATTCAATATATTATTATTTGGATGGGTATAATAATAATGTGTAATTAATGTAAATAATAAATATAACATGATAATTATTCTGTATATATGATATACCATCCAATTATATATTATTTTAATATCAAAAGAATGATATTGTCGTTCGTGCGTACGTATGGACTACTGTCTCCACGAACACGATGAGATTCATTCCCCATCGTATCCATTCAAGAATAATTATCATTTGATGATTAAAAGTAATGTTTAAGAACTTTATATCATTCTAGATATGAATAGGATACAACATATCCATAACAAACATGACTTATGTAACAAAACATATAAAAGAAAATGAGTAATTTAACACCCGAAAAGACGATAATACTAAAATATTATTAAAAAAGCATTATTAGAAGATCATATATGATATTATAATTATTTATATGGTTCTTGTATAATTTAATAACACTATTTTAACTATATTACAGGAGGTTAACATACCATCGACTAAAGAAAAGTACAAGGTAAGGGTTTATTTCACAATCTCTTCATTATCCGAGGTTGTTTGTACGTAATTATATATTGTGACGTCTTTATCATCCACATCCATGTTTCTTAAAAATGTATTTAAAAACATTCTTACTATTTTATAGAATATGGGTTAAAGTCATTTATACCCTTGTTTTACTTTTTATGAGAAGTTTATAAAGGAATCTTTCCGTCGTTTTCCAAACAAGGTCCTTTTTAACCTTTTCGATAGAATTAAGGTAAGAATGTCTTTTTTAACTTATACGGTGAGTGCGGATATTTTCAACCATTATAAAATCGTCGAAGCTTACCTTAAAATATTATAAAAATATTTTAAAAGTAAATGTTTTATTTTATAATTATGTGACTTTTAAATGATTTAAATGAAGATATATTTCTCTCAAATAGTTTTGATTTAATCTATGTCAACATCCTTTGATGGATTTTAAGCTTATTTGAAGTTGATTTATTATGATAAAAAACTTCCATATTGTATTGAAGGTTTTGTGATATGTTTGACTATGGATGTTTTATTTTTATACCATTCATTGTTTATGGAGAAAGTATTGACATTTCGTATGCTAGTTTTAATACGAATGTTTATGTTATTTTTAAACCTGTTCATATGAGGAATGCATTGGACTTAATAAGTGACGAGTGGAGCCTGCTATAGCTCCTCGATGCATCGGTAGGTCTAATGAGACAAACTAGTGTCTTGGCATAAGGCCTTGAAAAAATCTTATTTTTAGTCTTGGCATGAGGCCTTGACTATGTGGTTATGATAGTCTGGAATTATGCATTCCATCATTATAAAAGTGGTTATTGATATTGTACGTGATTATTCGACTAGTAGAATATCCATGTGAATAAGTAAATGGAATTATTTCATTTTATATTTTCCATATTATGCTTAAGTTCATGTTTAAAAGGCTTTTGTTTAAGTTATACATTGCCTTAAATGTTTATTCTTATTTAGGAAAGTTTCCGCTATATTGTTATCCTTACTGAGCATCTAAGCTCACCCCTTTCAATGTTTTATTTTCCCAGATTGTGAAGAAGTAATTTATGAATGACCTTCAGGGATAGTATGAGGGGATATGAAGACAAGATGTTGTTGTAGTAGTTTTCACTTTATGATGTAATGTAAACTTTATGAATGTATCTAGTTATTCCAAGGCTACTAAACTAATCGGTCTTTCGAGACTTGAAATTTTGTGATCTTGCTAATGTTATGTAATAATGCACCGACTATGGGTAACTGGGGTTGGGTAAGTACAGTTGGTATCATAGGAAGTTTAGTACAAACCATGGAAGCTAGATTTAGATAAACTCTGATTAGAGCACTTACCCATAAGATAGACTTTGAGGATTAGTATAAAAGAACTTCCTAGAATTTTTTTATTGTAGATATTTTTTTAGTTTTCCGAGAAATACATCCCTGTCTAGATACGAGAAGGTAGAGATGGATCTGGCACAGATGTACCTAGGGTTAAAACCCGAAAACACCGCTTTGAGCTAGACTCGAACGGGAACTGGTGCATGACAACGAGCCTTGCTGCACTCTTGGTTACGACACTCCTAGGGGATATGCTTAGGATAATTCTGATTTTATTTACAAACAATTATGAAGGGTTTGTGATTATATACTTCCTCAAAGAAAACATTTTTTTATGATTATGGATTATATCAATAAATATTTCAATTTATGCTAAGTGTTTTACAAGTATGAAATTATGTATTTTGATTCATAAACTGATCTAGTTTATTCCATTGTTTAGAAATGGAGCCTAGTGTAAGAAATAGAAACCGTATCAATGCACGCACTCTATGTATGGATTGACCTCCTGCTCAAGATAATTATAGTAGAGCTGGTGATGCAACTGGTGCTGATCAACTAATTATCGTACTGGGACAACTCACTCAGGTTATGAATAATAACCTTACCCGTATGGAGCACCCTAATCCGTAGCATGGAGGATCAATGTTAGATCACTTCATGAGGCAGAAACCACCAAAATTCAATGGGAGTAAAAATCCATTATTAGCTGAGTAAAGGATAAATTCCCTGGAGAAAATATTTCAGGCTTTGGGGAGTAGTGAAAGGGAAAAATTTATCATGACAGTTTATCGCCTCACTGGAGATGCTGATCAATGGTGTTCATTGATACAAAACACAAAGGAAGTTGATGAAGTATCAAATATGTAATGGAGGGAGTTCAAAGAGCTTTTCTTAGAAAAATACTTTCCTCGTGACCATCAAGCAGATATGGAAAGGCAATTTCTGAGTTTGAGGCAAAAGGAGGATGAGAATGTCGCAAATTATGAGGATAACTTTACAAGGTTAGCGAGGTATGTTTTAGATTATATATGTAACCCAAGAAGTAAGATTGATCATTTATTTGATGGGTTAAAATCATTTCTCCATTGATCATTAGTCTCACAAACCTTCTCGTTGTACGAAGATATTGTCTCATGTGCTATCAAGACAGAAAAGGAATTCTCTAAGTCTTCTGACTTTAAAGAAAAGCAGGAGAAGAAGAGATCTAATGATCACTATGGGAATGGAAATAAGGGGAAGAAAGGAAAAGTTGAATATCAATCCTATAGTAAATGTGGGAAGAAACACCCCGGTACTTGCTTAAAAGGAATGGGAGTCTGTTACAAGTGTGGTGAAAAAGGCCACCAAGCTCATGATTGCAAGGGGAAGAAGGAAGCTACCGATATCCAATGCTAAAATTGCAGGGAGATGGGACATTATGCAAATGAATGTCCTAAGTGTCAGGGGAACTTACCTCAGACAAGGCCAAGGGATCAAGGATAATCTTATGCTATCACTACTGTTGAGGTAGAAGATCCGAAAGACGTGGTGGCAGGTAATTTAATGGTTTCCTCAAGTTTAGAAAATTCATTATTTGATTCTGGATCATCACATTGTTTCATAGCTCCACAATTTGCTATGAAAATTAGATATTTCCAATTTTATTTAACAAGGTAGTTGTCAGTTAAAACTCTTAAGGGAAGTATCATTGAAACATGTTTTGTGAATCGGTCCCCATTAGAGAACATAAATGTTCTTTATCCACTGATCTCATCATCATACCTATGGTTGAATTTGATATAATCCTAGGTATGGATTGGATTTTGGACCATGATGAAAAAATTTATTGTAATAAGAAGGAGGTTACTATTTTTGATGACGATGATAAGGAACACCTTATCTTTAGAGCAGAATAATCACCACCTAATTCTTACCTAGATCTACCCCCAGTAGCTCAACTAAATTCAATTATTGGGGAGGAAGAGAATGAAATGACTATGGGTAAGGAAAGGAATGTTCAGATAGAGGATGTACCTATTGTGAAAGAATATGTATATGTGTTTCCAAAATATTTACCTGGACATCCTCCAGAATGAGAAATTGAGTTCTCCATTGATTTAATTCCAGGTTCAAGGCCCATATCGAAGACCCCTTATAGAATGTCCACTGTGGAATTAGTTGAACTAAAGAAACAACTAGAGGAATTGAGTAATAATGGATTTATTCGACCTAGTGTTTCTCCATGGGGCGCCCCTATCCTTTTTTTAAGAAGAAAGATGGATCTATGAGGTTATGTATCGACTATAGAGAGATCAATGATATAATAATAAAGAACAAGTATCCCCTACCTCACATTAATGATTTATTTAACCCACTTCATGGAGATCAATACTTTTCAAAGATTGACCTTCGATCTGGATATCATTAGTTTTGTGTGAAGAAGGAAGACATTCTGAAGATAGCATTTTGATCCAGGTACAAGCATTACGAGTTTAAAATAATGCCTTTTGGATTGACTAATGCACCCTCTGTATTCATGGATCTAATGAATAGAGTTTTCAAGTAATTTCTCGATTAATTTGTAGTGGTATTTATTGATGATATCTTGGTATACTCAAAAATCTACGAAGATCATGAAAATCACTTGTGCATTATCCTGAAGATTCTGAGAAGACATGAGTTATATGGGAAGTTTAGAAAGTGTGAATTCTGGCTTCAGGAGATTTCTTTTCTTGGCCATATTGTCTCTAAATATGGAATCTATTTTTATCTTTCTAAGACCAAGGCAATCCAAGAATGGCCTACACTGACGAGTATAACTGAGGTATGCAGTTTTATTGGCTTAGCAGGTTATTATCAGCGTTTCGTCCAGAACTTTGCCCGATTGGCTAACCCATTAATGAGGCTAACACAAAAGGGGTTAAATTTGTTTGGAAAAAAGAGTGTGAAGAATGTTTTGAAGAACTGAAGAGAAGATTAGTCAATGTTCATATATTGACTCTACCATCAGGGAATGATGGGTTCGTTATTTATAGTGATGCATCGAAGAAAGGACTTGGTTGTGTCCTTATACAGAATGATAGGGTTATTGCCGATGCATCACAACAGTTGAAATTTCATGAGCAAAACTATCCTACTCATGATCTCAAGTTAACAGCTGTGATCTTTGCTTTGAAGATATGGATACACTACCTCTATGGTAAAAAATGTGAGATTTATACTGATCACAAGAGTTTGAAGTATATTTTCTCACAAAAGAACTCAACATGAGGCAAAGGATATGGCTTGAATTACTCAAGGATTATGATTGCACGATACACTACCACCCGGGGAAGGAAAATAAGGTGGAAGATGCTTTGAGCAGAAAAGATCAAGGAGTTTTGAACAATATGATAATTGAAAAGGATCCAATTTTCATGGAACTAGTGAAGATAGAAATGGGAATAACCATGGAAGGTGAAACAACAATGATTTTTCAAATGGTTACCAAACCATCTTTACTAGAAAGGATTAAGAGTTCTTAGACTGATGATGAAGAATTTCAAAAGAAGATTAAAGCTGTGAATGATGGGAGATTGAGTGAATTTGTGTATGAAGATGGATTTTTGAAATTTGGGAAGAGACTTTGTGTTCCCAATATACCTGATATAAAAAGGGAATTATTGGACGATGCTCATGGTTCCAATTTCTCTATACACCTTGGGAGCACAAAAATAAATAGAGATCTGAAGGAATATTTTTGGTGGGACAACATGAAGAGGGAGATTGCTGATTTTGTGTCAAGATATATGGTTTTTCAACAAGTGAAAGCTAGAAGGAAACAACCTGGAGGAGTCATGGAACCTCTTCCCATACAGGAGTGGAAATGGGATAATATCATGATGGACTTTGTCATTGGACTACCAAAGACTCTTAGAAGGAATGATGCAATAAGGGTTGTTGTTCATCGTCTTACCAAGTCAGCACATTTTCTTGCTATAAGAGAAGATCTACCACTGGAACATCTAGCAAGGCTATATATTAATGAAGTTGTGAGACTTCATGGAGTACCCATATCGATTGTTTCTGATCGTGATCCCCGTTTTACTTCAAGATTCTGGAAGAGTCTTTAGAAGTCCTTGGATACTGAAATTCATTTGAGCACTGCCTACCACCCCCAAACTGATGGAAAATCAGAACGAACTATTAAAACCTTAGAAGAATTGTTAATATCATGCTTAATTGACTTTTAGGGTATGTGGGATAAATATTTACCTCTGGTGTAATTTTCCTATAACAATAGATTCCGTTCAAGTATTCGGATGACACCATATGAAGCGTTATATGGAAAGAGATGTCGCAGACCAACCTATTGGGATGACATTGGTGAAAGAAAAGTGTTGGCCCAGAATTAGTGGAGAAAACAATGGAAAAAGAAAAGGTAATCCAAAACCACATCAAAGCAGCTCAAAGTAGGCAGAAGAGCTATGTTGATAACTGAAGGAAGGATTTGGAATTTCAGGTAGGAGATCATGTTTTGTTGAGGGTATCTCCATGGAAGGGAGTTATACGTTTTGGTAAGAAAGGTAAATTGAGTCCTAGGTACATCAGACCTTTTGAAATTCTAGAACGAATTGGGGCTGTATCTTACCATTTGGCAATGTCGCCAAGTCTCTCCAAAGTTCACGATGTGTTCCACGTATCACTGTTGAGGAAATACAAGCCTGACCCGACGCATGTTCTCACTTATGAGGAATTAGAACTGGATCCCGATCTATCTTATTGCGAAGAGCCCATTAGGATTATTGATATGAGAGAACAAGTACTGAGAAACCAGACGACTCGTCTGGTAAAAGTTTTGTGGAGAAACCATAAGATGGAAGAAGCAACGTGGAAACCCGAGGAACATATGATGAAGAACCACCTGAGTCTTTTCTTGCAGTAGTTTTCTAGAAATTTCAAGGACGAAATTATTTGAAGGAGGGGAGAATGTAACACCCCAAGCTTCCACGATACGCTTCACTTTGAATAATATAGTAGCATGTGTTGTACGCAACTTCGAGTTCTAACACACACCACAACCAATCAAACTAGCCGTTATGAATAGTAATACCCACTTTTTGAACTTTTATAAATTTTATCTTTCAAAATGGAATTCATTTTTGGATTTGGATATTGAAATTAGCTTAGGGTGAATTTTTGGTATTTTTCTGAAAACATTCAATTTTTGATGAATAGTGAAAAAAACACTGAGTTATTGTTTAAAACCGAATTTTTATTTAAATAATTATTTATTTTATTTAAATTTAATTAAGGTCAAAATAGATACATAATACCTATACAAGTTCAATTTAATTCATTGGAGTTAGTTTAGAATAATTTTAGATATATAAAAATTTTATAGAACTTTTCACCGTCTTTTACCCACCACCTAGGAGAATTTGGAAATTCTCATAAAACATAATTTTACCACTTCTGTGAGTGGAATTTCGAAAATCCAAGAGACACAGTTAATATCAAGGAGTAAAATGTGGTTCAATAAGATAAAAATAATTTTTTGTGAATAGTAACTTTTTACTTTTATTTACCACGGTTAAAAGTAAATAGGGTAATTAAGCGTAAAAATGATATTAATATTACCCTAATGCATATCCTAATTCTGTTGGACAAGTGTATCTCGACCAAAAACAACCTTAGGAATAAAATATTATATTTTAGGTTCACTTGGATTAGATTAGGATATTTATTATTATTTAATTCAAAGAAGAGTTAAAAGATTTAAAATGAAAGTTTTATTACTAAAACATTTTTAATATAGGGTTTTACATAAGATAAATTCGATTGTAAATATTAATTATAAAGATAAATATATATACTACATATTGGTATTTTATTTATAATTTTTAGACATTAAATAACTTTATTTATTTATGACATAATGGTGATGCAGTAATTACCGAATTAATGAAATATTAAAATAATTGATATTATAAATATCCAAAAAAATGTAATTTGAGACTTTTTATAAATTACACTAATTTACAAGATAATATGACATGTTAGTATTGATTTAAATAACTTTTTTCTAATTAATAATGCTGTTATGAGTTTCAGAAAAATCAATTTCGAAATAGTGTAAAATTTGACATAAAAGAGTTTTAAAAAAATATATTATATTATTAATGCATATTCTATTCTTAAAAATATAAGGTTCACCCAAAGGACTTTTATCATGATATCTGTATCATTAATGGACCACTTGGGGGTCTCTTGAAAGATTATAGTATGTTTATTGACTATATAATATAATAATACAAAGAGACATGGTAAGTGTCAAACTAATTAACTAAGAGTTAAAACTAAAAGATAGGGTTAATAAAGTGACCCAAAACTATCTAAAACCTATTGGTTGGGTGGTTTTCTACCTATTTACACCTTAAAATTTAATTAATCCACTTTTTAAGCCATTAGAAACCGAATATGAATTTATTATAAAATAATATTTCTAGCTTTTCCAAAGGTGCTCCTCACCCCTCTTATAAAAGGGCACTCCCACTTCTCTCAATTTCGCACCTTCATAGCCTTTGGGATCGGCCAAACTCTGCCCAAATAACCTCTAAAATATACTCCCTTCATCGTAGATCCATTACTTTATTCAGAAAGCCAACCTAAGTAGCCCATTTGATCAAATCAAAAGGAAGAACCCGAAGAAGAGGTAATATTTTCACCACCCTCTTTCAAGTTCCTTTCTTCTTCAACTTCTTATTTATATGTTATTTACATTATAAAATAATAAATCCAGTACCTTCTATATACTGTGATGTTATTATAAATATGGTACAACCATATTCAGTATTCTATCCATCCTTTGAATGACATGTCACCATACGTGCGTACGTACGGCTTACCGTCTCCACGTCGTGGTGTAATTGTTATTCAATATATTATTATTTGGATGGGTATAATAATGATGTGTAATTCATGTAAATAATAAATATAACATGATAATTAATCTTTATATATGATATAACATCCAATTATATATTATTTAATATCAAAATAATGATATTTTTTCTCGTGCGTACGTATGAACTACCGTCTACACGAACGCGATGAGATTCATTTCCCATATTATCCATTCAAGAATAATTATAATTTTATGATTAAAAGTAATGTTTAAGAACTTTATATCATTCTGGATATAAATAAGATACAAACTATCCATAACAACCACGACTTATGTAACGAAACATATAAAAGAAAACGAGTAAGTTAACACCCGAACCGACGATAATACTAAAATATTATTAACAAAGAATTATTAGAAGATCATATATGATATCATAATTATGTATATGGTTCTTGTATAATTTAATAACAATGCTTTAACTATTATACAGGAGTTTAACATACCATCGACTAAGGAAAAGTACAAGGTAAGGGTTTATTTCACAATCTCTTCATTATCCGAGGTTGTTTATATGTAATTATATAATGGGACCTCTTTATCATCCACATCCATGTTTCTTAAAAATGTATTTCAAAAAATTATTACTATTTTATAGAATATGGGTTAAATTAATTTATACCCTTGTTTTACTTTTTATGAGAAGTTTATAAAGGAATCTTTCCGTTGTTTTCCAAACAAGGTCCTTTTTAACCTTTTCGACAGAATTAAGGTAAGAATGTCTTTTTTTAACTTATACAGAGAGTGCGGCTATTTTCCACCATTATAAAATCGTCGAAGCTTCCCTTACAAGCTTATAAGAATATTTTCAAATTAAATGTTTTATTTTATAATTATGTGACTTTTAAATGATTTAAAAAAAGATATATTTCTCTCAAATAGTTTTGATTTCATCTATGTCAACATCCTTTGATGGATTTTAAGCTTATTTGAAGTTGATTTATTATGATACAAAACTTCTATATTGTATTGAAGGTTTTGTGATATGTTTGACTATGGATGTGTTATTTTTATACCATTCATGGTTTATGGAGAAAGTATTGACATTTCGTATGCTAGTTTTAATACGAATGTTTATGTTATGTTTAAACCTGTTTATATGAGGAATGCATTGAAATTAATAAGTGACGGGTGAAGCCCGCTATAGCTCCTCGATGCATCGGTAGGTCTCATGAGACAAACTAGTGTCTTGAAACAATACCTTGACAAAATCTTATTTGTAGTCTTTGCACGAGGCCTTGACTATGTGGTTATGATAGTCTGGCATTATGCCTTCCATCATTATGAAAGTGGTTATTAATATTGCATGTGATTATTCGACTATTAGAATATACATGTGAATAAGTAAATGGAATTATTTCATTTTATCTTTTCCATATTATGATGAAGTTAAAGTTTAAAAGTATTTTGTTTTTGTTTTACATTGCATTAAATGTTTATACTTATTTATGAAAGTTTCCGCAACATTGTTATCCTTACTGAGCATCTGAGCTCACCCCTTTCACTGTTTTATTTTCCCAGGATGTGAAGAAGTAATTTATGAATGACCTGTAGGGATAGTATGAGGGGATATGAAGACAATATGTTGTTGTAGTAGTTTTCACTTTATGATGTAATGTAAACTTTATGAATGTAACTAGTTATTCCAAGGCTACTAAACTAATCGGTCTTTCGATACTTGATCTTTTGTTATCATGCCAATGTTATATAATAATGAACCGACTCTAGGTAGCTGTGGTCGGGGTATTACATAAACTTTAGATCAACTTTTTTTTTTGTCAGATTATTGGTAGATCGGTCTATATGAAAGTATCTAGACCATATATAATTTTTACTACAATACATTGTTCTCAATTACAAATAAAAGATAAGGTGTTGCATGTTGTTTAAAAAAAATTAGATTTTTGAATAGTCAAAGAAAAAATTGACTATATAATGGTATTTTAAACAAATTAATTATTACTAATTATAGTATTACTACTATTTATTGGGATTGAAATAGTAATGATCATAAATATAATTTTAAAGGGGGATTTATAATTGATGGAATATGAGTTTCTTGGAACTCTATGAAGAAATATTATGTCAAAATTATAATAATATAAGGTAACTATGTTCAAGAATAAATTTTCATGAATCAAATGATTTGATAAAAGTTAAAACATAATTAAATGAGAGTGCAGGGCATACATCCTTTTGTGATGATGTGCGATAACCAAAGTGCAATGAACTTTTTTATGATTCTGGTGAAACATTCAATATTAAAACATATTGATATGAAATAAAACATCATCAATGATAATCCAAAGAATGGTGTGATCAAAATATAGTATATTTCAATGAAGTATAAGTCAATATTATCTTATCAAATTCATTGATAGAGGATTCCATTATATTCAAAAGTGCATTATTGGGAGTTTATTGACAGATAAATTCACAGTAACTGTATAGTTTATATTTTTTTCTTTTCATTAGTTTGGATTTATTATTAAATGGGAAGAATATATTTGGGGAAATTATAGAAAAAGGGGATAATTTTTAACCTATTATGGAGTTTAAAATTTATGATAAAATTTTAATGGGGAGTTTCCTTGTCTAGGGGGAATGAGGATTGTTTGGTAACTGAAATATTATTCAGAACACAATTAATACATCCAATAAATATAAATAGGAGGATTAAAACATAAGAAGAAGATTGAAGATCCCTTATAAAGTGAATTAAAAATTATGAATTTAAAATCCCCCAATTAAGTCATAGACAATTCGGTATGATTCTTTACAAATAGGGTTAGAGTACTTTATGAAACATTAATATATATGATAATTTTTTATTTAGATAATTGTAACCTTAATAATACATTTTTAATATTTTCATGAGTATGTAATTCATGATCTCTGAATTTTTTGTGGTTTAATTCTTCTCAAAATTATGTCATAGAAGTTAGTGCATGGATAAAATGGTACCATAGTAAAATAAAAAAAATTATTTAGTTTTTGAGAATTATTCCATGAAATGATTTGTATTATGAAAAAACGATTAGTTAAAAAAAATATGTTTTTGTGTACCTAAAAATAAATCGATAATAAATATATTTTTTCATGATTATTTATTTTGGGGTTGAATTTTTATCTTTGTAGAAATTATATACTCACTATTATGAAGGAATTACATTGTAATCTCATGACCTGATTTGAGTCAGTTAAAGGAGTTAAGATGGGTGAATGGTTTAATTTTTCCAAGAATAAATCATATCCAGATTGCATGAATTACAAACTAGTACATGATATTGTGTAATAATGATAATAATATAGAAATTAAAATAAATATACTAGAATTTAAAGGAAACATAACACTTTACTATTTTCCAGATCACAATATAATGAAATTATAGTGATTTAAGATCTACTAGATGGATGAAATAATTTCATCATGATGAAAATAATTACACATATAATTCTTAAGATATTTAAAAAAATTAAGGATCAAATTACTGTTTTTATAGATATATTAATATATATGAACCTTGATTTTAATTTTAAAAAACAATTTATCTTATAACTCATAGGGTTATGGTGAGATTTATAAAGATCAATAAATATATAGTTTTTTCAAGAAGACCAAAAAATTAAGATAATAATATATGTATTCCTATGATAATTCTTGAGAGAAATGTTTTAGATTTTGGGAGAGGAATAATATACTCTGTTGATATATTCATTGGAGGTACTTAAGGAGGAAAAAATAATTTCATTCATGTTTTTTCAAACCTAATTTGAAATTTATTTTCTTATACTACTCATTGAATAATTATAGTAGTTTAAGAGAATATTCCAACTCCCATCCTATATCCATTGTTGAAATGAAATAATTTAAGTGTGATATCAGATCAAAACCACTTAGAACCAAGGAAACTTTGTGAAATGAGTTGGTGAAACTTTCAAAAACTAATATGTTCATGTGTTGGTTAATCAATAACTACCCATTTTAATCTTAGTTTTATTTTCATTAAGACTTCCTATAAACTAAATAGTTTGAAAATATTTCATGATATATTGGAATATTTTTTGGATTCACTAATTCATTCCATTAATTATAATTATAAAATTTCTTTCATGGGTATATGGAAAGGAATGGGAAAACATGGGATAAATAATGATGAAGATAAAGTGGATGTGGGTGATGAATTTTTCACACTTGTAAATAGTAATTCTATGTGATTAAAATATATATTTGAGGTAAACCAAATACTTTGGAGAGTTACTTGTATTAAATTTGGATATATTGTATTATGGTGTGTAAGGTGATTTGGCAAAAATAATCAAAATATTGACATCTCTAAATAAAAATAATAAATGTTTACCCAAAAAGGATTACATAACAAGGAAATAATTCTATAATTAAGTTATAATGAAGGATTTTTAAAATATTTTTAGAGTAAAATAATTTTATTTATCTTAATGTAGGTAAAATTATTTAAAATCAATAATTTAAGATTATATGATACTAATGATACAAATAAATCAATCTAAAAAAATTAAAAAGATCAAATTGGATAAGTGATTGATAATAAATTTGAACATGATATAGTACTAGAGGGGTTATATTTTTAATTGAATAAAAATAAAAAATGTGATGGTTTATTGTTGGAATTCTTAGAGTAAGTTGGAAAACATGAATCTGAAACCATATAGTTAGATAATATAGTTTAAAAAGAATTTACCACATAAAAAATATTGATACATAGTTGAAAATGAAGTTGAAAATTGAATAAATACATGAAGAAATTAATAAAATCAATTATTATAATGAAAATTATTGAAATATTTCTTATTTACATGAAGTAGTTTTTGTGGATTTAAAGACAAAATTCAAAGCTAAATTTAAATATTGTAATTTGAGGGAAAAATACAATTTTATGTGTTATGGACGATGATGTAAAATAGTGTGTTGAATGAGGTATAAGTATCTTTGAGAATCTCTAGAATAATAAATGGACCACATTTATGAATAACATTACTCCTATATATTGCTGTGAATCATCTATGACATGATTAATTTTTTTTGTAGTGAATGAAAAGAGAATGGTTGGAAGAAATTATTAATCCTAATCACCATGATTAACAAAAATGATACTCAGATGTTATGAGGATGTGAATAAAATGTGATAAGATATTTCCATTTATGATGTACCAATTATAGGATAACTTGGGTCACACCATGACCAATTATGATAATATAAGTAAATTTTTATAAAGAAAGGAACGCAAAACCATATAATAAAGGAATTATTTTTATGGATATTTTCTTACTAATCTAAATTAAGATAAAATGTTTATGAGTATAATATATATAGAGAACTAACCGAATCCAAGTGTGGGTTATCAATAACATGAAGGAAAATCAAGAAATATATCCCATTGGAGAGTAAATTCTCTATATTCGAAATATAATAAGACCATATTACTACTCATGTTAAAAATATTGAGGGGATACCTACATATTTATCAACTAAACAAAGAATTTATAATAAATATATAAGAATACAAATAAGTATATCTTATCCAAATTCACCCTCATTTAAATAAATAACAACATCAAATAATTTGATCCTTAATAGTGTGTACTCATCACATATGATGAGAAATGTGAATTTATAAAATAATACGAGGATTCATGTGGATGAAATTGTTCAATATATAAATGATGGTTTTTTAGAGATTAGTGGAAATAATAAGCCAGAAAAACTAGATAATAGTGGAAAAATTTGGTTATACACTATTTGGATGAACCTTAAAACAACATCTTTTGTGATATTTAATTTTTTGAATCCACACTCTATCACAAGGGATGAATGGTCAAATTATAGGCTGGTGGTTCATTGATTCAAGAGTATAGCACTATTAGTAATCTCTATTAAGTATAGTGTATGGTGAACTCTTTTTTATTCTTAGTAGAAGTGAAAAATAATTTTTTTCATCAACTGATTGAGCATATATAAAAATAAATTATGTATATAGTTATAATTATAAGGAAGAAATTAAAATTAAAAAATTTATTTAGAAAATATTTATGATTAATTCTTGAGAGAAACGATGATGAAAAATACCTATAAGAAAAAATAGATTCATATTTATTTAACTTTGTTAATTTAATTATTTGTGGTCTCATAAAACATACATGAACAAGAGCATAAAGGTATTTCATTTCATTTATGATCGATTACAGTTGGATAAAATTCATTATATTCATGAAAATAATGAAAGAGATGATGGAATAAATGAAAAGGGTATTTAAGTCTTGTTTCAGGATGATTAAAATTACGATATGATAATGGTATAGAGCACTCCTACATTGAATTAAAATATTCTATTCATCATGAATAAAATAATCTTTGGATCAAATTATACTCTAAGCTTATTATAGGTTCCATGAATGCCAAATCCAAGAATTCCCATTGGATAGTGCACCCTCAATGTATTAATTATCTTCATGTTACTAGTCATATTAACTTGGTTGTATCACATGTGTACAAGGAATACAATAAAGCTGCAGGTTCCTTGTAGAAAAAAAATAATGAAAATGAGATAAATGTACTCCATTCAGATAACATATTTTTGTACATCCCTTGTTGATGTGTATATGTGGGGTGATATTCACCCATCCCTTTTTAAACCCCGCATAACAGCTAAAATTCATTTTTTTTCTAATAAATTTTAGGATTTGAATTTACTAGATTCTAAACCATTTGGAGTGCATAGTGATTAATATGGAAATGAATATACTCATTGAGAGTGTAATCTTGAGTTACAATGGAATGGAGGGAGTGAAAGTAATGGTATATATTTAAAATGATTTTTTATCAATTCCCAAATTGAATATGATATTAGTTTTAATGTAGATTAATATAAGTTATCCAAATTTTTTATTGTTTTCATAAGTACCATATTTGGAATAAAGAAGACATTGACAGAAAATTTAATGATGTAATTAATGAAGGTATATTCCTTGACTATCAACCAAGTGTAAAGAACAAAATTTATTTAAAAAGATTATTAAATAGATTAATGAAACAAATTATGTGAAATTCATTGAAGTGAAATCTTAAAATAAATATATAAGTCAAAATTTGGGGGAAATATGTGTTGAAGAGGAGGATTATAAAATAATTTTAAGAGAATAACAATCTGTATCACATGAGAGATCTTACAAGATTGAATTTAGAGATATAATATTATTTAGAGTTAGTTAATCACCAATTATAATAAGTCAAAATAGACATATAATTGATGCATAAAATATCATTAGTGACAAAACAACTCTAATATAGTAAAAAATGATTATTCTTTAGATAATATTTTTTTATCATATGTGGAGATAATATATTTTGATGAAGTGATGAAGGATTAATCATAACTTAAATAAATAAATTAATAGATTGATCAAATTATGAGTAATAAAACTAAGTAAATTATATATATACCTAATGTTAATGTCTTCATTAGAAAAAAATATTGCTAAAAAATAATAATGATGAGAATAGTAATGTGATTTGAAAAAAACACATGAATATTTTACAAATAATATAGTCAAATTGAGGCCATTGATGTTGAAGAGATATAATTGGAAGAAATTCCTGAATTGATCTTTTTATTTTTGTTGATTTCAATTCAAAGAGGATTTATGATCAATTAAATGGATATAAATATTAAATTATTTAATGAATTTATTAAAGACAATTAATTCCCTGAATAAAATATGTGAATTAAAATTTGAAATGATGATTAAAATTAAGTCATCTAATGATGTATTTATATGAACTAATGTAAACCCATTGATCCTAGAATGATTATTTGGATTCATACATAAAAAAATTATATTTTAATAGAGGTTGTGTCGAACAAAAACCTTATGTGATAATCTCAAAGGATAAAAAATTAATGGGTTTTCTCTATGACAAATAGATCATATTTGGTTGTAGAATGAAGGAATCAATGTAATATTATAAAAATTTCATGATATCTATAGTGAAACTAACCCTGATACTCATATGGTACTTAAAAATTTACCATCACAAACCCAACGAGAATTCCTAGATCCCTATGGGCTGGTGAACAATATTTCATTTCTCAATGTTTTATATAGGGATTGATTTACTAATATAGACTAATATAATATATTCTGACCAATTTCTATTGATAAAAGAAGGCAAACCATCAAAAAAAATTGGATTTCCATTGATTCCCAAGGGTTATTGAATAGTTTTATGGGTCTTAATTTTTTATTCTTAGAATATTTTAACAAATTATATTAATATAATAAGTTATCACCATATTTTTCTAAAAAATTAACAAGAATCATCTATATGTTAAATATTACCAAATGTAAACTGTAATATAAATCCTAAAATAATGACACAAAATTGATCATGACATATTTATATACGTGCATTCAAAACTAGATAGGTTTCAACTTAATAATTATTTGCATAGTAAAACATAGCCAAAGATAAAGAAAATTCAAAAATAGGCTATAAGATCTCATAATTCATGGAGATATGTCTTAGATTAATTTTTTGTTTCAATCCATTATTTTTGGTAAATGAAATTTTCCTAGAAGTAAGAGGTTACTCAGGGGTGTTTTTTGGGGATTGGGACACAAGAAGAAGAAAAACCAGGCTAACCAGTTCCATACACCCATTTTTCACACAGTTAAGTAAACCATGTGGCCTATTCAGGGAAACCATGAAACCTTAGATAATGGAATATTGCATGGAAGGTGTGTGGGTTGTTAAACCAAGTGGCATGACTAGGTAACCATGTGTCCCATATCCCATCGAAAAGTGTCATGTGCATGGTTTGCGCATGGTTTGGAAATAAAAGCGTGTAAAACATGAACCCTTGTAAAAGTTGTAAAAACTGAAAAATTACCATCACGGGATTTTAAGTCTTCACCCAATTCCCCCCTCATTTCCTCCCTTGAAACATAGATATGAAAAAGAACTCTCATGGTCTTCCAATGGTGTTTATCCTTCATCTCTAGGCCATTTGGAGTGTCGCTGGTTGTAGATCGAAGATCAATGTAAATCTAATCTCCTACTTTCTTCTCTTTTCTAGATTATGCTACATGTATTAGATGAAATTATTCCATATCCCTAAACCCTTATTTTCCAGTGCAATATTTTATTAGTATTAAAGTGGTTTTTGAATGCATATCTAATAATATGTTTAGGAGTGAATTCGTTAACAGATTTGAGGTAGGTGGTCTACAAGTTATATCCCATAGTTTCATTGTCGATTTGTGCATGTTCGGTTTTGTACTTGGTTATTTATTTTTAATATTTTTAGGAATTTGGTTATATATGGTTAAATAATTTTCTAAATGATGAATAGAAACCATCTTAGTACCCATTGGTTTCATCATGCATGATTAGACAGATTTAGGGCCACCCATGGGGTGAATTGATATTTTCTGTGTCTAAAAATTAGTTAAGTAAGTTTAAGTTCCCTGTGTGATAATGCAGAGCCCTATTTGAGTACGTTGATATGTTTAATTGAAGTGAAAATATAATATTGGTAGTTTTTATATTTTCTTAATGTCTTAATTGGTTATTTGGAATGATACAAAAATGAGTTAATTAGGTTAAATGATATCATGAAATGTGGCCAATTAATTATGTTAGAAATGCCTAATGAAGTTAGTGAATACGAGATTGTGGATATCTTAAATTGGTAATGGTATGTGAAATGGGAAATATGTTATATGATGTCTCATAAGGGAATTGATGAATATGTGAAATGGGTTGATATAAGGGAATTATGGAATATGCATAGTGAGCTAGGAATGATAATGGGTATTGGGATAAATGGACTAAGTAATGTAAATGGAAAATGTGTTAATGGTTTATGGAATAATGTTATTCCCATGTTTATTATTAGGTATTATGATTTTTATATGTATTAGTTGTTTTTGGTTGTGATGTGGTTTGTGTGTGGTGAATGGATGAATAAGCATGTGCACATGGATTGAGGTGTGGGATAAAAGACTGATGCTCATACCATGGGTCAAGTCCTACAAATTCTCTAAATCCACCCACAATGCATGAGTTAAAATAGGTGGTGTATCTCTATTCCCATAATAGTTTCATTCCACAAGGATTGAGGCTTTGAGGTGATTACATTGTGATGTTGTGATGTATTATCCCTGGTGAGATAGGGATTCAACTTATTTCCTTTTGAAAAATGATAAATTCCATGAAATTTTGATTGAATTATGTAAATTCATAACACATTGATTACATGTTTATGATGAACTAATAATGAAGAAGATCCACATACTGAATTTGAAAATATGCTTAAAATTAGTTAAGTAAATATTTTAAACTAGTTGCCCAAAACATTCTTTTACTTATTTGTCAACAAAATTATAATTTTAAGTGCTATCTGTTAGATTAGATATTTTTTAACACCATTGGTGATGAACTATTGAGTTTTACTCACAACCATCTTGGGCCGCCGGGGGGTACTTGAGAAGATTTACTAATTACAGGTCAAGAAAAGTGTAAGGACCATGTGATTTGGATTTAAGGGATGATTGAGAGGTACATGGATGAGGTTTCAAACATGGAGTTAATAATATTTGGGGTTTCTGCTATTTTTCTTTATTTTAAGTTTTTTTCACTTGGAATTGTAGCATGATGTGTCATATTTACTATTGGTTGTGGTTTGTACACAGTTTTAGGAGATGATTATTCATGAATGTTCATTAGTTGTTCTATGTGTTTTCTATTGTTATATTTATTTTTCGTCTTAGGCATACTATGGTAAAAAGGGAATAGTCTCCGCACATGAACTTTAGACCCTCAGTTATAGTTGGAAACCTCAGGTGTATGGGGAGGTGTACTTGAGGTCACGTGGTCACCCAACATGGGGCACTGGTTTAGTGGCTCCTAGGCCGAAGACGTTATAAAGTTGTATTAAAGGAGGTATTTTCTATGAATTACTATTTGTGGATGGTAGAAAGGAGGTTAGAAAGATGTCATTACTTGGTAGTGAGATCATTCTCAGGAGTATCTAACCCATGTATGAAGATAAACCCAAGCCACCCAGGTTGGGAATTTTAGTTCTTGTTGCGTGTTGTTACATTTGATGATATTTCACCATCGGTTGATGCACTTGTTGTGTGATGTGATAGTTCTATGATATTTTTATCATGTAGGGGATTCCATGAGGTTGTGAAGTCATACATCATTCTAAGAACCTATGCGTATAAGTGACATGCATCATGTTAGGCATAAACACAGGATGGGTGTGTGGGACATGAATGGTAGGATGCATTTTATTTTATTGAAATTGATGAAAAGGGTGTCTAATGAAATAATGAAAATGAGTAAAAAGGGATGTAAATTGTTAAATCATGATTAAATAATTGTTCTTAATAAAGTGTTTTATGTAAATTAAAATTTTATTGAAGTAAGTTGGGATATGAAAATATTTTTGAAATGATGACCAATGTAAGATTGGAATCAATTGGGTTTGTTTACCCATGTTAACCATGGTACATGGTAGGGAAGGATGAGGGTAGTGTTTTTGTGTATTATATGGACCATTTGGATAGTGTACACAAAATGAGTTTTTCATGGATATGGGTTAACCTTCTATTACTTTTTTTGTGTAAGCTTATTGGTTTGTGTCCTAAATATCATGTTTGGAAATGTAGAGAAATGCCCCCACAAAGATGTGTGTGTGTTGGGAGACAAGAGTACATTTCCAAGAATTATCTCCCAGTAATGGAGAAATAAGATCTAGTGGTTTAATATAATAGGGAAGATAAGTTTCATTATATAATTGCATGTTTTATATAGATAATGGAATGGGACCCAGAGCGGGTTTCCCTGAGTATGTTCGTGCGAACTAGGAAGTTTCAGTTGAAACACCCTCTGACCTTTACCAGAGAAGGTGGGACAGAGGAAGATATGTTCTAGATATATTCCATACAGAAAATTATTGATCATAAGGAGACTCCTTATAAGAACTGATTCGTGTTATCATCCTATATTTTGTGGGTATAAGAAAAACTTTTGTGGGACATTATAGTTCATACAGAGTTGGCAGAAGGAACAAAATAGAAAGATTTTCAGGAAAAGGTTTTTGTAATACTACTACCTTGAGTCATTGAGGTAGGATAAGGCTCCATAGTTTATGGGTTTGACCTAGGGGTATCCATGAGTGATGGATTATGTAAGTTGTTTCACTAAATTTTGGTGTATGGTTCTGAAATTGGAATTAGATGATGTGAATATGGTGAAACACTTCCATGATGGGATTATGCATGATATTTGGTCCCTGGTGAATATATTCTGTTTGAAAAGGATTATAAAGGTAGTGGACCAGACCCTTATCTCATAAGGGAACCTAAAGGGTGGTTTATTTGGTAAACTTATGATGCCATCCATATGTAAAATTGGTATATCTTTCAAAGGTAAAAAGCACCGTTTTGGAAATTTACAATAGGGAAAAAGTGTAGAAAGTAGTCAGAAGAGAGAGGATGTATATCAAGGGGGTGAGCATGTGTTATATTAATAGTGTGTTAGGCTGGGGTACATGCAGGGCTAGTGTCCCAAACCTCCCGTCAAGTTCTGGTAGTGTGGAATGTTTGGACATGTACACAGGTTCTGTAAGAACTCTCAATAGTTGGCCACAAATGGAGGTAAGAGGAAAATTACAAGTATATGCAGGGGGCGGTCACCCCATATCAGGTAGGTGGTTAGAGCTCCATGGGTCATACTAGTAGGGTTGGTGGATGTGTAACATTGGCCATGTCTACCCATACTAATAGGGAAATATAGTGTTGTGTAATTAGGATGGATCCTAGGGTAGAGGGGCATGACATCTTCACGTAGATCAGTCTACACCTAGAGGTGGTGAGGCTGGGCCATCTACTATTTGAGGTATGATTCATGTAGATACCATGCTCGCTAGTGATTTATTTGAAATAGGTTCCATATATTCTTTTATTTCTGAACTATTTTTAGATGTTTTGGGCATAACTGTGGAAAGTGCCAGTGGGGTCAGGTCAATTGATACTCCAATTGGGGTGCGATTTGAAGATATCAGATAATGTAAGGGTTGTGCTTTAGAGGTTGGTGGATATCATTTTCTATGGAATCTGTTTATCCTCAATATGTCATGTTATGAACTAATTTTGGGTATGGACTGTCTACTTTTGTATCATGGTCATATATTTTTTACCAACTTCAGGTAATGTTCACATCTATCGATGTAGACACTTATGTCCTATGCGATGGGTGGGATGTTTGAGCAAGTCATATAGGTTCAATTTTCTAGAAATTGCAACAACTCAAAGAACAAGTGGCTTGTCTTTTTCTACTTGAAGGTTGAAGGTAGAAAACAGTATTCCCTCCCATTATGGATCAATTTTTGGATGTATTTCCTAATAAATTCTCCAGGCTACCAGCCGAGAGAGATATTGAGTTTATCATCAATCTTCTTCAAGGTGCTGAACTAGTTTCCATTACGACATATCAAATAGTGTTGCTAAAACCCCAACAACTTAAGGTTCAGATGAAAGAGTTGGCGAGAATGTGGTTCATACATACTAGTATGTCACCTTGGGGATCTCCCATACTATTTTCCAAGAATTTAGATACATCATTACAATTATCTGTTGACTAAATAAAGTTCGATCAGATGATAGTTATGAATAGGTACCCACATCCCAGATTCAATGACCTGATTGACCAACAAAGAGGTTCTTTGGTTCTCTAAAAGATCGTTTTGATATCGGGATACCATCAGTTGAGGGTGGGACCTTATGAAGTACCACATATAGATTTTTGGAGCATGTAAGGGTTATATGAGTTTTTGGTCATTCCTTTGAGATTGACCAATGCACTAGCTTCGTTCAGGGATTTAATGAACCAAATATTTCACCCATACTTGGATTAGTTCATCGTCATCTTCATTGATGATATCTTGGTGTACTTTGAAACTCTTAATGATCATTTCAAACATCTTGAAATCATCTTACATAAACTAATAAAGCATAGGAATTATGCCAAGATATCAAACTGACTATTCTGAATTGATAAAGTGAATTTATTTATTCACATAATTTTTGATTCAGATCTATCAGTGGATCTAGGGAAAGTGTAGGTTGTGGTGTCTTGGGGGCATCCCATGAATGTTTTTAATGTTGTGAGTTTTCTTGGATTGTATGGATATTACTAAAGGTTCATTAGGTATTTCTCCAATTTTGAATTTCCACTCTCAGGATTAACCAAGAAAGAAGTTGAGTTTGTGTGGTGAGAGGCATGCAAGAATTTTTTTCAATAGTTTAAGAAGTGGTTGACTACCGCATTGATCATGATGTTACCTAAACCAGGTAATATGTGCACCCTTTTCAATAATGGATCCAGTGTTGGACTTTGGGAGGTGATGATGTATAATGATCGGGTTGTAGTATATGGTTCGATATATTTGAGGCCTCATGAATGAAATTACCCTGTTCATGATCATGAGTTTGATTCAATGGTTTATTCCTTAATGTGTTGGAGGTATTACTTGTTGGGAGAGCATTTTACTATGTATACAAATCAAAAAATCCTTAAGTAGACATTATCTCAGTGGAATTTGAATCTTTATCAGTGAAGGTGGGATGAGTACATTCAATCTTTTTCCTTCAAGTTGTTTTACACACTTGGAAAATGGAATAGTGCTGTGGGTGCTCTGTGCTAGAAGATTTTGAATTAGGTGGTTCAGGATTCCAACTCAGAGTGGAGAATGATTTCCTGGTTTATTGAGAAGCACCTCGAGGTACATGATGGGCACAAAAAAATTACCTTTGAATATATAGTAGTTGAGTCTGCACTATTGAGATTGGTTAAGGAGAGAAAACTGGAGGATCCATATTGTATGACTATGAAGGAAAGTCATAAAGATGGGGATTAAAATTCAAGTAGGGCTATTGTTAATGATGGTATTGTTAGTGTTTTTGGTATTCTTATTGTACCAGTGTGTATACGGTAAGATATGATGCATGAGTTCCATGCATCATAGTGGGAAGTACATTAAATTTTAATAAATATTTACTGTGATATTCGTAGGAAGTTTTGGTGGACGAGATTGAAGAAAGATGTCAAAGTTTTTGTGGCACGATGCCTTACCTGTCATCAATTTAAGGATAATAACAAGTGCCTATGTGGTTTTTATAGCCATTTCCAATCCTAGAGTGAAAATTGGATGACGTAATGATGAACTTCATAGTGGGTCTTCCGAGGACGCCTCAAAAGAATGATGTAGTTTGGGTAGTAGTGGATCTGATGACTTGGGTGGCCTATTTCATACTGATCCAATACACTTACACAGTTATTCAGTTGGGTGAGTTATATGTTTGACATATAGTGTGGTTGAATGTTGTGCCGAAAACTGTAGTTTTGGATCATTATCTACATTTTAGATCATGCTTCTGGAAAGGATTACAGAAAGCATTTGGTACCCAGGTGTTTTTGAGTATAACTTATCACCCAAAGATGAACAGGAAGTCATAGAATACAATTCAAGTGTTGGAAGTCATGTTGAGAGCTTGGGTCTTGAATCTCAATTGTTTATGGTAAAAACATTTATCGATTTTTGAGTTTTCCTAAAAGAACAGTTTCCATGCTACAATTTAGATTACACATTTTGAGGCACTCTATGGGAGACCCTGATGATCTTTGTTATGTTGGTTAGAATATGGGGAGTCCCAGATGTTGGGACTGAGTCTTATAATGGAGATTTCAAAAACATGTATGATTGATTCATAAGTCCACGATAATGATTCATATTAACATAAATCATATGCATATTGGTGTCATATACCCCTTGAGTTTATGGTGGGTGATAGTGTGTTTCTTCGGGTGTTTCCTATAAGGACCCAACCATAAACAATACATAATATTGAGTTAAGTGATTAATTTTACATTAATTCAAATTTAGGATATTTTAGTTCTCGATATCTAGAAAATTATGTCACAATTCATACACAACAACTTAAATGTTACAAAGTAGACAATTACACTCAATATCCATTTTTTTCACAAAACAAAAAATAAAATTAAAATAAACTTAGTTTCATTTCATGTTTAATCACCCTAAATTTTCCTTGATCTCATCATTGACTCTATTATCCCTTAAATCCTATGAAAAATAATTTAATAATTTGGATGAGCATCAAAATATTAGTAAGGGATTCACAAAAAGGAAAAATACTTGTCTTGTGAAAATTTTTAAACCTTTAATAGTTTATCATAAAGTGATACTTTTCACCTTTAAGAAGTATGAAATAATGTTTTTTGAATATAGGCTCATTGCCTATTTTTTTGTAATAAAAATATTACTATAAAACCCATAGAAATTACACATATCATTTATAGTTAACTTGGGACATAATCTGACTTAAATGGAATAACCACATGGTCAACTTCCATATATGTCCCACTTAGAAATGGAATATCCATACAACCAAATTCTATACATGATGCATTGGAGGTTATAATGTAAAAAATTGTACTTGGTTTATCACAGAACCACCCATATTTGTTTTATCATGTAACCACCTGTCAAATGTCCAAGTATCATTATATAATCATAACATATGAAAGATCAGAATTATCAAAATTTCACTCATAAAATTTCATTTGAAATCCCAAAAATCATTTCAAGATATTGAAATAATCAATCCATTATCAAAACAATTTTCAACGAGAACATAATAAAAAAGGGAATAAGAGATGTATTTTGATTTTAAAAACATTAAGGCTTATAGAGGAAGCCAAATATCAAATTACAGTTACGGTGGGAGAGAAGTCATTGTAACCGTATACATTAAAATAATATTCCTTTTGTAATTTTGTATAGATATTAAAATGATTTTTATCGAAATATTCCTTTTCATAACCTTTTAATAAAATTAAAAGTCTGAGTAATTTATTAATGACCTTATAAAAGAAGGTGGCGTATAACATCAAAATATGCCTCATTGAAAGGAGACTGAGACAAATCCCTTACCTTGAGTCCGATTCATCTTGTATGTTATTTATCTTCTAGAATAACAAAAATACGATAATTTATACGTTATTTAGAACCTTTTTCATGTTTATTATTTATTTTATATCACTTATTACCATATTATTACAATTAAATATTTTTTATGTTCATGTCGGTCGTTTTATAGATATTCCGTACTTGAGTCGAAAAATGAACTTGGTATGATATCAATTGTCCTTGTGGTCATAATTAAATCATATATAGATTAATATTCATGAAATAATTTTTTTATATTTCAGTTATACTTTTAGATCCATTTATTAAATATGGATATGAAAAATTAACAACGTTACAATCACGGAGATGGTAAGTTGTACCTACACATGAGTAATGTCTTCATTTTTTGATGATCATTCTGGAAAGAAGGTAATTATCATTTTATATTTACAGAATTGTCATAATATAATTAACATCATAATAATCATTTAAATATAGTTTTATATATCATACAAGTGATTTAGTTATTAAAAACTAATCTCATCACTTCATGGGGGTAATAGTTCACACATACACATGAATGAGGTTAACATTTTTATGTGAAAAGAAAGTAAGAAAATAATTGATATATTATTCTCTTATAATGATAAATATGTTATTAATATCATATATAAACATAAATTCTATCATTATAACTAGTCTTTAGAGACAATTATGGAAAATGAATTATATCGTTTCGTGGAGGTGATAGTTCACACATACAAACAAAGGATTAATTTTTTCCCATTTAATAGAAGTGGAGATTAATTTTGGTGATTATAATAACATAATTACATAAACTTATGTTGATGATACTATAGTTATTATTTCTTCATGGATGTATAATATTTTAAGGAAGTGTAAGAACAAACAAAATAGAAACACTTAAACAAAACATTACCTTTCCTTAAGATGATCACCATTCTTAACACCTTAACACTTCTAATGAGGGTGTAATGCCTAAGATAAGTAATAAATAATGTAGTTAGGGATTATATAAAGGGTTTTGGTTATATATTTTGGGATCCAAATGCTTTTTTGTAGTGTAAGGAATAGAGATGATTGAGTTCCCTTGTATAGGAGAGGGGAGGGGCACTTTTGGAATTATCAATATTATTAAATTAATATAAAATCATTTTATATTCCAAAATGTCTCTGAATTGGTTTATTTATAATATAGTATGTTTATGGGTATAATTATAATCATACAATGAAAATTAGGCATGTTTGAATATTTTTTTAATCCTTATCTTTTTCTTTTAACCCCTTTTAACTCTTATTGTTTTATCTAGTAATTTACAATTTGAGGGTTAAAATAATTACCATGACATGACAAGAGACCAATGAATAAATAATTAATGGAATTTTTATAATTATCCCAACCTTTTTACAGAATCATAAATTTTTATAAATTATTTATCATTTAATATAATATTTTATATTTTAAAATATCATTTGTGTCAATTATGACACTATTCATTTACTGACTATATAAAAATATCGTAACATCAAGATATAGTCAAAAATATTATTTGAAAAAATCTATAACATTTAAAAGTCATCCAAAAATTTTGTTATGGCATAAATTATGTCAACTTATATTTATTTAAATATTTATAATTTCATTTATTTGATTCATTCATTAATCAAGAAATTATTGCATCATATTTACGTCACCATTTAATTTAAATATTTTAACATAAAATTTATAAATAAATTTCTATAATTAAGGTAATAATTTTAGATATCTAAATAATATATATAGTATAATGCATCCCCTGTATAACCCCATATTACAAATACATTACTTGTTAGAAACCAAAGTGTAACCAAACTGACTTTTTATTGAATATAATACTATCAATACATTAAAGTCATCCAAGTGGCTCCAAATGGTTTTAAAATATATTAAAGAAATATATTGTTCAGAATAAAATCATATAATTAAATTAGTAAAAGTGTTAAGGTAAAATTATATTCCAGTAATATAATTTTTTACCTTTAATTAACTAATTTACGCTTAACCATGGTAGTTAAATTTTTTATTAAAGTAATTATTCATAATGTCCCAAAATAAAAGGAAAATTTTTATATAATTTTGACCTTGTAATTCAAAATATAGAAACCATTCTTCCAAATTCCTAACACATAAGTTGAAGAAATTAGATTAAAATTCATCCCGTTGATGGAATTAGAAAATATGTTTTAAAGTAAAATCTTCGAAAGTTCACATAGTTTCTATATCCAATTAAAATTTCAAATTTATTCTAATGAAATAAATTGAATTAAATGATAAAAAATAATCTAATTATACTTTTAAAAAATTAAAATATAATCTAATAATAAAAATATATTGAAGAAAAAGTAGTTTTTAATTAAAATGCAATATTTTTCACTATTCATTAAAAATGATTCTAAATAGAAAAATACCAAAAAATAAACCAATGTAAATTTTCATGTCCGAATTCCAAATAATAATTTTAGTTTTTCAAATAGAACTTATATACATTAAAAAAATGAGATTTAAAAAGGGTTTCGATCAAAAGGCAGAAAAATTATTTTTTTTGAAAAACTTTTTTTTGAAAAACAATTTTTTAACCATAAAAGTAGATTTATCATATAAGTTATTGAACATACTGTATCTTCTAATTATTATCTAATTAATAAATTAAAATTATTTATTTTATAATTATTTGGTTTTTAAATTCTTCCCCACTTTTTTAAATTTATTCTTTGCAACTTGAGCCACTTATCAAACAAGTGGGTGTATTTTTCATTCATAGCATTTTCAGATTCCCATATTGCCTATTCAACCATATTGTTTTCAAAAACACCTGAAAATTATGAATAACTTTATTACAAAACAATTTCTATATATATTAAAGAATCTTTACAAGAGATTCCTCATAAGAAATATTCTCTTCCAATAGAACTAATATGGGCTCAAAACATGATATTGATCTGGCACATACTTTTTTACCATTGAAACATGAAAATCATTATGTACCTCAGATAAAATTATAAGAAAAGAAACTATGTAGGAAAATGATCCAAATTTATCTAGGGTTTCTTATATTATAAGGAACATTGGACTCATATTCCTTTTCTTTCTAAAATGCATAACACCTTTCCCTAGAGAGACTTTGGGAAATACATGATCACCTACTGCAAATGGAATATCCTTCCTTCAGTTATCCCCATAACTGTTCTTCCTTCTATGAGATGTACTCATGTGTTGCTAAGTCAAATATACATTCTCTACCATTTTATTATACAATTATGGCCCCATCAACTACTATTCAATGACTTAATCCAAAAAAGCTGGAGTTCGACACCACTTTCCTTGTAATGCCTCAAATGGTTCTATATGTATACAAGACTGAAAACTATTATTATAAGAAAATTAAACCATATAAATATGATGATCTCAAATCCCTTGTAAACCATCGAATAATCATATAGAATATCCTCCAATTTCTTAATTTTTCACTGTAACTGCCCATCTTATTGAGAATTAAAAGGTGTAGTGAAATTTAATTTAGTACTTAATGATTTCTGAAGGCCTTTGTAAAAGTTATAAGAGAACCTGGAATAATGATAAGATACAATAAAGAGGGGAAATCCATGTAACCTGACAATCTCTTAAATATAAAACTAATAGAGTTGATTTAGAGATATAATATCTTGAATAGGAATAAAATGCGTATATTTAGTCAATTGATCGACAATAACCTAGATCACATTGTTACCACAAGAAGTATCTAGAAAACTCACTATGAATTCCACAGATATATTTTACCATTTCCACTCTAACACTATCAATGGCTGAAGTAACCCTTTTGGTAACTACTGATCTGCTTTAACCTATTGAAAATTCAATTATATGAGGGTAAAGTTAGTAATATCTCTTTTCATTTAATCACACTAGTAATACTCCCGAGAGTCTTTTTACATCTTAGTGATTCCTGGATGAACTAAAAACAGAAAACTATGTTCTTTACATAACAAATATTTTTTCAACTATAATCAAAAGGCAAACATAATCTCTCCAAAAACCTCAAAAAAATTCTTTATCAATTTTAAATTTAGGTAACTTACCCTTCTGAACAAATTATACCTTTTTCTACAACTCACTGTCTTCTTTCTATGCTATCTTAATTTTTTCTCCTAGAGATGATCATACTAACACCTGAAACAAAACAGAGAAATTGCCTACACCAAAAAATCTTAATCCAAAATTCATTAAATCATTAACCAAATGGTCACATTCAAAATGCATAATGGTGAATTTATCATTATTTTTTTGACTCAATGCATCAGACACATTATTTAATTTTCTAGGATGGTAATGAATGGTGAAATCCCAATCCTTTATTAGTTTTAGGAATATTCTGTATCACATGCTCAATTATTTCTTAGTGAATATACACTTTAATTTTTTTTTGTCAGTATAAATTTCAAACTTAACACCATACAAATGATTCCTCCAAAATTTTAATATAAAAACAACAATAGACAATTCCAAATCACGTGTAGGGTAATTTTACTCATGAGGTCTTAAATGACATGTAACATAAGAAATTACCATATCATTATATTTTAAGAAACAACAAAGTACTTTCAATGAAGAATCACTATAGATAAAAAATTCACCATTTCAGGAAGGCATGACCAAAATAGGATCATTTAACAATATTATTTTCAGTTCCTAAAAACTATATTCACATTATTTTGTCCAGGTGAACTTAACTCCCTTACATGTTAACATAGTTTGTGGGATAGATTATAGAGAAATGTTTTCAAAAAACCACTGGTAATAACCCGCTAATTCAAGAAAACTATGAATCTCTATGACATTGGTAGGTCTTAAGAACACTTCAAAAACTTTTGTTTTAGAAGGGTAAATAGTTATGCTATATTTAGAAACAATACAATCATGTGAAAAAAAAATTTGTAACCAAAATTAATTCTTACTAAACTTTACATATACTTTATTTTGTTTTATGGTTTGAAAAAAAATCCTTAAGAAACTTTCATGTTCCTCCTCGAATTTAGAATACACTAAAATATCATCTATAAACACAACCACAAACTAATGAAAAAACTAATTAAAGACACCATTCATGAGATTAATAAATAAATATGGTGCATTATATAACCCAATGGGAATAACTACAGACTCATAATACCCATATCTTGTTCAGAATGATGTCTTTGGAATATCTTCCTCCTTCACCTTCTGCTCATGTTACCCAGACCTCAAATAAATCTTTTGAAAATAAGGAGCTACCAGGATCTATAACCACTTTATTTGATCATCCAACATCAACCAGAGTAGTAGGAAATTATTTTTCTATACCACTATTCTTTCAATATTCCATGTTTCCACCCTAGGTAATCATCTTTGGACACAAATTTTCATAATTACCTAACTAATTGCAACTAAAACATCTAACCATTGAATTTTTATTCTTTTGCTGATCATCTCCCTTATAGTGAAAAGAAATATAAATAGTCTTAAAGCATTGGAAGAATTTCTTATAATTTGAGAGACATTCTACAGGATGTTTTTTTAGCACACTTCTCACACGATGGAAATTTATTTTTCTTACCTCCAAACATCTATGATGAGTTTTTTCTCATTTCCCACAAAATAGGCATATTCTTTTACTTTTTCTCATGAAACACATGATCATTAGAAAAATCAATTTCTACCTTCTCAACACACCAGACAAGTTTTTCATGGATTTTGAACTCACAAGAAGCTAATTCTCTTCGATATCTCAGCTTAAATCCTTAGTAAAACTGATTTATCTTACTGTAAAGATCCCATATAAAATTTTGGATGTACTAAGAAAAATGGGTGAAATTTTCATCATATTCATCCATTGAATATTTTTTCCTTTTGTATGAATTCCAAGAATTTATTTTCCATCCTAAGTGGAATAGCTTGAAGAAAATTATAAGGACCCAACATTATTACATTACATAATCTTGAAATTTTAGTCAAGAACTCAATTCCTTTCATGTTGAGGATATTTTCGAGTTTATTGTTTTAATGAATTGGGATATAATACATACACAACATTCCACATTCATATATAAGAGATTCAACAAAAAACAGTATCCATTTCTTCAAAAATATAAAATGTTTCAAATAAAACATGTTTTCTTTGAAAAATATTCATAACATTTAAAATGGATTCCTTAATTTTCTTAAACATCCTTATAACGTGTAAAAATAATTTAAAAACATGGGATGAGGAAAAAAAACTCAGTAAGGGATACAAAAAAGAAAGAAAAAAACACTAGTCCATGAATACTTATAACATATGAAATCATTTTCAAAGAGATATAATTGTCACCCATATAAACTTACATTGTAAAACTTCTTATTTACATGAGATTTAAAAAACAAATATAGAACATAAATAGAACCATACAAGTATCTTGGGGAATTACTTATATTATAACCCTCACTAACACCTTATGATTTGTAACCCTCATAGCTACCTTACAATGTAACCCTCACGGCTACCTTATGGTGTAACGATCCCCGCTACACATGGAGTAACCATATGGATGACCTCCAACATACCAATACCCAATTCATTTTATAGAGATATAGGTCCCACAATTAATCATAAAAAATACCCAATAACCATAAAATAATCATTCAACATGAAAAATTTCACAAAAAGTTGCTTTTGAATTTGGTAAGACTGAATTTTAAAAGAGCATTTAAAAAACAAACCCTTGAAAAAATCATATAATTTAAGTGAGACTTAATAGAGTTTATGGAATATGTATATACACTATAAATACACATAATTAAACATAATATAAACAAAATTCATCACACAAACAATTTTAATACAACATTAATAATGAAGTAGAATGTTAACCCAATGAATAAATATTGGGTTAAGAATTCCATGACCTTGGGTTTGTCTTACTTCAGGCTTTTAAAACCTCCATTATAAGGCGAGGGGAATAAAGTATAAGAAAATATAGGAATTAAAAATAAAACACTTGAAAAGGTAAGAGGATTCTTACCTCTTGATCACTTCTCCTTGAGATCCTCCTTAAGGCCTTTGTTTTTGGCATTTTGGTGAGACGAGTAGGTCTTGGATATGGAAAAGAGACTTGGGGAGGGGATTTGGTTTAACATAGACAATTCTCTGGGCTTAATAGGTGTGAGAGGAAAATGGGAATGAGGGTGGAATTTATAGTGGAGGGTAGGAGTGAGTTTACATTTTTTTAATATTTTTGCTTAAGACTTTGAATAATATTGATTCATGTGACCCCAAATAGTAATAAATTCATTTTAGTTTGAACCAATTGGTCTTACATCAGCCTTGAATCACCTATCATGCAGTTAAAAAAGTATTTTTTATTTATTTTAATTTATCATCTTTTACAATTCATAAAAAATTCACGAATTTCAGAGAAATACAAAAAATTCACCCTAACGATTTTTCGACATGTTGAATTCTAAAATGAACTCCATTTTTTGAAAATAATTTTCTAAATATTATTAATATAATTTTTAAATAAAATCATAATATATTAAAAAAAGATTTTAAATCTATAAATCATGATTTAATACCTTAAAAAACAAATCAAGATCTCATTATCTTATAACCTTAATAAAATAAAATAATAATAAAATTTACTATTCATTCAGGTTATACTACTATTCATATTAATATTCATAAGGGTATGTTACTATTCACCAAAAAACTAGTTGATTCTATCAAAATCCAAATAACTTACTGATCACAACTGCAGATGACCATTTTTTGAAATTCGAATCATAGAAGTAGAAAAATTATGTTTGGAGGATAGTTATAACTATCTACATAAAACAAAGTTTCATGAATTTCAATTTATTTTTAAAACCCCAGGGTGTAACATTTTCCCCAAATTTTTGAAACTGAATCCTCATAATTTTATTTACTTATTAAACAACTGAGGGTACCTTTCCCTCATAGCATTTTCAGACTCCCATGTTGCTTCTTCAACCATGTGATTTCTCCAAAACAACCTTTACCTGGTGGATTACCTTATTCCATAATACTTGTTCTCTTCAATTAAGAAATTGAATAGGTTTCTCTTCATAAGAAAGGTTCTCTTCCAATTGAACTACTTTTGGGATCAAATAATGAGATGAATCTAGCACATACTTTCCCAACACCAAAACATGAAAACCATTATGTACTTGAGATAAACTCCGGGGAAAATATACTCAGTAGGCGACTAGTCCAACTTTCTCTAGAATTTCACAAGGTCTAATGAACCATGGAATTAGATTTACTTTTATACCAAAACACATAACACTTTTCCATGGTGAGATTATAAGAAAAACATGATCACCTAACTCAAAAGAAAATTATTTCCTCCTATTGTCTGCATAACTTTTCTGCCTGCTCTGAGATGTCCTCATGTGTTGCTGGATTATATTAACTTTCTCAGAAACTTCCTCTACTAATTATGGTCCCATCAACTTCCTTTACCTAACATCATCCTAAAAATCTAGAGTTCGACACCGCTTCCCATACAATGCCTCAAAATTTACCATCTGAATTCTAGAATGAAAACTGTTATTATAAGAAAACTCAACTAAAAAAATGATGATCCCAACTTCCCTGGTAGTCTATTGATTAAGATATAATAATATCCTCCAATGTTTGAATAATTCATTCTGACTGCCCATATCATTGAGGATGAAAAGCTGTAATGAAATTTAATTCTCCTCCTAATGACTTCTAAAGGCACCTCCAAAATTAGAAGTGAACCTAGGATCCCGGTCAGATACAATTGAAATAAAAACTCCACATAACATGAAAATATCTTTGAGGTACTTTAAATAAATCTGATCCAAATACATGATATCTCGAATAGGAAGAAAATAAATATATTTAGTCAGTCAATCAACAATGACCCATATTGCATTGTTACCTTGAGATGTCTTTGGTAGTCCCACCACGAAGTCCATAGATACATTTTAGAATTTAAACTCTAGCATTGGAAATGGTTGAAGGATCCAAATCAGTAACTGCCACTCTGTTTAACCTTTTGACATGTCAAACATGTTATAGTAAATTTTTCAATATCCATTTTTATTCCATCCCAACAGTAATACCTCTGATGGTCTCTGTACACCTTAGTACTTCTAGGATGAACTAAAATTGAAGAACTATGAGATTTACACAATAATTCATTCTACAACTGAGAATAAAAAGGTACACAATACCATTTACTAAATCTTAAAAAAATATTTATCAAGGTTAAATTCTGGAAACTTACCCATTTTAACAAATTCCACTTTTTTCTGTAGCTGATGATCTTCCTTCTACGCTTTCTTAATTCAATATGATAATGATGAATGTGCTGAAACCTGAAATAAAATAGAGATATTTCTTTTACCAAACCCTTCTATGAAAAAATTCTTCAAATCATTAATCAAGGGATCGTGTTCCAAATGTAACATGGTTAATGATGCAAGATGTTTTCGACTCAAGGCACCCTCCACTTTTTTCCTAGATGGTAATTGATCATGAAATAATAATATTTTATCAATTCAAGTCATCTTATTAACCTCATGTTTAATTATTTATATGTGAATATATACTTCAGAACTTTATGGTCTGTATATATTTGACATTTGGCTCCGTATAAATGATGCCTCCGAATTTTCAATGCGAAAACCACAACTGTTAACTAAAAATCATGTGTGGTATAATTTAACTCATGAGGTTTTAATTGTCTTGAAGCATATATAATTACCTGATCATTCTGCATCAGAACAAAACAAAGTCCTTTAAATGAAGGATCACTGTAGATGAAAAACTCACAATTTCGGGAAGGTAAGGCCAAAACTGGATCATTCAACAATATCATCATTATTTACTAAAAAACATCACATTACTCTATAAAAAAATAACCCCTATTCATGTTAACTTAGTTAGAAGGCTATATAACTGTGCAAATTTTTTAACCAATCATTAGTAATAAACTAATAATCAATGAAAACTATGAATCTCTATAATATTTTTAGCTCTTGGCCAATCATCTACCACATTCATTTTGGAATGATCGACTCTTATTTCAACCTTATTTACAATGTGACCAAGAAAATAAATTTATTTATAAAATCACACTTGCTGAATTTTCCATATAGTTTCTTTTCCTTTAAGGTTTTCAAAACAACCCTTATATGTTTTTCAAGATCTTATTTACTCATAGAAAATACTAGAATTTAATCAATCAACAAAACCAAAAACATATCCAAGAACTCATGAAATATTATATTCATAATATTCATGAATAAAACAGGTGCATTAGTTAACCTAAATAGTATAAAAAAAAATTCATAATTCCCATATATTGTATGAAAAAATATTTTTTGTATGTCATCCTCCTTCAACTTCAGCTGATGATATCTAGATCTCATGTCAATATTGGAAAAGTACTGATCTCCGTGGATATGATCAAATAAGTAATCGATATGAGGAAAAAGATACTTATTTTTAATAGATATGTTATTCCAGGATCTATATTCAATGAAAAGCCTTATGGAACCATCTTTCTTTTTAATGATAAATCATGAGCACCCCATGGTGAAGTGCTAGGATGAATGAAGCCTTTATCAAGAAACTCCTACAATTAATTTTTCAATTAAATAAGTTCCATTTGAGCCATTCGATATGGGGGTTTTGAACTTGTCTTAGCATTAGGAACTAAGTCAATTGTGAATTTGACTTCTCGATCAGGTATAAAACCATGTAACTCATTATAAAAAACAATAAAATATTCATTTACCATTAGAAATCATTAATCTGAATAGTTCCCTTGTTTTCAAGAATATGAGAAAGATAAATTTAATTTCCATATTTCAATAGTTTCTTATCTTCCTGATATTTTATCAATTATATGGTTCATTATTGTATACAAACTGAAAATATATTTAAAAAACACCTTCTTCAGCTCTACATAAAATCTTATCATGATAAACAGAAATCCAATCCATTCCCAAAATGACATCAAACTCTACTAAGGGGAAAAAATTTACAGGTAATGTCTTTCCAAAGACCATAATAGAAATATTCTTTTAATTATTCTTTGTTATAATACTTCCCCTGGTGTTTTATCAATATGTTATTATCTCATTTGTTGAGGTGATATTTTCAATTTAGCAGAAAATTCCTCTGAAATAATGAAATGTGTAGAGCCCGTATCAAACAAAACATTATAAAATTATGAGTATATAAACAATGTACCTAATACAACTTCATTGGATGGTCTGACGTCTACTGACATAGTAAAAAAGGATCTCACTAAACATTTATGCTTATAGTATGGCTTCATTATATCATTAAGATCTCTCTTGGGTAGGCATTTTCATAATGACCCCTCTTAGCACATTTAAAACACTTTACAGTATGATTAACAAGATTAGTCTTTGGACCAATTTCCTTTCAATATAAGGCCATATGACTAAACATTACACATTAAAAACACTTCCCAGTTTTGTTAAGGAATTCCACATGGTGTTTCTTTCCACACATTTCACAAACTAGAAATGGGAATTTCTTACCATCAGATTTCATTGATTGATTCTTACCCATCGTTTTCCATATGGATCTCTTCTTCTCATTGTTTTAAAAGTGAATGTGATCCTCAATAAACTCCATCTCTATCCTCTGAGTAGACTAGAAAAGTATCTCATAACTTCTGAATTCATGGGAGGCCAATGACCTTGAATACCATGGATTTAATCCTGAGTAAAAGTGATTGATTTTTCTATCAAGAACATGAATAACATTTGGAGCATACCTCTCCAGTCGGGTGAAGTTTGTTTCATACAAAACCATTAAATCTTACTCATTTTTCTTCAATTCAATTAATTTCATCTCCATCCTAAGTCTCACCACTTTAGGAAAATATTTTTCAAGGAAAAGACTTCTAAATTCATCCCACTCTAAGGAATCAATCTCCTCTCTATCCATGATATTTTTGACCAATGAACTCCACTGATCAGCTTCACCTTTAAAATGATAAATAGAAAGACTTACCTTTTGATTATATGAAAATCCAATAACATCGAATATCTTTTCAAGGTATTTATTCCATACTTTAGACACTTATAGGTCAGAAGATCCATTGAAAGTTGGAGGGTGTTGTCTCATAAAACGTTCTACTATCATTATGTTTCTTTATGGTACCTCAGGTTGTTCTCTTGCATGAATTCCACCACAATTTATTACTTTTGTTAGCTGATCCGTTACTATCATAAACTACTCATTTCCAATCTCTAACATTCCGAGCTAAAGATTCAAAAGTATATCCTTATGTCGCTGCCTTTCTATAATAGATTCCCTATTTCTTCTACAGAATACCATTATGAACAAACATATATTAGTTGAAGCAACATGGTAATCTTTAAATTCCCTATCATTTCAAATTTACCTTAGAGAAAAAATAATTTATGGTATTCTATTAACATCATCCTAAACCCTAAAGTTATCTAAACTATACTCTGATGCCAACTATAAGGACCCAACTTTATTACATTACATAATCTTCAATTTTAGTCAAGAAATAACTTACTTTAATATTGAGGGTCTTTTCATGTTTATATTTTTATAGAATTGTGATATAATACATACATAACATTACACATTCATATAGATAATATACCTCAAAAAACAGTATCCATTACTTCCAAAATATAAATGTTTTCAAACAAAACATGTTTTCTTTGAAAAATCTTCATAACATTAAACATGGATTCCTTTTTGGTCTAACAAATCCTTATAACCTGTGAAAATCATTTAAAAATATGGCATGAGCACACAAATATCAATAATGGATATAAAAAAAGAATGAAAACATTAGTCCATGAATAATTTTAATGTATGAAATCATTTTAACAAAGAAATACTTTTAACCAATATAAACTTACTTTGTGGAACTTTATATTTCCTTGAGATTTCCACAAAACATATAGAACATAAATAGAACCATAAAGGTATCTTGGGGCAGTACTTACTTATATGTAACCCTTGTAGCTACCTTATGATTTGTAACCCTTATGACTGCCTTACAATGTAACCCTCACAACTACCTTATGGTTTAACCCTCACAACTATACATGGTGTAACCATACATCTGAACTCAAACATATACACAAACAATGAATTTTATAGAGATATAGGTCCCACCCTTCATTATAAACAATTCACAAGAACTTTAACATAATCATACAACATTAAAAATTTCAGTAAAAACATTGCTTCTAAATTATGTAAAACAAATTTTAAAAAGGGTATTTTATAAGAAACAACCCCTTGAATAAAATCATATAATTGTAGTGAGACTTAATAGAGTGGATGGAATAGGTATTTACACTGTAAATACAAATAATTCAGCATAATATAAAGAAAATTTATCACACAAACAATTTTAATACAATATAAATAACGAAGTAGAATGATAAACCAAATAATGGAAATTGGGTTTACAATTCCTTTACCTCAGGTTGAATTACTTAAAACTTGTTTAAACCTCCTACATAAGGGGATGGAAAGAGATTATATTAAAATAGATGAATTAAAAATAAAACACATGAAAAAGGAAAAAAGATTCTCACCTCTTGATCTCTTCTCCTTTAGATCCTTTTTAAGGCCTTTGATTTTGGCCTTTTGGTGAGACCTATAGGTCTTGGACGTGGGGAAGATCCTTAGAAAGGGGATTTGGCAGAACTTTGAAAATTCTCAAGGCATGAGGGGTGTGAGAGGAAGAGGGGAATGAGGTAGGTATTTATAGTAGAGGGGAGGATAGATTTTACATTATTTTAATATTTTTTCTTAAGACTATGAATAGTCTTGATTCATGTGACACAAAATAGTAATAATTACATGTGAGTTTGAACCACGTGGGATTACATCAGCCTTCCATCACCTATGATGTAGTAAAACAAGTATTTAGCATTTATCATAATTTATCGTATTTTATTATTCACAAAAAATTCAGGAATTTAAGAAAAATCCAAAAACATTACCCCAACCATTTTTCGGCGTGTAGAATTCAAAAACGAACTCCATTTTTTGAAAATAAATTTTGAAGTATTATAATTTAATTTTTAAATAAAATTATTATTTATTCAAAGATAACAATTTTAAATCTATAACTAATTTTTTAACACCTTGAAAAGTTAATGAAGAACTCATTATCTGATGACCTTAATAAAATAAAATAATAATACAAATTACTATTCATTAGGGTCATATTACTATTCATATGGGTATGTTACGATTCACCAAAAAAAACAATTTGGTTCTATTAGATTTTAAATAACTTACTGATGAAAACTGTAGATAAATATTTTTTAAAATTCAAATCATAAAAGTGGAAAAATTATGTTTAAATACTAGTTATAACCATATACTTAAAACACAGTTTCATGCATTTCAATTTATTTTTAAAACCTTAGGGTGTTACAAAAATATTTCTCAAGAAAGATATTATTAAATTCATCCCATTCCATGGAATCAATCTCTTCACTTCCTCTGATATTTTTAACCATTGTCCCCCTGATAGGATTCACCTTCCAGACAATAAATTGAAAGAGTTACCTTTTGGTGCTCCAAACAACCCATGATATTAAATATCTTTTATAGGGATATAATCTATCCTTCAACTAGAACAAGGTCAGATGATCCTCTAAATGATAGAGGATTCTCTATCATAAAAATATCCACTATCGTTATGTTCCTCTATAGTAGATTAGGTTTACCTCTTGCATGAACCCCACCACCATTTATTTTCTGAGTCAAATGATCCATCAGTATAAAAAATTTCTTAGTACTGATTCCAATCATCTCAAGATACTGATTTGGAAGGTTGTTTTACTATTGATTCCTTCCCAGAACAACTACCTTATTTCTTCGGTGGAAAAAAATTCTGAACAGACATATCATATATGAAGAAATAAGGTAATCATAAAATTATATAACATTTTAACTTGACTATAAAGTGTAATATGACATGCTATTAATATTAACCTAACATTTAATGTTATCTAAACTATCCTCTGATACCAACTATAACGAACCGTCCTTAAATATTACATATTCTTGAGTTTAGTCAATAATTTTACTTTATTTGTCATGGATGATCCATTGAGGTTTATGGATCTAGATAATTAGGCCACAATTCATACATAACAACTCAGATGTTACAATGTAGACACTTCTTCTCACTATATATTTTTTTACAAAAGAAGAATTTTCAAAAAGAAACATAATTTTTTTCATGTTTAATCATCATAAATTTTCCATAATCCCATATGTGACTCTATTATCCCATAAATCATATAAAAAATATTTCAAAACATGGGATGAGAATAGAAATATTAGTAAGGGATTCATAAAAAAGAAAATTGTTAGTCTGGTGAAAACAAGTAAACCATTAATAATTTGTCCTAAAGAAATATATTTCATCTTTAAGAAGTAGTGAAAAATTTTCTTTGAATATAAGCTCATTGATTAAAATTTTTTCTTATCAAATTATTACCATAGAACCTTTAGAAATAACATATAAAATATATAGGTAACTCGGTACATAATCAGACATAAATGGAATAACCATGCTGTCGACTTCCATACATGTCACACTTACGAATGAAATACCCATACGACCAACTTCTCTACCCAATGCATTAGTGGTTATAATGTAACCACCCATACTATTTTTATCATGAAACCAAACATTATTGGTTTATCTCATAACCACCCGTTAAATGTCCATGTACCATTATATATTCATAACATAAAAAAGATTTCAATTATTAACATTTCACTCATAAAATTTCATTTGCAATAACAAGAAATTATTTAAAGATATAGAAATAGTGAATCCTTTTCAATAAAATATAACCAAAAAATCAAATAATATATTTAGTTTTTTATAAACATTAAGGAATGTAGAGTAATCCAAATTCCAAATAATGGTTATGGTGGCATAGAATTCGTTGATGTCATATATGTTAAAAACATTCATTTTGTACTATTGTAAAGAATGTAAAATACTTAGTATTGAAATTTTCCTTTTCATAAAATTTTAGTGAAATTAAAAGTCAAAGGGTTTGATCATAAACCATATAAAAAATTTTGTTTATAGCATCAAAATATGCCTCAAGGAAAAGAGATTCAGACGAAGTCCATTACCTCGAGTCTAATTCGTCACATATGTTCTTTATCATCCTGAATAGTAAACTTAGGTTAATTTTTAATTTATTTAGAAAATATTTCATTCTTATTATTAATTTTATATCACTTATTACCGTATTATAATAATTAAATATTTATTTATGTTCATGTTGGGCGTTTTGTCGATATTCAGTAATTGAGTAGAAAAATGAACTTGGTATGATATCAATAGTCCATGTGGCCTTAAGTCCATAATCTACAGAATAATATTCCTGAAATAATAATCAATTTTAAATATCAACAATAATTTTTAATATATTAATTAAATATGGATATGAAAAATTATCAATGTTACAATTATGGAGACAGTAAGCCGTACATACACACGAGTAATGTTTTCATTTTTCAATGATAAATTTTGAAAGAAGGTAATTATAATATTATATTTAAATAATGATCATAATATAATTCAAATAATATTAATAATTTAAATATACATTTATATATCATACATGTGATATGGGGATTGACAACGAATCACATCACATTGTGGAGGTGAATGTTCACACATACGCACGAACAACATTATCATTTTTATGTGCATAGAAAGAAAGAATGTAATTGATATTTTATTATATTATAATGATAAATATGTGCTTAATATAATATATAAAAATTACTTACATCATTATAACCATTCTTCAGAGACGGTTATGGAAAATGAATTATATCAGTTCGTGGAGGTGATAGTTCACACTTACGCACAAACGATTAATTATTTTCTCATTTAATGGAAGTGGAGATGGATTTAGGTGATGATACTAACATAATAACATATCAATATATTGAGGATACTAGATTTATTTTTTCATCAGGTTTGAATCATATTTTACGGATGTGGAAGAATAAATAAAATATAAACACTTAAATAAAAAGATTACATTTCCTTCACATGATCAACTTTCTTAACGCATTAAAACCTCTAATGTCGGTGTTATGCCTAATATAAGTAGTTTAGAATATAGGGATAGATTATAGGAATGGTTTTCAGTAGGTCTGGGAATAACTAAATGGTTTTTTAATTGTAAGGAATAGAGATTAATGGGTGCCCATTTATAGGAGAGGGGAGGAGAACTCTTAGAATTATTAAAATTATTAAATTAATATAAATTCATTTACTATTTCAAATTGGTCAAAATTATTATTTTTTGAATATAGGATAATTATGAGATTAAATATAACCATCCAATGAAAATTAATAAGTTTGAATATTTTTTTAATCCTTATATTTTTGTTTTAACCAATTTTAACTCTTATTGTTTTATAAAATAATTTACATTTTGAGGGTTAAAATAATTAAAATAAAACTTCAAATGACAAATGGATGAGTCGTTAATAAAATATTTAGAATTATAATTTTTTTTGTCTTAATCTTATGTTTTGGTAAATTTTTTAACATTTAATATAATATTTTATATTTTAAAATACAATTTGTGACAATTTTTACAATTATCATTTATTGACATTTTAAAAATATCATAACTTAATGGTATTGTAAAAAATATTATTTTAACACATCAATAACATGTAAAATTCGTCCATAAATTTTTTATGGAATAAATTGTGTCAAATTATATTTATTTAAATATTTATAATATTATTTAATTGATAATTTCTTTAACTATGCAATTATAGCATCATCTTTGCGTCACCATTTAATTTAAATATTTATTTCCTAAAAATTATAAATAAATTATGATGATCTAGGTAGTCATTTCTGATTTCTAAATACCATTTATAGTCTAAGATATCCCATGTATAACCCCATATTAAAAATATATTACTTATCAAAAAAAGTGTAATAAAAATGAATTTTCATTGAATATTATATTAGAAATGCGTTAATGAAATCCAAGTGGCTCAAATTGGTCCCAAAATAGATAAAAGGATGCTTTTAATCAGAATAATCTCATCTACTAAAATTAATACAAATGTTAGGGTAAAATTATATTTTTATATTGTAAATTTTTTCCTTTAATTACTCAGTTTACCCTTAACTGTGTTAATTTAAGTTATTACTAAATATACCATTCACAATGTAAAACAAAATTCACCTATTTACATAATTTTTATCATCTAATTGAAAATATAGAATCCATTTTTCTAAATTAAAAACACATAATTGGAAGAAGATAATTAAAAATTAATCTTATTGACAGAATAAGAAAATGTATTTTTAAAATAAAACATTCAAAATTTCACATAGTTTTTATTTCTAATTTCAATGTGAAATTGATTCCAATGATCCAAATTGGATTAAATTGTAAAAAAATAATCAAATTATACTTTAAAATAAATTAATATGATAATATAAAAATATAAATAAATTTATGAAAAAGTAGTTTTGAATAAAAATGTAGTATTTTTCAATATTCATTAAAAATGAATTTATCATAAAAGAACAAAAATAGAAGAATTTTTTTTTGATGTCCTGATTCCAAAAAATTTGTTTATTTTATAAAAAAGAACTTATAAAGGTGTCAAAAACTAGATTAAAAAAAGGTTCCCCATCAAAAGTTGGTATTTTTTTTTAAAAAGTAAGGTTTTCAACCGTAAAACTAGATTTATCATATATGTTATTGAAAACATTGTCTCTTTTAACTAATAAATAATTAATAAATTAAAAAAGATTTATTTTACCATTTCATGGTTTGTTACATTTCCAAGGTTGGGCCACTATTGAATTTAGAAAAATGGAAAGTTGGCTCCCAGGTATGTGGTGCCATTTGAGACTGTGGAGAGGATCAGACTAGTGGCTTACTGATTGGATCCTTAAAAATTTTATAGTGGAATACGAGATATTTTTTATTTTTTAAAACTCTGATTACATTTCCATGATCCATATCATGTGATTAATGTTTAATAAGTAGAGTTTGAGGCTCATGCGTGCAATGAGAAGTATCTGGTAGGTATTGTGGATCCTAGTGGGAAGGTCTTGTGTGGTAAGGTAGTGCCCCTAGTACAAGTTTTATGGAAACATGGAAAAATTAATGAAGAAACTTGGGGTGATAATTAGATATGATATCCCATTGGACAGATCTCTTTTCTTCAGAAACTCACTAATGCTTGGGATGAGCAGCTCGAGGATGATCTGTTATAAGGTGGAGAGGTTGTAAGCTCCTGGACTTCATGGAGGTATTTAATTTCTTAAAATTTGGTTTCAATAACTTGTATTTGGTTAATGAAATGTTTCTTAGAGTATGAGGGGACTTGGGGGTGTTTCGAGGGGTTCAGGACTTGAGAGGATGAAAAAGCGGGCCTACATGTGTAGGGCACACTGTTAATTAAACCGCGCGACCTATCCAAGAAAACCATGAAACCTTAGATAGTGGAATATTTCATGGTTGACACATGTTTTTTCAAACCATGCAACCATCATTGGAAATAGTATGGATCAACTCCCCTATGATAGTGGCATATTCATGGTTTGTGCATAGTTTGGAAAACGGTGCAGGTAAACCATGCACCCTTGTAAAAGTTGGAAAAATTACAAAATTTCTATTATGGGATTTTAAGTCTTCACCCAATTTTCTCCAAACATTTCATCCTTTGAACCATAGTGATGAAAAATAACCCTAATGGTATTAAAAGGGTGTTTCTATGTCACCAGGCCATTTGGAGTTCCAACAGTTTTGGATCATAGCTCTGGGTAAATCTAATCTCCTTTATTCTTCTCTCTTATGAATTAGAGATTGTATCTTGGGTGATCCTTTTTCAAATATCTATAACCATTATTTTATAGTGGAATATAAGTTTATTATTAAAGGGGTGTTTTAATCCAGATCTAATACCACATTTAGGAGTGCATTCTTTAATATATTTGAGGTTGGTGGTCTATACGTTATATCCCATAGTTTAATTTTAGATTTGTGCATGTTAAATTTTGTTCTTGGTTATCTCTTGTTGTGATTTTGATGGATTTTGTGAGATTTATTAAAATGGGTGTTGAATTTATAAATATAAAACCTCATGGTACCCATGGGATGAATCTAGGATGACTTGACCGATTTAGGGAAACCCATAGGGTGTGCTAATAATTTTTTGGACTAGAAATTTTTTAAGTTTAAAGGAAGTTGTGCGATAATGTAAATACCTTGTTGAGTTTGTTAATATGTCTATTTTAAGTTAAAAGGAAATATTATAGTGTTTTTAGTTTTGGTAATATATTAAGTGCTTGTATGGCACAACAAAAAAATGAGTTAATTGGGTTAAATGAGATCGTGACATGTGGTCTACGAATTATGTTAGAAATTCCTACGAGAGTTAGTTCATATGAAATGGTGAATATGTTAAATTTTTAATGGTATTTGAAATGGTAAATATGTTATATGGGGTTTCATAATGGAATCGATTAATATGTGAAATGGGTTTATGTAGCACCCCAAACATTTTATGGTATGTTTCTCTTAAATACACTATATTAATTAGATAAAATATATTTCATGAATCACTGAGCCTCTATGGAACAAAACATGGTTACTTATAAGAGATAGCCATAACCTAGCCATTAAACTTAAATTTTTTAGCGCTTTGATTTGAATTTTAAAAATCTGACATATATAGTTGCGTTCAAGATGATATTTAGAGTTTGATAGAAGTAACTTAATTTTTGGTGAATAGTAACCTACCCTTATGAATAGTAACCCACCTTATGAATATTAACTTACCCTTATGAATAGTAATATGACTCTTATGAATGGTATCCATACCCTTGAGTGTATAAATGAATATAGGAACCTTAAAAATGAAGATGAATATTTTAAGTGTTTATATATTTCTACTAAATACTGATTTAATTATATATTTATTTAATACTATTTAGAAAATTATTTTTCAAAAATGGACTTTTTTTTGGATTCTACACCTCGAAAAACGGTTAGGGTGAATTTTTGGGATTTTTCTGAAATACTTGAATTTTTGGTGAATAGTAAAATACATTAATTTACCGTATAAATACATTATAATTTAAATTAACTAGTCCCAGCATCATTAGTGATGTAAGCACCCAAATCATAAACTCACATGAATATATTACAATTCTTGGTAATGGAATACTCACCATTTCTTGTCTTGAGAGGAAATATTAAATTAATGCTTATAATGTTAATAAAACTCCTCAACCCTCTACTATAAAAACCACCCCTCACCCCCTCTTCCTCCCACACCACTAAATCTTCAATAATTGCCTAAATTCTGCCAAATAATTTTCCCAAGCCCTCTCCCCACTTCCAAGACCTGATGGTCTCACCAAAAGGCCAAAAAAAGGCCTTAAGGAGATTCTCAAGGAGTACTCAAGAGATGAAACTTTCTTCTCATTTCATTCAATTTCTTTTACAAAGTTACATTATTTTGTTCTCCCCTTTCACCTCCCCTCATACAAATTCCATGATAATTTCAGTACCTTACATGTAATGTATTTTCATTGTACTAATGGAATATTTCACTATAATCTCCCTTCTTTCCCTCCTTTTATACAATAAATGAAAACACTGTCCGAGATGTGTTAATTTATCACACTCAAGGAAGATGAGCTTCCAATTTGAATTTTTTATATTAAATAATGGTCATAAATCCATTTCAATGGTTTAACCAAGTCATTATATATGTATTTTGTCTTTATTAATGTTCTGTAATCCTTATACATTCATAATATGGAATAATAATACAAAACAAGATTACTGTGCACCAAACCGCCAAGCCAAATCTAGGTGTTTATTTTAAACTCATCGAGTGAGTCATCCTCAAGGTATATAAATAGAATCATTATAAGATAATTTATATCTATTTAATTTCACTAATAATATATATTAACAATTCTGTATGTTTAAGTATATTTCAAACAAACATCCATTCATGAATACAAGTAAACAGATCATGAAAACTAAAGAAGAAAATGCTACCAAAATAATAAAATTGAATCTCTTAAACCATAAAAAATCCATTAATTAACCTAATAAGGTCATAAAAAATCAATTACATGATGATGAGGTTCTGTAATTTTTAGTAAATTAGGCTAAATTTTATTTTTCAGGTCGTTAAGAACAATCATGAACACCTTCAAGCATAAGGTAACGGATCCTCTATCTCACTTTTATTCAAGAATATTCTCTATATTGCACCCTTTTATTTCTAATACGTAATGATGAGGTATTTTTTCACACCTCCCCCATACTGACCATATGAAATATAAATAACAGTATACCCCTTTAACTCTCATTAAGCCCTCACAATAACAGTCGTTACCCTACCGAAATGTTTGTAAGGGATTTTTTCATCTCACTTTAAATTCTGTGGGATTTCCATTGTTCGCCTCTTATTTCTTATAAGAGATATAGGTGTACTTCAATTTTATATATATTATCATGATTCTATTTATATTCATGGTATTATGTAATTCATTTGGTGGTTATTAACTTTTGGTCCTATGACTCAATTGATTGCAATGTTGTAATGAGCTTTGTCTCAATTTTCACTTTATTGTGACTTGTTTAGTATTGTGTAACTACTCTTTCTTATGTGGTGTACCTACTACCCATTTTATATCACTTTTAAATTGAAATTATATTCCATTTAAATGACCATATTCTCATTTCATGGATATGATTATTGTTTAAGTCATATACCACTTTACATATGGTATTTATTTTGAATGTTGTTTTGACTGTGGAAATATTGATGAAGCCATATCCTATATTCTATATAGATAATGTAAAGTCATTGTGCTCCTATTTTGAATCTATGTATAATGAATTATTCTGATGCAGATGATGGTGGGGCCCACTACATCACCTCAATGCATCGATAGTTCTCATGAGACAATCTGTTTGGTGACAAACCCTTCGAGTTTGTTTCCAAAAATCAGACGGGTTTCTACAAGTAGAACTAAACCGTTTTTACGGTATTATGGTATCATGTGCCAGATACATGATGTCCAACTAATAAGAATTATCTTTATTCATTATTTAATATTATTATCTATGAGGTTATCACTATGACAAAATCCATGGATGCAGTTTCATTATCAGTTTATTAATGGAATGTGTTTTTCATTTGTTCACCATGCCATATTGATTATGTCAAATTGTTTACAATTCAGTTATTACTGATTTATGCTTATAACATTTTTAACCCTTATTGAGCATTTGATCTCACCCCTTTCATTGTTTACTTTAAATAGGTGATGAAGAGGAGAACATTTATTGAGTTATTGTGGATGCAATCTTTAGTTATTGTTATGTATTATATTTTATAACCTTTTACAATGTAATTTTGAGTTACATCTATGTATCTAGTTTCTTCAAGACTACTAAACCGATTGTTCCTTTGGTATTTTAATTTCTAATAACCATTCCAATATACTTAGTACTGCACCAACTCCATTTTAGAGGTGTCGGGGCGTTACAGTTGGTATTAGAGGAAGTTTAGTAGAAAACTTGGAAACTAGAGTAGGAAATGTATAGTAGGGAACAAATACCTAAGGTAGTATTTGAGGATAAACATACAAGAATATCCTGGTATTTTGGTAAGGAATAGATTATGTGAAATCTTATAGAAAATACATCCCTATCTAGATACGAGCAGGTAGAGGTGGCACTATCGCAGATGTACCAGGGAGTGAAAGCTCTAACAAGGTGTTTCAAGCTTGACTCGGGGTATCCTGGTACATGAAAACATGCCTTTATGCACTCTTGTTTATGAAACTCTTTTGGTATATTCTTAGGATAAGTCTTATTTTCTTTAAAATCCATTATTAAGTATTTAAATATAAATTATTCCTCAAAGAAACCATTTTTTTGATTATGGGATTATCCATGTGTAGGATCTCAATTTATGCTAAGTATTTTGTTAAGTTAATATTATACATTATGATTCATACCATAATCTAGTGTGTGCAATTATTTAGAAATGGCGTCTAATGGAAGAAGTGGAATAAATACTCATGGGAAATGTAGGGATCTTCCCACTGAGCAAGTCAACACAGTCAACATTGGAGTAGATCAGATCATGACCATATTGGGACAACGTAATCAAGATGTAATGAATAACCATTCTACACCTGTTTTGGATCATTTCATGTGGCAGTAGCCCCCATCATTCAACGGGACTACTAATTTTTTGGTTGTTGAGAAATGGATCAAGTACCTTGGAAATATATTCATGTCATTAAGATGCAATGAAAATGAAAAGGTAGTATTGGTGGTATATTGTCTCAAGGGAGATGTTGATCAATGGTGGTACATGATTCAGAATACCACAGAGGAGGAATAAATAGAAGATATGGATTGGATGAATTTTAAGGAAATATCCATTGAAAAATATTTCCCTCATGAGAAACGAACCAAAATGAAGAGGAAATTCCTTGGCATAAAGCAAAGGGAAGAAGACAAGGTTGCAGAGTATGAGGATACCTTTACAAGGCTAGCCAGGTATGCCATAGATTACGTGCATGACTCGGGAGACATGATTGATCATTTCTTTGAAGGTCTTAAGCTAAGTCTTCGAAGAGCACTGGCTTCTCAAACATTTTCATCATATGATGAAATTGTATCAAGTGCCATCAAAATAGAGAAGGAATTTGCTAGATCAAATTTGTTCAAGGGAAACCAAGATAAAAAGTGGTACTTAGATAACCAAGGAAAAGGTGAATCACCAATGAAGAACAAGGGAATGAAGAAATTCCCATTTTTTGAGAAATGTGGAAATAATCATCTCAGGAAATGATTGAAAGGAATGGGATTCTAATATAAATGTGGTGAAAAGGGTCATATATATCATGAATGCAAGGGGAAGAAACAATATCATGATCTTCACTAATAAAATTTTAGAGAGATGGGACACTATGAAAATGAGTACCCTAAACACCAAGGAAACATTCCTTAGAAAAAGCCAAGAGAGAAAGGGAGAGATTATGTGATTACCACTGCAGAACTTGAAGTTATTAATGATGTGGTGGTAGGTACTTTAATTATTTCCTCAAAATTAACCAACACTTTATTTGATTATAGATCATCGCATTCATTTATATCTTCCCAGTTTTCCAAGAAAATTAGACATGTCCAGTCTGATTTAATAATGGAGTTATTAGTCAAAACTCCTAGGGGATTCATCATTTCAACAAAGGCATGTCAACTAGTCCCCCTTGTGAAACATAAACGTGCTTTAGTTTCTAACCTTATCTTCATACCAATGACTGCAATTGATATAATTCTCAGTATTAATTGGCTGCCAAATTATAATGCAAGGATATATTGTAAGAAAAAGGAAGTTACAATTTTTGAAAATGGTGTAGAATCTATTATCTTTAAAGCAGATACCTCTCCATCTGATTTTTATATAGAACCGCCCCCAGTATCTTTGTTAAATGCAATTCTTAGAGAGGAAGAGAACCCAATATCTATGGGTGTGGAACAAAATATTCAAATTGAATATGTGCACATAGTGTAAGAATACATTGATGTAATTCGAGAGGATTTACCTGAACATCCTCCAGAGTGTGAAGCTGAGTTCTCTATTGATTTAATTATTGGTGCAAGACCTATATCAATGACTCCCTATAGAATGACCACTGTGTAATTAGTGGATCTAAAGAAAAAACTAGAGGAATTGAGTGAAATGGGATTTATTTGACCTAGTGTTTCTCCATGGGGAGCCCCTCTCCTATTTTTCAAGAAGAAAGATGGATCCATGAGGCTATGCATTGATTATAGGGAAATCAATGCTATTATGATAAATAATAAGTATCCTCTACCTCATATGGATGATTTATTTGATCAAATTCATGGAGCTCAACACTTTTCTAAGGTCAACCATCAATCCGGATATCATCAGCTTCGTGTGAGGAAGGAAGATATTCCTAAGACAACATTTCGAACCTGTTATGGGTATTATGAGTTTACAATGATGCCTTTTAGACAGAAAAATGCATGATCAATTTTCATGGATTTAATGAATAGAGTTTTCAAGGAATATCTTGATAAATTTGTTGCGGTATTCATCAATGATATCCTGGTATACTCCAAAAGCTATGAAGACCATGAGGATAACATGTGGATTATTCTAAAAACTCTTAGAAGAAATGAATTATATGGGAAGTTCAACGAGTGTAATTTTTGGTTTCAATAAGTTTTTTTTCTAGGACATATTGTCTCTAAGGATGGAATCCTAGTTGATAACGCAATGATAAAGGCAATCCAAGAATTACCCACACAAACAAACATAACCGAGGTATGCAGTTTTATTGGCTTATCATGTTACTATGGGCGTTTCATTTAGAATTTTTCCCAACTGGATAGTGATATCTTAAAATATAATGGTTTAAAATTATACCCAACTCAAATAAATTATATCCACCAAAGTGTAACTTTTTCTCACTAATCAATGGTTTGAAATTCAAAAATTTCTTTTTGGAAAAACAAAATCGACAAAAGTGTTAATAAAAAATCCACTTGAAAAGAGGGAAAGAGAAACATGAAGGTATTCACATAACAAGGTTTCTACATAATATTACTTTTTTTAGAGTTCAGAAAACCATTTTTTAAAATAATATCCATTTAGTAGATAATGTTTTAGCCTTTTTTAAAGAGAGAAGATACCATCGATTTATCAAAACTCAAATAAATTTTTATTTCATGAACATTTTTATAAAGTTGGGGGGATCCTTATTCCATATATAAAAAGTACATCAAGAAATATACTTACATGAAAATTATAACTTCATCCTTTAATAAAATTTCACCGTAATCTCCTTTATTCCTCTAAACGATGTGTATTTAAGATGGGGTTTTTATAAATAAAGAATAAACATTTACTACTAAATGATCAAATTATTACTTAAAATATTATCAATATATTCCTAATAAATTTATACATTATACAATACAAAAAATGGTTATAAAAAGTTATTGAAATTCCAAAAATTTATAATCTTTCATATTAATCTTTAAATCAAAATTTGATCGTAAATCATTCTAAAATGAAATAACCCTACATACCAAATAACATGAATCTTCAAATATTTAATTTTGTTTTTAATAATAATATATATTGTTTAAAAAAATGCTAGAACTAAGTGTGATATACACTGCAACCCATCAAGACATTTCCAAAAATATCAATAAGTACCTCAAAATTCTAAAAATTCAAGAATATTTGATCCTAAAAAGTGTTTACCAAAATAAAATTAACATTTATCCGTCAAATAATTTTTTGTAAAAACAATGCCATACTAACTAATACATCATAGAGGTTAGTGGTAGTCACATTACCATTATCATCATATGGTTATGGGTTCAAGCCCTATGGCCATTCCAAATATGATGAGTTGTCTCCTAGAATGCGGGTTTTCCATTTTATAAATTTTTTTAATATAATTCCAATAATTTTCCCAATAATATGGTGAATATACTCAATATTAAAAAATTCATAAAATATGTTTCAAACCAAAAAATTATTCTATAGAAATATTTTCTTCCACAATATAAAATAATCATAATTGATTATATTTACCTGAACATGAAGCACATATGAAAGATTATATTTTCCTCAATAATTTCATTTTATATTAAATATATCCTTACCATTAAATAATATTTCAAATTAATTACTACCATTCCGTAGATTCTTTCATATCCTTAATGAAAAAAATTATAGAGAGATACTTATAAGTATATTGATATCATTAATAAAACCACATCAATAACATGGTTCTATAATTTTAAAACAGAAACAGTTCGATCATTCCTCTTTAGTGAGTGTTATAACATAGGCCATTAGAAATTAATCCTTGGTTTTGGTAGTCAACTCAGATAATGAACTAGTTCCCAAAATCTATAATATTGAGCTGTTAATGGTTCATTAGGTTGAACAATATTTTCCTACATCTTGTTAACTGGAATACTCATTTTCCCTCAGTTATTGGCTTATTTTTTCCCTTATTTCAAACACATAAAGAATATTCCATCTTATTTTTGTATTTGTTTTTGTGGTTTCTCTTCCCATATTTGTGACATATAATAAATTGAATATTATTTTATTTATACTCTTTAAAAAATAATATTCCTTGAGACACCAACCTTATCTTCTTTAATGTGCTGGAAAATTCCAATATGTTCAAGTTTTCAATCAAAATTTTAGATAGATCATTTGGAATGATAATAATATATCTAAAAAAATTCCAATTATGTAATGAATATTTTTAAGAAAATCATTATATTTCCCATCGCATTGGTTGTTGGAATGGTTTCTCTTATTTCCCACTATAAACTAAAAGAAGAAAGACAAGGTGTGTATAAATTAAGTAATAAATGTAGAAAGGGTTAAAATTAAAATTTAGGAGGAATAAATAATTAATTATATTTTAATCCCGACTTACGAGTCTTTAGGATTCAATGTAAGATACCCCTGGTAGCTTTTAATATTAGGTTTCCTAACCTGAGAATTTGATCAAGTCCTTCATAATAGTTTGTAAATAGTTTTCTAATTTAAAATGAATATCCCCCGAGAGTGTTAAAAAAGTGTATAGGAAAGCCCACTAGCATACACCGGATAAAAACAAATTCCATATCAATACTAACCCTTTTATAGTTATTAACACTAGGTAAAAATATGATAGAACCATCTCCACATGTAGTATATAGACATGGATGCAATTTCTTGGAAACCCGTTTCTCTATCCATCACTAATATTGCATGATAGTTTCATATACTTATAATAAAACTTAGACTAATACCTATGTTTCTTAGGAATTTTTTATCAAACAAGTATCCAAAGGTTAACTAAAACGTTTCTATAATGACAACTAAAGTGACCCAAGTTTTTTACAAATATTATTATATGATTTTAAATCGTAAATATTCTAAATAACATGTGTCCTAGTGTCTTTAAAAGAGTGGGTTCATAATAAATAAAAGCGAGACTAAAATATATTTTATATTTTATTCCCCATAATAATATGTGAGTTCTTAAAACTATATGGGATAAAATAGGGAATATATTGTCAAAAGGGGATAGGTAAAAAGAATTTTAAGGGAATAAACATGAAAAGGAAACATAACATGTGAGTCAAAGTTAAAACATGATATCATAAAAGAGAAGGTGCATGAGTGAACACATGGATGCATAACATAAATAAAATTATATAAATAGATCATCCTAATATAGGAAATGTGGAGGAAATATATAACATGACATAAACATGAGTCAAGGTTAAGTTCCTAGTTAATATAACATGCGAAATAATTCTCATAATTTATTAGAATTACTCCCAAATCCCATACATAAATCCTCCTTAGACAAAAAAACTTTCTTAATGAAATAGAGCCCTATCTTGGAAAAACCATCATAATATATTCATGATTATGTTCTCTAGAAAATTAAATCAATCATTATGCATAAACATATGAATTACCCATGAATAGAAAATGTGTTCCATAATCATTTCTCATATCATAATCAAATGTTTTTTTATAATGAAGTAATTTAAGAGATTAACATAAGGCATGTATTACACCATCAAAGTAAGGGAGAGAGGGATTATTATATATTTAAGAGATAAATATATAGTAATTATATGCATTCTATAACATTATAGTTTATTGAAATTTATTAATATAAATTATTTAAAAAATATTATAAACTTTCTGGAGTAGAGTAACCTCTCCACTTTGAAAATTACTTTTGAAGAATTAAATTTCAAAAACAATTCTGAAAATTATTTAATTTCAAATTACGTTGGAAAATATAAAATAAGTATCAAGGAAAATATTTTTCATAACAGTGGAAAATTAAATTAATTTTGTACATGTTAGAATAAATATTCCTTTTACATTTTCGGTAAATAGTCAAAATTACCTCATTTAGAAAATGACAAGAAGATTATATTAAAACCATTATTTAAAAAATAAACAAGGGTAAAAGTAACTTTTAAAAAATCATATAATAAGATTAATTTTTTGAACACACTTTAAAGAAAACAAGTACATGTATGATAAAGGGTTTTTGACCAAAAAGAGAAATAAAGATGATTTTCTTTAAAAATATTTTCTCAATCAGTTTATGTTAAAAAAATAATAAAATGGAACTATTACATGAAAATTTATTTAATAACCCAAGAATAATAAAATAAAAGGGATTTTTATAAAATGATAAAATAATTTCATATAATTGAAATTCAAGCATAAATAATCCCTATTAAAATGAGATTGAAATGTAAACCCTTAATGATTTGAAAATTTTGGATTCTGAACTAACATGAACGAATTCAATTAAAAGAAAATTAAATTCAGAATATAAGAATGAATCAATATATAATATGTAAAGGGTCATTATACACCCAATTTAAAATAAACTAGGTGTATTAAATAACATGCACCTCAATAAATGATATTTTTGAGATGTAAACCCTTATATTGAGTCTAGAATTTGTCATGTATGTCTTTTATCTACTATATAAAAAATAATATCAACTAATTTTTTTACTAAGAAATTTATCTTGGATTTTTTTATACATAAACCATTTACTTAATTTATTTTAATGTCTTATTTATTACTTATTCATTTGTGTCCATGTCAGGGGTTTTGGGGATGCATGGTTGGAAATTTCAAAATGAAATTAGTGTATTGACCATGGTCAAAGTGGTAATCATTCTATAATATCCAGAATACTAATAAAAAACTGTTATAATTATTATTCATCAATTAATCTTTTAAAACAAACCATGAAATATGGTTATGAAAAATTAACAACATTACAATCGTTGAGATGATAGACCGTTCAAACGCATGAGTAAAAATTAATTTTTTTATTTATCATGATGTAAAGAAGGTAAGTGTAATTTTATATTTTTTAATTATAATTATTTCATGAATATAATATTATTTCTTTAAATACACTTAAATATTCCATCCAAATGATTTGGTAATAAAAAATGAATCACATCACTTGGCGAAAATGTAGTTCATCGTACACATGAATAATGATATCATTTTTCAATAGATGGTAAGGTAAGAAGGTATATGATATGTTAATCTTATATAATGATTAATATTTTGTCAATAAAATCTATAAACATTAAATCCCTTAGAATAAAAATCAATGTGAGTCAATGATGGAAATAGAATAATATCGGTTCATGAACCAGTAGTCCACCATATAGACAAATGATGGTTTCATTTACCATTTGATGGGAGTAGAGAATGATTTTGGATATTCCATTTAAATAATGAAATATTAGAAAATTTTAGATATATGTTTTATTATATAATTATTATTTAGATATATTTTAATGATTTTAAATAATAAATAAAACAAAGAAGATCATATAAGAACGATACCTCTTCTCCGGACCACCTCATTATGACTATACCTAAAGGAACAAAAGATTGGATTCATGAAATAAATAATCCCTATAAGAAATGGTGATGTAATTAAATAAGGTATTTGGTCATGTATTGGAAAAAATGGGGTTTGAGAGTTCATAAATTGGAGAAGGGGATGTTCCCTTTTATAAGGGAGGAGGAGTGGCATTCTTGTCAATACTCAAAACTACTCAATAATAAGAATACACTACCAATCCTTGTACCTCCAAAATTTTAAAATAAAGTATTGGAGGGGATATAATATTGATAAACACCACTAACACTAAAAATAAATATGTTTTAATCATGTTATTTGTTTACCTTTTTAGTTTAACCCCTGGTAAATTGGTATAAACATTAACCTTGGTAAATTTTTTTACTATTAACTATGAACAAAAATTAAATTCAAAATTTTATAAAATATTAATTATTCTTATTATAAACATGTAATTAATTTTATCTAATTCATTTCACATAATTAAAAAAATATGATTCAAAATTGAACCCATAGATGTGTTTGAAAAACGTGTTATCAGGAAAGCCATTTTTAAGCATACGATGACATTAGAAAAACTAAATGAAAAGTAATAATAATTTAATTTATTTAAATTTATATTTATAGATATATAATATATAAATTTTATTTAAATAATTCTTTATTATGGGGTTTTTAATTAGTTAAAATGGATAAATACTATACAATGTAAAAGGGTTTTCATAAATATGTGTTTTAAAACCTAAAAATAAAATTATATTTTAATACATTATAAAGATAATTTAAATTTTATTAATTTGGTTAAAGATAAATAAAATACAATTTATTTAATATGAAATAAAATTAAATGGAAAATATATCTTTTAAAATACCTAATTTATTAAAAAGAAATGATATATTAACCAAAAAACAGTATTTTTCACTATGCACTCAAAATTCAATATTTTTTTAAAAAATTACAGACATTAAAAATAAGTTAATAATGATATTTTTATTTAAAAAGTTATATACATTTTGTAAAATATTATTTCTTAATCTTTTGAAAAAAATTATTATAATATTTTCTCACAAAAATAAATAAAAACCATTTTCAAAGGAAATATATTTTTAGAGTAAAATATCATTATTCAAGTCAAGTTATTATTTATTAATCATTTGAAAGTATATTTATACTAATTAAAAAAATTATTTATATTTTATAAAGAATTTAATACTATTCATTGTATAAAATTTAACATATTGGTTATGTCATCCATTTTTAAAAAAAAATATATATTAATATTATATCATGGCTCATTTAAACTCAGAGTTGTATATTGAATATGCTATCAATCAGTGTGTTCTTTTAAAATATCAAGGGTTTATATACACGATGAACGTTGAGAAATATATTACTTAATGAAAATACTTTAATTAACAATTTAACTTCCATATATTTATATATAATTATATTATTCTCATAAAATAGATGAATACCAAATTGCACAAAAGTAGTAAAAAGGAATCATCATGGATCAAGAAAAGAAGAAGACTCATAGAGAAAATATTCTAGAAATAGTATTGTAAAAATTAAAAGAACAAAATAAGGATAAAATGAAATATACAATAAAATATTATGGAATTAAATATAATAATAATATATTAAAGAAACGTTGAATTGAACAAAATATATTAAATAAATTATGGTTAGTAATATAAAACATGTCTCATGGATTTGAAAATGTGGAAAACAAACCCTTACCTTAATTCATGGCATTGAGTAAGGTGATTGAATATATTTTATAACAAGAATAAATATATCAATCATATATTTTATAACCTTATTAATTTACAAAACCTTTTATAAAATTAATTTATAATTATTATATTTATTTATATTAGTTTGTTGTTGTACATTTTCAAAATAGAGTGCATGTAATCTTGATTATTTTTAACTAGTTTCGTAAATATGATAATCTTATCATTAGTCTCCAAAATTTCATCATTCCTAGATCATAAAATGTAATGAAATTTTTTATTTATAATTATATATAATAATATAATGTCAATCTATAGGATTTTTTGTTATAATCCATAAATATGAAAAGGATGATTAATATGTTTTGGTGATTTTAATTAATCAGATGTGGGTATATTTATAATTGAGTTTAATATTAATGTTACTAGTATATAAACAAAATAAAATCATTATTCATTTATTTATTTCATATATTACTAGTAATTATGTTCTCATAGTCATCCATGATATCATTTTAAATCATTGTTCAAGAAGGTGGTTAAACTAACCCAAACATGAACATACACTAATTACTAGATGTATAGGGTTAGGAAATTAGTTTATTTAGAATAATATAATTATTATAGATTTAAAATTATATTATTTATATTTTATTATTTATTTCAATTATTTTTTTAATATAGTTTAATAAATAATAAATTTAATAGATGAAATCTGAGATATGTTACCCCGTGGAGGTGGTAGTCCGCACGTATGAACATTTAATATTTTCATTTCTCAATGAATGAGACTGAATGAAGGAGGATTATATATTTTCTCTTCACAATAATAATTATATCATTTGTTTTTTTCATATTTATTCAGTAATTAGATTCTTATAACAAGCTAATAGAAGTGGTGGTAAAAAAAGAGAATGATTCCTGAAGGCGATAGACCATGATAACACACAAATGATATTTTCATTTATCTTAATGGAAAGGTGAAATTTAGTTAATGATTGTTACCTTAACAAAATAAAATTATTTATAAAAGAAATTCTGATGTCATTATATTGGGATGAGTTAATTATAATTGTATAAGTAAGCTAGAAAGAAAATAAATTGGGAAAGATTAGTACTTCCATTTAAAACATGAGTTTTCCCTTCGAGGACTCCTTGGAAATGGAGGGATTGGGCTAACTTGTTGTAAAAAAAAGATAAATTAACTGAAAAATGGATATATGGTAAGGATAAATTTTAGTGTTTCAATAGAAAATATAAATTTATAGTGGTCTTGAAGGGGTGTTGAGAGGGCCCTTTTATAAGTGGTGAGAATGACATATTGGTAATTATTTCATTTTAATATAATGGGATCACATGTTTCACAAGTAAAGAAGACTAAAAAATAAAAAATAACGGATTGAGGTAAGATTTTGGTTTATATAAATCAAAAAAAATTATATAGAAACATATTTTTGACATGTCAGGCATTTTAATCCTTTGGTTAACCATTTTTTCTTATTGGGATTCTATTACCGCAACTTGTTTTTAAGTAAGTAATTCATTTATATATAACAAAATAAAATAGTAATAATTAAATAATTTGGATTTAAATATTCTAAATATGAAATCAATTTTTTCAGAAAAAACTTTTATATTGAAGAATGATTAATTTTAATATTAGCACATGTAACACATAGAATCATTTTTTAGAAAAAGTTTGATTTTATGTTTAAATTTCCCTTGTAGAATAAAATTAACAATTTTTACAATTTTAATGAAATAAATTAGTTTATAAAAGTAAAAATAAATTTTATGTGTAATTATTATTTTTGAAAAAAATAATTAATTAAAATAAAATAAAAAAATAGTTTATTTTATTTGAAAATATTACATGATTTAATAAAATATTAAACATATATTTTATAAATTCAATTTTTATTTCAAAATATATAGTTTTAATATTAAATTAATATATTATCATGAATATTTTCATAAATGTTTATTTTATAATTACTTATTTAAATATCTATTAATGCTATCATTTTTTCAAAAACTATATTTTTCACTATACATTTAGAAAATTGATTATTTCAGAAACATCACAAAAAATTTATCCTCAATTAATTTTTACAAGATTAATTCAAATATGAAATTCATTTAAAAAATTTGAAATTCTATATATTCATATACTTTAAATTATTTTGGAAAAAATATATGTGTTCATAATTGTATATTTTATGATTTTTTTATTAATTATAATATTTTTATTTACAAGTAATTATGTTAATATTAAAGTTTATTAATAATAAATATGTAATGTAATGTTTAGTTTTGTATTTTTTGATGGATATGGTATAAAACATAGCATTAATTTAGAAATACCTTTATTCAAATATCGATGGGTGTTACGTTTTTACATTTAATTTACATAAGGTATATAGAAATACATGAATAAAAATTCAAGTCAACTGATAAAAATAAAAAAATGGAACAAGGAATGACAGATGGAATAAGTATTCTACAATGGAGGAAATTTTATTTACCAAAATATGTTATCTATAATTAAAACATACATTAATGGAAATGATTATTTAATTTAAATTTTTTATATAAATGTTGCTTTTGGAATTCCCTAGTATAAATAAAATAAATACACATGGTTTGCATTGGAAAAATATAGCTTGATTAAAAAATAGAGGTTTTGAATTCATTTCAAATAATTAGTCTTTTGGAATCCAATTATAAAATAGATGCTCCATATAAATCCATAAATTTTTCCAGCACCTCCGAAAAATTGAATAATATTGAGTTAAATAAATGTATATTTTTTGGTAATAAAAGTTTTAATATAACATGATATATTTAAGAATCGCATCATTTCTTTACATCTAAACAACCATATGCATTTTTTCACCATCAAAATAAACTCTTATCTGATGTTAAGTAGGATTTATAACTTATAACATATACAAGTTTGATGTAAAGAAATGATGTATTTTGTAAAAGAGGATAAATAAAGATATAAATGGATCTATTTAAATATTGAAATAATACTATATTTCAATTAAAAGGAACAACATACATACTAATAGACTTATTAGTATGATCCATGAGCACGTATAAAGGATAGTATTTTAATGAATAAGGAAAACCAGGAAACTCCTTAACTCAAGAAACATAATACCCGAGCAATATAATTTTTTTAATAAACATTAGAGAAGAGACTTGGATAAATGTCATGTAATGATAATTTATGAATAAGAGAGAATATATTAATAGCTTTTATTTTAGATTTAATTATGAAAGGACATATGATAAACCCATTAAAATAGACTATAATTTATACTAAACGTTATTTTTTCAAATTAACCATTATTTGAATGGAAAGGATTAAAAAAATAAAACTCTACACACGATTATAAATCAAGGTATAAAATAATGAAAGTGTAAATAAAAATATACAAATTATATACTATGAAAACTAATTTAAAATCATTTTCTTGATATTTTAAAAAGGGCATCTAAAATAAACCATTGGTAAATCCAAATCATTTCTGAAAATTATTATTCTTTTGACATACTAGTGGTATCCATATACTGGGAATATAAAAAAAATTGTATTAATGGTATAGAACACTTGTCCCTATAGTCCAACAACGAACTCCATGCACCCACTATGATTCTAGATCGTTCTTATAAAAAAATAAAAAACCCAATAAAAACCAAAATTTTAACTAAAATTATTAAATATGTAAAGAAAGGATTTATAATCAATATAAACTCCTAAACTAACTAAATTAAAAATACCTCACATCAAAGCATCAAAACACCTAATTATAACAAACATATATCATTTTTAGAAAATTCATTATATTTCTTAGGGAATCCCCTAGAACATAGCAGTAATCATTAAAAATATGACCAAATAGTTTTGATAAACTCTAAACATCATCTATTATATTAAAAATACAAAATCACTAAATAATAAAATTTAAATGACCCATAATATCAACCTAAATATTAAAAAATGTCCAAAGTGTACAGATCCTTCAAGAATAGGTAAGGTTGTCTAGAAGAAGGGAATATTGTAACCATAATTGTGATAAAATGTTTATGGAAGACTCCATTAGTTCTACCTATGATATAATAATGTTATATCAAAATTATAACTTTGTTTTGTTATGATTTGGTTAAAATCAAATCAGAATACAATTTTTTTTAGAAACTAAAAATATAGAAGAAGAATGGAGAATGTGTCACTCCAATGGCTTGTATCATGTTTGGACGTACTATATTTAAAGAGGGGATAAGAAGTAGAAAACAAAAAAAATTAGGGGGAAGGGTATACCAGATGTTCTCTCTCATTTTTACTCACACCCCTTGTCTGAACACACCTTTGTGGGATGTTGTTTAATTTATCCTATCTTAAGTCTCTATCCCAACTATTTATAATATTAATAATTGTAATCCTAATAATATTAATACAAATAATACTTTTTAATAATATCATATATAATTTATAAAATATTAGTAATAACAAGAACCATTCTTGTATCCATAGTTCATAATACTTATCATAACACTAATATTTCTAATATACATGAAGACAAATGTGTATTTATAAATATTATTATTACAATAATAATATCCATGTATTTTTTATAATACTAACATAACATGTTAATATGTGATGATAAAAATATAATTACATTAAAATCTATTGTCAATAATACAAATATAGTGTTTCTAACAACAAATATATTTTATTATTATTATTAAGTAAATTTATATTAATTTTATATTATTCTAAACATAACGTAACATTTATAATTAATTTACAAATTAAAAAATGTTAACACATATATGTTTTGAAACAATAGTAATATAACGTATATATGCTGCAGGGCTGATTGTAGTGAGCAGGTCCATGATCTTGTATTGGAAGCGGCTGCTACTATTCAAGATTTCATATGGAAGTCAAGAAATGACCATCTCTTCAGTAACATCAATACTTCATTTTATATTGTTGTTTTATCTATGCATCGTTCTATCCAAACGACTTCTAATATCTAAATTGGTTATATGAGAAATGATGTTTCTGACCTTGTTCTATTGAGATCTCTTGGTGTGAATGATATGATAAAGATTCCATTGATAGTGAAATATATCCGATGGATACCGCCCCTTCCATGGTGGATAAAGGTCAATGTAGATGGGGCTACCTCTTGTGCTCCTAGACACTCTAGATGTGGTGGTGTCTTTTGTACCTCTCGAGGGTTTGTGAAACACTACTTCTTCCATTTATTAGTGATAGATTTTCTATTGAAGTGGAGCTAGGGTCTATGATTATAACAATTAGGTATGATATCCATTTTGGTTAGCATGATATATGTATAGATTTAGAATCATTGGTTTCACCTCAAATTCTAAAAGATCGGTCAAGGAATGTTCCATGGAAGATACTACAGGTATGGACTGGATTCTATTGGCTTCTAGACACACTCTCCCTTGACGTCACAAATGTTTATTGCAAAGCTAATCAAGTGGACGATTCTCTTTATAAAAGGGAAATTACTTAAGTCACATCTAATTGGTCATTTTTATAACTTGAATACAGTGTTAGTAATTTTCATGATGATTATTGTGGTGAGGTTTACACTTGTATTTGTAGAGTGACTCTGTGGTGTCATGTCATGTACTTTATAATTTTTATTTGATTTTACTAGGAGCAGGCTCGCCTGACTCCTAATATTCTTGGTATAATGTATATATGTATTTATAATAAAATTAAAACCTAATTATTTATAAATAATACATATGTATGTCAGAGCATACTAGATTAATTTTTTTATAATTTTTCACAATAATAATTAGTCATTCCTAGGGTATTTTAATAAATAACAATTATTTATTTATTAGATCAACACCTACCACAATAAATATTTTTTATTTCCTTTAATAATATTATTTTAAAAAAACATTAATTTTTTAATTTTATCTGAAAAGTTTATCACCCATTATATTTATAAAATAATACAATTTTACAAATAAAGTATTCACTATAAACATGCTTATAGAGAAATAAAAAACCATGTTATTCTATTTAATATAAATTTCTAGAATAAATAAAAATAAAAATAATTTATATTAAATATTTCAATGCTCTTGGAACTCCATCGAGTACCTATTAACTCTAAACCACATATTTGATGGGCTATTTGGGTCCACCCCTCTTCGTCACCTCTAACAGGTACCTTGTGATACTTTACACAGTACATAATTCTATACGAAACATTTTGTTTTTGGTGACACTTTCTCCTAACCTATCCCATACTACTAAACAACCACTGATCCTTTCAAACAAACAAAAATATATTGATGTACTTATACATTGATCTAGAATTTTAATTTTTAAGCTCCACATGAAAAGAACCCATACATAGAATCTATTCAAACATATTTTAATCTAGTTCAATGGATTAATCAAGACATATGTCACTACAACCATTCTACCACAGTAATCTTTATCCTTTAGTATATAGACCCCTTATATACTCAATACTTCTTACATATTACACACACCATTTAATATGTAATAAGTTAGATCCTAACCCAATATGTTATTCATAAATTAATTATATAATTCCCCAAAATAAAGAAATAAAAACAAGGTTTTAATAATAAAACTCATACTAATATTCCTATAATTCCAAAAAAACTAATGTCTATGATAATTACAACCACGTGGTTCTCCCACCATAATAATTATATGATGGTTTTAATTGAATGAACTATCTCTAAAATTTCCATTTTATAAAATAAAATCATTATCTAATTAATTTTATACAAAATATTCTTTTATTTAAAAAATACCTTATAATTTCATTTTCAAAAAATATTCATTTTGTTTAGAATGTTTCAAGTAAACATTTTTATTCACTTTTGAAGAATAAAATGTTACATTAATAATTTAAATAGGAATTCCATAATACCTGAATAGTAGTAGAATATTTTGATAATTTATATAAATACTATATCCCACCATTTAACTCCATTTATATAATTATACCCAATATATTTTATAAAATATTGAAAACCACATAATTGTGGTGGTTCAATGAGATTAAAATGTTTTATTCACTTCTAACATTTTAAATATACAAATAATAAAACATAGTTGGTAGTTTCCTATAATGTAGGGAATAATAAATTAAAAATATATAAACTAATATATTTTAGTGGATTCCATTTATTAAATTAAATTTAATAAGGTATTTAGGGAAAAGAATTTCATTACTAGTTCAATTTTATTAAATTAAAGGTGTTCACATATGCTAAAAGTAGAATCAAATATGTAAATGTATAAAGTTCCACTGGATAGATCATACATTCATTAATTCCGTCTAATTTAAGGCATATAATACAACTCAATATTCATCATATAATATTTGGGTAGCTTAAATAAAAAATAAACTTTTTTTTAATTTGCCTATATAATATGAGAATTTCCACTAGTAACATAATCTTATTCCATAATTTATCAGGTCTTTCCAAGTGAAAATTTGTAAATTCCCAAAATCCTACCAATAATTAAAAAAATAAGAACCAATAAATACCCAAAATACTATATTGATACTATCTATAATAATAAAAACAAAATTCCCATAGGGAAACCAAACTAGGACTATCATTGATCCAAAGAGCATTCATAAAACTCCAGGGGTTGTTGACTAGAACCACCGGTCTAAATTTTATATGTTGGAAAACATTTACCTACTTAGATGAATACAGGGTGTCATGTGAGGTGGCTCAAGCATTACATACATAAATATTACATAATTTTAGATGAATATTAAAAACCTCATATAACAATAAGCACCCAATAACCATAACAACTTCCTATCATGAGGTACTAGATATATAATAATCTTATTTCCTGAATGATCTTCAACAACCCTGATAAATTTATTCTCATATTGTATAATTCTTAGACATACCCTTCATAAAACCTTTCTTTATAATCTATGTAATCGATAAATAATAATGGTTGGGATGAGATTCTCAGTAACAGAAAGCACAATAGATTTCAATAAATGATCATAAATAATAATTAGAGAATCATAAAGTTATGATAACACAATTATAAATTAAAAATGTTGTACCCAATCAATCAAATATCTATAATCATGAATCAGGAAATAAGGATTTCTCATAATAAAATACATAAGTAATAAGAATTAAGAATCATCAATAAAAATTTATGATCCTTGATAACATATAATAATCATAAAACACAAGTTTTTGGCATACAAATAAGAATATAAAATCATTTCCTTAGTTAAGGACCACAATCAAGTCTATCTTAGCAGATTGAGGTCACTCCCAATTCCATCATTTCCTTTATAAAGGTTCACCCCTAAAACATTCTTATTGGATATTTTCCATTACTGATCCAGGTTCACTCACTATTCTATTTATTATTATCTCATGAGATATCATTCTTCACCCAATTCATTGGAAATCTATTGCTTCCCCCTATCAAAGGTACATTATACAGCCTCCCATCATTTGTTTTTAATGAAACCACCCATCCTTGGTTTATATCATAACAACCCATAACATAATGAAAACCATAATCATTTCTTCCACAAAATCATATAACCATAATTAATTCATTACATAATAACCCTTGTAATGTAAACAAGTTTCATTGTATCATTTCATTATAGTGTAAATTTTGTAAAGGAAACAAGTTTTATAAATATTTCAATATAAATTAATAAAACCATGGGAAATAAACATGTTTCATAGAATTACCTTTCATGACCCCTACTTAAAAATGAACCTCTACCGAGTTGGTAATGAAGAAAGGAAGATAATGACAGCTAAGTCCCATAATCAGAAGGCCCTGGGGTGTCTACTAGCACCAAAGGTAAAAAGATCTCAAAAAATGGGAGGCATTACACTTTATAAGAAAACAATATCGGGAGATAAGATGTATCAAACTCAAAACAACTCCAAGAAATATATAAAAGAAATCCAAAATCTATCCCACATTCATGTTTAAAATTTCAATGTTACTGATTTAATGAAAACTAAAAACTAAATGCCAAAAACAACGCTAAGCTGTGACATAACAACTATCCCAAAGTTCGAGCCATTGGAGTCCAACACGGTCCAAAAAATCCTTTTAGAAACCTGAAAAACAGTTTTATATAGGTAGGGTGAGCATACCTGTATAGTGAATATGAAAAACAAAAGTCTTTAATGGAAAAGTGGAGGATTCATACTAATAATCAGATGAGAATAAATTAGAGCCAACAACACCTAACAAGGTATACTATCCATCCCACCTCACCAAGGTATGCCCAGCAAATAACACAAGTAAAGTAAAGTAATATAGTAATCACATAAATGAAAGGGTACCCCGCACAACATTCCCAATGATTAGACACTATTGAACCCTAATGAAAATCATCCTAGTGATCTAACCTCTTCTTAATTTACCATGTCACAACCGGATCTCACACACAATTGAGCCTCACAGCTAGTCTCTCACTTGGGAAAATGAAGCTCAACACATCCCGCCCATACACACATGGGGATCACAACCAATTACATCCCACAGAAAACAATTCCACATACTAACTCACATCCCAAAAACACATGGGAAGTACAACACATCGCATCCTAAAGACACATGGGAAAACACAACACATCTCATCTCGAAGGCACCTATGAAATCACAACTCACTCGCACACAATTGGTCCCCAAAAACCACAACCTACCTGAAGAGGTTTGGGATATCACCACCTAGATGGCAGAGAAAGGAAGAGAGGGTGGTCATCCACCAATCCTTCAACTGGTATGTTTGGGAAAGACACCCTCCCCCATGACAGGGTGGGATGTTCAGCACATAGTACTCAAATAGGGTGGGTTGGATATAGAAATAAGAAGAACATACAAGAATATAAATATAGATACCAAAAACTTAACCCAACCTATGGGTTTTCAAACAACCAACCACCCCATAAGACTTCCAGCACTGCTGATGACTCTAAATGCATTTATCAACATTATCGACGGTATCATACAAATACGATAAATAAAAGTCACTTCAAAACAAGAAATAAACTCAATTACTACCCCAAACTAATTAAATTAACCAATTTTGATTATTTATTAACAATCAATTTATCCCTTCCATCACTATCCAGGAAACTACCAGTCAAAACACACAAAAAGACACACACCAAAAGTCACATAGAAGAAGAGGAACCATGGAAAATTAACACACTTCATATTTACACTCTATTTAACACCCATTCATGTCATAATAAAACTAATCCCGAGACATAGAGTGAATATTTGGGCATGATACACATGGAGAAACTCCTAGAAAATTACGCATACAAACCAATTCCATCACCATTATTCACAGTCATCCCACCCAATCCATCCACTCAATAGAGTAAACCCCCAACTAATATCCACACCCAGCAGGACATCTCATCACAAAATTAGCACACCCATCCAAACCATTCTCAAAATCCCTTCTTCATAGCCACTACATACCCACATACCCAGAAACACAACATAGAAATACTCGATCGCATCCCCGATGCATAACACTTCTCAGCCATTCCTCAATCAATCAATAAATCAACTAGAGATTCCATTACACCTTCTGAACCATCAGTAGACAACCATTCTCCCAACCTCAACACCAAAAAAACCACACAAGTCACAATTTCCAAATTTAATAAAGAATCTATTATTTGATTTTGATTGTCAATTCTTGGGTTATCACAAAATGAGTTTGATTATAGGGAATCCATTTATTTAACCTAATATGCATGGTTAATCAATACAAAAACACACAACCATTCAACAAAAGAAAAAAAAAAATCATCCACAATACATAATAGGTAAGAAAACATGGACCACCAACGGGCATGATTTTTAGAAGGTATATAGCCCATGAAGTTCAAAATACTGGTGAAAATATCAAGAAAATAGTATGATCATTCATCACTATCCCAACCCTACATGTTGATCTTAAACAATTTCAATTAACTTTATTCATTTGGTATTATGATACCCACAAAAAGGATACATTGATAAACCCACCCGACATGATACAAAATTAAAATAGAGACGAAGGGATCCCAACCTTGAATAATAGACGATCAAAACTTCCTTTTTTCACTAAAACAAGGGGTGTGCTGGTAGGAAAAGCCTCATTGGAAAAGGTGATCTAAAAGGGTGAAATACAACCACACAAATCCTCAGGTGAAGAATTGTTATGGGAACCTCTTTAAGAGAAAGAGAAAATACAAAAGGAAGAGATGATATCATCTTTAGAAAGGCCAGATCCTAAAACTATAGAAGAACAATTTTTAGCATCCATTAAAGGTGGATCATGACCATGACCATGTAGTTTAGAAGTCATAGGAAGATTCGGGTTTTTAAGAGATAGATATGAATCGAAATTTCTCAAAAAAATATTAAATATGGTATTAAACTCAATTCACGTTAAAAGAAACAATAAAGGGGAAAAACTGAAAAAACTACAGAATTATGGAATTTTTTACAAACTGTTGAGAAGGAGTCACTAATGGATGAGTCACCCGTGCGAGCTATCAGTGGATGGGTATCCATTGGGTGACTCAGTATTGGATGAGCTACTAATTGTTGAGTAAAAATTGGGTGACTCACTATAGGACTAGTCACCGTTAGATCACTCACAGGTGTTGACCTACCGTCACAACCTACCATCAACAACTCACCGTTGTGAGACACAAGTGCGAGTCACCATTATAACTCCATGGTCCTGACTCACTAGTCCTGAATAACCGTAGCGATTCACCATTGAAACTCTACGTTGGAGACCTACTGTCACGAGTCACCATTGCAGCTCATCACTGAAAAACTGGAATATTAAAAATATATTGAAATGAGTAACCATGACCTCCTAGAAAACCTAAAACAGGGGATTTTCACAAAGTAATATACTGGAGTGGTCTGAGACATTACATCAGAAACCTTTTAAACTATTATCACCATAAATAATTCAAAACCAAATCCAGAAAGAAAAGATGGGTCTGAAAAACTACCCTGTGAGATTCCTCTCAAAGACATCACTACACATGGAGCACCAATAACAAACAATCACATCAAAGTTCAATGATAAACCACCCTATATTGTTTGAAAGTTGGAGTGAAACCTCAGAATTGTAGAAAACCTCTTCCATGATCTACTAACCCAATTGACCAAAAGACACACCACAAAACCACATCAATGACACTATTCATACACATGAGCCAGGGAATTCCATCCACCATGTCAAGATACTATCTACTATGGGTGGAACTGACTCTCCAACATGGTTTTAATCACATATCAATTAATGCATCTCAATTAGGATATAATGTATCTCATTTTCACATTTCAAGACTTTACCACATATCAAGGAACAAATAAACTCATATCATAACAAATTAGGTTCAAACATTACATCACAAGGAAAAATAGAACAGGGAAAAACTATAAACAACTCTAGGTATTGGGCCTACATCTGTGCTTATTTCTCCTAAGTAATTTTCTATAGGACACCATGCCTCCACAGAATGCAAACCAAAGTAATGGTCCATCCACACAACACCTTTTCTTGATGATCCTGGATCTCTACTGGCCTCTGCACTTACGCCGCATCATCTTCGATATCCAAATATCCCTATTTAATGGCATGGGAGTCATCATGAAGATATCGATGGAGTTTAGAGACATGAAAAAGTCATGGATCCTCTCCAACTATGGTGGCAATGCTAACTAGTATGCCATCTCTCCAACTCACCCCAACACCTAGAAGGGTTTGATGAACCTAGGAGAATTTTTACTCCCTCAGCCAAACCTCCACTACCCATGTCTAGGGGAAACCTTATAGAACACATGAATCCCAACCTCAAACTATATGGGTTTCTTCTTACAATAACTATATGACTAATTATAGTCTTTTACTACTTTCATCCACTCAAGAATAAGATGAAACATCTCTATCATGCTCTGCACTACCACAGGGACAAGAACAACTGTCTATCCAACCTTTGTCTAGCACAATATATAACAAAATATTCTTCCATACAAAGCTTCAAATGTATCGATTCCAACAGAAGATTAATAGCTATTATTGTAAGAAAACTATACTTAAGGAATGTGTCATACCCAAGATCCTTCAAAGTCCAAGATGCATGCACACAATATGTCTTTCAGCATATGGATAATCCCTTATATCTTCCCATTTGTCGGAGGATAGTAGGTAGTGATGAGGCATAACTGAGTTCTAGAAGCATGATGATATTCTCTCTAGACTCATGAGGTAAAAAATGTATCCCGATATGAGACAATGGATATTGGAACTCCATGAAACCGCACCATCTCATCCATATACCTTCTTTCGAAGGCATCCACTACACCTTACTCCTTGATCACTATGAAGTTATCTGACTTTGTCAGCTAATCCACTACTACCCTGATATCATCAAAGATTCCCTGATTCCTTGGTAAACCTTTGATGAAATCCAACGATATTTTATCCCACTTCCACTCAAGGACATCTAATGGATGAAATAAACAACCCGGAAAACGGTGATCAACCTTCGCCGACTGGAACACTAATGACCTCCCTACATATTTCGCCACTACCCGCTTCATCCTTGTCCACCAAAACTGCATCCTCATACCATAGTACATCTTTGAAATTCCTGGATGGTCTAACAAGGGTGAGATATGAGACTCATGGAGAAATTCCTTATACATTGATATTGGAACAAAAAACATTCCTTGAAACAAAATTAGATTCTGACCATCATCCAATCATTATTTTGGAGCATCATCATGGTCAATACAATCACACATCACTTTTGACTCAGAGTCTCCCCACTAAGACTCCTCCACCTTATACAACAATAAAGACTACACTGTCATCTGAAACAAACATCCTCAACCACCATCTGTTCCTACATCTAAGTGAAATTATGATAACTCCTCTATCTATTTCTAAGAATCCAAAAATTCTTGAACAACCTCATCCAGTGACTTCCAACATTATGAATAGACCACAACATTACCCTTTCCTGAGTTGTATAGTATATCAATATCATAATACTTAAGAAAATCTATCCACCTCCACTATTTTAAGTTCAAATCTCCCTAGAAAAAGATATAACTCATACTATTGTAATATATGAAGACCACAAAGCACTACCCAATGAGGTAATGTCACCACAAAATCAGCAAAAACACGGACACTACCAAATATAGATCGTGTGTGGAATAGTTACATTCATGGGGATGTAACATATTAGACCCATAAGATATAACTGCCCAAAACTATATAAGAACACATCCCAATACCATATGGGAAACTCCACAAAACACCTCAAACATCATCCCTTCCCCTAGAAACCAGATCACTAGAGAAGTTACCAACTTACCCTTCAGATAGTCAAACACTGTTTGGAAATGCTTGCTGCACACAGAAGCATGGTCTTTCATAGTCAAAGTTATAAATGGAAATGAGACTTGAGAGAAATCGGGTACATATATTCAGTAATATCCTGCTAGACTGAGAAAACTGTAAACCTCCAAAATATTATTGGGGATTTACAATAAATATTTACCTCGATCTTTGATGGGTCCACTACTACAGCCTAATGTGACAAAACATGTCCTTGGAAATGAACCTCTCATTTCTAAAACATTTTCTTTGAAAACATTCAGTAGAGATGGTAGCATTGAAGAACCTGTAAGATGGTCTTGAGATGATCGTTATGATCCTCCTATAACTATGACTAGATCTGGATGTTTTTGATGGATAAGATGATGAAATAGTCTAGGAACACATGAAATAAATATTTCATAAGCCCCATAAACACAACCAGTGTGTTCATAACACCAAACGACAGGACTACAAACATGAAGTGTCCATACATTCATATAAAATGCGTCTTTAGGACATCTTCTTCCTTCACCCTCAATTGGTGATATCCAATCCGCAAATCGATTCTAGAAAACCAACATGATCCTCTAAGCTAGTTGAAAAAATTTCCTATACTTGGGAGAGGGTAATGGTTCTGGACAGTCACCTAATTCATCATCCAATAGTCTATGTACAACCTCAAACCACCATCCACTTTTTGATAAAACAACAATGAAGCACCCTTATAGTGACACACTAGGCCAGAGAAATACCTTTTTCATCAAATCATCTATATGGATCCTTAACTCCCATAACTCTGAAGGTTCTATCTGATAAGGATCCATATAAATCTAAGAATCATCGAGATGCAGGTCTATCCCAAACTCAATGTGACATCATGGGGGTAGAGTCACAACCTCCTCAGAAGAAAAATTATGGAACTCCCCAACAACCCTAGGGACTTCAGCATCCACTACTTCCCTTGACATCTCAACTAATTAGGAAATAAGAGGCTCCATATGCCAACTACCCACCTAACAGATCCACTCACAAAAAATAGTCACATGATGACCATGTGTGTCTAAGAAAATGAATATTATCTAGGAGAAATTGATAATAGCATGCACAGAATACACACAGTCAATGCTAATAATGACATTTTATGGTTGAATATGTTGCAAAAAGAGATACGAACGAGACTGATGTAGTCCCATCATCAGTCTACATCCTCAGTGCACATCAAACAAGTAGGTATGACATCCAAAAGGCGTACTCAAAACCAGGGGAATGATAAGACTTTCTTTGTCTAGTCTTAGATAATGGGATAGAATAAGTGGAATAAAGGAGTGTGAAGATCCTGAATCTAACTAAGTACACAAAAGGTACTAACAAAGATGATTGTACCTCTAATAATCTCTGGCCCAACTAAAACTGCTTCCTCTGCAACATGAAAATGACCACATCTATCTCATATGAACCTCTACTGAAGACCACCTCCATGATCACGCCTAAGTTGAGGTCCCTAAGGAACACCCTATGTTTAGCCTTTACCGCTCCATCTCCCCTCAGTGGGACATGATCCAACTGTACCTACTACTAAAATATTCTAGCTGTAAACTACGATTTAGTTGGAGTGGAACCTACCAAACTCCTCTAAAATGAGATCAAATGACCACTGAGAACGAGTTTTGAGGATGTCCATGGACTTCATAGAAGAAAAAAATCAGTCCCAAACCAAATGGAGGGGCAGGAGAATAACTGGAAACAGAAGCCCAGAAGGGAAAATCCTGAGGTCACTTCTCTACTGGACAACACCTCAAATGTCCCAACACCTGAGATCTCCCACTAATAGCCAAGCTTTCAAAGAACTCCATTGGCTCCCTTATTTTAGTATATCGCCTCGCAAGTGCATCCTTACCATTATCTCCACCTTCTTCTAAACCTCCCAGTATGTTGAAAACATTAAGGGGGTAACCACATACTGAATAGAAGGAAGAAGTTACTCCTCAAGGAATCTCATATGAGACACCTAATCCAGATTGATATCTAGGTAAAAATGAAGAAGATCATGGAACATGATCCCCATCTCCCACATGGACATACTCTCTTATGGGAGGAGATTAACTCCTTCCTCTTCTCAACCTTCATGGTCAATGAAAATAATTCTTCTTGAAACTCATTCTTTATATCAATATATAGAATGTCAGCCTCCTTCCTCTCCCCCAAATACAATGTTCAACACCAATTCACAACTAATAGTATCTAAATCACTGCTAAAGTAACCTAGTACTTTGTTTGAGCATAGATCAAATTGAAGGTTATCTTAATCCCCTCAAGCCACCTCTCTCTCCCCATGTCTGAAACACTACACTCATACTTTACTAAGTTATATTATTGGAATAAACAAAACATCTTCTTTCACTAGTCATTCTCATCTTCTTGATCAAACCTACCCTGATGAACCGGGTCGGCCTGCTGAGCCTCATCTTCCCGAGACACACGCGTATGATGACCAGGTTCCATTGATGAAAGGAAAACAATGAATTCATAAGCCTAACTATATAGAATTTTATTTAAAGATTATTTTAACTCATTCTGTTTTCCAATTCAAATTACCTAAAAGAACCCAAATTTAAAGAGGAATAAAAATTATTATGATGAATGCACATTTCTTAGAGTCTCTACCCTGAAAATGGTGTATTCTCACTTGGTCATTCTTTTGGATTAGATTTCTTTCATCGGATCATAGGGGGTGCTAAAATATTGTGTCCTTACCAGTATTCCCTAGCCTATGTCATGCAACAAGACTGCCTAACGTTGTTTCCCTATCAAATCAAGAAATCATCACTATACCCCAGAACAGACTCCATCCTATATCCCAACCATCACCTCTGATACCATTTTGTCATTACCCCCTCCCTCCAAATATGCACATCCTGAGATGGAAATGAATAAATGGAGATAATGAACCCTGAGTCCCATATCCAGTAGGCCCCGGGGTCGGGACTAGCGTCAATAGTACAAAGATGACACAACATGGGAGGCATTACCCTTTATAAGAAAATATGATTGGAAGATAAGATCTATCAACCTCAAAACACCTCCAAGACATATATAAAAGAAGTCCAAAATTATTCCCACATTCTTGTTTAAAATAAAATTGTTACAGATGTAATAAAAACTAAAAAGTAAATACAAAATACAAGGATACTAATTGACATAATAGTGGTCACAATGTTTGAGCTAGTAGAGTCCAGCACACTCTACAAAATCCTTATAGAAACCTAAAAATAGTTTTTTATACATAGAGCGAGAATACAAGTATACTCAAAAGAAAAAAAATGTTTCTCATACAAAAGTGGACTAAGCATAATAATGAACCCATGAGAAGACAACCGAACCAATAACACCTGACAAGGTATACTAGTCATCCCTACCTCACAAGGCATGCTCACTATATTATGCAAGTAAAGTAAAGTAATATCGTAAGAACATTGATGATAGGGTACCATGCACCACGTTCCCATTGATTATTCTCTCTCACACCCTAACATAAAATGTCATGATGCTTCCACCTATTTCAAAAGTACCACATCACAAACCACCACCACACACACCTGGGTCTCATCGCTTGTCAGGTCACCTGGGAAAATTTATCTAAATGAATCCTACCTGCAAACACCTAGGCCTCACAACAACATCCTGCCCATAGACACCTAGGCCACATACCAAGTCAAATCCCTAAAAAACCTAGGAAGTACAACACATATCATCAAAAAGACACCTATGTAGAAAAAACACATCTCATCCCAAAGAAACTTGGGAAAAAACAACTCTTCCTCACACACCTGGCCCCCACAAACCTCAACCTGCCCAAAGATTATTGGGTTATAACTACTTGGAAGAGGGAGAAGGGAAGAGCGGGAGGCCAACCACCCATCCTACATCTGAGATGTTTAGGAAATACACCCTTCCCCATGACAATTGGGGTGTTTGGCAAATAATTATCAACTAAGTTAGGGTGTGTATAGAACTCACAAGAACATTAAATAATATACATATAGATACGAAACAGTAATCTCGTGCTATCGATTTCCACACAACCAACCACCCCATAACATTGTCAAAATTTCTCCTACCTCTAACTGCATTTATTAAAATTAACAATGGTCCGTTATAAAGTTGATAAATGATACTTTTTTCACAAAATGCCAAAAAATCAATTCATACCCCCTAGAAAATTCAATTAACCAATTAACATTCTTTATTAACAAGTAATTTATCCATCCCATCACTATCCGAGAAACTTTAAACCACAAAATACAACAATACATACCCCAAAAGTAACTTAGAAGAATAATAACAACTGTAAATGAACTCACTTCATATTATTGCACCATTTATCACCCATTCATGTCATAAAAACTTATCCTGATATATGGAGTGAAGTTTTGGGAATTCTACCAATGGAGAAACTCCAGGTAAATTAACTATACTTACCCCTACAATAACCATTCTTCAAATACAACCCACCTAATCAATCATGCCACTAGAAAAAACTCCTAACTCACAACCATACCCAATCAGACATCTCATCATGACCAAAACACACCCATCCCAACTATTTGTGGTATCCTAGATGCATAAACATATCATACACACACATCCAACAACACAACACAACATAACCCGACCGAAACACCACTGAACAAAACTACCAATCCATTCCACAATTAGTCAATATCACATCCTAAGATTAGATTACATATTCTAAACTACCCATACATTGATCTTTTCCCAACCTTATCCCCACACAAACCCCACAATGCACTATTTCTATTTTTAATATGGTATCCCTCAGTTAATTCCTATTGTTAATTCCAGCGTTATAACACAATGAGTTTGATACTAGGGCATCTATTTGTTTAACTGAATATACATGTTCAATAAATTTCATGTATATATATAGACATTCAATAGAAGACCAACAATAAGAATAAACAATTCATCATAGGTATGAAACAAGGACCACATATGGCCATTATATTTAGTAGGCATATATCCCATAAAATTCACAATATGGATCAATATATCAAGTAAATAGTATGATTATTCATCACTTTCCAATAAATTCATGTTGATCTTAAGTCATTTAAATTATATCTATTAATATGGTAATCTTCTACCATTATAAATGAGATATTGATACACCTATCCCCCCATTTATACACAAATAAAAGAGAGATAAAGGGATCCCTACCATGAAGAACTGATGATCAAAAATTCATTATTATGCTAAAACAGGGGGTGCACATGCATGAAAAGCCTCTATTGAAAAAAAAAATCCAAAAGGGTTAAACAAAACCACATGACTCCTCTGGTGAAGAAATTTTCTATTTACCTAGTCAAGAGAATGGGAAAACGCACAAGGAATATAAGATCTCATCTTTAGAAAGGCCAGATCCTAAATCAGAAGGAGAAATGGGTTTTAAAATCAATTAAAGGCAGATATTGACCAGGACCCCACGATTTTGAAGTCAAAGGAAGATTAAGGTTTTTATCAGATAGATATATATCAAAATGGATCTAAATTGTTTTTAATATGGTATTAAAATCACATAATTACAAAGGAAACATCAAAGGGGGAAAACTAGAAAAACTGGGGAATTCTAGAATTTTAGACAAACCATTGAAAAGGGGTCACCGGTGGATGAGTCACCTGTTTGATATATTGATGCATGAGTCACCATTGGGTGACTCACCATTGGACAAGATACCTTTGGATGAGTCATCATTGGGTGACTCACCCTTGGATAATTCATCGTTGTATGAATCGCTACTGTCAACCTACCATTAGTGACTCACCATTGTGAGTCACCAATGCAAGTCATCATTCAAACTCACCGATTTAGACTCACCGGTCCTAAATAACTTTCTCAAGTCACCACTATGACTCAACACTAGCAAACTACCATTGGGAATCACCATTTCTACTCACCACTAGAAAAAATCAATTTTTGACAAACTCCTAAAATGTGTCCATATGACCTCCCAAAATAGCTAAAACACTTGATTTTCACAAAGTAATAGACCAGAGAGATACAAAAAAATAAATTTTCCTTAAATCATATTCATCATAATCTATACTGATAAATTAAGTAGATGGTATAAGAAAATATACAAAGTGAAACATAATAATACTTAAATGAAATTTACATAGATGAAAAATACCATATACAGAATATTTTAATCTTTTTTTTAATATTAGAAACAAAATTTTCATTCAGTATCATAAAAAATGAAAAATTACTTGATATTTTTAATGGTTGGGGCCAAATCCTCATTTTATTATTTAAATCAATTACCTCTTTAGACTGGGTAGAGGGAGACCCATTACATAGCCCGAAGGCCCAAGGACAAGTGGCCAGAATACAAGGCTTGAAAGCCCATTTTTTGGCCTGAAAGGCCCATCGATGAATAGTATTGCTATAGTACCCAGGATGCTACAGTAACTAATATAGTTCCACCTCCACTATAGTTTCTACTATAGTTCCACTATTGTTAAAGTACTACTACAATGCCCCCTTCTACATTGCTACTATAGTACCAGAAATTAGTCCCTGCCTAGATTTGATCCTGGGTCTTTTGGATGCCAAGAAGGAGCCTGTAACACTAGGGTACATGCTCATTGGCTACTTGATTATTTAGAAAAATAACTTCATTGATGTTATATTTGGAAACTTATAATTCAATATTTAAAGCATCGAGTGGTCATGATTGTATGAAATTCCATCCTTGTCGAAATCATTAAAACAAATATATTGGTCATACCTTGGTAAAAAGTACCTCATTTAGAAAATATAAATAATATTCTTTTTAAAAAATTTATATATTATCAAAATGGGTAGAAATTAGTTTAAGTAATAATTAGAGATTGGTAAAAAAATTCTTGAAATCATTTTAGAAATCATGGATATCAATGAGAAAATATTCATGACTAAAGATAGAAATAATGTCACTTTTCATAAAATATTTTTTTGGTGTATTAAGAGTACTAAGGAGGGGAAAATGTTACTAAAACATAAAACATATATAAATAAACATAGTATAATATAATATATGCTGTTTAATATATATATGTCTTAATATTTCACTCAATTAACATTCAATAATAAGAAATTCAAATTAAATGAGACAGAAACATAAATTTGTTACCACTTTTGTAATATTTGAATAGTAACCCCATGGTTAAAATAAATGGAATTTGAACTTTAAATATGAAAATTTAAGAATTAATATTTCTAAAACATTTCAAGGTGGATGTATATAATTCTTGTCAATATAATAGGGAGAATGGCATCCAACATGTCTCAATGAAATAATATTGAGACAAAAGGCCTTAATGTTTTGGTTATATTTGAATCAATACCTCATAAAACAGATAACATTATATGGTTTTGTAAATCAAAAAAAATAACAAGTTAATAATCATAAAATATATTTATATGTATTATATGCACCATAAAAAATAAATATGTGGTGAATGTGTATTATGTCTCAAAGAAATCAATGTGATAAGAGAACCCTTACCTTAAGTCTCAAATTGCTTCGTATGAGTTCAAAACTAATTTATAATAAATATAGATTCACTATAAAAATATTATAGAAAAATATTCATAAATAATATTAAATATATTATTTAAAAAAATAATATTATTACCCTTTTATTAACAATTCTTCATTAACATCATCATTCAAGGGTTTAACCCTTTTATTTTTCATGTATGTTTTATTTTAGAAATTTTGGTCCCTCCATATTGTTTATGATTTAATCATATAAAAAATCTCAATAATTTCATGATCATCAACTTTATTTATTATATAATCTTTTATAATAAAAATTTTAATGTGGTGATGAATAATGTATAATGTCACTTCACTTCGACGATATTCAGTATGTACACATAAGTAATGTTTCCACTTTTTTCTAGATAAAAAAAAATAAAAGATATATATTATTGAAAAATCATAGAATATTAATTACATCATATATATTATATTTTTTCATTAAATATATCCTTATTACCATTAATTTTTGGATAAAATGAAAAATGAATTTCATAGCTTCGTGGAGGTGGTAATCCACATTTAAAGACAAGAGATGTTATCATTTTCAAATAAATGGAAATTTAAGAAGTTAGATAATATATTATATTTTGAAAATAAAAATATATTATAAATATAATATATAAATATTAAATAAATCATAATAACCATCCATTAGAGGCATTAATAAGAAATAAATGACACCACTACATGGTTGAGGTAGTTTTCACATACACACAAGCTACACTTTCATTTCCCATTTGCTGAAAAGGAAGTAGAAAATTGACATCCCATTATAATAATAACAAATTAGTATATTGATGAAAAATGTTTCATTATTTCATATGGAATAAATTTTATTTATAGGAATTAAAAGTCAAAATAATCATTGAAAGAGTTGGCTAAGATGATGACCTCTTCTTTAATATAAATCATTTGGTTTTCACCTTAAGGCTTCCTATGATGGTGACCTGATAGTCTAGGATGTGGGAAAAGATTATAGGAAGGTATTTTTGATGGGATTTGTTGATAAATTTTCTCAAGTGATGAGAATAATATTGGTGAATTTATATCCTTTTATAAGTGAGAGGTTGGCACTCTTGTAGTTTTTCAATGATTTAAATTAATATAAGGTCATATTCCTGGTCAAGTAGAACCAAAGAGAAAACAATTAATGGAAAAGATATAAGTGTGAATTAAACATAACCAATAATATTTGGACATTTTTTGGATACATTTTAAGCCTTATCCCCTTATCATACCCCCTTTAAACCCAATTTAACATTAACAATAATAACTTAATTGTTTTACAATGATAACATAATTATATAAAAATAAAAATACGAGATTTCTAAATAAATTTGGAATTGTTTATTCAAAATTTTAAACCAATTTTATCAGATTCATTTTCCATTGGTAAAATAAATTACATTTAATATAAGTACACAAAACCTTTGGAAAATAATTTTTAGGAAAATTCTTAATTTAAAAGTAAAACAAATTTCCCATTGAAATCATGTATGAAGTTTATTTAAATAATTTTTTTTGGTTAAATAATAATATTTTTTGAATTTTGTATCATTATAAAATGTAATTGGACCTTCCAAGCATACAAATAAATTCAAAGGCCCAAAATTATTTTTTAATTGGAATAAATTATAATATTTTTTCCTAAATGTCAAGAAAGGGTTCCAAAATTTAAAATAATGTTTTAAAATCCATTATTTCACTCATTAAATATATATTTGTTCTAAAAAATCCCATAAAATTGTATTTATAAAAGTGTTAGTGTTATTTTAAAGGCTTACACCATAGTTTTTACACTTTTTCTATTTTTTTACACTTACCGTGGTGCCAAATCCTTAAGATGGATCGTATTCATAATAACCTAAATTAAAAGGGAAATTTTTTACAAATTTGAAAAACTTGATTCTAAATATGAATCCATTTTCAATTATCAATTCAAATAAGATTCTTAAATAAATGTTTATAGAATTTTGTAAAACACATTGAAAATTGAATTAAAAAAAAAACGTGTTTAATGAAAAAATTGAATTTATTCTTATTCAATGTATATTAAAAACCATTAGATAAATGTTAACTTATTTTATTTTTAATTTATTAAAATAAATTCCAATATTTTTTTTCATAAATATTTAATTATTTAATTTATGAATATAAACTTACATTATTTCCATAAAATATCAATTTTTTGAAAAATAAAACTTTTTACCTTGAAATCATTTTATTTTAATTTATAACAAATTGATAATCTTAGTATGAATGATTATTATTTTATTTATATTAATTATTAATATATTTCATTAAAATAATTTTTTTGAAGTGATAAATATATTTTATTGAGATGAAAATAAATAATATCAATAAAATATGTGTTTTTATCCTAAAATGATTTAAATGAAACATAGTGCTTATTTACTACACATAAATAAATTAATTTATATTAATGAAAAGTGCATACTAATATTTAAAAACATGGTTATCCCTATTCACACTCACCAATCCCATATCTTGGTCATATATAATACAATATTTCAATCAATATTTTTAAAGTTCAGTGTTGTGTATATAGAATTCTATCAATGACATGAATTAATAAAGATAAATTATATTTTAAAATCATAGGTTGTAACATGTAACACCCCTAGTTTTTATTAATTATTATTCATGAACAAAATTTTTAGGTTTTTTCTTACATGGTACACCATTTTAGCCTTGTATTACAAAAAACTCTGAGTAAAGCTTATAGTACATGTAATAATGAGTCCCTTTGATAGCTTGCGTTAAACAAAAGATCAAGTTTCACCAAACTAAAAAAATACAATTAATACTATTATGAAAATAATATTATATTTATCAAATTTCCATTGGAATGGTGAGTATGAAAAGAATAAACTAAATTATGAAAATATGTTTTATGTATATTTATAAAATTAAATATTTGAATTTTTTTTTGAAATTAATGTAAGAACTATTTTATCATAAATAAATTTCTTTTTGGGAAATTTTTTTCTCCATGAAAAAGCAAATTTTATCTCAATAAATTAATCAAACCACTTTTGATGAATTAATTTAGTGAAATATATAAATTATATATTCAATAAATTATTTTAAATTAACCTTATGTGTTTTCTAGACAAGATATAAGAATGAATATAATTTTAGGCATAAAAATATGTATTTTTCTAAAAGGCAACTTTACCACCTTTTAATGTAACATTTCCTCTAAAACTAATTTTTGGAACTTTTAGAAATTTTATTTTATAAAAAAACATCACTTTTGTATTCATATATTCAAAATTATCTTAGGTTGGATTTTTTTATTTTTATGAGAATTTTACTTTTTTGATTAATGGTAAAAAATAATGAATTTTACTTGAAAAATAACTTTTCATCTATATAATTTATAATGTAAAATTATATTTTTAATTATTTTTAAAGTTTAATTAGTTTTATTATAAATATTTTAATTTAATTATTTTCATTTTAATCATTTTTTTATAATTTAGATATGAAAACAAAGTAAACCTTTGAACATTTTCCCTATAAAAACCTATTGGTTTGTCCAATATGTGAGATTAATTTTAAATTAATATATGAAAATTCTATGAATTGAATTTAGAAAAAAGGATTTCATATTTGGAATAATAATAATTTATAATTACTAATAAATATTTCTTTTTTTTACCAAAAGTGTTAGTAAATTTTGTTAAAATTAATCATGGTGATTAAGAGAAAAACAAGTTTACCAAGGGACTAAACTTTACAATTAAGGGAGAAAATGACCTATACACTTCTCCAAAACCCATTTTATGACCCTATTTCTAAAATGAAACCTCTATTATTGAATTATTTTCATTATTATTAAGGCCTATTTTTAGAAAAAAACGTGGGTTCACCTAAATTCATTTCAAAAAATGCCACATATGTCCCCTACCTTACTTAGAAAAGGCCACCATCTCCTACTCACTCTTCATACATTTAAAAAAAATTATTTTCATCCATTAAATCCTCAAATAGCTACCCAAATTCTCTATATTCATTATAAAATCCTTACTTAGGGGAAAAAAATCCATTCAAGGAAGTCCTTTGATGAAAACCAAAAGGAGATACTAGGAGAAGATGAAACATTCATCAACAAACATTTTTATTTTCTTCCTTCCTCAAAACCCTATATTTTTATGCCATTATTATATAATAACAACATAATATTAAAAATAAATATATTTTTTATGTGGTGGTTATTACTTACAACATCACACACTTCCATCATATGGGATACCCAATAATCATTCGTGTGTATGATGGACAACCACCTCACGAACTGTTGTCTTTAGTTCTTCTATTACCACCTTTCATAGTTGGGAATAATGATCCATTAACAGTTTATATTCGATATTTATGATATTTATGATGTTATTTTGAATCTTAATTTTTTATCTCAAACATACCATCATGCTTTCAATTTTTTGGGAATACGATAATTTCGTTCGTGTGTACAATATACTACTGCCTCGCAGAGAAATGTGATTCATTCACGTTTAACATGGAATGTATTAAGGAAAGTTTTAATAGAAATATGTGATATATATGACATATTAATGAAACCATAATGATAATATATATATATCATTTACTTGTCTTTCATTCAATACGATAAGAAAATGGAAATAACATTCGTTCATACATACAACCTGGCATCTTCATGAGCGGTGTATTTAATTTCATATTTCAATATTTTATAAATTATTATAAATAAATATATAATAAATATATATGATAATTATATCATCTTTTAAATTTTTTAAATTATTAAATAATGAACTATGTAAGATGAACAAGAATAAAAAGTCAATACAAGTATGAAAAACAAAGCGGTTATAACCAGAAACATAACTTAAACACAGAATTGTTAATAAATAGGTAATATATATTCAATATTAAATTATATAAGTTATTATATATATCAATATGTTTCTATTATAGTATTATAATAAATAGATTATATTTATTATAAATGAGGTTTATATGAGTACTAAGGAAGTCAAGACTTAGGTAAGGGATTTCCATCTCACTCTTATTTTTGGTGAGACATAGGCCATACTGAACACATATTTCTTATTTTTGTTGTGTATTATTAGGACCTGGCCTTATTACATTACGTAATCTTGAATTTTAATCAAGAACTAACTTCTATTAATATTTATGATCTTTTAATGTTCAGTGTTTTAGATAATTTGGATTTAATACATATATTAAATTCCACATTCATATAGAATAGATAACACAAATACAATATCCATTTCTTTCAATATATAAAACTTTTCAAATAAAATATGTTTTCTTTGAAACAAATTCATAAAATCTGACTTGGATTCCTTCTTTGACTTAAAAATCATTATAATTTTTAAAAATAATTTATGAACTTGGGATGAGCACAAAAATCTCAATATTAGATATAAGAATAAGGGAAAAAAACATAAGTCCATGAATACTTGTAATTTATGAAATCATTTTCCAAAAATAAATACTAGTTTCCAATATAAACATACTTTTTAAAACTTGATATTTTCATGGGATTTACACAGAATATATAGAACATAAATAAAACCATAAAGGCATTTTTGGGGCATTACTTACATAATCATGAAACCCTCTCAGCTACCTTATAATTTGTAACCCTCATGGATACATTACAATTTGTGTAACCATCGCAGTACCACAAGGAGTAACCATACGACTGAACTTCAACTTACACATAATCAATGCATTGGAAGTAGATTTTGGTCCCACTATTCACCATAAACAATGACCAAGATTCAAAACATAATCATACAACATAATTAATTTCATCAAAAAATTGCTTTTGAATTCTGTAAAGTAGAATTTTAAAAGAGGATTTTAAAAGAAAAGTCCCTTTTAAATATCAAATAATTGAAGTGATAAATAATAGAGTGGATGTAATATGTATCTATACTTTAAATACACATAATTAAACACAATATAAAAAAATTCACCACAATGTTTATTTAATACCATGTAAACAATGAATTACCAGGTTAAACCAAAGAATGGAAATTTGGTTATGAATCCGTTACCTCAGGGTCGTCTTACTTCAAAAGTGTATGAACCTCCTGTATAATGGTTAATAGAGTTTTATTAGTAATTTAATGGAACATTTTCATGTTTATAAAATCTTATATGATAATTTTATGACATCATTTCACCCTTTAATTGTTAGTATTTTGTTCCTTCCATTGATTCTGGTGCATTTGTTACATGATTTCCATGGACGGTTTGTGTTTGATTTGCTTTTCATATAGAAATAAAATTATAGAAATGGAATTAAATGGTTTTCATATTTTTCCAGTATATATAATCATACCATAAATCATTTTTTATAATATTAAATGATGAATCTTTTGATAAAACATTATGGATATTCTTTTAGATTATTTTTGGCGGTTTCTCAATAATCATAAAGCTGTTTCATTAAATAATTTAATGTCATGAAAAGAAGATAATTACATAAAAAGAAATAAGTTAAATAATAAAATTTAAATCATTATTTATCCATTAAAAGGGTTTTATGATTATCTTTGAATGATGTATTGGATATTGAAAACACATCGTCCACAATTTTGGTAAATCGACACAACGCGGAGGTGTTTTTATTTTTGGAACAAGAGGGAGAGGATAGGAAGAAATATGATTAATATTTTACATAAACATGGTAACATAAAGAATATAAATGATTCCAGATATTTCATACCTTCTGGATATTTGGAGCAAAAGATTTTATAAGAAAAAAAGGAATTAGAAAGAAAACACTTGAAAAAAGGAAGAGAATTTTTACGTCTTGATCTCTTCTCCACAAGATCCTACAAAATGCCTTTGGTTTTGGAATTTTAGTGACAACAGTAGCTCTATGGCATTGGGATGATCCTTGGGTATGGAATTTGATAGAACATAGACAATTTTCAAGGCTTGAGAGTTGTGAGAGGAATAGGGGAAAAAGCGTGGTATTTAAAGTGGAGGAGAGGAGGGATTTTACATTATTTTAATATTTTGTCATAGACTATGAATAGTCTTTATTTTTCTGATCAATTAGAAACAAGTGATATTACATCACTTATGAAGTCAAAAAAGTGTATTTAAGTGATAATTTTAATATATGGTATTCTACAGTATTTCACTATTCATAAAACAATTCACGAGTTTCAAAAAAATCCAAAATATTCACCCTAACCATTTTTTGAAATGTAGAGTTCAAAAATGAACTCCATTTTTGAAAATAATTTTCTAAATATTATTAATTTAATTTTTAAATTAAATCATAATTTATTCAAAAATTACTATTTTAAATCTATAACTCATTTTTAAGACCTTGAAAAATTAATCAAGATTTCATTATATTAAATCCAAAAGAAAATAAAATAATAATTAATTTTACTATTCATTAGGGTCATATTACTATTCATAAGGGTAAGTTACTATTCAAAAAAAATTTGGTTCTATCGGACTCCAAATAACATAATTATCACAACCGTAGGTGACTATTTTGTGAAATTAAAACCGTAGAAGTGGAAAAAACATGTTTAAATCAAAGCTATAAATATCTACATAAAATAAGGTTTCAGGAATTTTAATTTATTTTTAAAACCATGGGCTGTTACATGTATAATACTCATGTATGTATTTTTTTATTACTATACTGATAATTATTGGTATTTAAATATCCATTTTTGGATATCTCTTTCATGGGGTTTATGGTTCCAGAGTTAGTGATCGATAAATGAATTTTGTCTCAATTTTCCTTTTTTGAGACATAAGTTATGATATGCACATATACACTTTTGATAGGTCTATATACTGACCCTTTGGCATGTTATATAATTAATATTCTTATTTCCATGATTTTTTATGTCTCATGTTATGTAATAATTACATGGTGATTATGATTCAAAGTTTCCAAAATGGTAAACATTTATCTCTACAATCTTATTGTTTATCAAGATTATTAATGATTATAATTACATTGGTTAAATATCTTGATCCATATCTCAATAATTATTATGAATTTTATACTCCTATTATTATTCATGATATATTGGAGTAATGGTAACATTTTTCAGGATTATTTACATAAATTTATTAATATTGTTTTTAAATAAAATCCAACTTTATTTCTCTTTTTGGTCAGAAATATGTGGTCTTTCAATTTTTTTCTAAAAACGTTTTATGAATTTTTTTTAAAATGTTTTAAAATATAATTTAATCACATTTAATAAGAAAATTATTTTAAAAAAGATTTATATATTAAAAACTATTTTAAATTATTTTCAATGCTTCCTTTATAAGATTTCAATGTTATTATTCGAGAAGAGGTTTTAAAAAATGTGTTAGGTTTTAAAAATAGTTATTCAATGTGGAAAGGTAATTTTACTATAGAAATTATTTAAATGTTCCTATAAAAATTATTCTCCATTTATTATGAAATCCTTTTATATAGTTTATTATTTATTAGGGATATGATCCATGGACAAAATTTTTATTCTTTCATTGAATGGTTTATGTTTAAGATGAACAGATGGTTACAAAACCTATTTCTCTTCCATGGTTTATCCAATGTTAAAATGAGTATAAAACCAGATTCTTTTCATGGGTTATTCTAGCAAGAAATGATTTTTGAACCTGTATATTTTTGTTAGGTTATGATATGATGCAATATTTGTGATACCCATTTTATTTCATGGGTTATGATATGATAAGAATTTAGGATCATTTGGAACACATATGTATGATATATTTATATAATGGAAATGATATATATCTCCCTCTAATGCATTGGGTAGTGATGGATAAATTAGGAGTGTATATGTTATATGTGAAATTGATTATATATTCACAATGTTATTCTTCCACCAGATGAAGATGTTATTTTTGATCCTAATTACATGTTTATAATGTTATGCATGAACCTAACTTCATGTTCAAAATATTTTTCATGAACATGATTTCATGGTCAAAATGTCATGAATGAAAATTATTACATGTTAAAAATGTTATGCTAAAGCTTCCTATCAGGTACATAATGTTATGTGTGGACCTGGGTACATTTCTATAAGTTTATGTGAGATCCTTATTTCAGGTACTTAACTTAATGAGTGAAAATTATTTTATTTATATGTGTTCATAAATTTATAAGACGATGTTTATGAGAAAAACCTATGTATTATGCCTAATTTATGTTCTAAAGGATCATGTTATCTGATTGTCTTTTGATTCATGCCTTACAAACTACCAATATTTATTCAGTGACTCTTGATTATGTTATTTGATATGCGGGGTATGATATTAAAATGTTATGATCATGTTCTCATACCCTTATACATAGGTTATGCGAATGTATCTCACTTGTTTACCCTTAATAAGTATCTATGATCACCCATTCAAAAGTCTCATTTACACAGGTTATGAAGAAAGGTTTTAAGTGGGAGTACTAAATGGAAATATATTTGTGGGAAACATTGAAGATGTTTCACCATGTTATAAGATTGTGTTCCTTGTTTCCAAATACACTAAACTATTATTGTTCTCAAGAAATTTTTTGTTTTAATGTGATGAATATTCATCAAAATTGAAGTAATATCCATATATGAGAAGCACGGGTCACTATAGTTTTTATCAAAGGAAAGGTTTAGTAAACATTGTAAACTTATGATGGGAAACATTTAATGAGATACCTATGGATATTTTTAAGGATATTTCAAGGGATGTCTCAAAGGATAAATATAAAAATGAGTTAAAGTATTAGAGAATATTATGTTTTTTTAAAAGGATAGAGCAAGTGGTTTTGAAGAAATAAATCCATGTCTCGATACTACAAGTTGATGTGTCTTTAGAACATATATACCTAGGGGTAATAACCCCTAAAACCCTGAATTGAGAAATAATTGATTGGTAATTGGTGCACAAAAATTGACCTTGCTACTCAAATAGTTTTAAACTCATGGGGGATATTCTTTTGAAATAAAAAAACTCTTTACGAAGCATCATAAAAGATTTAAATTGTAGATGACTATAAATAAAAAAGGATAAACCTAAGGTGTTATTAGTTAATGAATAATATTCCTTTGTTTAGAAATATTACAATTTATTTCATGATTATTTGGTTTCTCATTATGATTAGTGTTGCTCATGATATGATTTTTTGTTTTAGTTGATGGTGGGAACTGGAAGGAACTGTGTTAACATTGAATATGATGGACAATTTTCTGATGATAACACAATTTGGATTATTATTGGAGTAAAATATAGTGTTTTTATTGATAATTAGTTTTCATGAGAATGTTATTAACTTTTTTTACCTTAACAAACTCTTAGACTCACCAATAATGTGAAAGAAATAGTTCTTGAGACTTTAGGTAATGGAGTCCATGTAAGAAAGAATATTAAGTTTCTTTTTTTTTCAGAATGTTGAAAGAAACACTCGAGTTAATTTCATAGAGGAACATGAATTTTTTTACTATGGAAAATAAGGATATAGAGAAAGTAACTACAATGTAAAAAATGAAAATGTCATTTAAAACAATAGATGAGAATAATGGCCGACCAAATATATCATCGATCATTAAATGCATTAAATTTAGAATGAATGGGAACTATGAAAATGGATGTTCTAAAGGGAATAATTTTTGAAAAGAATTAGTAAGGAGGAATGAGTAATGGTTATATTGTAGATGATGAAGTGACTATATAAGAAATGTGAAAGGAAATAATTGTTAAAGAATAAGATGCCAATTATTAGTTAATTGTTTGAGAATGTAGTGGGATAAAGGAAGAACTTGTGTATTGGAATTTAAATACTTTATTATCCCAATTAAAAAATATATAAGGATTATTTAGTCAATTATTTTTGTTAATAATTTTAATTAATATATTTAATGGTACTAATGACCTAGAAAAGTGAATTAATGGAAAGATAATATTTTCTCGAAAAATTTAATTGAGGGAAGGTATGATCCTGATGTTGAGAAAATGGTGTTTAGTTTAGATAAATGGATTATTGATATGGGTTAAGTAAATTGGATAATATTTAATACCTCAGATCTGATAATGGATTTAATGATAATTTTCTTTGTGTTTTCATGGATGGATTTTAAGAATTTTGGATTTAAGGCATATATCGAATAATCTATATTCTTTATATGGAATAAAGAAGCATGTATGTTTTAAGTATTTTTTAACGATATATTTTTTTATTACCATGTTTCAAGAGAATAAATTACGATGGTATTAACATATTTGGTGTGTGATAGTCAATATGTAATTTATGATATATGTGGGATCAATTTTATGATGCTTCTAAAAAATACAGTGACCTTCTTTCGAAATTTTTGGATTTTTATCTGTCATGAGGATAAAAAGGTTAGCCATTTATGAAATAGTTTATGTTGAAAAATGAATATGTTTTTGTATATTTATGTATTAGTTTACCAGAATTTTATTAAGGCATATTGGTGAATATGTTTAAACAATTTTGTTTTGATGATAACAGAGGCTTGAAAGAATGAATTATCATTCTATTTTTTGATCTCCTGAACTATTAGTTCTTCAGGTATAAAATTTTTTCATTCAATTCATAGAGTAAGAGATAATGTTGAAATTGAGTGAGGTACTATAAAAGGGTAGTATTGTGTTTATTAAATGCAATGAAATAAACTAAGTATATTTTTTTGTTGTGAAAATCCATCATCTTTAGTAAAAGGATCTTAAAAAAACGTTTCCCTATTATCATCATTTTGGTGATATCAAAAAACTTTTTCATGACTCTATGGTTCATGTATTTTTCATCATTAAAATTCTATGGATCACCCAATTCTACTAAAAAAATGTTATATATCACTCTCCATCTGTATTTGGGTGTTATAATTCTCTTCCATGTCCATATTTCCACTTTCTACCTATGTTCTCATATGTGGAAACCTCTTTATGAGTTGGTTTTGGTAACCGTTATGTTTCAAACTATACATTTTGAAATTAAGTTTTATTATTAATTTTTAATATGTGGGATTCTATGAAATGAATTTTTAATTATTAAATATTCAATGGACATGAAAAATTTTGGGGGTGAAATTCATTTTAAGGGGGGTAGAATATAAAACCATGAGTTTTTTGAATGATTTTTTGGAATAAATTAGAAATAATTAATGTCTTGAATTTCATGATACACAATGTTAGGATTTTAGTATATAAAAAACTAAGTTTATCATGAGTTATATTCAATAAATATTACATTTTCTATCTTGTGCTGCACGTAAGACCTAGTTATACCAAACTACAAAATACTATTAATTCTATTAATATAATATTATTATTATCACCTAGAAATTAAAATGGCTGGTATGAAAAGGATTATATAAAATATCAAAATATTTTTTATTCATGTTTATAAAATTATTCTTTTCCAACCAATTAATTTAAATGGAACAATGATCTATTTGAAAATAAAGAAATTCCTTTTTTGAAAAACTATTTTTCTATACACAAACATGTTTTATTTCAGTAAATTAAACAAACCATTTTGGATGAATGATATTAATTAAATGTATATATTATATATTAAATTGAATATTTAACATCCATATTTTTTTTTCTATACAGTATATAAGAATAAATCCAATTTTAGGTATTCAAGATTTATTTTTCTAAAAGGAAGTTTTACAACATTTTAATGGAACACTTATTTTGAAACTAAATTTTTAAAAATTTATATATTTTATTTATAAAAATAAATTTCATTCATGAAATAATATTTTAAAAATTATATTATGGTGAATGTTAGATATTTTTTCGAGAAGATTCATTTTATGATGAATAGTGAAAATAATGAATATTACCTGTAAAATGACTTTTCGTTTAATTAATTTATAATTATAAATTATATTTTGAATTGGTTTTAAAGTTTAATTAGTTAATTTATATATATATTAATCCTATTAAGTTCATTTTAATCAATTATATATTGAATATAGATATAAGAACTTTTTAAACCTTTAAGCATTTTCACTTTAAAAGCCTATTGTTTCATCCCATATGTGGGATTAATTTTAAATTAATTTATGATATTATATGAATTAAATTTTGAAAAATGGATTACATATTTGGAATAAGAATAATTTATAATTACTAATAGTTACAACATAATTTTTTACTATAATATTTAGTGAAATCAGTTAATATTAATCACAACCATTAAGAGAAAAACGAGTACACTAAGGGAGTCAATATTAAACATAATGAAAAGAATGATCTAGTAATTTTTACAACACCCATTTTATGGAAATATTTCTTCCATTACACAACTATTATCTAATAAATTTGTGTTATAGAAGCTTATATATAGGTAAAAACTTGGGTTCACATAACTTCTTTTCAAAAATTCTATATCCGTCCTCTTCATCAGTTATAAAAGGCAACCAACTATTCCCCTCTCTTCACACATTAAAAATACATAGGTATGAAAAATACCTACTATAATATATATTAAACTACACTCCCTTAATCTTATAAGACTTACATTGGGATTAAATCTCCAAGTAAGTCGTTTGTTGCAAACCAAAAGGTGATACCTGAAGAATAGGTAACGTTATTCAATAAATGTTTTTGTTCTATTTCTTCATAAAACCACTTAAATGATTTTTTTATCCTTATTATATAATAAAATGAACATATAAAAATATATATAAGTTTTTATGTTAAAATTATGATGTAAAAATTCACAAAATTACATATAATGGGATAGACAATCATCATTCATGTGTACAGAAGATTGCCACCTCATAAATTCATGTCGTTAATTCATCCATTACCCCAATTCTAGGTTGGGAATAATGATGGATTTGTATTTTTATATTATATTTAATATTTCTAGGATTCTATTTTAATTTTAAAATTATTATATGACTCATTCCTTCAAGATTTACATTTTATGGGAATACGATAACATTGTTCGTGTGTACGGAAGACTACTGCCTCGCGAAGCGATGTGCATCATTCATGGTTTACATGAAATGTATTAATTATAGGTTTAATAGAAATATGATATATATATGAAATAAAAATATCAAAATAATGGTAATATATATAATTTACTTCTATTTATTTCAATATGACAAGAAAATTTAAATAGCGGTCATGTGTGCGTACGACCCACCCTCTCCATGAACGGTGTATTCCATTTTATATTTACATCATTTATAGAGTATTGTAAATTAATATATAATTAATATATATTATATTTTTTGTCTTTGTTTAAATTTTTTCAATGATTAAATCATTATCTATGTAAGAGTGCCAAAAATAACAAGTCAAAACATGTATGAAAAACAAAGAGGCAATTACACAAAACATAACTTAATCATGGAACTGTTTATAAAAAAGTAATAAAATGTTATATTTAAATCATATATGATTTCATATTTATTAATACAGTTCTATTATAGTTTTATAATAAACTTATATTTATTATTCAGGAGGTTTGAATGAGTACGACTAATGTTAATACTTAAGGTACGAAATTTCCATCTCACTTTTATTTTCGGTGAGACACAATCCATGTTCACCATTTATTTCTTGTTTTCAGTGTGTATATTGAATATGGATGTATTTTAAGATTCCTATAATTATTATTATTCTTATTTAAGAGTTAATTTTATCATCTATATTTCACGGGGACTATGGATCAAGAGTTACCAAATCTGAAAGAGAATTTTGTCTCAATTTTCCTTCTTTGAGACACATGTTATGTTAAGAACCTATACTCTTTTATGAGGTGTATATACTGAAACATTGACATATTACATCATCAATATAATTATTTTAATGATATTCCATGTTTATTTTAATGTATTCATTTCATTGGGATTATGATTCAAAGTTACTAAATTGGTAAGAGTTTATTGCTACAATCTCATCGTTCATCAGGATTATCTGTGATTATACTTCCATTAATGAAATATTATGAATTATATCTCAATAATTACAATTAATTTTATTATCCTATATTTATTAATGATATATTAATGTTATGGTACTAGTTTCCACATATTTTATACTTAAAATTATTAAAAAAACATTTTTAGTAATCTGATTGTTTTTTTGTTTTGTCGGAAATCTATGTTTCTTCAAAAAGTTGTTTTCAAAAAATGTTTTAAAAAATTTTATTTGATATTTAAAATCATTTTAAAGGAAAATAATTTTATAAGGATTTATGTTTTAAAAAGTGTTTTAAATGGTTTTCATGGCTTCCTTTATAAGTTTTCAATGTTATTTTTGAAGAAAATATTTTTAAAATGTTTTAAATTTGGAAAATAGTTTTTCAATGAGGAAGGGATATTTTCTAAATATATATTTTAAATGAAACTTTAAAAATTATTCTCCATATAAGATGATATAAATTTATATAATTTATTATTTATTGGTAATATGATCCAAGGATACCATTCTTTTTCTATCTTTGAACGGTTTATGTTTAAGATGATAAGTTGTTTTTGAAACCCATTTCCCTTAAATGGTCTATACAATGTTAAAATGATAATGAAACCCATTTATTTTCACGATTCATGATATGATGAAATGATTATGAAACCTATCCCATTTACACATGTTATGATATGATGAAAATTTTATGGTACCCATTTCATTTCATGGGTTATGATATGATGAATGTTTATGATCTTGTGTCAGCCAAACATATGATTTCATTATGCGATGGTATGGACCTATATATCACTAAAATACATTTGTTAATTATGGATAACTAATGAGTATATATGTTATTCATTAACCTAGTTACATTTTCCCAATGTTATGTATGGACCTGTGTAATTGTTCATAATGTTATGCATGAACCAGATTACATGTTCACAATGTTATGAGTGAACCTGAGTATATGTTCATAATGTTATGTGTGAAGATGATTACATGTTCAAAAAGTTATATGACATCCATATTACATTAACAAAATATTTTTCATGGACCTTTATTTAATGTACATATTGATATTCATGGACTTGGTTTTATGTCCATAAGTTTAAGTGAGGTCTTGATTTTATGTACATAACATAATGAGTGAACCTGTTTCTATTTATACATGTTCACAATGTTATTAGATAATTTTTGTGAAAAACATTTATGTCTTATTCCAATGTTATGATCTAATGGCTCATTTTCTTTGATTAACTTGTGATTCATGTCTTATGAACTTACAATATTTAATACACAACTCTTCATTATGATATTTGAAATGCATAGTATGATTTCCATATGTTTTTTATCATGTTCTCATAACCTTATTATGATGTTATGATTACATATCTCCCATGTTTACCCTTATTGAGAATCTAAGCTCAACCTTTCTTATGACTCATTTTCCTAGGTTATGAAGAATGGTTTAAAGTAGGGGTACTATATGGGAAGATATTTTTGGGAAACATTTAATATATTTCACCAAGTTTGAAGATTGTGTTCCATGATTCCATAAACCCTAAAATATTACCTTCATCTAGAAATTAATTTTTTGATTTTATAAGTATTCATCTAAAATGGTGAATGTAAAATTATGATATTCCTAGGGTACTATATAAAATTATTTTCCTTATAATAATTTCACCCTAGAAATTACTTTATTGACATAAAAATAGATAATTATACCTATAACTAATCTCGTCCCTAGTTTCCCATATAGATTACTCAAATTTATGGTTACACATAAAATTATTGACCAATTGAGTGGTCTTGTTTCACATAACATTGTATCCATGGTCTAACATCTCAACTAGTTATTCCTTATAAGATAGACCATGTTACAATATTACTACCTATTAATTCTATATATGTGAAGAATTGGATATGTACTTTCTCAAATGTGATCCATGGAATACATTATGAAAATGAGGGATATTCAGTGGAAGAAAAAAGGAATAATATATCATCTCTATGAATTTATAAATGTCAAAATGTATGATATATCAGGGGAATGGATTTAAATTATTTCTAAATTTTAGGACATTATTATGTTGATATATCCATAGAAACACCTTTTCACCAACTTAAAACTCTATATCTCAATGGTGATTACCAAGATAAATTATATATGAACAATGATATACCCTGATATATTTTTGAAAGGTTCAAACATTATTTTCCATTTCCTCAGCTATCATAGATCATAAATTACCCTTTTCTCTATCTTCATCCCAATACATTGGAGTTATACACTTTCATAACTAAACCGATTAATATGGATATATTTGAGTAATAGAGTGAAAGTTAGTATTTTATAAAAAATAAACTAAAGGAAGTTTTTGTTCTTATTGAGTTAGAAGATCACTTTATAACATTACTTTTGAAAATAATAATCCACACATTATATATTTTCATGTTTGTAACATTTATCTTTCCCAATATATAAATCTATTTTGTGGGTAAGTGTTTAGTTATATGGGATAGAGAATAATAGTTCCATTATATTAGTGTCAAAAAATCATAACATAATGAAATGTATACTATACATCAGGTGAGTGTATAATATGACTATCAGATGGATGCTTTATTAAGTCCATCAGAAAGAAATATACGTTTTATATCATAAAGAATAATAGAAAGTAAACCTTATGAAATTCATCATATGGAATACTATAGGTCTACTAAAAGAATACATACTAAGAATATCAGACAAAGAAACATAAATTACACTAGGATATTTTTTTAATTTATAATAGATGTAATAATCTATGAATTGTAATGGTAAAAACATTACTATCATCAAACATAATGATTCTATAATGAAACTATCATATGAAGAAGTTATTTTTCGATGTCTTTGAAGCTGATCCTCAGATGATTGGAATCAGGCCATTGGATTTTATCTATAAAATAACATAAACATGAGGGAGAATAAGATAATAATACACAATAAAAATTTATTGCTTAACTTCTGTAACATATTTTTACTGATAACTCTTCACATGTAATCTTATGAGAGTTTTAAGGAATCATTTGTGAGGTTTACATTGTGAATGATTTGTTATATTTCTGATGCTTTCTAGGTTTCATGATGAAGTAGATCAATTATTCTAAGGGATATAAAGAAATATATTATCTGACCTTCTTGATTGAGGATTCCTAAGGATAATGAAAATTATTTTTTGCAATAATTTTGATCAAGGGATTCTGAAGAAAGTAATACCAATCATATGACATGTATATAATCTTGGATACATTATGTAAGGTTTAAAAACTTCCTTAACACTCAAGGATGATGTGTTGGCCTTTATTTATAACTTTTATGTTTGTTTTTATTACATTATTAATAAAAGTCCACATTATAATATTTCAAATTTTCATAAAATATTTACATATTTATGTTTTTTATAGTTTTTAGAATTTTTTTATTATTTCTTATAATATATTTTTTACTCTAGTACCTCTCTGAATTAATAAACTATATTTTCTGATGAAATTTATTAAAGGTGTTGGAAAAAATGGTATGTTTAATTCTTTATAAACCAAAATTCACCCATTAATTTAGTATATTTATATACTTTTACAATCCTATATTTAGTATCTAAGATAATGTCAATTAATATTTATTGTTTACACTAACTGTGTTTGTAGAGAAAAATATTTCTGTTTCACAATGGTAGGTTTGTTTGTGGAAGGTATTGAGTACTCTATTCTAATTAGGGCACCAATTTATAAAGGCGTTGACTCTATGTATCCGTGTGATTTTATAAAGACTATTGTCATTAACACTTATGTTGATACTTTTTTTATGATTATGGGAAATTATAAAATTATAGATAAAGAGGTTTTTTACTTTTACTAGTGAAGAAAATTCAGAATATTAATTAAAATATCATGTCTGAAATGTTTTGTTATGATCCATGAAAAAGAAAATATATAGTTAGATTTATTCTTGTAAAATAGATCATAATATTTCAAAGAAACTAGATGTTACTCATTTAGGATCCAATTAGATTTTAGAAACAAGAATATCTATGTTATGTTAATATTATCATGTTTTTATTTCTTAATAGGTGAATTTTTTACTTAAATTTATCTATGGTTTTTATCTATACTGAGAATTTTAAAATATATGTTTGAGAAAGAGTTGATAAATGAATAGTTGAGGGAAAATATTGTTGATATTATTCAAAAATAATGGGAATATATGTTTAATGTGATATATGATACAAATCATATTACAAAGATGAGTTTATATGACTTGATTTGAACTTTCATACAATATGATCATAGGCTGAAAAGAGATGTTGAGAAGGAAATTAAAAAGAATAGTGTTTCTTTTTTTAAAATATAACACTACCACTATGAATGTTGATACTTGTGGGAAAGTTTCTGAACCTTTGAAATCAAAGAATAAATTTACGTTTGAATTAGATTATAATTCTTATAAGGAAAGTAAGAACGATATTTCACTATTTACATAGAGGATAAATATAATTGTTAGAAATAAATACTTTCATTACAAGTATAAAAAATTCCTAATGAAAAAATTGATAATAAATAAACATATGATATGATTTGTTTGAGTTTAAGAAACAATTGAACATTTTGAGAGATTTTATATTGTTAAAGAACAGGTATAAAATCACAAGTATATTTTATATGAACATTATAAGGAAGAGCTTGAAACCTTTATATATGTGTAATTTTAGTGGTAGTTATTCTTCTACAAAATGTTCTTCTGATGATTATAGTTATGATTAAATGTTTAGGGTTTCTATCATGGAATTAAAATGATAAATTATTTATAAATTTTAATGCTATCTTCTGAATCCTTTAGTAATCTGACCTCCAATAATAATAATCTGAAATATTATGATGAATAGTGTTCTAACTCTTTAGAAGAAGAAAGTATTTCTACATCTAATAATGAGAATAGTTTACCTAGTTTGGAAGAGATGATTAGGTTTGTTACATTACTGGAGAAAGATAATTATAATATTATGAAAGGCTATAAATATTTCAATATAGATTATGCTGAAGGAAAATTTTTCATTTCTAAACATTCTATATAGAATTATAATCTTACTTCAGAGTTAGAATATTAAATACGATATCATGTAAATATGATAGGAATATAGTAATAAAACTAATCTCTACGAGATATAGTCTAAATAATCTATTCTCAAATTTTTATTTATGAATGAATTTTTTTAATAATCCTTATAGATATTTGAGACTATATAGAAGTAATTTAGGGATGGGTTTTACTATATAAAAACATAATTTTTAGTTTAATTACATTATTCTAAAGAGTAAGAATTTTTGTAAAAAAATTCAAAGAGGTGGAAATGATGAAAATAAAGTTTATATAAATAAATTTTATCACTTTGAATTTACAAATATTGTGTTGCTAAATAATGGAATGATTTTCAACTTAATAATATTGGGAAGATGCAGATTCCAAAAGTCCAATTTTCTAATAATTCTAGATCAAATAAATTACAGTGAATAGAACCATTGTATTTTTATTTTATAGTGAAATGTTGATTTATAAAATCTAAAACATATGGCTCATAGATAAAGGATTATCTAGAGATACAAATGGTATTACAAATTTCTTTCGAAAGATAAAAAATATGAAAATTGGGCACATATATTTTGGATATAATTATAATGGTGAGATATTTTGTATTATTGGCATTGTATTTCTTTGTGAAGCATTAATTTATAATTGTTTTTATTTTTTTGAACTTAACCACAATCGCATTATCAAAATATAATTATTTGATAAAGGTTATTTTATTATCATTGGGGATGAGAAATATACTATTCAATAATTTATAGGGAATTGTATTATATTTTTTGATATATATGAGAAAGTATTCATATTTAATTTAAAATACCATATATGAAAAGATATAACCCGAGTAAGTGAAATGGATGATCAATCGTGGTTCTGGACTAGAATTCTAGAAAAATACAATTGAATAACTCTAGAAAAAAATTATATGAAAGGAATTATAATAAAACTAATAGATATTCTTATAAATTATTATAAGTTCTATAACCCCTTTCAATATTAAAAGAACCACATGTCAAGATTGAAACTGATTAGTGATGCATCAAAATCTGAAGCATTATATTTTGTACACATTGATTTATTTGGTCCAACATAAAATAGATGTATTAGAAGAATTCACTATGTGTATGTGTTGGTTTATGACCACTATAGATATACTTGGGTGTATTTATAATCTAAAAACAAGAAAATATTTTTAATTAAAACTTCATAGAACAAGACAAAAATGGGAAAAATATATTTGGTAACTATTTCTAGTGATCATGGTGGTGAGTTTGAAAATTTGGATTTTGAAACTCATGGAAGTAAGAAAGACATTACACTGAACGTTTTGATGTCCTATAACTCATTAGTAAAATGGTGTATTTTATTATAGAAATAAAAAATTTCAAGAGATTACTAGAAAAATGTTGAGTGAACAAAATTATTCTTAAAACATTTGTGCCAAATATATTAGTGCTTCTTTTTATACGATAAATCACGTTTTAATCCAAACTTTTCACAATGAAAAAAAATTATGAGTTGTGGATAGGATTAAATAAAAACTCCCATAATTAATAGTTTTTGAATGTTATGTATTCATTTTTAATTATAATGACAATTTATGTTAATTTGATTCAACTATTTATGAGTATATTTTTTATGGATATTCTAAAAAAAGTATGTTTTATCTTATTTTTTACAAATTAATAAACACTATTGATAAAATGGTTTATGTAATGTTTTATGAATAAAATTATTTTGTTTTAAATAATTCTGAAACCATATCTTCAGATGATGTTTTCAAAAAATGATTTTCAAACCATGATGGATAATTATTGATATATAAGAACAACTGAAGAAATAATTGTGTACATTTTACCTTTATAATATGTTCAACCTATTGTTGAAGAATAGTGTTTTGCAAACCCAATAAATCCGAAAATTCTAAGGATTCATCCCCCTAATAACATTTTTAAATATGTAGATCAACCATTAAAAAGTTAGAGTTCCTTATGAAATGAACGTGAACATCATAAATTCAAATCTTAGTTCAAACATAAAACACATGATGAGAAATTATGTGATAAATATTGGATAAAGGAAATTTTGTATGCACTCAATGAATTTCAAGAGGAAAAAAGTTTGGACTCTGGTAGAATTCCCTGAATATATTCATATAATATTATAAATTCCTCTATGATATCACACTATATAATTTATGCTTTTTTAATATGTTTTATTAGGAGCATGTTCGTCTTCCTCTTGAGCTTCTTGGAATTGTAAAAATTTTGTTTTTCATAAGAAACATGGTGAAAATGAAACTATTGTAAGTAATAAGGAAATTATTTCCCCTAAGAGATATAATCAACAAGAAGGACTATATTATGAAGAAACATTTTCTCTAGAAGAAAGAGTTTAATATACCCATTTTCTTCTATAATTTATAGCGTATTTAAACATTAAATTTTATACAATGGATATTATGTGTGATTTTCTCTATAGATATATATATTTTAGGATTTTTGTGTTGAAAATTTACCAGGTATTGAAAATAAAAAATGTCGAGATCATCCTTTTAATCTTAATAGTGATTATTATAGACTAAATAAGCTTCAAGCGCCTTTTTTGATAGACATATAATATTTTTTGATTCAACATGATTTTTAAGGGATATGCTGATGTAAAAACATGATAAATGATAGAAAAAATCATTTTCATATTAATAATATTCACAAGGTTGAAAATTATATTAATTATAAAAAAAGTATTTAATTTTTAAATAAATTATAAAATAGATTTATTAAACAATTATATTAACTTATTTTTATTAAAAAACACAATTTTTAAATTATATAATATGAATTTGGAAAAATTAAATTCATTTATGAATTCAAAATTTAAAATTTTTCTTAGGATAACTTTTTGATAATTTTTTAAATGATTTATTTTTCATTTAATAGTGAAAAAAACTTATTTTTATTGAAAATTTTATTTTCATTTTGATTTTTTACAAAAAACATTATATCATGGATTAGTTTTCAAATTTAACTTGTTTATATTAATTTTTATTGATCAAATTATGGTTTCTGAAATGCTTTTTATAATTAAATTTTATATATAAAACTTTTTATAATTAAAGGGTCATTTTTATTAAAAACTATTTTTCATCGACTTTGGTATATTTAATGTGAAATTAAATTATTCAACTTCGATGTTTTGATTCTTGAAAAATGGTTTCTAGATTTATAATATGTGGGTAAAATTTTAAGATACATCCTTTTTATTTTTGGAAATTATAAATAGTAACGTTAGTCATTTTTTTATAATGGTAAAGGGTATAACATGTAATTAAGGTTAAAAATAAAATGATGACTAAATAATGACCCCAAAAAATTTCCAAAATTTTATATCATGAGTATATCTCATCTATAATCATCCAAATGTTTAATATGTTTCCTTTTTATAAATTTGGAAATGATTTTGATGTTTATAATAGTTGTGGTAATATAAAGAAAAAAAATTTACACTCTTGCTTTTAATAACTAAAATATTTTTAACATAGATATAAATAAGGGATATGTTCTATTATAAATTTTATTTTTAGTTATAAATTATTTTTATCATCATAATATATGTTTAATTTTTATTAATGATATATTTACCTTAAAAGTTCATGAAATGTTGATGAAGTAATTATTCAATAAAAATAAAAATAAAAGAAATGAAATAAAAAATATTATAATTAATATAATATGAATTAATTTTTATAATACCTGATTTTTTTAGACAAAAATGACATAGTGTATATTTTTTTATTCTTGGGATTTGAATTCCATTGTTATCGTGGTGTTTTAAAAGTTAAATTAAATGAATAGTTCAGAAAGTCTCATTAATGTTATTTTATAATAAGATAATATTTTGTTAAAAGATATTAAATAAGTGAATATTCTATATTCATATAAGGTATTAGTAAAAGGTTGAAAATATCATTAATGGTCCATTTATCGACAATTTCTCCTTTTATTGTCACTATATCAACCCCTTAAGAATAAAAAACATTGATATCACCATAATTATCAAAATTGTTAATGAAAGGATAAAACTAAAAAGATAAGGGTACAAATGTGATCCAAACATGACCCAATATTTTTTAAAGAGAATTTTGTTGACCCATACTCATATTAGATTCAAGTATTATCAATGTTTCACCATATGTACATCAAAATTAATTTTAATTAATCTATTATATTAGGAAATTCAAAGAGTTCCCCTCTCCCTTATAAAAGGGAACCTATTCTTCTCATATCATAAGACATAAAAATCATTTTGTATTATAAAATAAATGAAAAAATGAATTCCTTATATCCCTCATCACATACTATAGGTATTAGTTTGATCATAATACAAACATAGGAAAGTGTTTTCTGTAAACCATAAGATATTTTCCAAAGTAGAGGTATAGTTCTTAACCCAATATTTTTGTTTTTTTAATTCCACTACAATTTAAAATTATTCATACATGATTAAATAATATAACCCTTATATTCTATATACTTATATTCATTATACTAATGGAATATTCTATATACATCTCCTCATCCATAAAATGTGAAACAAAATCAACGTTCTTGTGTATAACAGACTACCACCTCGGAAACCGACGTAATTTGTTTTCCATCATTGCCTCTCATGGATAGATATAATGACTGATTTTAATATATATATATATATATATTAATTACATATTTATCACTTTTATTTAATATATGATATACTTTCTTACATCTCCATTCACTGATAAATGATAATGTTTCTCAAGCGTAGGTGTGGATTACCCCTACCAAAAAGTGATGAAATTCATTTTTAATCACAACATAACTTGGAATATACATATAATTATAGTTAAATAAATAATATGTTATTTATGATATAAATATCATTATTTAAATAATAAATAATACTTAATTTCTTTCTATAATGATCATTGAAAAAAATGGAAATGTGAATCATGCATATGTATGGCCTTCCGTATCCATGATTTTAACATAGTTTGTTATTATTAACCATATTTCATGAATGGTTTTAAAATTATAATTGGTGTATAGTAATTATAACTATTTCATGATTTTTATTCTAGAAACGATGGAATAGTGAACTATTTGTCCATAGTCAATCTATTGGTGTCATTTTTGATAGACTATCCCAATATCATCAAAACATACGGTGTAAACATAATTGGTTAACTAATTATATATAACATAGTGTTAAATAAATTAAAGTTAATAATGAACCATAAAAATTCTCTTAATTATGTAAATAATTAACATATGATATCTTCATTATGATAAAGAACATATGTGATGAGTAGGAGTCAAGGTAAGGGACTTTCTATTAAAAAAAATATTTTAAAGATTCCTTTCAACTCATTTTCATCCATGCCCTTAATTTAAAGATCATTTTGGGAAGTATTTATATGGAAAAAATAACTATAAAGGATATTTTATATATCTTTTAAATTTATTCAAATGGTTTTATAATTTAATCTTTTTACTAAATGTTTTGTCTTTATTTACAAAAAAATGTTTTATTTTAACTTATATGATGAAAATTTATTTTTTCACAAAAAAACTATAATTTTATGTTTGGATTCCTTTAAAATATTTCATGTTTTATTAAAACAAAAAACCACTTTATTTTTTAGGATATTTTGGTATTGAAAATGGATTTTTAAAAGAAAAAGGTAATTTAATAACCTAAAATGTTTCAAATAATATTTTAAAGGAATTTTTCAAATTTATTATAATAAAAATGGGAAATAATAAAATTTTTTATTCATGATATAGTACCTAAAAATTATTTATGTGAAATGGTTGATCCAGATATAGTTTATATGACTAGTTGATCCACATTATAGCGAATGGAAAATAGTTGAGTCCAATATAAATTATATGATGGGTGCACCCATATAGTGTAGTAATGAATTATATAATACTCTACGTATTAATAGAAATGAAGGGGGAGTTACTAGAGGGTTTATCCAACGAATTTAACATGGATATAATTTTTCCGACATAGGTTATGTATATGATGCTCTAAGTGTTCTAAAAGGGGTTGTTTTATGGATTTTAATGGTTTTATTTGAGTAAAAAGTGTGTGTTTTTATGAGGAAATGAGTTATTTTAGGTGATCAAAGAACACTAACAGAATGGTAAAAATTTGTCCTTTTTTCATATTTTTTACTAAATAATCGATTTATTATATTTTAGGTCCCTTATATATATTTTTATCCTCATCACATTTTTTTGAAATGATCTTCATAATGTTTAAGGATGAGTAAGGAGAAAAAAACTATATTTTATACTCAAATTGGAATTATTTTGATTTATCATTATCAAGGATAAGTTTATTGATGGTGGTATTTCATTAAGAATACAAATATAAGAGTTGAGCAGATTCCATGTAATGGGGAATACTTATGAATATTTTTCAAGAGAAATATTTCACAACGGTTGTTTGAATCAAGATGGAGAAAAATTATTGGAAAATGGAAGAAAATGATTATTTTGTATCTTTTTTATTATGAAAATTTTAGAAGATTTCTCTAGTATATACCAGATATTATTTTGTACTTTGAATGTAAAATTAATATACTTTACTCAGTATTGAAACCACGATTATGAAGATATTTTCCCTCAAGAGAATATAAAATATATGAGAGTAGATTTCATTATGAAGAGAATGTTGAGGTGTAATGTTTTGACAGCTATGTTACTTTATCTGAAAAGGGTATTAAACAGTCATGTTAGATGGAAATAGAGAATCAACAATCCTAAAAGTCTTGAGGTAATCCCCCATTTTTCTTCCAAGAGTGGTAAAATAAATTTCATGGAATATTTTACCAGATCTAAATTTTTTTTCATTGGGGTAATATTGGTCATAAGGATTATGACTACAAATAGAAGAGTCTTGAATAATAAAATAATAAGGAAATAGTTATCCATCTAATGATGATATTATTTAGTGGTAATTATTTTGGTTATTATGCTAACATGTGTCTCAAGTTTGTTACAAAATACGTAAAACATCCAGATCAGAAAATGAATGTCATTCAAAAATTATTTTCTTTCACAATAGTTTATTTTTGAACAAATAATGAAGTGGTGACATGTATTTTACATGTTTATTAAAATTATAAAAATTCCCTATTTCACTCTGGATCTTTTCATTCCTTCATTTTTAATTTTCTTAAGAAATATAAGAATATTCCCTAATCCAAAAAAGATAAAACTTTTGTTATAAACCCTGAGTGGAAATATTAAAGAAACTATAATTTATTGGAATATTACTATATTAATTAGTGGTATATCCTTTCTTATAAATCCGTTTGAGATTCCAATGGTAGTATGAATTATTTTGGGTATGGATTGGATTTTATTTTATCATTATAAGACATATTGAAAAGAAAAAAAGTTATATTAAATGATTTCATAACTTTGATAAACTACCAAGAAGATGAAAAATTGATCAGAGATGATAGTGAATGATACCTTACACATGTATTTGGAAACAAAGAAACAGTTATAATTAGTAACGTCCCAGTTGTAAACAAATATATGTATGTTTTCAATAATCATTTTCATGACAGGGAAGTTGTACTAACTATTTATTTAGTGTCTAATTCTAAACATATTCTGAAAACCCCTCATCAAATGGCTCTCTTAGAACATTTGGAATTGAAATAGAAACTATATGAGTTACTAAAAAATGGTTTCATTCATCTTATAACTTCACCTTGGGGTGCTTATGTTTTTTTGTTAAAAAGATTGATGGTTCAATGCAATTTTACATTATTTATAGAGACTTGAATAAAATCATTGTTAAGAAGTTGTTTCCTTTTCTAATATAAATCATTTTTTGATCATATCTAGGGATAATAGTTTTTTTAAAGATTGATATATGGTTTAGGTAACAAGAATTGATGGTTAATGAGGAAAATATTCCAAATACATTATTTTAGAATAGATATGGGCATTACGAGTTCACAGTTATTCCCTTTGGGTAATCTATTGTACTATTTGTATTCATATATTATATGAATATATTTTTAATGAATTTTTAGATAATTTTTGGTCATGTATATAATCTATATATTTTTATATTTTAAAATCCACCAGTATCATGAAAGACACTTGAGAAATATTTTTCAAACCATAAAATAAAAGTAACTATATAGAATCTTTGTATAATATAATTTTTTGTTTCAAAATATATAATTCCTTTGGAATATTATTTCTAAAGACCGCATAATGGTAAAACATTATAAAACTCACACTATTGAATAATGTACAAGATTAAAAATGTCACCCAGATTTTTATTTTTCATGGATTAGCAGGTTATTATTAGTGGTTTTTTGAAAACATTTCTCAGTTTCTTATCCCATTAACTAAATCATCATGAAGGGAAGTAAAATTCATATGTATGAAATAATGGGATAATTGTTTTTAGAAACTAAAAAGAAATTTATAAATGCTTGAGTTTTGGCCTTTCCCCTAGAAATGGTGAATTTGTCATTATCAATTCCACTTAATTGAAGGGAATTTGTTGTGTTTTGAAAAAAATGATTAGGTGATTTCTTATTCATTAAGATAAGTATATTCGCATGAACTAAATTATCCAACACATGATCAAGAAATCGATACTATATTTTTTAATTGAAAATTTGGATGCATTATTTATAAGGGGTAAATTATGGAATATATAATAACCATAATATTTTTAAGTATATATTATCTTAAAAAGAGTTGAACATGAGGTGGATAAGATGGATGGAAACGATCAATGATTATGATTACCTGATCTATTACCATTTTGAAATAGTAAAAACAGTAGTATATACTTTTAGTTTAAAATATCATTAATCATTAACTATATTAAAATTTGAAAATGACCCTTAGGTTAGTGATTTGATGAGTTATTTTCTTGAAATTAGGCATTAAGGAACACCCTCTATTTAGTTTTAGGTTTCATTAAAATCATATCCATCAAAAAGAATTTGGAAAGATAAGGAGAAAGATTATGATTTTCTTGATAAGGTATTAATAGTTATTAAGGGGGAGTTTATATAATATAATTTTGAAAAAAAATCATTGATATTTGGAAATAGATTATGTGTTCCATGTGATTATTATTTAAAGTTATAATTATGGAGTGATGCTTATAGTTTCAGGGTTTCCATTCATCTTGGCATCACTATGATATATAGAAACCTTCAAGAGTATTAATTGTGGTGTGGAAATAAAAGAGATACTGTAATCATTACCATGAAATGTTTTACTTGTTAAAAAGTTAGATTAGAAAATAATTAATGATATGTATTCTTTAGCAATTTTCTATGCTCGAGTGGAAACTGAAAAATATAAACATGGATTTCGTAGTTGGATTTCCAATGAATAAATTACATAATAATGCAATTAGGGTTAATTTTTATCAATAAAATAAATCTATGCATTCCATTCTCTTTGATTGTAATATGTATATAAATCTGCTTTCTCTATTATATATCATGGATATAGTTAGGTTACATGGATTTCAACTGTCATTTTTATCTACATGTGATCTTAGTTTCACTTCAATTTTTTGGAAAGGACATCAAAATTTGTTGACTACTGAATCAAATTTCATTATATATTTTCATCCCCAATTATATGGATAGTCTCAGAGAATAATTAAAACATTATAATACATAATTAATCATTATTCAATGGATTAACAAGGAATTTGAGATCAGAATATCACTTTGGTTGAGTTTTCTTTTAATAATGTTTTTTATTTTCGTAGACTGATAGAACACTTTAAAGCTTTATATAGAAAGAGGTTTCTGAATATATCTATTCAGAAGAAGAAAGAGAAAGGATGTTAATGGGAACATAGTTGGTTGATGAAATAGGTGATGTGGTGAAGCTGATTTAGTAGTATATGAATATGGCTCAAAGTATTATGAAATGTTATGTGGATAATGAGAAGAAAGAACTTCTTTTTGATGTAGCTGATCTTTTTTTTCTTAAAATAACTCAATGGGAAACTATTATATGTTTTGATAAAAAGGGGAAGCTATTAATGCATTTCATTAAAAAATATTAGAGTCAAGAGACAATGGGATTAGTTTTATACCGAGTGGATTTGCCTACATGTTCATCTAAGGCACAAAACAAATTTCTTGTTTCAATGTTAATGAAATATGTTCTGAATTTGTGTCATATTTTGAGCCATAATGTATATTATTTAGAATAGAACATTATTTATAAGGAATATCATATTCATATTATTTACTATAGAGGTAAAGTATTTTATGACAATGTAATTCACCATATTAAGGTTTTCTGGAGAAACCAAATGTTTGAAGGATAAACAAGGGAATCAGAAACCACTACGAGGGAAAGATATCCCCACTTTTTTGATAAGTGGAAAAAATTACAAGATGAAATTTCAAAAGGGGGTATGAATTTAACAACCCATATAATGATATAATAAATCATTTTATTAATTATTAGGATACGTTTAACAGATACATATATTCATTACAAAAACATTGAGTAATTTTCAAATAAAAATGGAATTTTTTTTATTAAAATATTTTTTATACTAAATTATTTAAAAATATAATTTTTAGATTATAGAATTATAATTTGAATAAATTAATTTCACTTTTGAATTTAACATGTCAAAATTATCTTATGATGAATTATTGAGAATTTTCTGTGAAGAATGGGTTTTGCAATGAATTGTGACTGATATTGATTTTTATTGCAATTTTTTTTATATTCAAATATTTTCAAAGTCATTTTCTATTTTTTACATGTTTAAAAGTACCAATATTTCCTTTTAACTTAAAATAATTCAATTATGGGGTTTGAAATTAATTAGTTTTTTGAATTTAGTATAACACCATTTTATGCTTAAAAATGGAATATTTTTGAAAAACTACTTTCATCACCTTTTGTTAATTTAATTTTAATTTAAATTATTCCATTTATATTTTATGAATCACGAAAAATGAATTTGATGTTAATAATTAGTGGGCCACTTTGTTTTTAAAATATCCCCTTTTTTGTACATTATGAATTATGACCTTAGTAATTTTTTTAATACATTAAAGGTTAAATTTGGTTGTTATAGTTAAAAAATAAAATGATAATGACTAAACAATTAAATTAACACAAGACTTAATTTTATTAGATGTGAAAATATCTTTCATAATAATTTAATACTAATTGTTTTAATCTTTTTTTCAAATGTAACATGAAATTTTCCTTTAAAATATTAAGTGAATATAAATAAAAAAAAACCGGAGTCTTTCTTTTAATAACTAAAAAATATTTCACATTAACATAAAAATAGGATATCTTTTTGTTATTGATATAATTATGAAATCTAAATGATTTTTTTAAATCATGGTAATTTATTTTTAATATTTAGTGATGAAATAATTAGCTAAAAATCTTACACAACACTAAAATAGTTATTATTCAATGAATAGATAAATAAATTGATTCATAATAAGAATAGTGAAATTAATAATATTTAAATGAATTTTTATGGTCTTTTATTTTTTTTAAAAAAAATCCCTATGATAGTGGTTTTAATTCTACATATTTTAATTTGATTGTTCTTTAATAGTTATACAATGAAAATTAATTGAGTAGCTCAGAAATTAACATTAATGATATTTTATCAAAAATTATTTTTTATTACAAGATATTAAATTATTAGAAGTAAAATTATCATATAATTGATCAGGATATGGTAAAAAATATCAACCATGTTCCATATATGGAACTTTTTTCCTTTTATAGTTAATATATTTACCTCTCAAGAGTAAAAAAAATTAATATAAATGTAATTGTCAAAAGGGTTTACTAATTGTTAAAAGAAATAGATAACTGTAAAACAATGATACCAACATTTTAAAAGATTATTGGATGAGATTATTTTGACTCATCATCAACATATATTATAAAATTATCAATTTCGAGTGATTTTGAAATTATAAGTAAATTAAATTAATTTATTAATTTAAGAAATTCCAAGAGCTGCCCTCCCATCTCTTATACACAGTCACATATTCTTCTCATTTATTCACACATAAAAATGATTTTTTAACGAAGTCCTATAATATACATTTCATACATCCCTCCTCACTCCCAATTATTCTTGGGATAGTGAGGAAGCCAACCTATGATTTTTTTGTGTAAACCTTTAGAAGATTTTTGAATAATAGATATTGTTTTTAACCAAGGATTTTTGTTTTATTTAATATTAAACATCCTTCAAATCATAGAAAAAAATCATACAATAATACCAAAAGAATAATCCATATAGCTATATATTTTATTTAAATTTAATAACCTATACACATATCTTATTTTATTAATTGAGAAATGGAAATTATCATTCGTGTGTACAGAGGAGTACCACTTCACAAACTAATGAAATTAATTTCCTATAATTTTTTCTCATGACTAGTTATAATGATGGAATTAATGAGTAAATATGATACAAATTTAACCATAATCTGTCTTAAGAGATAATATATCATATTCTTTATTACTTTTCCATTCACCAAAAAATGATAATTTCATTCATGTATATGCATTGACTATAAACTCCATGAGGCGATGTGATTCATTTTCCATAACTACATCACATTTATGATATATAAAAGTTTATTTAATGAAATTATATGGTATTTATGATATAAATACAATTCAATAAAGATAAAATAATACTTCTATTATGTCTATAAAGATCATTGAAAAAATGAAACGTTACTCTCATGTGTGTACATCCTACCACCTCTATGATTTTAAAGTAGTTTATTTTTCATAACCATCATTATTGATTGGTTTTAGAAGAATTTATTTTATTATAAAAATGAAAATTAATACTTTATTATTATTTTATTTAATTTCGAATAATGACATATTTTACGATTTTCAACCCACAAAATTCATTTTGGACAAACGACCTGAATATCATCAAAATATCTAATGTTACCTTAATTAAATAAGTAATTGTAAATAACATGTTATTAAATAAAATATAAGGAATAAAAAATGAAATAGTTTTTTATATATGTAAATAATTGACACATATTTATCATACATGATGATAAATAACATATGTGATCAGTCAAACTCATTATAACGTATTTTCATTTAAAAATAAATTTTTAGAGTTTCATGTCAACAATTTATCATAAAAGTATATATTTTAAAATATTTATTTTAGGAGTGTATTAAAATGGACATAAAAGATTAATAAAGGAAATTTTATGTCTCTTTTGACATTATTTCATCGTTTTTCAAAATGAATCTTTTTATGGAATTTTTAGTATTCTATATTAAAAGAAAAAAAGGAATGTTACATTATAACATATACAATAACAAATAATTTTTCCCAACACCATGATAATTATTTTATGATCATCATGATTTAAAATATTTCATTTTTCATTCAAATAAAAAAACTCTATCAATTTTTGGGTATTTTCGTATTCTAAATGTGATTTGAATAGAAAAGGGATTTTTGATATCCCAAAGTGCTTTACATACAAGATTAAATGAGTTTCTCAATGGTTTTATATTGAAAAGGTGAAAAAATGGTGTTTTTATTCAAGATATATTTATTGAGAATAATATATGTGAAATGAGATAGAATGATATAACATATACTATTGGTTAATACCCATTATTATGCCTAGAAAATTGGTGACCCTAATATAGCTTATATGATGGTTGTGCCCAAATAACACTCTAATGCATTAACTAATGTTCCTTGTCTTAATAGGAAATAAGAAGGGAGTAATCTTATGGTTTATCCTATAGAGTTAACTTGGAATCATTAATTTCTAATACATGATATGAATACAATTCTCTAAGTGTATTAAATGAGATTTTTTCTCTTTCTATGGATTATTATGGTTTTTAAGAAATAGTGTGTGCCTTTTCATTTGGAAATGAGTTATTTAATTTTCTCAAGGATCATTGAGATAAGGGTAAAAAATTCATTAATTTTAATTTTTTTCAATATAATAATGGAATTATTCTTCTTATATCTCTTATTGATATTTTTTCACCTCCCATGTTCTTTTAAATATTTTCATAGGATTTATTGACAAGTTAGAGAAAGGAAGAAGTCATGATGACGGTTTGAAAGATTTCACATGAAAATAAAAAATGCTTTAATTTAATTTTTTTTATATTATGTGAAAAATGGATATTGAGTATATGTTTACACTTTTCAATATATGGGATATTTATGTAAGTGTTATGATATAACTCTATAGAACTCTAAACATATATGATCTTATGAAATAAATCAAATATAATTCTTGTATAAATAAATTGGGTAATGTTATGCTTAATATCATGTACTTAGAGATAATATAAATCTTTTAAAGAAGAATTGTTTTATGGAAATAATAACTATAAAAAGTTTGTTGATGAACAGAAAATTGGATCACCTCAAAAATACCTTTTAGATTTATTTATAGATCTAATGAAATATGAGTCTAAAATAAACTTAATGGATAACTTATCTTTTTTCATGGGTTATCGAATTTCTTAAAAACCACATGGATGTTTTATATATGCAAAAAGTATACTATAGATGTAAATAAGAGAATTGTTTTTGAAAATGGTAAAAGTATTGGTACTTCTATAAAAACGTTATAAAAATTAGATATCGATGAACCAAGGAAACTAGTTGATCAATTGTTTTGAGGGATATTTTAAAGTTTAATATATCATAAAACTAGTTCACCAAGAATAATGTTTTATGTATGTTTATGGTCTATATTTCAAGTATATTCTATAGATACCCATGTTAAATATGATAAATAGTTTTTTTAATATATTAAAAGAGATTTATATGTTTGATTATTTTATGCTTCTGAAAATGATTTTGATCAAAAATATTTCTAGAAAATAATTTTGGTGGATGTAAAATGGATACGAAGAGAACATCAGGAATATTTCAATTCATTGTAGAATCTTTTATTTCCTATCCTTATAGGAAACAATAATCATATACACTTTCCAAAAATGAAGTTAAATATATATAATTGCAAATTTTTTGTACTTAAGTGTTAGTAATTAAACATAAACTCATTGATTTTGGAATGAGTTTTATTAAAAAGGAAATATTATGTAATAAAAATGTGTCGAAGATTTAATTTGGAACATAACACATTACTCAAGAGATAATGAAATTTACTTGAGTTTCAATTTTCTATTGAATCATAATAAAAGTGATAATATTTTATAGTTTATTGGAACACATGATCAAGTTATAGATATTTTTAAAAAAAATATAAATTTTAATATTTATAAATGAATAAAACAATAGCATGGAATGATTAATACAATGTTATCATTAATCAAATTCAAAATTTACTAATCCACCTATAGTTGAAACACATTATGAAAAGGGGAGGAATTTTTTTCATTAAGTTATTTTATTGTAATGTTTATCTTTTTATTTTTATATAACTAACTAGATATATATTTTTATAAAATAAGTTATGTTTCATTAGAATGATATTTTTCCTGAAACAATATTTTTCAAAATCAATTTTTACAATATTTTATTATCTATATAATAATTTTAAATCATGGAAAAACTATTTTTATGAATTTTTTTCGATTCATAGAAATGAGGTTCTCCTAATTGGTGACCTTTTATAAGTGTTTATAATATTTCTTAGAATAAAGTTTTATAATTTTTATTAAAAAAATTATATTTTCATTGGTATGATGTTTATCTGATAAAACTCATTGCATTTACACAATCATTATTTAATTTATAGAGTTCAAAATCTATAAAATTATTATACTATCAATGTAATCAAATTCTAAGAACTATTTACACCTGTTAGATATGTTTTTAAGATAAAATATATCTCCCATTTCAAATATATAGTATGGTTGTCCCATTTTATTCTCCATCACCATTGGAATTAATGCAGAACCCTCATCAGTGAATTTTTTTCCTTCATATTAAATTTAGTGTTTCATCTAGTTCCATTAAAGTTCATCTAATTGATATAAAAGTATTATTCACATGATCTCACTTCAATAGAAGTTGTAAAATACTGGTTTATTGATAAAATTTGGGTCAAAATTTATTATTATATTATAAAATCAATTTATCTATTTCATATTTGCGTGTCTCTTCTTATACTAAATGATTATTTTTTCTTATAGTATCCAATCATAGTAAGAGAGTTCTATGTGAACTCATAGTTTAATGAAGTATAAATATTTAATAATATTTCCTTATTTTTTTAGAAAATGTTTATGATTTGAACATCAAGAGGATTTCTGAGCTCGTAGGGATACATCTAGAATGTGAAGTGGATTTTGTTAGCCACATGACACAAAAAAATATTATGTCTTTAGAAAATTATTTAGGATAGGGATACTTATTTGTTTCATGTGATAATATGAGTAAATTATCAAATATTTCACATGACATAATATTTTTATATTCGTGGGTTCAAAAATTTATTATGCAATGGATGGTTGACATAGAAACATTAATGGTTTCAGATATTTATGTTTTAGATTACCATTGCAACTTAATAAAGTTATATATAGTTAAATTAATTTATAACTATATAGAGGAAATAAATACCGAATCCATTAATCTCAAAATCCTTTTTTTTCAATAGTTTATCAAAAAATACTTTTCTATCTTCATGAATGACCAGAATATCAAGAATGATTCCATTATGGTATGTGATAAAATATATTTATTCAGTGATAAAAATATTATAGAAATGATATCCATATATTTTCCTGGATTTATGAATGTCATAGATAAGCCTATAAAGGCTTCGACCACTAATGATGTTGAAATACTTATTGAAAAAAATTCTTCTACAGAGAAAGGATGGTTTATCTTATTGAAAATATACCAACCTATCAAATAAAAAGAGGAAAAAATGTCTGATTAATGATTCTATAATTTAATGAATATGAAAAGTGAAAATAATGATGAAGATTCTTCTTTTGTGTCAGATATAGTATAATATATGATTTTCAAATATAAAATCCTTAAAAATATAAAATTGGAGGAAAGGAAGAAAAATCATGATTTTAAGGAGAGGAAATATACTATTTCTAGGGAATTACTTTGGGAAATAGAGAAATATTGTGTAGAAGTTTACGAAAATGAGAATGAAGTTCTTTTGGATGATAATGTTGAACAAGTTCTTATATCTATTTACCCACTCTAAAATTTCAATCCAAACCATACTTGGGAAAAATATATGGCCATTCATAGAGAAATTAATCATTTTTCTTTTGGAAAATATAATGGTAAGGTTGTTGTTGATGATGATCAAGGATGTAATAAAATTAGTAAGGAAGTTGATTTAAAATAAAATGAATTTACTAGAAAAAATTCTTATTTCATATAAAAATCATGAGTATCTAGTTGGAGAAGAAAAAAAAATAGTAAAAAATGTTGTTATAGAGTATAAAGATTATTTAATATTGAATAATCCTTTACTAATAATTCAACATCATAATTATCTCCAACTAAGGAAGAATAAGTAAAACCTATTGAACTAGAATAATTATATTCTAAAGGTGAAAAACAAGAATCTTGTACCAAACCATTAGAAAGTTATCCAATTGAGGAATAATTTTATATTATATAAATATATCTATCATATTTTTTCAAAAAAAAAATATCCCACCCACCCAAGGGTTATATAATTAATATTACTTGAATATTCCAGTGATTCTAACAACCCATATCTATGTAATTGATGGAAACAGATTGGGTTGAAGATAAATTACTTCTAAGAGGCCATTTATAAACTTGAAATTATTATGGAATATTTTAGAGGAATTCAAAAATGTTGATTTATATTCAAGAAAAAGTTGATGTGGTTAAAGTTTGAATCTCTTTGAAATAAATTTCTAAAACCATTATTCAAAATGAGCATGAATTTAAAAATTTGATGGGAAAATTAAAGGTGTATTCTAGAAAATTTTGGATTATTATATGATTGTTGAATCAGAGTAAGGATGAAATTGTTTTTTGGTGAATATGTTGATGAAAAAAGGGAAATAAAATTAGGCTTTAAGTGAGATGATAGAATCAAAATTGAAGTCAAATATTTTATAAAATCCATCAATGATATAAAATATCTTTCTATACAATTGTAATTATAGAATTATAAGAAGAATAAGAAATATAGGTGTTATAAATTTTTTTTGAAAATGTATAGTCTATAACATATGACCTGAGAATGTAACAATATGGTCTATGGAATATGAATGCTATTGTTAAGATTTTTTCCAAGAATGTATATTTTTTTTTGAACTCTTGAAATTTTATAGTGTGTTTTTCTTATAAAATTTTATGAATTTCGTTATTCTATTTCGATGAATGTTGTTTTGAATGGATATAATATTTTACCATATCATTTAGTTGAAATATTTTATTAAATATAATTTAATCCCTATAATAGTTTCATAGTTTTTTTCTTACTGTTTTGGAAATTATTCCAACTTAATATATCATTCCCATATGTTCTTTTCAAAAATATAAATGAGGTATAAAATGGAGAAAGTAAAAGAACAAGAAAGTCATGAGAAGATAAAAGGAAGAAACTAATAACATTTGAAATTTATGAAATTATAGGGAGTATGTATTTCAATGTTTTACTTTAAAATTTTCTCTCAGGTGTTGTTTATTGTTACATTCAAAAAAGGATGATATTTTTAGTCAAAATATCACTTTATATCCTTAATTTGGAAATTCAAAATCCCCTCTTTATTTGTTTTTATGTATCTAGATTTTATCCGTATGAAGTTATAATGATTTTTTCATGGTAGAGTTCTATTATATTTGATAGATAATAATACATCAATCAAACAAATATATACCAAGTATAATACATAGACATGCATAATGTCTTCATAATAGATGTATATTAAGACTATCAGATGGATGGTTTGTGAATTTCATCAAATGAAGTACTTTAAAATCTATTAAAAGGTGTAATCAAACTTATAATGGATAGAATTCCTCAGATAGAGACAAATAAATCTACCATAAATATCATTAAGGTTATTATAATGGTGTATTATAGAATGATAATCAGACAGAATAATGCTACATTGAACCTATCAAGGGAAGAGGGTGTTTTTTCAATGATGTTGAAACTGATCCTGATATGTGAAAAATATAACTATTGTTTTTTATATAAATAAATCACAATCTTTAAGGAAGAAGAAGATGGTATATGAGTAAAATTTGATTCCAAAGTGTTGTAACATATTGTTATAGAGAGTGATTTGTCTTTATATTTTTTTAGTTTTCATAAGTAATGATTTTTGAGGTTTACATTATAAATGATTTAATAATTATCTGTTGTATTTCTAGTTTTTTGATCTTGTGGATAAAGGACCATAAATTATATTGAGATGGATATTTTATAATAATATTGATTGAGGGTTAGTGAGGATTGGGAAAAAGAGTTTTCTTAATTGTTCTGATCAAGGGATTCATAATCTAGAATTATAGATATTACAATAGGTTTATAATCATGGATATCTTATAATAGATTTAAAAGAATCCTTAACACTCAATGTAAAATTATAGGAATTTCCTTATAAATTTTCTTTGTATAATTAGTATATTCTTTATAAGAGTTCAACTATTATTATTTTACTTGTTTCTATAGGTTTATAACTTTTTCTATGCATAATTTTTAGAAAATATTGAATTGTTTATTTTAAATTATATCTTATTCTAGTTAAAAAATGTATTTATAAAATAGTTTTTTCTAGAAAATGTTCTTAATGTTTTTGAAAAAATGATAAGATTGAGTTTTTATAAACTAAAATTCACCCTTCTCGTAGTATATTTTTATAATGTAACAATCCCACAGATCCCACCATCCTTTAAATTCCATAAAATAGGATCTCGACATATGCACAAGGGTTCAAATTGTTATATCTGACTGATCAATTTTCTAAAGATGATATGAATTGATAAAACTAAATACTATATTCAATACATTCAAATTAATTATCTAGAATATTAAGTTAAACCTAAAATCCTGATAATATACAATAGAATGTGTAACTCCAAGAAAAATTGCCACTTCCTTAATGTATATAATGGAAAGCTAATCAAGAGATAAATATTGTCTAATTAAAATTGAATATGATTAATTAACAAGGAAATTAAATATAATCCAAACACCATTATGGAATTATGATAATTCGGGAGTCTAACACTGAAATCCATAGTGATGGTTTTCTATTTTCATTCTGGTATGGGTAATGGTTGTAATATGCACTTAGAATTCTATATACTAACCTTAACATTATAACATATATGACATATAGATATATAATCAATAATATATCACTTCATATTATTTTACCAGAAAAAATAAAACAACATTAAATTATAAAATAACATTTAATTTGATATCATATTTGACACGCAACACTAAGCATAAACATCCCCTGAAATATATTTCTTTAAATATAATCTCTTTTAAAGTTTGAGGAATATTAATCCCCTAGTCTAAAATTAATATAATCTAGGATTCCATTGTAACCTAGAAGTTAATTTGTGTTTATGAATATGACTAACTAAATTATGTAAAATATTTTTATCTATTAACTATAAATTAAATAAGAATCATTTATATGGAAAAAAAGTTTTGTGGAAAATTTTATTTTTATCTAAAAGATAGTTTAGAGATACCTTATGAACAAAGTTTTATATTAATTATAAATAATTTAAAAAAATTTATTTTATAAAATTAAATTCATTTTTGAAATCATCATATAAAAATTATCTTAGAGTTATTTTTTGGGATTTTTTTGAAAAGCTTCATTTTTCAATGAATTTTGAAAAATACTGATTTTTACTGAAAAATGGATTTTCATAAATTATTGATAAATTAAAATCATGTTTAAATTTATTTTAAAGTAAATTTAGTAAAATTATATATCTATGAATCCAATATAGGTCATTGGAATCATTTTGATATTGAATTTTAAAATAAAAATTTGTAAACATTTGAACAATTTTCCATTGAAAACCTGCTTTCTTGTGGCATCCAAGAGATTAATTTTAAATTATAATTATGAAATTATATAAATGGAATTTAGAAAAATAGATTCCATATTTTTAATAATAATAATTTACACTATTCAATATGTTCAACATAATTTTTTACCATATTGAAGAGTAAAAATAATTAAAATTATTTTCCATGGTAAAGGTAAAAAATGGGTTTATCGGGGGATTAAAGTAAGACTATACAGGTTAAAAATGATCCAAAATCATGAATAAGTCCTATTAAATGGTAATATTTCCATATTATAATTTCTAGTTTCTAATCAATGGTGATTTTAAATCTATTCTAATGTGTGAAACATTATCATTTTGGATTTTTTGGGGGACATTTCCATGGAATTTCCTAGAGGGTTCCATTTCCCTACTAATAGAATAGAACCCCTACCCTCACATATTAAAACCACCCATGAACATAGGATCAATATAACATGCTAAATTATCTCCCAAACACCCTTATTCATATTAAAGATCTACTGGTCCTACCAAAATAAAATCTCTAATGTCCTTAATAGGAGATCAAAAGGAGGTTTCTTATAGAGAAGGTAAATATCTTATTAAAGATCATTCATTTTCATTATTATTTTTCCACCTTGAAATGTTTATTAGAACTAAAATTATAATAAAACCTGTATATATGATATAATTATATGTTATTATGTTGATGGAATATTTTTCATCCATCTCTTCTTCTATCACATGGGTAATAAAATCATCGATCATGTATATGGTGGACTACCACCTCACGAACTGATATAACTTTTTTTCCATCACCACCATTCAAGGGTGGATATAATGATAGATTTAACACATTTATATGATATTATTGGTATTATGAAACTTATGTGAATATAATATCACAAATAAATTATTACTTTAAGTGCCTTTTAAGTTACGATAACGTCGCTCATGTGTACAGAAGACTATCGCCTCTCGCAACGATGTGATTCGTTTCTCATATCCATTTTACATGGATTATTATAGTGTAAAATTTAATAAATAGAATTTATATATATGATATGATATTTATTATTGAAAATTAAAATATCACCCACTTTCTTAACCTTTAAATCTTTATTTGAATGATATCGTCGCCCGTGCATACATATGGCCTTTTATCTCTACAATGTGATGCGATTCATTTACCACATATAACATACAAGAATGATGGTAAAATTATATATAATGAGTATATATTATATTTATTACATTAATATCATCATTATTTTTTATTTATCTATATTATATAATTATGAACCAAAACATTCATGACAAACCACGAATGAGAAAATAAGGCATTTCAGTCCTGAAATAATGAAAATAATGAAATATTATTAAAGAATGGGGGTTATGATGTTATAAAAGGATAATGTATTATATTTATATATTAGAATTATTTTTTTAAGTTAATAACATGTTTAAAACAATGATACAGGATGATGAATCATGTTCAATCAAAATGATGTGTGAGGTGAGGGGCTTCGTCACAATTTCCCTTCATTGAAGAATATTTTTTATTGTGAACATAATATCATTTATATTGTGTAAATACATAAAATTTTACATGTAATATAATTATTCCATAATAATTCATTTTATTTAATGTTTTAATTGTAATTATTTCAACCAAAAATATTTTACTTAAATGATACCAAGTGGTAAATAATTTCATAATTTAATTCCTTTTCATTGGATTATATTACTTCATCATAATCATTGATATTATATAATTATATGTGTATTTATAATTTTAATATTATTTATTATATCTACTTATTTTATATAGATTTACATTTTTCAAACATATCTGATTTAATGGTTAATTCTAAAGTCAACATTATGATCATTGTAATGGTTTATTTCACTATCTCATTTTAATATAAATTGTTTAATTATGAAGTTACATTGAAAAAAATTATTTGATAATTGGATAATAAAACCCTTCCATTTTATTATAATAAAGATATTAATAATATTTTAAATTAATATAACCAACTTTATACTTGTTGTAACATAAAATTATTGAAAAAATGTTTTTATTAAAATTCGATGTTATTTAACTCTTCAGTAGGAAACTCGCATTCTTCTATAACCATGTATTCTATGAATATTTTCTAAAAAACATTCTCCATTTGAAAACTATTTATTAAATTTATCTTTAACCATTTTGATTTTGATTTTTTAAAGTAATATTTATTTTAATTTCAATACAAGGAAGGTTTGGATTTTACCAAAAATATGACAGGAAGCTTTGTTTTAACATACTCGACATGTGTGGAATTTCCTACCATTGTCAACACTAAATGTTTTAAGATTACATTATATTTTTTAATAATTATTTTCAATTTTCTTTTGAAAATTGCGTATGAAAAAATATTTTTCAAAATTAAAAGGATATTTTCCCCAAGTAAGTTTTTAAAAGTTCATTTTATGGTATTTATATTCATCATCAACAACTACAAAACTTTTATATTACTCCAATGTATATATATATTTTAACACTATAATTATGTTTTCTATTAATGGTTGGTAGTCATTTTAATCAAGGAAATTATTAACATTCACTTTCTCAATTCATTTTTGTATTCATTCATTGGACATTAAATTTACTCTAAATATCCATATTATTAATCATGGATATATTTATTGATTAATACTTTTTCAATTTACACATAAGGAGTTATAAATTTAATGTAATTTATCTAGTGTAATATTGTTAAAATTTTAATCATTTCTCAATACAGATATTTGATCAAAAGATAATTTGATTCCAGAATTAAATCAATCATTCAGTATATGTGGAATGATTTGGCCCTTTAGTGATGGGTGGAGCCCAGAATTATATTTACCCTTGATTAATCATAAGTCTCATGAGGCATTTCAATAAGATAGAATTAAACAAGTTCCTACCTATATTTTAAAACATCCTATGTAAGTACATGACTATAGATGTAACATTTTGTATAAGATCCTGAAATCCAATAATTATGCATTTAATTCATTAAGAATCCAATTATTATTATCCATGAAAATTTCCCAATGTTGTTATATCTTGATACATTTCATTCTTAGTTATTGATTAAATGGAATGTGTTTTTTATTTATTTACCTCTCCATATATATTATTCTTATCCATTCATTATATCTAGGATATTTATTAAATGTAATGTGTTCTTAGTCATTTATCTTTCCATAGTGATTATTACCCATTATATATTCTATATAATGTTATATCTGGATAAACTCCCTTCTATGTTTATTGATTAAATGTAATGTTTTTTCAATTATTTACCTTTCTATATTGTTTATTATCAATGATATTTTTGACATTGATATTTTCTCTAAATACAATTCCTTTAAAGTTTATTGAATAATAGAACGTGATTTATTTATTTACCGTTTCATATTGATTACTATCCATGATATTTTCGCATTGATATTATATTTAGATTCACTTCCTTATAAGTTTATTTATTACATGGAATTTCTGTTTAGTTATTTAAATTTCCATGTTGATTATGAATATTTCTTTATGATAGCTTTAACATTACTGAACCCTTACTTAGAATTTGAGATTTACTTTATTTGTTTCCATTCCCATTAACACATAATGTGTACTATGAATTCTATTCAAGGATATTATAGGCATAATAATAATATTCTTGAAAAATATGTTGTAATTTGTGTTTTCAAATTTAATTCAAGACTTATGTATGTATATAGTTTTCCAAGACCACTAAACTTATTGATGATTCAGGATGATTTTACTTATATATTATGCTAACATATTAAAGTAGACACCAGGTCAAAGCTACCGAGGTTGGTGTCACTATAGTTGGTATGCAAGGAAGTTCAATAGAATCCTTTAGAACTAGATTTAGTAAAACAAATGTAAGGAAGGATAATATTATGAAAGTGTTTGATTACATCAAAAGAAGAACATTATAATGTTATATTACGGTTAATATTATGTAGTTTTCAATTGAAATAAGTCTATTTCTAGATACTAAAAGTGGATGTGGTTCTAGAATAGATGTACCTTAGTTTAGTAACCTTGAAAATGGAGCATTGGTCTTGACCTGATAACCACCTGGTGCGTGAAAATGGGCCTTAATGTAGACTTTGTTTTGAAATCCCTGGGGATATGCTTAAGATAATTTCCATTTTCATTACATTAAATTTTAAAGGATTTTAAAAGATGATAACAAATAATAAACTAGGTTAAACATATGGTTTCTTATATTAAAAATAATGTGTTATTATTTAGACATACTATATTTGATTATATGGTTTTACTACTATGATTATGGTTTCTCACTATATACTTCTTGGTTTTAGTCAATGTGTAGAATCTGAAGGAATAATGATATCATTACATATAAAGGACAAGGTATTGACTATGAGAAACCATATGGGATGATGACTGTAGTGAATGATATCATGATTATGCCTAATTAGTTATCCAAAAATATGATTAATAACACATTCCTTAACCAACCCATGAACTCAAAAATGAAGGGAATTATGGGGTTTTTTAAGAACACGAGTGCTGGAGACCATATAGGTAAGAAGTATTAGTAATGTGAAACGGGCGGGCCGGGGCGGGGTGGGCCAAGCCCGCACGGGTTTGAGCCCACACAAGTTTGTCTGCAAAAGCCCGCATATAATGCGAACAAAAAATTTCAAGCCCGCCCCGCCCCGCATAAACCCGCGGGTTGCCCACAGGTTGCCCGTGGGCTTACCCACCTTTTCAAAAAAAATACTATTTATAATCATTTAAATACTCTATCTTTTATCATTATTAAAGGTATTTGTGGTGATAAGTGTGAATTAAAAATAACTAGAGCTTTAAAGAATGTGATGGAACATTTTTGTGTGTGTATTAATGGTGGCATGCGGTAATGCTGATGTGGTGGTGAACTATTGCGATAGAAAGTAGGTGAGTGATAGGTGATGGACAATGAAAGATAATGTTGGTTGTGTGGTAATGTGAACAACTAAACCAGTGAATGAATGATGTTTCTCTAGGTAACGATTAGTTTCAGAGGAAGCTATTTGTGTTTTCACGAGGTTCTATCCAATTCTCTTAATAACAAAATTAAATTAAATAATAACAAAATTAAATCAACCTAAAAAATATTATGATTATAATAACTCTTATAGAATTGAAACCATGCGCAGGGGCGATGAGTTCCATTTTTTGAGAGATGGGTTGACACACCATTTGAATATGGTTAATAAATACAATACAAATAACATAATACCATATTAAAACAATAAATATGTGCCTATTTAAAATTCACATGTGAATAAATGGTGAATTAATATGACCATTACGGTGAGAAATCATATGTCACCGTTTAACCATTATTTATTTATTAAAAAACTAAAATGTTAAAGAAACATATATTTTAAAAATAATATATATTTTTTTAAATCAGGCCCGTGGGCAAGCCCGAACCCGCGCGGGCTCAACCCGCATTAGCCCACACCCGCGCGGGCTCAACCCGCATTGGCCCGCACTCTAAACGGTCAAAATATTCAGGCCCGCCCCGCCCCATATCTGCCCCATACCCGCAAATCCCACGGGCCGTGAGCCCGCTTTGCATCGCTAAGAAATATCAATTTCTATAATGTGAAATATGTTGAATGAGACACTCATAAATGAGTCTAAATTGAATGGGAAAATTATTTATGTGTGGAATTGAAGTGAAGAATGAAAATAATTATTGAGGAAAAATTAAGACTACATAGGAAGAAAATAAATCTTATCATCGGGATCCATTTATAGTTCACTATCTTAAATATGGTAACATAGAAATTATCCAAGATAATTATACATTCTAATGGTTTAACCCTAGACCAAGGAATAACCTGTGTTGAAATAAAATAGATTATGTATTTAAATATCGGGAATCAATAATCAAATTGAAAAAGTATTTTTTTTTCTAATTGTATTTTGGTTATAAGAAGCATGAAACACATGTGGTTTGTGTAAAATTTCAAAATAATATTGGTATGGATTAACTTTAGAGACATGGATGCCATCATAGATTTATGAGTTTGATATTGGTCATATTATCAAAGAAATTGACACCTATTTTTAGGTTTTATGTGATAGGTGTCTACCAATATAAAAGAAATTTTGTGATAAACTTATGGAAATAATATCCATTGTTTAAAACTATTTTTAGTGAAAAAATTTATTTAGGAATAATGAATAATCATTTTATAGATATACTCTTAATGGTATTGATAACCGTTAGGGTTAATCTAATCATTAATGAAATTGTAATAATAGTTAAATAAGATTATTATGGTTTTTTGGAAAATGGTTGTATCGACATCCTTTGGAAAAAGATTATTTAAGGATTATTTTTATTTCAATGTTTTGTATCATATTTTATCAGATCATTATAGAAATTATATTAATATATTTTTAGAAAAAGGACACCATGAATGCTGGGTGACAACCTATAACATCTATTAATGACATAGGTATGGAAACTACTTGACATCTATATTAATATGACATTTTTTTTGTTAATTAATTTGAAGAATAAATATTAATTATGAGACATTTGTGTTGATTTTTTTAAAGATTAATGTATTAAATTTCATAAGTTATGATAAACATACATGTCTTTGAAAATAGTTAGAAATAAATGAAAAACATATCACACTTTTATGGATCATACGATAAGTTAAATTTGAATTTTAGTACATAATAGAAAATTAATTTTCATATTTTCATTTCATAGTGTAAGTGATGAATTGGAAATTGATTGAATAACAACCAAATGATGAAATTTTTCTTATGAAAAAGAGACATATCAAGTAAGTATATTTCCTCATATTTATATATATTAAAATAATTCCTTATATTTAGAAGAATGATATTGAATAAAAAATGTTATCTTATTATCATAATATCTAGTGAATCAAGATAAAAATTAAATCAACAAATATTTAGGGCCTTGAGGAATATAAATATTCATCAATCATTCACTTTCTTGTAACTAATGACCTTTATAAATATCTAAAAGTATTTATGACTTTATTCAATGTCCATATATTTAATTCCTAGAAATTTTATCTTATTTTTAATCCTTATTATTTTTTATTCCATATGACCTTTTTACATCACTTTATCTGTTATAATATTATATTTTATCGACTCTTGTTATGATTTTTTTTCTCAAGAAATGAATTTTAAAACATCAAAATCGTGATTATCAAGATCATGTTTTAAATTTTGAGGATGAAATTTATTTATGTTGGGGAGAATGTAACATCCCAAAATAATAAAATAATTACATTGTGTTTGATAGAGTATGATACATGAAAAATGAATCTTATAAACCAACATAATATATTTATTTAAATTTATACTATTGCAGGACATAAAGGTAACACAACCATGAGTCTAAATGAACCATAATATAGTATTAAATTATATAAAAACATTAAATTATAGGATATTAATAATACTCACTAAATTATGAATATTATTTTTTATTTAATAATTAGAAAGAAAATAATAATCATTTAAATGAAAATGAAATGTTTTCCGGATTTGTTTTTTGTCAAGAAGATAGTTTACAGACACTTTACAGACATAATTTTAAAATAATTTTTACCGTTTTTATAAAATATGTTTTATAAAATGAAATTTATTATTGAAATAAGTATATTCTAATTATCATAGGGTGATGTTTTTGGATTTTTATGAAATGTTACATTTTCAATGTATTGTGAAAAAGAAGATTTTTATTGAAAACTGTATTTTCAATTAAATTATTTATAAAGATAAATTGTTGGTTTAATTGGTTTTAAAGTATAACCAGTTCATATATGTGTGTGTGTATATATATTTATATATATATTTATCCCATTTATCTGATTCTAATAATTTTCATATTGACTTTATAAATGATAACATTGTAAACTTTTGAACCTTTTCTCTTTGAAAATATACATTCTCGTCACAACTATAGATTTAATTTTTAATTATTTTTTCGACTTATACAAATGGAATTTGGAAAAATAAATTAATAATTGGAATCAAAAACATTTATACTATCTAATAAGTTAGATTAAATTTTTTTACCATAGTAAATAGTAAAAAACATCAAAAATTATTTACCACACGTAAGGAAACAATGGGGTTACTAGGGGTGTTATACTAAGAATATAAGGGTTAAAAATGACACAAAACATGTATAAATCAAATTATAGGGACATATTTACATATTATACTTCCCAATTTATACTCTAGTATCATTTAGAAGCTTTTTTCATGTGAATAAATTTATTATTTTGGAATGTTTAGGTAAATTGTTTTATAATTTCCAAGAGGGTTCCCTTTCCCAGCATACTCACTCCTGCACTTATTCAAACCTTTCAATCCATTTTTATTGAAACAAAACCTACTTAATTCTCTCAATAACATCCTTAGACACATTATAGAGTTTCTAGTACTCCCAAAATGACATCCCTAGTGTCCTTAATAGGATATCCAAAATTGGGTTCTCATAGTGAAGGTAATTATCTTAATAATGATCTTTGCATTTATTTAATATATTTCCACCATCAATAATATTTTAACACTTAAAATATAATTAAAAAAATATATAAAATATAATTAGATATCATTATATATATTTAATAATATTCCCCCACCTATTATTCCATTAAATGGGAAACAAAATCGTCGATTGGGTATACGTAGGACTAACGCCTTGCGAACCGATTTAACTCATTTTGCATCACCACCATTCAAGGATGTAAATAATGATATATTTAATACACAAACACACACACACACACACACATATATATGATATTATTATACTTTTAAAATTCTAACATCACATATAGCTTCATACATTCAAATACTTTTAAATTACAATAACATCGCTTATGTGTACAGGGGAATACCGCCTCTAAGAGTGATGTTACTCGTTTTCAATTATTCATTACATAGAAATTAATAAGGATAAATTTAATAAATATATGGGATATATATGAGTTGATATAGATTCTGAAAAATTAATATATCACTAAATTTCCTTCCATTTTACTCATTAATGGAATGATATCGTTTCTCTTGAGTATGAATGACATACAGTCTCCACAAAGCGATGTGATTCATTTTCCCTATTGAAGAATCATGATTGATTATGAAAATATATATCATGTGTAAATATGATATCTATAACATTAATATTGTTTTTTATAATGGAAATATATCACATACCCATGAACCAGAACATTCTTTACAGAGCACGAATGAGAAAACAAGTGAAATGACACCCAAAACAATGGAAACAATGAAAATATTGAAATATAATATATAAAAGGGTGATAATATGTTATAAAAGGATAATATATGATTTAAAAATAATAATACAATTATTATATAATTTAATAACATGTTTCAAACCACTATTTTGGAGGTTAATGTATGGTCAACCAATATAATGCCTCAGGTAATGGACTTCATCTCAATTTCTCTTAATTTAGTATATTTTTTTGTTATGAACATAGATTATTTTATATGGTGAAAATAGTTCCCCTTTGAAATGTAATATAATAATTCCTTAATAATTCATGCAATTTTATGTTTTTTTGAATTATTTTATTTAAGGGGTTTTGACTTAAAGCTTACTAAGTAGTAAATAATTTCAAAACCCAATTTCCTTTCATTGGATTATATTAATTCATCATCATTATTGTTATTCTATGATTATGTGTGTATTTAATTTTGATTATATTATATTTTATATCCAACTAATTTTTGTGGATTTATATTTTATACAAATAATCAATTCATTGGTTAATTTTCACTTCAATGCTATGTTCTTTATTACGGTTAACCTCAAAATATCATTTTAGTCAGTATTGTTTCTCCATGAATTTCCATTGAATGAAATTATGTTATCATTCTATAATATACCCCTATAAATTTAATATCCACCAATTTATTGTGGTTTTTTTCAAGAAATTGTACCATTTCCCAATATTTGGTATATAAATTTATTGCAATTTTTTTAAGAAAATACAGTTTCATTTCAATCTTATATCCAAAATCCATTTTCTTTCAAAACCATATTTTCAAAAAATTATTTAAAAAATGATTTTAACAATTTAAAAATGAGTTATTAGAAATACAATTACCAATTTTTTCATTCTTAATTTTTTTGAATGGAAAATTTATGTTTGTTTCAATGATAATCCCATTTTTCATTTAGGGAAAATGTGAAAGGAACTGTTATTTTATTATACTCAACAAGTATGAACTTTCTTTCCAACATGACAACTCAATGTTTTAAATAATCTTATATATATTTCAAATAATATTTTAAAAGAAAATAATTTATGAATTTTTTTGAACATTTAGTATTAAAAATGATTTCTAAAACGAAGAGGATATTTACTTCAAGAATTTTCTTAAAGAACATTTCATGTTATTTCTATTTATTAATGAAAATAACCCTTTAATATAACTATAATGAATATATGTTGGATTGGTACTATCCTTATCCATTTATGGATGAGTTATGATCATTTTGACCTCAGTAAGTATTGACACTCTCTTTCTTGATTCATTTTTATCGTAATTAAAATTACATTGAATTATTTATTATTCTATGACCATTAGACATTAAATTTCTCCTAAATATCCATATTTGTTATCATGGATATGTTTATTACATAAACAATATATATTTTCTACATTTTGTGTTCTAAATTGAAATTTATTTATCAGGGGAAATATTGAAAAATCTATATTCTTTACTAAATATATATTTGATGATATGAAAATTAATTAATTAATTAAATTGATCATTCGATATATGAGGAATGATTTGGACCTGAACTAATGGGTGGGGCCAAGAATTATATAGCCGCTTGATTAAGTGATAGTCTCATGAGGAGAATTAGTAATCTAGCATTAAACATATTTATACCTATTGTTTAAAAAATTTTATGATAGGTACCGATGGTAGAGGTATCATGACACTTGAGATCTCAATTTCCAATAATAAAGAAAGTCTTTCATTACAAATTTTGTTATTATTATCCATGATATTTTCTCAATTATATTATATATAGATGCATTTTATTCCAATTTATTTATCAAATTTAATGTGTTTTCACTTATTTACCTTATTATACTGATTATGCCTTATCAATTTATACTAGCTAGGTTATTGATAAAATGTAATGCATTTTCAGTTATTCACCTTTCCAAATTTTTTACTATCCATGAGTTTTTCCCATTCATATTCTCTCAAGATGAAGTTAATTATCAATTTATTGATTAAATTGAATGTATTTTTAGTTAGATACCCTACCCTATTGATTATAATCCATGATATGTTCATATTGATATTAGATATGGATTCTCTTCTTTATTTGTTTATTTATTAATGGAATGTGTTTTATATTAATTACATTTACATATTTATTATTATAAATGGGGTTTTTCATTAATATTATCCTTTTATGTATATAATTTTTAGTTTATTGATGACATTCCCTATTTTGTTATTTATTTACATTACTATATTGATTATGCTTATTGATTCATGATTTATACCTCTGTACATAAAACATACTAAGAATTTGAGATCACAATTATTTTTTTTCCTTTCCTAGGAATCCATAAAGAGGACTATGAATGATATTCAAGGATATAATATATGGAATAATAAAATACTAACAAATAAAAATTATATTTTTTATTTGTGTTTTCAAATGTAACTGTAGAATCCAGTCTGTAACTTGTTTACCAAGACTACTAAACTATTCTCTCCATCAATATGAGATTCATTGTATCTAACGAAAATATAAAAAATCATACAATGCATCCAGGATTCTTTGTTTGGGTTCCCTAAAAATACTCTTTTATATCACTATAAAACTTTTTACATCTATGATGAATATAGAATGATGAAAACTAAGCTTCATCCAATTGGTCCTTTATCAGATTTTGCATTGATGGGACAAAAAATGTGCACCATAAACATTAAAATTACATCATGAAGATTATTAGACTTTTGAACATTAATTTCCTTTATTTTTATTTCCATATATTCCTTTTAGGTCTCTTTAATCCTCACATGGATAGTTTGGTGAACATTCATATGAGAATGGTATGAAATGTTCATACTCTTTTTTGCTATTTTGAGAAATATATTCCATGAAAACATAAATATTTAATCACTTTTAATCACCATAATGGAAAAAAATCACAACACTTTCAAATTATAGAATCATACACCTTTTTCACCTTTATAAGGAGGTAATTTATTTAGCAGTTGTAATCATTAATTTACTCCAACCTTATTTTCTTGAACATATTCATCTATATTTTATGAATATGTTCTTGTATGATCCATTTATATATACATGACATCCTTCACCACAAGGGATATATGTAGATAGAGTTATTTAATTATCAAAATCACATAAAATTATACTAACTGATTTAGAATAAATTTTTCATAGGGCACATTCTTACAAACATAAACATGAAATCCCAAACTCTAGAGTGTGGATTAATTATCATGATTTAAAATAAATATTGACTTAGAAAAGGCACTTCATTGGTATTGGAGTTATCCTTTAAAGTGGGTTTTTGAATAAGAAAATTCCCATGTTTCTCACACATAATACATTTAAGTGTTAATGGTAATTTAGGATGGTCTTTATTTCCATCTATCAATTTTTTCTGACTGAAAATTCATTATTTTGATTTTTTAAAATCACTTTTTGGTTTACTGAGAACCAAACAAGAGAAACAAATAAAGACAACATGTCCAAGGGGATCCACCATTACAGACACAAGCCAGAACAACCCAAACAAAAATAGAAAATGTTGTGTTCGCTAGGGAATCCACCATTGCAGACATGACTGTAGGGAAGTGATAACTGAAATCAAGATCCTCCAAGATCCAAAATGTCATCATTAGATCCACCAACACCATCCCAATTGGCCAAAGAAACCATAGGACTAGCCCAAAATGGGGGTGTTCTTGAATAGAAAAGCTAAAAGAGAAGAGGAGAAGCATAAAATGACGTTATCAGAACGTAGAATACAAAATATAACCTAAAAAAGGAAAATGTCCAAACTTGGGAGAACATGAGAGGAAAGTTCTCAATCCCTGAGCATTCTTGAGGTCTCCCATTGTGACCTCGTAAATACCCAGAGAATACATTGACCCTACCTGTTCCAATCTCAGGGAAAATAAAAAATGAACTAATGCAGAGAGGACACCATTAGTTCCATGAATTCCTTCATAAACTATTCGCATATGCATACTAACTCCGGAAAACAAATAATGTATCTGCCTCCAAGAAACCAAATCAGTGGCGCTAAAACAAACCCACAATGAAGAAACAAACAACAACCACACCAATTTTCCGGTCACGCCAAGCCATTGCAAGGCAGAAATGGGTCTGAGCGGCCATCTGTGGTGGGTTTGGGGAAGGGGAAATCATTTTCCCCTATTGTATTTAATAATTAAACATCCATGAAACTCTACTTTTCTCTTACTAAATGTGTCAAGAAACTCACCCAAGATGATTTCTTTAATTATATGTAAATATAAGAAGTTTGGAATAATGAAAACATTTCACATTATATATCCTATATGATATTATTTATCTTGAGTAAAAATATTGTATTTTCGATAAAATTAATCATTAACATGATTCCTCAAGGCTACTTCAATTTACTAAAACATATACTTATCCTCAGGGATTTCAAATAATTTCTCTAATTTTAACCTTTAAATATAACTAAACACTTATATGATACCAACTAAGGTTACCATATCCATACATACATAAATATTACATTTTAAGAGAATATTCAATAAATATCATAATAATTGACACCCCAAAATTATAAAGGTTCAATTTCATTTGAGACTAGATACCAAATCATTTTATTTAATTAAAGATATCTAAAATCAGAAAAAATGTTATTCTATGATATTAAACTTCATATAAATACCCTACATAATAAATTTCATCATAACCATAGAAAAGGAAATAAAATAAGAGGTGATATCAAATGATCAGTATGGTTAAACCAAAAAGATATCAACTAATGAATATAAATGATAATAAAATAAGAATAAGGTATGAGAATGAGATCATAACTTACAATATATTTTCCCAATCATTATGAATTATTTACCTATTAATAAAGTAATAGGGATTTTAAAAATCACATGACATAAGTCATAAGAGAGATGAATCATATATAATCAACAATGAGCAATAAAAACATATCATAATCATAAGACATAAGTTAATAGTATATAAATAATTATTCAGAATAATTTATTTAGTCATGTATCATTACTGAGGAAATTAAAATGGATTGGGATCACTTCACATTCCATTAGTTCATTAATCAAGGTTCAGTCCCCAAAATATCATAGTGGATAGAGTCACTAACATAACTGAGTTAACCCCTATTCCAAACAGTAATGTCTCAAGAGATATATTTATTAAAATTGAATCATAAGGATTTAACAGACCCAACCATCTCAGGATTATAATTTATCCACCTATAATTGGCTTATAATGAAACTGCCAATCTTTATTTTATAACATAAAAAATAATCCCTTAATTAAAAACAAACATATTATCCCTGAAATATTAAAAGAAATTATTCTAATCATCAAATAATTAACCTTGGAAAGTAAACATGGTATATTCTATAGTTTTATCCTGTCATACCTATAGAGAGAAAATGAGCTTCATAATGATTTTATTATAACTTAATTCCTCAATGGGAAAAAAATAGGTTTCATAGAATCATCCTCAAATCAGTATCAAAAAATTCCATAGAAATAAATTTAGTGGATGATATCATAAGTTGATATCTCCAGTGAATAATTAAAATGCATAAACAATTTTACCAAAGATAAAAAATTCCGTTAATATAACATTTGATCCTTTCTTTCAAAAAAAAATCATCTTTTAGTATCTTTAAATAATAAAACATTTCATAAAAGTGAGAAAAAATTTCATTCAAAAAAACCATGGAAACATGTAAAGTAATAATTAGAGCATTAAGAAATCATAATAGTGGGAAATTTTCTTCTTTCCATAATCTTTAATAAATGATTCTTTTCACACATTTAGTAAAAAAAACATCATTTAGAAAATTCTAAGACGATTATTTTCAATACTTTTAATAAAAATACAAAAATGGATTAAAATTACTTTAAATAGTCCCTGGATACTTGTAATAATATTATTGAATACATTTTAGAAAACAATTATATTGTATAGAAAATATCTTCAATCAAGTAGAGAAATAAAGTGTGATTTTTTTTAAAAAACAATCTTAACCATTTTATGTACCAATGAGAGAAATATCCTAGTAAAACATAAAATGTTGAGAAATAAATATAGGGGAAAAATATATGTATATATATATATATTCCTCTGTTTCATATAATTTACCTAAATTTAAATTCAAGCATAAATAATCATGATTATATGAGATTGAATCATAAATCCCTTACAACATTTCTATCTTTTGAATCATAATATTCGAGATGAAATAAAATGATTTGAAATATAAAATATCACAATTTATGAATAATTCATAATAAATCCTGATATTAGGGAAATATTTCCACTAAATAAACTCAAATAGGTTTGTAAAAATAAACTTGTCTCAATAAAATAATATTTATATGACATACCCCTATAGTTTTGGTAATATTATAATCAAAAACTAAAAAATAAATAAATATCATGGTGTTTTTAAATAAACAGAATTTTAATGACAATAATCATAAATAATTCTCATGGTTAGTATATCCACTATGAAAGATAAATTATTGGTGAATATCGAATTTGGCTCATAAAAATAACTGTGATGAGAAACCCTTAAGTCAAGTCTCGCCAGGATTTGTATAGGTTCAAACCTATTTTATAATAAATATTGATTTATTATAAGTATATTATGTATAAATATTCATGTATATCACATTATATGTTATTTAATTATAATATATTGTTGATTCAATAAGGATATCTTATGACTTCTCCATTCTTTATGGTTTTATGTTTTGAAAATCACAGACACTTTTTCTTAAGTTCTGATTTCTTTTAGGTTCTGTTTTTTTCTTAAGATCCAAAATTGTCATTCTGTTATTCTTAGAGATATATCATTACGTTTTTCCATTCTATTAGACTTACAGATCTGTCATTCTGATTTTCCATTCAGTTTTTTCTTATATATGTCATTACGATTTTGTCATTTAGTTTTTTTGATTCATAATCTGGTGTATATGTGATTCAGTTTTTATGATTCAGAATCCGATGTACATGTGATTCAATTTTTATGTTTCAGAATCTGGTGTATGTGTGATTCAGTTTTTATGGTTCCAATTCCGGTGTATATATGATGTCAATTTTCAATTTCGATTCCGGTGTATATATGATGCCAATTTTCAATACCAATTTCAGTGTATATGTGATGCCGGTAGTCATGATACCGAATCTGGTATATTTGTGACTCTGATTTTATGATTCCATCTTCTTGATAATGTTATTTCTAAGAATCCATTTTTTAGATTTCATAATATTATGTTTTCTTGATAATTTTATAGTTGGCTAATGTATCATTCCAATGATATCAGATTAAAAGATTTCTAATACTTATTCTTTATCTTTAAATTAACACCATTTCTGTTACTTAAAATGTTGTTATACAATCTGTTACAACCTAACTATTGAATGTTTTTCACCTATCCAGGTCCCTCAAAAATTTAAGGAAAATATGACCGTTGGAGAGGAGCCGACCATTGGGAAGGTTTTCTATAAATACAAGCTCATTTGAACGAGCCACACACATTGTAGAGTTTGGATGGACATGACATTGAACAAGCTTGTGAAGTGATTTCTAGAGAGAGACACTTTTACAACTCTCCGTGCTTCATGCGGATTCTTTGAACAACTTGTTCAGGCATGAACAACTTTTTCAGGCATGAACAACTTGTTCAGACTTGCTTAGTGCAGACTCCGATCATGTTGATCGTGGGCTTTCGGGTTTGGAAGATCGAGGTTCTAATTTACGTCTAAATCGAGGTCTTGTGGGGATAACAAGATAGATACCGATCTTCGGATTGATGGGTTACCGGGGTTTGGGCAAGACAAACTTTCTTCAAAGTATAAATCATGGAACCCTTATCCAAGGTTGTTGGATACCCTTCTCTTTGGGTTAAAAGAATCCTATTGATACTTGTTTATTATTACAAGTTGTTTTAAATTCTGTTGTTTTATCTTAACATTGTTAAAGTTATAAAGTAAAACATTCTTATACTTTGTAATTACGTTACTCTGATTATATTACAGATTCTATATACTTTAAGGTAGAATCATTTCTTTCTTTAAGTGGTCTTGTGAATGTTTGTTTAACCCTATTAAACATAAATTTAAAGGTTCCAAAGTAATTTTAAAGTATACAATTCACCCCCTCTTGTATATTGAGCATCTATATTCTTATTTCAATCCTAAAATTGGTATCAAAGGGTTGTGACCTTGTACCATGACCCAATCCTACAATTGGAATCATAACAAGTCTTTGAAATACTTATATCCACATATAAGTTTTCTTGCTCGAATTCTTCTTTTCTTAAGTTCTTCATATTTGTTTATATACTGTTACTACTAATAAGTTTTGTGGGAATAAATATTTTTTTAGTATAGAAGGCATTCATGTTGGATCTTTAGATAATCTCAATCCTACTAGACCACCAATCTTTTATGGGAATGACTATGAGTACAAGAGAGATAGAATAAAAAGATTTTTGATCAACACAGGTGTAGACAACTACATTATGTTAATTGGAGATTATAAGATTTATGATAAGGAACTTAGAACCTTTACAAATCTGGAAAAGGTGGAATATTAGCTAAACATTAAGGTACATAATACTTTGCTATGTTCCATGACTAGAAATATATATATCCAGATTTCATCCTGTGAAGTTGCAAATAGTATTTGGAAGAAGCTTGCAGTAACTCACTTTGGAACTTCCAAAGTCATTGAAACTAGAAGAGCAATGCCTAGGGATGAATATCATGATTTCTGCTTTCCTTATGAAGAAACCATATATAAGGTACAACAAGGATTTATGACAATTTTCAACAGCTTACAATCTATGGGTGAGAAAGGTTTGGATGATGAAGCACTTGTAGATAAGATCATTGAAAAAATTCCTAATGAATGGGAATACAAGAGAACTGATATTTATGAGAATAGGAAAGTTACTCATATTTCTCTTGATGAACTATTTGGAACTCTTCTTCAACATGAACCCAGAATGAAGAGAGATACTTTTAATATCAAGAAGAAGAATTGGAATGGAGGAGTTGATTTTATAACTACTTCAAATCATATGAAATCCAAGACTCCTGAGAGAATTACAAGATCAAAAACTAAGAAGGTTGTTATACAATCTGAATCTAATGAAAGTGAAGCTTCAGAAAATGAGTTAGCAAATCTTTCTCATAAAATGAACAACATTGTTGGTCAAAAGAACTTTCAATATAGGTACAAGAAGAGAGATGGAAAAGATAAGAAATATGGAGAAGTAATTTACAATTAATGTAGAAGAATTGGTCACATCAGACCTAATTGTCAATTACTCAAGAAAAGAGACAAGAAATAAAGGAATTATGAAAGAAATAAGAAGAAGTTCTACATATCAAAGCATAAAAATGTCTTGAAAGACAATGACACTTTGAGTGCCAGTGGTGGAGATTCTTCTGATGATTTCTCAAAATATGAATCTCTTGGGAAAAAGAACATTGGTCTAATAGCCAGAACTCTATTTCAAAATAATTGTCTTATGGCTAAGGTACAAACTGCCGAATCCTTATCCCATACATCTTTAAGTGAAAATTTTATAGATAGAGGTTTTTCTTCAGATGAATAATCTTCTTCATCATGTAATGATAATTATTTTCCTTCCTATGAGGAGGTTTCTAGATTTTCTATGTTTCTTGAGAAAAGATATTGTATCATTTCTAAGAAACATGATAATGAAAATTCTAGAGAACTTTTTTTAACAAAATAAATTTTAGATCTTTCCAAATATCTTGATGATAAAAATGTTGTTTAATAAAATCGTTCTAAGAAACATGAGGAAGATAATTTTGAGAAGAATAAACTTTCTTTGGACCTTAAAAATCTGTTTTTAGAAAAAGATGTCTTAGAGGATAAACTTAACTCTAAATCTATTATTCTTGAGGATAAGAATTTAGTCTTGAGACTAAAATCTGAAATACTTTCCTTGAAGAAACTTCTTGGAAAATTCTCTTTTAGTAAGGAAAATTTTGACAATATTTATTCTCAGATCCGACCTCATGGTAATAATCAGGGATTAGGTTATTCTCATGAAAAACCTATTTTTAGATATAATTATTTTGTTCATTCTAGAGACCCTTTTTTTACAAAATGTCAAAGTGGTGGGCATTGGAAGAAAATCTGTTCTTTAAATAGAATTCAATCCCTTGGGTTTCATAAATCTTATCTTTCCAAAAAAATATGGTTACCCAAGTCTTTGTTATCTAATAGTTCTAGATCTAGGAAAGTTTGGATTCTGAAGACCTAACTCTTTCTTTTGCAGGAAAATGAAATAAGTACCAACAACCTATGGTACATGAATAGTGGATGTTCCTGACACATGACTGGTAACACAGAATATTTCAAAAAGATTTTTAAGACTAAATGTGGGAAGGTAACTTTTGGGGATAATTTTCAAGGAGAAATTTTTGGTATTGGTAACATTTTTCTTCTTGGAAAAGATGTTATTTCAAATGTCCTTTTTGTAAAAGGCCTTATGCAAAAACTCATAACCATAAGTCAAATATGTGATGAAGGTTACATTGTGAATTTTAGAAATGATAAATGTTTAGTTCCCAATTCCAAGGATGAGTTTATTCTCTTTGCCCTTCGATATGAGAATGTATACACCTTAAACCTAGAAGACCTTATTAGTCAAGTTCTACCTTGACTTAGTGTATTTGAAGACCAATCATGGCTCTGGCATAGGAGACTAGGACACTGTAACTTTAGAAATCTTAGTAAACTTTCTAAGAAATAACTTGTTCAGGATCTACCGGAACTTAAAGTTTGATTCTTCAAAAGTTTGTGATCCCTGTGAATATGGAAAAGAAATATAAATCTAGCTTTAAATCGATAAGCGATGTTACATCTTCAAATGAATTACATTTAGTGCACATGGACTTATTTGGTCCAACATAAACTGGAATTATTGGAGGAAATACTATGTGTTTGTCCTAGTTGATGACTACACTAGAGTTTCTTGGGTCTATTTTCTCACAAATAAATCTGAATCCTTCTCATGTTTCAAAAGTTTTAGATCCCAAGTTAAAAATGAGAAAACCTACCATTGATAACTATTCATTGTGATCATGGTGTAGATTTTGAAAATTATGATTTTAAAACCTTTTGTAGTAAAAAAGGTATTACTCACAACTTCTCAGCTCCAAGAACACCTCAACAAAATGGTGTTGTCAAAAGAAGAAATCGCATTCTTCATGAGATGACTAGAACCATGTTGAGTGAATATTCTATAGCTAAACATTTTTGGGTTGAAGCTGTAAGTACTGCTTGTTATACTATAAATCAAGTTTCAATAATACCATTTTTTAATAAAACACCTTATGAGTTGTGGACTGGACGAAAACCAAAAGTTTCTTACTTCAATGTTTTTGGTTTCAAATTATTTATATGGAATACAAAGGATATATTACATAAATTTGCACCCAAATCCGATGAAGGAATTTTCTTAAGATATTCTACTAACTCTAAGGAATATAGAGTTTTTAATTAAAACACTTGAACTGTGGAAGAAACAGTCCAGGTTAATTTTGATGAAAATGATCCTTTTGTTTTCAAACAACCTCAAACTTTTCCTGATATATTTTCTAAAACTGATCACCAACCATTGTTAATAGATTTTTCAGACAAGGTTAATGTTGATGAAAATGATTCTGAAATATTTACTCCAGAAGATTTTCTACCTTATGTTGATGAACAAGTATTTCAAAATCTAAGTCAGTTGTTACTTAGGAATCATCCCATTGATAATATCATTGGAAATGTTAATCAACTAGTAATAACTAGAAGTTCTTTAAGGAATGAAGTTGAACATGTTGCATTTCATTCCCAATTTGAACAAAATACTTCTGAGTAAGCCTTGGGTGATGAAGATTGGATTAAGGCTATGCAATATGAACTAAATGAATTTATAAGGAACCAAGTTTGGAACTCAATTGAAAGACGTAAGGGAACTTCTATTATTGGAGTAAAATGGGTTTTTAGAAACAAATGCGATGAAAATGGAATCACTGTTTGAAATAAAGCAAGATTAGTTGCAAAAGGCTATAACCAAAAATAAGGCAAAGACTACGATGAAACTTATGCTCCTGTAGAAAGACTTGAATCTATTCGTATTCTTCTATCCTTTGCAGCACTCTTTAATTTTAAACTTTATCAAATGGATGTAAAGTGTTATTTTCTTAACGGTTATGTACAAGTGGAAGAATATGTAGATCAACCCCATGGATTTGAAGATTCAAAATATCCTAATAAAGTTTATAAACTTACCGAAGCTCTATATAGACTTAAAGAAGCCCCTACAGCTTGGTATGATATACTTTCAGGTTTTCTGCTTCAAAATAACTATGTTAAGGGAACTGCTGATCTAACCCTTTTCATTAAGAAAAATAATAAAGATGTTTTTATTTTTCAAATTTATGTTGATGAAATCATCTTCGGATCAACTCAGCAATCCTTAATGGATTCCTTCACGAATCTTATGAAATCTGAGTTTGAGATGAGTATGATGGGTGAGTTAACATTTTTTCATAGTTTTCAAATTTCTCAAAAACCTGTGGGAACTTACATATCTCAATATAAGTATATCAATGATCTTTTAAAGAAGTTCGGGTATGAAAATACTAAGATTATAAGTACTCCTATTAGAACCTCTAATACTCTTGACATTGATGAAGTAGGGAAACCTGCAGATCAAACATCTTATAGAGGGATGATTGGAAGTTTACTATACTTAACAGCTAGTCGACCTGACTTAATGTTTTCTATATTTTTATGTGAAAGATTTCATGAAAATACTAAAGAATCCCATTTAAAAGCTGTAAAATGAGTTTTCAGGTATCTAAAGGGAACATTAGATTTGCGACTATTTTATTCCTCTGGAAATATTTTTGAACTTAAAATCTTTTTGGATGATGACTTTGGTTGTTGTAAAATGGATAGAAAAATTACATCAGGAACTTGTCATTTATTAAGAGATTCCTTGGTTTCTTGGTCTTGCAAGAAACAACACTCTGTGGCACTTTTCACTGCTGAAGATGAATATGCAGCAGCTGGAAGTTATTGTGCTCAAGTGTTGTGGATGCAACACACACTCACATACTATGGTATGAGTTTTACTAAGACTCAGATTATGTGTGATAACACAAGTTCCATTTCCCTAAGTAAAAACCATACACATCACTCTCATGCAAAGCACATAGATATTAGACATAACTTTATTAAGGATCACACAATCAAAGGAGATATTATTCATGAATTCATTGGAACATAAGAGAAACTTGCTGATATTTTCACAAAGCCTCTACCTTCCGATAGATTTGAATATATTAAACAGAACCTAAGAATTATTTATGTAAGGTAATCATTCATATCTACTTCTTGTTGACATCATCTCCTCATATTATGTTACTCCTTATTTCAGGGGGAGTACATATTTTTATTCATTTTTTCCCCTTAAACTCTTTCTCTTGGATTTAAAAATTTGGGATTTGAAAATTTCATATTTGAAAATTTCAGATTTGAAAATTACGGATTTGAAAATTACGGATTTGAAATCTACAGATTTGAAAATCTCAGATTTGAAAATGTCCAAGAAAATTCTTAATACTGATAAATTCTTCAGAATTTTCCAATAGGTACTCTCTCTTGTACCCTTTATTTTCTTATGCTAAGTTTTAGTTGTTGGTATTTCAATATCTCTTAAATACTGGGTTATCTTACCTCAAAATATTGGAATTTATATATCCATTCTCAATAGTCAGATCAGATTAGATTATCATCAGTCGTTTGATTATCTTATGGAAGTTGAAAAGTCATATCTATGACTATGTAAGGGGTGTCTCATTCTCAAGTATCGCACCATCCTTACTGTTCTTATTGTCGAAGCTCTACTACCATCATAGCCCTCATTCCAAACTTCTCCTCAACTCTTAATGATTCCAGAATCCTCAGTAGATCAGATATCGGCTATAAAGGAGATAAATGATTGGTAAATCTTTAGAGAAAGGGTGGTTTGTCCTAAGTTCTTTGAAAAATACAGCTCCTTTATCTCTAAGGTGATAAGATGTAATGGATATGAAAGCGTTTGTGTTTCTAAGGAGAATTCATAGGATCCAGTTTATCCTGATCTACTTATTCAATTCTATGAATCTATTTCTTTCTTTAAAAAGGATGGTAAGGATCTTTTTAAGTTCAAATGTTAGGATAAGTCATATACAGTTCCTTACAAAAAGGTAGAAAATGTTCTCAATATTCCTTATGAAGTGGAAGCTCTTCTATGCTCTCAGAAACTTCCTGAGAAGGAAGGTTCTTTTGAAAAGTCCAAGGCTCTAGATTTTGTTGGTCTCAAATTTTTTTAAGAATCTGAAGATCAAGAATCTCTCAACAAATCACAAAATTGTTTCTCTCTGGATGAAAGTATTTTTTATTCCAATGAAGGGAGATAAGGATTATTTGAAGATATGTGATATCTTTCTCTTAGACTTCCTTGTCAACTTATGGAAGATTAATTTGGTGAAGTACATATTTCTCACCGTTCAGGAAATAAAAGGCGGATCCATCATATCTCATATCCTTATGTACCCAACAACTATTTCGAGGATAATAGTTTTGTGTCTTAAAGAAATGAATGTTCCACGCCGATCAGTATCGAAACCTTTCAAGATATTGTTTCTTAGTGACGACTCTATAAGGAGAATGAAGGTTGAGTTTATTCCAGAATCAATTGTTTTTGAAGAAATGGTCGTCCAGAACAAGGGTGATGTTCCCTAATCCTCATAGTTAGTTCCTATGAAAAGGAAACTTGAAGAACCAAGCTTGCCAATACCATTTCTTGATGTCCCGGTATCAGCCCCTACTCCTACCACGAAACCGAAAGCTTATTCATATGTAACTGTTGCAAAGTGGAGAGAAATGGCAGCCACCAGAAAGGAAGGAGATCCCTCTTTTGGTTTGAATCTAGTAGAGGCTAAGGCCTTAAAAATCAATCAATCTGAAATTCTTGAAAAAGAAAAGAAGGATAAGATCCTGAAGAAGAAATATGTGGAAGATCAAGTTTGTCAATCTCTACTAAAAGCTATAGGGAAGAAATATCAACAAGTTCTGGAACCTCATAAGAAATCTGTGGCCACTCCAAAAATTCAAAAAGCTAAGAATGTCCTAGATTTATCAGAACCTATTCAAGAAGTAGAAGATAAGATAGTCCCAGAAGAAGATGATGTTGTTTTAAGGGAAGTGGAAGATTATGTTGGAACTCCTTCGAGTTCAGTTTCTAAATCTGTTTCAGAAGAACAAGTTGAATAAGAGGTACAATTTGAAGAAGAGATAGAAGTTGAAGAAGAGGTTGAAGTAGAGGAAGAGGTTGAAGTTGATGATGAGGAAGAAGTTGAATTTGAACTAGAAGAAAAAGTAGAGAAAGAACAGGTTGAACAACAAGCTGAAGAAGATGAAGATTTTCATGAGAAAGAAGGTGAACAAGATGATCTTAATGTGATCCATGTATCTGATAAAAAAAACCCTATTATGAAATCCTGTCAAAGGAAAAAGTATTTTGGTTGCCTCACTTGATAAAGAAACACCTCAAAAGTCCCCTAATAGAATAGAGAGATAAGCTTCCTTAACTCCAAGAGGAGTTGAGAAAGGAAACAATGTTTCAGGAATCAAGTCCTCTTTATCTATTAAAAATGATTTTGTTAAGATATCCTTGAGGAAGTTTGGTTATTACCATTCCGGTTCTTGAAAATATAGATTCCTGTAGTCAAATTTTTCAAGAAACCCTGATCTAAAAGATGGAATCGACAAATATGCCTATGGACATGGTTGTCAAGCAAGAAGCAGACTTCAGTAAAATTTTAATTAATTACAAATCATAGAAGGCGACTTATAAGAAAGTCTTTAACCACACCAAAAACATGAATGAAGAGCTCATGTAGTTTTTTTATTTCATGGATTCAACAAATTGAGCATTTAATTATTTTGAAACCGAATTCAAGAAGGTTAAGGCTTCAATATATGATAAGGGTAGTAAACTCAATTCTGTTGATTGATCTATTAGCAGTGAAAAGGAAGTTAGATCTGAATTAGAGAAAAAAGCTACTACTCAAGAAGAAAGGATTTTAGCCTTTGAAAAGAAGGACCAGGATCAAGAGATCTTGCTGAAGAAGTTTTAAGATGATAATAAGGAAGTCAAGAAGCTCAAATCCCTAATAAAAAAGATTTTGTCCGAGCAGAAGAAGAGTGGATGATTTTTTTTACATTCCAATATTTTCTTATAATGTAATCCTTATTTCAAAAATTCTTCTTGAATTTCTATCATATATTTCTCTTGTTTTTGAATGTTGGTTGCTTAAACTTTCAGGTACATCTTATACTTCTCCATTCCTTTCCCACTTTTTAAAAATCACAATGGGGGAGAATTTATTTAAAGGAAAAATTTAATCTCCGAGTGGGAGAATCTATTAAGGGGGAGTTTGGAAAAAAAGGAAAATGTCCATGTAATGGGGAGTTTTCTTTTAAGAAGAGATGTTTATCTAAGGGGGAGTTATTTCCTTAAGAAAACCCAGACTTTAAAGATCAAGTATACGATCATTGGGAAACATGACATAAGGGGGAGTTAGTTGTATTCATTTATAATCTCATTCAAAGGGGGAGATAAGTTTTTCTTACTTTTTTATCAGGGAAAATATATTATTCTTTAGCAGAGTTGTTTGTGAATTCTAAAAAGAGGGATATTTTTGAGTCAATAAGGATATATTATGACTTCTCCATTCCTTATGGTTTTATGTTTTGAAAATAAAAAACACTTTTTCTTAAGTTCTGAATTTTTTTAGGTTCTATTTTTTTTCTTAATATCCGGAATTGTCATTCCGTTATTCTTATAGATATATCATTACGTTTTTCCATTCTGTTAGACATACAGATCTATCATTCCAATTTTCCATTCAGTTTTTTTAGATCTGTAATTACGATTTTGTCATTCAGTTTTTATGATTCAGAATCTGGTGTATATTTTATTCAGTTTTTATGATTCAGAATCCAATGTATATGTGATTCAATTTTTATGTTTCAGAATCTGGTGTAGGTGTGATTTGGTTTTTATGGTTCCAATTCTTGTGTATATATGATGCCAATTTTCAATTCCGATTCCGGTGTATATATGATGCTGATTTTAAATACTGATTTTTGTGTATATGTGATGCCAATATTTATGACACTGAATCTGGTGTATTTGTTACTCTGATTTTATGATTCTGTCTTCTTTAGGATGTTATTTCTTAGAATCGGTTTTTCTGATTTATTAAGATTACGTTTTCTTGATAATGTTAGAGTTAGCTGATGTATCATTCCAACGATATCATATTCCTAGATTTCTAATACTTATTCTTTATCTTTAACATAACATCATTTCTGTTACTTAAAACGATGTCGTAAAATATGTTACAACCTAACCGTTCAATGTTTTCCATGTGTCCAGGTCCCTCCAAAATTTAAGGAAAACAAAACCGTTGGAGGGGAGCCGACCATTGGGAAGGTTTGCCTATAAATAAAATCTCATTTGAACGAGCAACACACATTGTAGAGTGTGGATGAACTTGACAGTAAAAAAGCTTGTGAAGTGATTTCTAGAGAGAGAGGCTCTTACAAATCTCAGTGCTTCGTGCGGATGCTGTGAACAACTTGTTCAGGCGTGAAAAACTTGTTCCGACTTACTTAGTGCAGACTCTGATCGTGCTGATCGGGGGATTCTAGGTTTGGAAGACAGAGGTTCTGATTTCCTTCTAAATCTAGGGCTTGCGGGGATAGCAAGACAGAGACCGATCTTTGGATTGAGGGATTACCTGGGTTTGGGTAAGACAGACTTTATTGGAAGTATAAATCAAGGAACCTTTATCCAAGGCTGTTGGATACCCTTCTCTTTGGGCTAAAAGAATCCTATTATTACTTGTTTACTATTATAAGTTGTTTTAAATTCTGCTGTTGTATCTTAACTTTGTTTAAGTTATAAAGTATAACATTATTATACTTTGTAATTATGTTACTCTGATTATATTACAGATTCTATACGCTTTAAAGTAGAATCATTTTTTTCTTTAAGAGGTTTTGTGAATGTTTGTTTAACCCTGTTAAACATAACATTAAAGGCTCCAAAATAATTTTAAAGTATACAATTCACCCCCTCTTATATATTGAGCATCTAAATTCTTATTTCGATCCTACATATATTATCACCCATTTATTAAAAATTATTTATTAACATCACCATCTTGGGTGTTAACTCCCATTTTCATTTATGTTTTATTATGTAGGTTTCAGTACTTTCACATTGTCTATGGATTAATAAAATCTATAATCTCAATAATTTCATAATAATAATAATAATTTATTATATATACTTTTATAATCATCTATATAAGGTTGTTAAGAAAAAATAATTATATTAATTGGTGTAGATGGTAGTGCTTGTGTATGCACAAGCTATTATTCCACCTTTTGATTGATGATAGGATGGAAAACTAAATATTATTTTTTCATTAAATAATAATTATTTTATAATATATTTTATATATTTTTATTAAATATATCCTTTTTTTAATCCATGATAAGTAGAAATGCCATGAGAATAATATCGCTTCATGGAGGTGATAATCCCTAGGTACGCATGAGTGAGTTAGCATTTTAAAATGATAAGAAACTTAAGAGGGTAGATAATACATTATATTTATAGAAGAATAAAAATATGAAAAATATATTATATTTAAATTAAATACATCATAATAACCATCAATTATAGGTGGTGATGGAAAATGAATCTTATCACTACATGGAGGTTGTAGTCCGTATGTACATACACACAATACATTCATTTCCCATATGATAGAATGAAGTTGAAAGATTCTTATAGCATAATAAAAATGAAAAATTAGTATATTTGGAATACTTGAGTGATAATGTTTCAATGTATACAATATATTTATATTAAGTGTAAGTTCAAATATATTTTTAAAGATTTGGGTAAGATGATTAATTCTTTTTTGAGAGACCTATTTCGGTATACACATTGAGCCTTTACAAGATGATCTTAAGAGATGAAAAAAGATACATGAAAATTTTACTGAATATATGAAGGGATTTGGGAAGTTCTGTGCTGATATACATGGATCAAGAGGTATTAATAAAATATGATAAGTGGTTCCCTTTTATAAGTGAGGGGTTTGACACTCTTGTAATTACTCAATGTATTAAATTAATATAATGTCTTATTCGTGATAAAGTATCACCACAACATCCGAAATTCACATTTATCACGCTATAAGGTTTAAATACACCCAATAAATCACATTTTTTATATGTTTTGGAGATATATTAAAACTTATGTCCTTGTTAAACCCCCTTTACAACTAATTTTACCTTAAATGAGATAACATAATTTTTACCTTGATAACTTAATGATAAGAAAAAATGTTGAATTATAAATCTTGTTGGATATGATAATTTCAAATATGGGATACATTTTATCGGATAAAAAATATATTGGGGGAATACAATTAATTCAGTATTGAAACAAAACACATATGAGAAACAATGTTTAAGAAAATACACGAATTGAGCATAAAAATCATTTTAGTATATAATCAAGTATGAAAATTATTTAAAATATATTTTTTTTCTTTAATATTAAAAAATAATTTTTTTTATACTTTTATATCCTGACACAACCTAATTTATATTTCTAAATATATAATTAAATACAAAGAGAACAAAACTATTTTTAATTTGAATAAAATATGATTTTCATTCATAAAGGTCATGTATGGGATCTTGAATTCAATAGAATGTTTTAAAATAAATCATTTAACTCTAAAAACTTATAAATGATTGAGAATCAGTCATAAAATAGGATATATGAAAGTGTTACTGTGATTCTAAATCCTTAACCCATAGTTTTAGCCTAGTTTTATTTATTTTACACTTTATAAGGAGAAAAATATTTTAAATATTTATTATTCATAATGATAAAAATAATTAGATAATATTTACCCAATTGAAAAATATCGATTAAAAAAAAGGAATCCATTTTTCTAGATTCAATTTATAGAAGTGGAAGAAAGATATTTTAATATAAATGTTTAAAACATAGTGAAAAATAGTTTTTAGAGAAATAAATTTCAACCATAAAACTGAATCTATTCTTACCCCAATTCTTGTAAAAATAAGTAGATGAATGTTTTACTAATTTATGGAATATATAATAGAAAAATCACATTAAAATCATTTATAAATCGAGATTAATTTATTTTATTAAGATAATCACACAATGTGAAAATAAAAAAAGTTTTATGAAAACGTCTCTTTTTACCATCATTTTAAATTAAAATAATTTATAAAAAATTGATAATCTATGATGGAATGATTATTCATTTATTAGCATTAATTATATATATATTCCATTTAAATAATTTTTCCATAGTGATCGATATATGTTGTTGTAATAGAATACATAATATGTAGAAAAATTGTACTTTTTATCCTTAAATTATTTTACTCAAACATGGTGAATATTTATAGAGAATAAATAAATTCCTTTATGTTAAGAAAAACCAAAATAATTATATTTAAAAATATGTAGATCCCTATTCTTACTGCCCAATCTAATGGATATGTTATATATACAACGATAATTTAATCATGGTTTGTTTTAGTTAACCATTGTGTTTAATTAAAGCTATTGATGAAATAAATTTATAAAGTGAAATTATATTCTAAAATATTTGGGTATTACATCATGATCGGTTTATCAAGAAAAATTAGTATAACACATCATTATGCTCGAAATAGTAAAAAATAAGCCATAATTTACATAATGAAATAATTGTATAAAAGGAACACAATACCTCTATATGATTTTAATCAAAACAGGATATGTTATGACTAAAAATACAAAACAGTCCATAAATCACAACAAAACCAAATAGGGACCATGAAAGGGAAAATAGTTTACATATCAAACATGTACTCAGAAACATATATCATAAGTTTCAACACAATAGTAGACACTAACACCCTTATATGACTTGAATGGATAGAAAAAAAATAATAAATAAGTTCCTAATGTATATATGATGTATAAAACAAAGAAAGTAAATTTTCTTTTCAATTTAAGGGTTTATATAGGGATTGGGAATATGCATAATTAGTAGTGTAGCTCCATTTGGCATCAACATTATGTTGAATAGAAAGGCGTATATGAAAACATTTATCATTATTTATATAAATAAATACCAAAATTATGTTTTACATGATGTTCTAAATGCATGGTAGTAATAGGAAATAAAATATATTATTTTATAACTAGTTGTAATAATTATCTCTATATACTGAGAGGGTCTATACCAGTGTTATATTCATCGAGTCAATAACATTTATTTAGAGATGATTTGGTCAAGGAAACCATGATTTACATCTTAATGAATATATAATAAGGTGTTTTGGATATAAAAACCCCAAATAATGTAAAAGTTATATACTATAGTTTGGAAACATTCAAATCATCTTGTGGAAAAGGGAATGTGTTCAACCACTCTACTTATAACTATCATAAAATTTGGTGCCTTGGACCTAACTTGATAAATAATTTTTGGTTACTGTATCACTTATTTTGAAATTTATTCATGTTTTATTCTTATAATTATAGTGACATTAATTCTTCAAACATTATTTTAATGCTAATGTACGTGGATTATATATCATATAAAAAGGTTAAAGGATTCCCTATTAATAATAATAACATCAAGATAAAATTATAGTAATATTAAAAAAATTATATCATATAGATACATTATATAGTTAGGACACAAAGGATTAATGACTATCAGGTGTTGGGGGAATCATAAGCATTGATACTTATTCATAAGATGTTCAAACCATGTGATATCAAGTAGATGTTATCTTTGGGACTAACCCATCAAGAGGAAAGCCACATGTTTCAAGTGACATTGCATATTACATTCTCAGGCATCTGTATTTGTATCTTAATATGAGATCATTACCATTGTGAATCACTGAATCACATACACTAAGGTGGACTGAAAACCATAATTCTTATATTTGTTGCGAGGTTTCTTGCATCGGGTGTTCCATTAGTGGTGTGACATTATTTGATATATTTAAATACGATGTGTCACTTTTGAATATTATAATATATATTTTTACACTTTATTGGTATGGTTATTTTTTTACATAATATATATCTATGATAGATCAATGAAAGGCCATATAAAATAGTCAATAAGGATAAATAAATAATCAAATTAAGATGACACTATGTATGCATGTTTATTTATGGGATATCGTGAGAAAGAGATATTATATTACACATTTCACATTCATTGGAGGTTTTCATTATTAAGAATTATCCGTATCTCCATAGGTGTCAAGTTATATTTCTAGATATTGCTCTTAGATTTTATTTATAACTCACTTCTTATTAAGATTAGAGCCTATATGATCACAAATTAATTGTTTCCATAAGATCTAGCATTTATGAGGAATTGACCCCCATGTGTGGGGATTAGTGAACATTGGAGTGTGAAAAATATCAAGTAAGTTAATTCTATTATATTATTCATATTAAAATAACAATAATTGAATTTATTTTTCAAGGTATTCAATAATTATTTACGTACAAATTCAAATAAAAATTTTATTATTTTTCAATATATAATTACAAGATCATGGTTCATTAAATAATTATGGGAGAAACATCCTAATAAAATGACTCAAAAATAGTAATGTGACATTTAAGAACACCATAAGTGGGTAATTAAATATTTTTTATTCTTTTTAAAGATATTAGGTTTGTTTTTGGGAATATATGAATGTTAATTTCTGAAAGGGTATAATGGAAAATTAATGGAAATTTAAAAATAATTTATAAATATATATTTTAGACTAAATATTGGGATAGAATCCTCTTGCTCAAATTTGGGTTTCCCCCTTCTTTTATAACTTCTTAAGAGGGAAACTCTAAGGAAGAAAAAGTGTACATCATCCAATCCTCATAGAATGATTTTGTTATTCATGAAATATTGTGTTCTTCATAATATTATTGGTCTATTATGATTACATACCAATTATGTATGGTGATTAACCATGATATTTTGGTTGATGTGTAAATAATATAAAGGGAATATCACTTGGTTCTTTCAGACTAAAAATATCTAGAGACTTTAAGAGTACAATGGGAACACATAATCTATGAAGTAAATGTTTTAATTTCTTTTTGGTACATAAATTACTTTCACATGATCATTTCCTTTAATCAGGTGTTTCCATACAAATTTATGTGTATTTAGAATGATTCAGGTTTTTTAACTATTCAAATGAGTCCATGGTGTATCAGGTTTCCTCAATTTGTATTAGATTAATAATTTAATAATTTAAGTCTAAATATAAATTTAAATTTTGCAGAATTTAGATATAGAGAATCGATACGGTCCCAACGCCACTGACAATGCATCAATCCATGTTTTATCATATATGAAATTGGTTCTCAAATATCAAACATTCTTTTGGAAGTCAATATATATATATATATAATATGAACCTTGTAATGTTGGAACTAGAGTAAGTCATGTAAAGGGGGACCTGACCATAACTTTATGCTCTGAAAAAATGAATAAATGAAATAGCAGTTAGGGGTATATGCTAAATATTTAATGACTATAAATTTTTTTAAAATTTGAGAGTGTCTTAAACCACCCACATTGGCAATTACCAATATTTATTATAGGTTTAATAACAAAGAGAATTCTCATGTATAGAAGGAATATTATTCAATAAAGATTATTTTTTTAAAGTAGAGAGTTTCCCCCATTAAATCCACCTCTTAGACTTGTGAACACATTCCAATAATGGGAACATCTTGTATAGCCATGAAACTACTAACAATTGGGTCTCACAATATGAATCATGCTTGTATTTTCCTAAATCAACCATCTTAGCTCAACCAGGCCTTTGTAGGGGCTATAATTCTTCTAAGATTTCATTTTGGGTCAAAGAAGAGTTATTGTGTTTTTTAAAATCATCAAATTACTATAAGTACGTTTAATTTATGAAATATTGTTATGATCGACATGAAAAAACAATTAATAATTAATTATAATTTACTACGACTTTAATTTTTTAAAATACTTTACTTTATATTTCATTATTTTTAATTTCATTATCAAATTTTATCGCATGATGACCAATAATGAGTTGATACCATCCCATGTATGTTTGAAAATTTAGGTATTAATTTATTTATTGAATTTATGTTTTTAAAATAAATAATTACTTATGAAATTTCTTTTTGAAATATCTATGTATTTTTTCTATGTATTTAAATGTATAAAGAAATTTATGTCACCATTTGAGTGATAAGATTAAATTACTACATCTTGAGTTCCCCTCAATAGTGTGTGTGTATATATATATTACAATTCTCAGTGATGTTTATGGTGACATGGTATAATTTGATAGTTGTTCTAGAAAAAAAAAGCAAAGGCATCGTTGTTTGGTAGGGATTGTATTTTGGGTTTGGATATGACTCAAGGAATTCCTCTAGGGTATCGGTTGAACCATCATCAACTCGATGGATTAGCCAGTATAAAACACAATAAGATAACATCATTACTTATTTATATTTTTCATTCATCTGTAACTGAATTATTATTTGAGTACATGGATGATATATGATCATATTAATAACAATGATGAACAGATTATGATTTTAGTTTTAATATGGAATAAAATTTACAAAATCCGTCCAAGATAATATTGTGTAATTACCACATTACATCACATATATTAGTAAAAAACAATATTGTTTGGTACAAATTATCCATAATTTATGGTGAATCTTGGAATAGAGGAGTTATAATAGGAATGGTGGGAAGAGTTAATTAAAATATAAATCAACGAAGTTTCCATAACATTTTTGGCATAATTTTTGATGGATTTTTTGAGAAAATATATGTTAGGGATTCATGGGAGATGAGACTCCACTCAACAGAATAAGGATCTATCTGTTAATGTGGTTCCCCTACCAAAAGTATACCATATAATCTTGATGTTGTGGAGATGCCAAATATTTTCATTGAAGATAAGTTTAAATATACTTTAAATATGTATTCTCATTTAAATATGTATTACAAATCAATTAGTTGAGGGAAACATTGATTTGAATATAGATAGTGATATAAAATTAAGGCTAATAAATTTATATGTTCTAAAATAGTAACCAAAATAAATGTACTAATATGTTTTGTTTCATTTTGTAGAAAAAAGTATATGTAATACAACAAATATTTTATGATCGATATTCGAAAAAGATAAAATCCTTAAAACCACTAATTTCAATGAGGTATACAAGTAATTTACATATTATAATGATATAAATGTAAAATACATATACTAGAGTCCCCACTAATTGATGATCTACCTCATAAATTAATATAGGGATAAGAGTAATCTTATATGAGGCTCATGGATTTTTAAACCATGTTTTATTTTATCTATGAAGTTTGTGAGGATAAAGTAAAGCTTGAAATGAATGATCTTGTCATTATAATAAGCATGTGTAAATTGAAAGATGGAATATATATTGTTCCTCGTGTTATATATATGGTTGATTACATTTATTAATTAGAATAACTAGGATTCATTTTGAATCAAAATTCAATAATAAGTCCCATTCTATCATCTCTTTCACTATTTTTCTCTAGTTACCTGAAGTAGTATAAAATTTACTATATCTCAATATCACATCAATATCTTTTTTATGAGGTTCAATAAGAAAATAAGAATATAAATAATCATAATTTTTTAGTTCTAATGGTGATCAAGAAGAAATTAAAGGAAAAAAGTCCAACAGATATAAAAATTCCAAAAATTACCATCATAATTTCTTTTTAAGAGACCAAAGAAAAAGTGGTTGTCCACCAAAAAAGATTATAAATTAGTTTTATGTGAATGAAAGGTCATTGGAAGAGAAACTATAATGAATTAAAGAATAAGTAAGTGCAATATTCTATTTCAAGTATATTCTTCCTTAAATGTAATATTTTTTTCTTTGGTATTATATACAATAGGTTACTTATATATTTTCATCAGAATATAGAAGCCAAGGAAGATCAGAAATATTATAAGAGTAATGTCCATATTCAAGTTACTAATGGAGTTTGACTTCTACATCATCTTTATATGATCACATCCTCACAAACCTTTTGTATTTTTTTTCAAAACTATTATTATGTCAGGTATGTTACCAAATACAATATCTCATGTCAATTTTTGATAGAGTGAAATTTTATTTCAAGTTATAAATAAATTTATCAATATATACCATTTATAAAAATAGTTTAATTATAATTTAATAAAAAATTCCCTATATCAGCAATTAAGTATGAATATAAAACATAATAATCAATTAATACACATTTATGGTATGTTAATTATTTGTTTAGTAAAACCAAAAGTATGTTTCATGTATATAACAACTTCGGTCTTTAGAATAATTTGGGAAAAACTATTACATATATAACATGACTGATTTTATGTTATTATATCTCAAAAACATTTATTATGAATATTTATAATCTCACAATGATTCTAAAACCATTTTAACAAGTTATGCGTGAAGTATTTTATATTATAGTTAGTGGTAAATTCATGCACATGATGAAATTACTATAATAGGTTTAAGGAATGAAATGATAAGAATAAAATCATCTTGGTAATAACCTAATAGTTTCATTGTGTGGGTAAGATAAAGAATAAATTTTCCACATGTCATAAATAATTCAATTGTATAGTAGATTTATTATTAAACTCTTATTTTAATATTATTATTAGAGTCATCATGTTAGTAAAAGATGTAGTAATGACGAGTCTTATAATTTTTGATTTTATCATAAAAAATTGTGGTGCAAACCCATTTCTATATAAAAACTACAATTACAAAAGAATATTAAATATTTCATAATATGAAATAAATCAATTTTATAATAATTTTTCAATTTGGATGAAAATTCATTTTTAAGGATATGTTATGAAAAACAAGAATCAATAAAAACCTGAAGTGTATCTCTGTTAAATATTTTAGAGGTTTCTATGGATATTATTTAAATCCATAAGATAAAAAATTTATAGTCACATGAAATAACATGTTTATATAATAGGGTGAAAATATATATTTCAAATAAAAGGACAATGATTGAAATTAAATAAATCCATGGATCAAGATGTAGATATAGTTGGTATATGAATATGTTCTATGAGGGATCATGGAAGAGTAATGTTCCTAAGACAAAAATAGTTTAGGAATGATAAAACAAGAGTTAAATTGGTTTATAATGACAAAATAGGTGAAATATTATTCATTGTTGATAATAAATCCATACACTATATGTTAGTATTAAATGGAAAATAAGAAAATAGAGTCAAATGGTTAGGAATTTAATAATGGATTCCATGTACCAAAATCATATTTTTATTTTTATACTATCTCTAATAGATGAAAATTCTAATGTGGTAAAATAGATATTTATGGTATACCTGAACATGAGTAGTAAAGTTGTTACCCAAAAAAATTGGTTATTAAATTATTAATACTAATTAATGATTAGACCATGTAAATACCTTTCCAAAAATAAAGATATTTAAATATTATTGAATTTAAAATTTAAAATTTTCAATAATTATTATTATTTTAATAATATAAGGATGCATTTATAGATCAAGAAATACCTTGAATCATGGAGTAATTATTTTTTCAATGTGCCCATAAGAGGTTATTGGGATTGTTGTAGTTTTCCAACTAATATATGGAAAAAATTTATTAGTCATATATTTAGTTAAAAATATATTAAAAATATATACCCAAATATTGATGTAAAATAATAGTAGATTTTAAGGTAACACAATCTATTGAGGTAGATCTAAGGGATTATTAGTCTAACAAAAGGAATTTATATTGACCAGGTATTGAAAATAAAATTTGGGAAAACTCAACAAGGAATTGTTTCTTGTGTCACATGGACTACATATTTCCAAGAAGACATACATAACATATTGGTGGAGAATATTGTTTTGAGTATAAATTCATGTGATTTAGTGATGGATATATCACATATACCATGATATATATGAGATTTTATATTTCTAACACATACATTATGGTAAGAAAATGAAAAATAAATCACTATAATCTTTAGAGACTTTAGTTAGAAATAACTAATTGTACTCATGTATGTATAAGGGATATATACATGGTATATTGAGGGGTAGAAAAAAATAATATTCAATTGACCACATACATGTCTTCCTATTGGTTAAATTTATTTAATATGACATTTATGTAGAGAAAATTCACAAGATGAGATTATTTAATTTTATGGTATCCATGTCTATAAATACTAGGTGTTTGTTTACTACATATAAAGCTAAAAAAGATGTATCAATTGAAAAATACTTTTTAAAGTTCATGGAATCATTCCCAGAGAGTAATGATTTATCAAAATACAAATTAGGATAACATTACAACATTGGTACCATCAATAATTTCAGGGTTATGGGATAAGAAAAAGGGATATACTATATAATATCATTAGTAGTTTTTACTAAAAGGGGTGAAGTCACATATAACAGTCCATGTAAGAAAAAGTGGAATGATCAATTACTAAATCCATAACATAAAAAAATAACAATCTAATCACGTGAGAGAAAATTATTTGATGGTTTGAAAGCTTTATCTAGAGAAAGCAGTATTGTTGTAAAAGTTTTCACCCTAGAGCCAAATTTATTAGTACATCTCAATTTCCATATCATATATATATAGATATACTAAAGACGTATTCATGACCTAATAGTATTATTAATTTATCATACACTATTTTCATGGTAATTTCCTTCAATTACTTATTATATAATAAATTTATAGAAATTTATATCTATAATGTGAACCTCAAGATAAATTATAGTAATCTTAAGAATATGTCATATGTTATAGATACATCATACCAATAGAAAAAATATGACGTATCGCTACCAGGTGTTGAGGGATCAAAATAATTGATAATTATTCACAATAAATTCTAACATTATGATCTTGAGTATATTAGATCATGGGAACTAACCTAGAACTAGGAAAACGAGATGTTTTCAGTATCATTATGACTTCGAATATATGAACATGTTTATTGGCCTCTCAGCTAAAGACCATTATAAATTTGTATAATTTGATAACATAATTTAAGGAATAGAGAAAACAATGATATATATTCTTGTTGAGAGGTCCCTTGAATTAGTCATACCATTAGTGGCAAGATATTTATTGAATGATTGAGACAATAATTTTTCTTTTTTATATGGACGAAGTTATATTTTTTCCACTTAGGATGAATAATCATCAATTGATAAAATATATAGAAATAGTAGATGATGGATATTACATCCAAAATATCCATCAAAGATAAATTAATCATTAAATAATGTTTTCCCAAAGTATACATCATACTTAATGAAATATAACACGGAAAATAAATTATATTTAACTATGAGGGTTTGTTTGTGGTTAGTGAAACTATGAATTATCCTAATCTAATTAGAGTATATGATGTGTTTCTAGAAACCACCAATGGTCTCTACGTATTAATTTGTATGATTGAAATATAGGCATAGAGTCTTACACATGAAGTGTACTCATAAGTTCTACAAATTCTGATTAATTAGGGTTTGGTATGATGTGGGGTAAATGTGGAGTTGTTGGTGAATTTTTAGTGTGAATGATCACAATAAACATCATTTAATAATATTATTATATTTTACAATAACTATAATTGTATATATTTCACATGGTATTTATTACTTAATTATGTATAAAAGTGAAAATAGAAAAATTATAATATTTTGACTGAACGTTACATGTTCAAGGATCGTTAAATAATTAATTTATAAACATGATGCCAGACATCCTAAAAATCCATCACATAACATATAAAAGGAAAAATGTGTGTGGTGAGATATGTGTTACAATTATGATGAGTTTATTATACCATAAGTTTATTTTCTCGGTGTATATGAAGGATATGTTTTCATGGGGTCCAAAGAGTGATTTTTTGAATCATAAAACTAAAAATAAATAAATATTTTTCCCAAAAACATGGAATGGAAGCCTATTTACAAAATTTTGGTTTTCCCCCTTTTTTATAAATTTTATGTGAGGTAATATCTGAGTTAAAACAATGATGGATCATTTTCCCTTCTCATATTGAGTTCTCATTCTTCAGGTGATCACAAATTCATCATAAATCTCTCTCTTCTATTATGATATCACAAAAAAATATAGAATAATGAACCAAGATATCTTAGTGCATATAAGGATGATCGGTAGGCCACATATATTTGAAACTTCAAGCTATTGTGATCTTGAAATGACAGGATGACACTAGGAAAATTTCATCAATCAAGGTACCATTTAACATTCATTCATATTCTTAAATTTATTGCACTAATACTTGAAATTAATCAATAATTTCAATATAAAATCAATTTTCTAAGGACCTATTTTGTGTAATTTATTTATTAAATTTACATATTTTCATGATTTCATGAAATAATATGTTACTTTAATTAAAAACAAACCCATGAGATATATATTTCTAAGAAATTTTATAACAGCACAAACTAAAAATTATATGAGTAGCTTCATTAATCAATATATCCAAATGTAAAACTCTATTAACCGTTTTATCATAATTCCAATTAATTTCATATAAAATATAACATACTTATAAACTAATCCATGTAAAAAACATGATAATAAAATAACTAAATATCCCAAAATTAAATCAAACATAAAAATATTTATTGTTTAAAAACTACGTTAAATAATTTTGGATAATATCATAAATTATGTATAGAGAAAAACAATAATAAAAATTTATGTAAACTATTGATAATATATAAAATTCCCCATTTAAGGAATATAAAATAACTCTTCTTTAGTGGAGGTGACTTTCTTAATAAAAATAACTTTTTAATATTATAAATTTACTTTATAGGAAACTTTTATTTAAATAAATGGTTTCTTTATAGATAATCGTTTTGAAATTATATCTTTTTCAACATAAAGGAAGTTCACATGGATTACATTAAAAAACAATACTATGATTAAAACATAGAAAATAATATTTTCTCAGTAATGACATAGTATGTATCACAACAATACTTTCTATTTTTTTGTTTTATAATAAATTTAATTTTGTTGATAGCTTTGTGATACACACAACACCTTATATGATCAAAACTATATTATTACAATTTAAAATGGTTAATATAGAAAATTTATAAATTATATATCCAACAAAATATTTCTTACACTCATCTAATATTTTATACAGGCACAAGATAAGAACAAACCCAATATTACCCCTAAATATTACATTTTTTTAAAGGCACTTTTACCACCTTTTAATGGTGAAAATATTTAAATAAAAAATTTTACCCTCTTATAAATATAATATTTCTAAATAAACAAATTTTTTGGATGATAAAAATCATAATTTGGTTAGGGTGATTTTTTTTGTTATTTTTCTGTGAAGTTTGATTTTTTAATCAATAATGAAAAATAATGATTTTTAGTTCAAAACATCTATTTCATCAAATTAATTTATAAGGATAGATACAAATTTAATTTGGTTTAAAGTTTAATTATATCATTTATTTACAAATTAATCTAATTTCTTTCATTTTAATAAATTTTAATTTGAAATGGACTATAAGAACATTGCAATATTTCAGATATTTTTACTTTAAAATCCAGCATTATCATCCCGTCTCTGAAATTAAATTAAAATAAATTTTGACCACTTATGTGATTGGAATGTAGAAAAATGGATTAAATTTTTTTATCCAAATAATTTATAATTATTAATAATGTTAACTAGGTATTTTAAAAAAATCATTTGTGAATGTCATTAAAATTAATTACCATGATTAAGGTAAAATGTAGCTTAATAAGAGACTAAACTTCAATCATAAGGTCCCAATGACCTAGAAACTTTTGCAAAAGTAATTTCATGGACATATAACTACCTATAACATCTCTTATCAAAATTATCCATTATGTGAGCCACATACAATGTCAAAAATGTGTTTGAAATTCCATTGTCCAAATATTACAAGAGTGCCACTCCTCCACCACTATAAAAGGGCCTCCCCTCCTCGCACCTCCTCACACCTATCAATAAAAATTGGATGGAACATGGTATAATAAAATTTATCATAAACATAACTCCATAATCCTAGAATAATTCCCTTGGTCAGGAATCAATCTATGGAAGCCTTTTGGTATAAACAAAAAAAAGATACCCAAATAAGAGGTAACAAAAATCCTCAAGATTTTTGGTTCTATTTCCATTATCCACTCCTTAAAATCTTCATATTAAATGATTATAAAAATAATATTATCCTCAATATAAAATTATTTTTTATATTAATTTTTTATCAACACTTATACACACCCCCATCTAATGGGTAACAAACATATTATTTATATGAACGGAGTACTTCCGCCTCAGGAAACGATGAATGTTCGTTCTTACTTCACCTCCTTTAAGGATGGTGAATATATTAGAAAATATATTTATATTATATATATATATATATGATATTCTTGATGTCATTTTTCTTCAATAATTATTTATAACACATTTTTCTATACATTCAATTTTGTCTAAATATGATAACATCTTTTGTGGCAGTGTGGACTACCGCCTCCTTTAAGTAGTGTGATTCGTTCACACAATACTTGGAATGTATTAAGGATGATTTTTATAAACCTATGTAACATACATAACATTTATATGATATATATATATATATGTATCATTTAATTTTCACCCATTTAATATGAAAATTTAATTAAAGGTGTGTTCATGGGTATGTACAACCTACCGTCCCCATGAACGGTGAATTTCAATTATTATCTCCAAACATTATTAATTACACTAAATACACATGTACTTAATATATATATTAATAAATTCTAGGTTTATTTTTGATATTATTAAACCATGATCTAATTTATAGGAACAACAAATCTCATGTTAAAACATACTTGAGAAAACTATGAAATTAACGCCTGTAGTTGTTAAAAATGAAAGTGTGTTAACAAATTGGAAATGAAATACTGTAAGAAGATAATATATGATATTATGATAATTATGATAATTATTATGATTATGGAACAAGTTATTAAAATGTTTTAAAACCTTATACATGAGGATAAATTCCATAAAAACTAATGTTAAGTTAATTTATTTTTTCTAAATTTAGAATCCATTAAGACTTATTTTTTTATTATGAACCAATACACATTTATATGGAGTATATACTGAACATTGACACCTAATATCATGAATATTATTAAAATAATTATATTAGAAGTTTCATGTAATGTAATTCCTTCATAGGGTATATTATTTAAATTTTTCAATGTGGTATGTGAAACTTTGGAATCTGTAAAGATTATTCTCCTCAAGAATGTCTTTAATGATTATCTTTACAATCTCACTTTTTTTTTCTGATTATTAAATTTATATTTAAACAATAAGTATATTTTAATCATTTTTAATTTTACATTTACTTTAATTAATATATTTTCATAAAATGGGTCTTAGAATTTCCTAAATCTTATATCATTTTACATATTTCTGCTAGTTTGAAAATTATTTGATTATTTGGGGAAATATTGATAATTTTGGATTCTTTATTAATTATAGATATTTGATAAGGAATATTTTCATTTAGACTATTAGATATGATTAATTCTTTGGACAGTCAATGAATGGAGGATCCAAAACATTCTATATTTCATTGATGTATAGACAAGTTCTCATGAGTTGAATAATTTGGCCAAATTAAATGGGTTTCAATCCATAGTTTAAACAATCTCGTGAAACATCTTGATGGTATAGGTTTTCATCTTACTTTGACATGATTTACAATAATTAGTGATTTCCTTCATAGATATTTCATTTACTATTCAACCCTGATATTTTGTGTTCATATGTATATGGTTGAATTCTACTCTCTGTTTATTGATTACGTGGCATGTGTTTCAGTTTCTTACCTTTATAACCAATTTTTCCTTATTCCATTATTTGAATCGCATGTGTTATCAGTTATTTACCTAAAAATGTTTATTTATTCTGAATTATTTTTTATTCCTTCTGTTTTACATACCATTACTAAGAATTTGCGATCACCCTTATTATATTTCCTTTCCCAAGGTTATGAAGAATAAATATTTGTATTTTATTTTAAGGATGCTTTTTATTTTATTTTAATATATCATGTTGGACTTTCATATATTTCAGTTTACTATCGGTATCATGTTTGAAATCTATCTCTCCAAGACTGCTAAATTGATCAGTCCTTAGGTATTTTATTCATTTTAATCATGCTAATGTAATAAAATAATGCTTCAACTCTGGGATTATGAGGTCACGACATTACATGGTATTGTGAAATTAAATTAAAAGTTAAATGCTTAGTAAAAAACAAAAATCATGGTCAAGAACTTCATGGAAATGCAATAATGTAGGGTTTCCAAAAAATGTGTTCTTTAGTTAATAACCTAGTTAATGTAACTATATATATTTATGAATCACATCATTCTTTTATAAAAAAAATAAAACCTACCATTATATCTCCATTGATGTAAATTCTTAACTAAGGTCATGTATGGATCACTTTATTATAACTCATCCCACTTTATTGTAAATAAGTGATGTCATTAGTAAGACATGATATCAAAATACAGAAAATGGATCTTATAAATTATAGTCAAATTAGAAAAGAATTAAATAAAATGTAACTTTATATATATACTAGATTAACATATTGGATAAACCAGGAACTCATAAAAGGGAGATTGTAGTGATTGATTTGGAAAATATGGAAAGTACTTGAGTCATTAATCCTAGAACATTTGAAATATAAAATTATTATTGAATTTGTAGAAGAAACATTGGTCAAAATTCAGTAAACACTAATAAAATTTAGAAAACAAGACATTACCATGTTTTATATTATATCTATTTTTTTAAAAGTTACAAAAAAGATAAATAAAAATTATTATATATGATAGAATTTATTTTTTCATATTAAAAAAGACAATAAACATGAAAAAAAATTATTTAATACAATTTGAATTTACACATGTTCATAAATCATTTTTTTTAAAAAATAGTTAACTAAAATAATTAAATTATGTATGGTGAAAACACATTGAAAATGATTTACCTTTTATATTAAAATATAATTAAAAAACATCTAATCATAATTCAAAAAAGGATTGAAATTTATTATTTTTTTGGAATAAAAGTGGATATAATATCTTTGAAATATCCCAAAAATACATTGAAGGTCTGAGACCACCTAATCATATGTTCCAACAATGATATTCAATAATTCCTTAAAATCTCAAATAGATTCTTAAATAAATAAAATATATAATACAAATAACATTTTTAACTAAAAAAGATACACTTAATTATAAATGGTTTGAAAATAAATTTAAATTATTATCACTAAATAATTAAAATATACATGACATAAAAGTATTTAAACACCAAACTTACCAAAAACTAAAAATACAATGTTGACAAAATTCATCATATTTCATAGTGAGGCATATAGAAATTGGTAATCATCATTGAAACAATGACCTAGGAGGCGAGATAGGGTCACTATAGGTTCTTTTACAATCCAAATAGAAAATAAATTATTAATAAAAATAAAAAAATTCTTTATCTCACCCAAAAGAACACAAAATCCCATAAATGCAGTAGTATAATAGGGATTGCTGGGAATGTTTTGAAAATGTGGAAATGAAAAAAATGAATGAAAAACTTGGTGTGAAAGACTCCCTTGAGATAACCTAAGATATATATGAAAGAATTATTTATCCATGACATAGTTTATACATGTTTTTTATAAATATTACAATATTTACTATTTTTATAATAACAATATATATAATAAGAATAGACACTACCACCCTCCGTGTTACACCTTAGCCTTAGCCTATTAATAAGTGTCCTGACTATAGTGTTACCAGACATTAGGCATGACTCTACATGCACAATATTTTTTTAACAAATATAAAGGGTCAATCATGATATCATGTGATGATAGTACCCCCATATTATAATAAAAATTCACATTATAAATAAACGAAAAAATATATTACCAAATAAATAAAATAAAAAAATGCCAACACCTGTCAATAATAAGCACATACATCCATTATTATGTCTGTATGAATTCTATAAAACGTATATTTTTATATATTTCCTAAATATCACAGTCAACATACTCTTTAGGGGGATCATATATATAAAAACCAAAAATGATAATAATAATAAAAATAATAAAAAGTTAGAAGACTGAAAAACTGTTCTTGATTGTTGTCCTATTCCCATCTCCGATGCTCCATTCAAGGTAGCCCATTTTTATCATTAATCATTATATCTCTTCCTTTATCCTATCCAATTCCCATGATATATCATTAGGTACCCATAATGACCCATGAAATGTGTGAGTATAACTCATCAGGCCACCACTAATGGTGTATCTAAAAATATCCACTCGGAATTAAAAGTGCATATTGTTGTGGTCTAGTAAATGAAAAAATTGGTAATTAATAAATCACCAGATGTCCTCATGTTATAGTAACTCATACAAGAAAAAATATAATTAATTTAGATATAATTATGTGACCACCTACCTTATTCTCGTAAATGGACACTCATAAAAAATTTTATTTTTATTTGAGCTCAAATGCAACAAATCTATAAATAAATAAAATCCAATAAATTAGGAAAAATGTCCTAATTAGTGCATTAAATCCAAATAAATGTGGATTCATGGAAATAATTTCAGAGTAATGAAATGATATAAGAGGAAAGAGTGGTATAAAATTATGAAACAAATATTGATGAATAGTTTGAGGTTGATATTGAATGAGGGAAGAACATGGGAGTCCTCATTAAGTTGGGTCGAACAGCCGGGTGAAATAAAACACCCTATAGGGTTTTAATATAATAGGGGTAAATCAAAATTTACAAAAATTCAAAACCCATGTTGGATGCAGAGTTCTAACACTTGGTTTCTCTAAACCATTCATGAACTAAACAACCCTCATGGGTTGGGTCCAAAAGATGTTGTGCTGTTTGGATACATGGATTAATAAACCATGAAACAACTATTAAAACAATTCTAAAAATTACTATAGGTGTTGTATGGTTTAGTATAGGATTTAACTATTTAAGGAACCCTATTCCAACCTTGAAAAATGGATTTATGAGACCCCTAACCATTGAGTTTATTATTAGAAAAAACCATTCACAAACAACACTCAAATATTATAACTCTATTTTTCTTAATTTTAGAGATCCTACTTTTGAAACTCATTGTAAAAGAATATAAACCATTTCCCAACACCTCAATATCTATTAATTAATTAAAATATAGGGCCTGAAAAAAATTTTAATTGATTCACACATTAATAAGATCCTCTATTTTTTACCCTCTCTATATTATAGTTTATCATCATAAAGATACATTATAAAGTATTTCATGGCCTAATTGGTAAAATAAATCATTCAATTTCTCCCCCATATAAAAACTACACTCTTATATCTACTTTAATATATGCATGTCCAACAATTGAACTCATTCCAAGGAATTCATTATTGATGCATATATTCTCTTTATTATGATCCAAAATGTAAACTAGATTCTCTTCAAATGATGAATCATCCATGAGCATGATATTATCATTAATGGGAACATGGGAAAGGATGGAATAATAATACTCATGCTATAAAAAATGAATTAATTTATTCATGGAACCATATTTTCATGGATGATCCAATTAGTATTCCACTAAATAAATTCTCTACAAGATCTCAAACGGACCCACATACTAGGGTTCAAATTTCCAATTCCTCTAAATATAATGAGAAGCTAATATTGAAGAGACCCATAAAAATATATTGTTTCCTACCAAAATCTCTATAGTATGATTTCACATGTTGAGATATGACCTATGTCTGCTTTGGGTGGTCTCCAAACTATTCCTTATCAAATGGATGATTCATGAACTGTCTTACATGAGAATCTATCCATCAAAGCCTAACTCATCATCTTAAATCCAATATGGGGAGTATAAAATTGAATATCATATAAATACTCAAAGTGATCCATATGAATAAATTATTGGTTGCTATTATTGTTTTAACACTTAAAAAGATCCAATTTTCCACCCTAGAATCTCAAAATTATAGGTCACATTCCAAAATCATTACATAATGTATCAGTATAGTATTATTATACATTCTATTGTTTTTGTGAGATAAGGTTCTAAAATTCAACTATATATGAAGAGATGTATGAAAACATCTCTTAAGGTATCATATATTGAGGGAATTATTATATGAGTAGCTTCATGAGGTACTCGATTAAAATTCACTATCTCCCAGTAATAGAGTTTCACAAGATCATCCATAGATAATGTATCCAATGTATATAAAAATCAGTCACTTTAGTCAACCGATCAACAATAACACAAATCGTATCACTAACTTATGGTATTCTCAAAACCCCATCATGAAATCAATGGTAAAATTATCCCAATTCCACTAAGGTATTGGTTTGTACTAGAGAAGATATACATGTAACAGGTGTTGGATCATTAATTACATTTAGGTAGATCATCTGGTAGTGAGACCCATAAGAAACATCTTAACACTTGGCCACCCATAATTAAAAATTATGTCACGGTCCTTCTTGTAGAAACATGATTATATAACCCACTTTGAGGCATTTGATTCCCTGGTCCTCAAAACTGTTTGTAAGAACCATGACCTGATACAAAAAAATATAGAATCTTATCAACATCAAGAGACTAGTCAGGTGGTGAATCCCCACCATATATGTTTTCCCATATTAATATAATGTATTAATCTGATAGAAGAATCGTCTTCAAGTTACTAAAGATAAAATAATTGATAAATAAGGTGTTATGTTTTCCTCATCTTAGGATCACCTGAACCACAAGTACCATCTCAACCAACGTGACCAATATCTACAACTAGTAATTGCATTTCTTCCATACATAAATCTTGTTTTTTTGGCTTAGTGTATCCACAATGACATTAAACTTTACTGGGGTATATTATAGCTTAAAATATAAATAATAAAGGTACTTATCCGTCTATAAATATTAAAGGATTACATCAAATTACATGAAAATGTACCTCAGGATCTTATGGTCGGTGTATATGATAAATCTCTAACTCAGTTAATAGTTTGGCATGCATATCAGGTCTTGCACCATCACTAATAACTCATGATAATCCATCAAGTAGTTCTACCAGTGAATACTCATCTTCTTAGATCCATAAGTGACAACTCAACCATCCATAATTACATATTATATTTGTATAACTCTTAATGTATCAAACTTGAATGTATACTAATTCCCCATTTTGATTATAGTCACCATTTTGTTTTTTTAACCTCACTTTTATCACATGGAGGCATAATCACAAGATTATGACAAAAATATATCCCCTTCTTGGTCTGGACTGTCATTAGTTTCACCAAGAAGGAGAAGTCCCAGAGGAATCATTGGAAATAATAAGACAATCCAAAAAGTTTATGAATATCTAAAACAATATTTTTCATCTCATAAGAAACCACTTCCTCATCATGATCAGGTTCCACTCATATTATATCCATTAATATTTCATACCCCAACAAGTGTACAAAATCAATAGAAACTAACACTATTATATATTGACATATAAATGATTCTCCCAAAGTGCACTAAAAAATGATATCAATATGTTACACATGCACATCAATGGACTATGATTTCACTAGGATATCTCAGAAAATATGACTATGAATGTATCTAAATAATGATATAGGACCCAATTCATTAGGTCTATTCATATAAATGAACGTTTTTTGGAAATAACTACATCAATATATAATCATATATACTATATTTTCTCTAGAATGTATTGAATGAAATTAATAAAAGACTCATCCACTTTTATTTATAATCCAATCTCAAATAAATTGTAATGAAAACCCTATCTCCCCTATACCGATTAAATAAATAACAAATTCATGGAAAAATATATTTCATTGGCAATTGGTAAAACCAATGATAATCTATGAATATTATCAAAGAACCATCTCTATAAGTGGTGAACAAAACTAAAGAATCCCAAGGGGATAAACTCATCCTGAACCCCTTTTCATATATGTTATACAACTGATCCTTCAACCACTTGATCATGTGTAAAAATTTATAAATCCTTAAGAGAAACATATAAAAAATAATAAATGAATAGACAAAATATCATAGGATATATATCACCTTCACCCAAAAGTGGACTAGGAAGATGGGTTGTGATCCCACCTAGCTATGGAAAGATATATCCTTCATAACCAACCTGAATGTCCAAATCTTCAACATAGCCATAACCATCACCCTCTACTAATTTTGATAACAAACACAAAAAATAAAAGTGATATGATATCGATACTAAACTATCCAATCCACTCTAAGGATCACATAAATTCCTCTAATATCTAGCATAATGAGATATTATCTAAATCTATAGCCACCAATAACTATTGCAGAATACTTAGATGTAGAGATTCTCTAATATAATACCCATATAGTATTTTAAAGTGAAATCAACCTATATATGTACCCTACAGATTTCCCAAATCCATCAATTAACTATGAATAATTGAATGAATGAGTTTCTCAAGTATAAAAATTATAGTAGTTAATTTAAAAGACATAAAAAATAATACATTAGATATTGGATGATCTGACATTCTAATTAGTAGGGTATGATCAATATCATAAAATTGGACTATAAAACATTTCTATCTACAAGTACATAAATTTGAATTATATTTTTTATATCCCTCTCCCAAGGTACCACACCCTTCACCATAACATTATCGGTCGGTGGACCTTTAGCTACTCATTTTTTATGGCATCTTAGATCTGGATCTAGAACCATATATCAGTCTAGCTCCAATAAATCCTATAGTCTACTGATACCTCTTAAAAAAACAATATAATTTCCACATATTACCATTGAATCAAAAATATAATGGTACTTAGGTATACTGGGGGACATATATTACCTTATTTAGTAAATATATTTCTATGTAGAGAAAAACCTTATCCAAGAGGATGAAATATATTTCCCTGATGACTTCCCTATCCATCACAACCCTAGAAAAAATAATTGATCCATAATATCCGACTACCTATGTCCCCACTACAAATATATAAATTATAAGCTATATTCTAGTAGAATCAATATGTTTTCCTTTTTCTTGCTATGATGTGGTTATGATTCACCTCCATTGAAAATATAGGTAAATTAAAGATATTTATCTAAACCAATATCAAATATATGATTCATGCTCAAAATTACTCACACCTCCTATCTTATATGTAGATATAATTTAATAAAAATACCCTTTTTTGAAATAATAATCATAGTTCATAACTACCTTTCCTCTATGATTGTGGTTCATAAATAATCCAGCAATGTGTTCCCATAATGTATGTTGGACGAAGTGTGCAATGAATCTATTATAGAAGTAACAACCAAAGAAAAATAATTGTAAGTGAGCATTATATTTTAAGAAAACTCTAATAAAATTAACATAATAATATTTTATAGATCTAAAATCCAATTTTATATGATGAATATGGATTTTGAATATAATTGGAAAAAATAATCCTAGAATGAAATTATTATATTTCCCCCCATGAAATATGCTTTTCTGAATAATGAAAACTATATTATTTAACTATTACATATTTTCTTTATAAAAATGTGTTATAATATGTTGGATTAATTAGTTATTGACTTTAAATTTAATAAAAATAAATCTAAGATCCATTATTGGTAAAAAAGTACACTTTTTAGAAAATAGGTTAAAAATAGGCCTAATTTATATAGATATCTATAAATAAAAATAATATTCATGGTGAATGATTTAAATTAAATTTATTGATAATATAAATAATTATATTATTTTAAATTAATATATTTATTATTATGAGTTATATTGTTAATATAAGATCATTTTATTTCTGAAAAGGGATTTCTTAAAAAAATGTTTTTCGACACATATCTTGGGTTAATTATTATATTGTATTTTTCAACAGCTATAAATTGTTATTTGAAAAATGGATTCCATATATTAAAAAATAATAATTAATATTAGGTGAAAAGTTTCACTTGATTTTGGGTCATAATTAATTGTAAAGATGGATATAATTAATTACAGCGATTAAGGTTAAAATGGGTTTATGGGGGGATAAAGAAAAATGTTTAGTGTCACAATTAAGATAAATAATTATAAAAGCCCATTGTTGGTTTTAATTACGCCTTATCCTTTTACCATTATAATATTAGATATTTTTAATAACATTTACATGCATGTTAGGTGATATATTTGAAATTTTTTGAAAAAATACATGTGTACCACTCACCTGAATTATAAAAGGGCACATAAGCCACACACTTCTTCACACCTCTCAGAAAATTTAGATAAAAAAATACCTAAATAATAAATACATATCCACATTTTAGAGGATATTTTATACCAAAATGGCCAACCCTAGAGCCCTTATTAAGAGATCCAATGGATGTTCTTCGAAGTAACGTTAATTCTCTTCACCAAGATCTTTATTTTTTACTACTAGTTTTAGCACCTTCAATTATGTACATAAATATAAAATATAATAAAACTAGTATTAAATTTTTTTCAATGTTATTATGGTAAGGTTATAATATTTATTGATCATATTCTTCATTAAACGAGAAAAATCCATTGCTAATGTTTACAGCAGACTACTGCCTCACGAACCGATGTAATTTTGTTCCATCACTGAAATACATTGATAATAATGATGATTGAAACAATGTAAAAGTATGATAATTATGTTATGATAATGATTCTATAAAATTCATATATCATCCACTTATATACCCTTCCTCCATTTAAGGAAATGATGATGTCACCCATGCATATGTACGACTTACCGTCTCCACGAAGCGATGCGATTCATTTTCCAGTTTAAAATTTTAGGAATGGTTTTAAACATTCATATATTGAAAAAAAATATTATTTTGATAAATTTAATCTAATTATTGATTTGATTTGACTATATCCTATTCTAAATAATCATAACTTCCATTAAAATCTTACAAAGTAAGATGAAGCAGTTGATACATGAAAAAATAGTAATAATGAAATATGTTTTAACGAAATGGTGACAAGATAATATAAAAAGATCATATATGATAATGTAAATTTTAATATAGATAATGAATAAATTAATATAATTTATAAAACCTTTATATATTATGTTAATGTATGATCAAATCATGTAAAGCATGAGATAAAGGAGTTTGGACTCAGTTTTCAATCTATTGGGAAATATTTATTATTAGGAACTGATTACTTTTTGTGAGGTAAATATTATAAAAAATTCATATATTTAACATGAATACCTATTTATTAATTATTATCAATGTTTTAATTCAATTATATTCTATCAAGGGGTAAAAAATTAACTATTACCAAAGAGTTAATAGTTTATTTCATAATCTCACTATCTTTTGGGACTGTTTTTATTTTCAGTAATGGAATCATATCATTTATCTATCACATGATCCAATAATTTTATTATTTTCCTAATATTTAAAGAGTTTCAACATTTTAATACCAAATTTTCACTTATTTTTTCCTTTATTCACACAATGAAATATTAATAAAAAAATTGATTTGATTTTTTATATAATCAGGTATATTTTTCTCCCATATTTATATATTTCCAAATTATTTTAAGGATTCATTTTGATTACACAAATTATTTATTATGAAAATTTTAATTTTTCATTTATTTTTTAAAAATAAATGGAAAAAATATTTATAATGTTTTCTAAAAGATTCATTTTTTATTTATTTTAAAAAGTGAAAAACGAATGTTTTTAACATATACAATGTTGTTGTAAATCTCCACTCCCACAACCATTTTAGGAGATTTAGGATTTTATACTTGATTTATTTATTTTATAAAGAAAAAACATTATTCAAATATTGTTTTAATATTTCACTTCTATTTTATTACCTCTCTAAAGAGAATGGTTTTTTATTTAAAAACCTATATTCCTGATGAATCTTTAGTCAACTTTAATATCTTATTAATTTTTTTGGTTCTTGTATTTTTCAAAAACAATAACCTTACAATAATCATTTTAACTTTTGTTGAACTTAAATATATATATTATTTTTTATGTTTTTTTAAATTTTTTAAGTAGTATATCATTTATAAGTATTGCGTTTTACTATTAAAGTTATTTGACTGCTAGGGGAAATGTTAATATTTTATAGTGTTTATTCTATGAAGACATATATTTATAGTGAATATTATTTTTAAATTTAATTGATCATTTAATATATAGTGAATTCATTGGACATGTTGTGATGGGTGGAGCCCGGTTATATATTACCCCTCGATGCATCGACTGTTCTTATGAGACAAATTAGATGAGAAAATTAATTGGGTATTTGGTGTATACCTACCAATCGATTAATCTATATTGGCACAAGGTCATTATGGTATATATATCATGATGTCTAAGATCATGACATCTAATATTATATATTTCCTTTATTTAATTTATTTAATTTTTATCCATTATATAATTGCATTTTTATAATCCATTGATGCAATTTTTTACTAAATTTATCGATTTAATAGATTGTGTATTTAGTAATTTACCTTTTTATATTTTTTCCATATTTTATAATGATTTATGAATCTATACATAATACTTAAGGATAATTTTTTCTCACCCTTATTTGGTTTCTTTTACCTAGGATATAATGTTGAATTATTTTAATGAGTTTCAAGGATTCTGAGAATGTTTTAGTGATATGTTTTATATCACATTACCAATGAAGAAATAATTTTATGTATCTATATAGTTATCCAAATATACTTAAATTATCTTCCCGTTAATATTTAAACCCTTCTATATATTCCAATGAAATAATGTAACAATAATCTCTGGGTTAATGGAGTCATGGTTTTTGTAGTTTTTAATATGTTATGTTTAGTGAAAATAATGGGGAATAGATTTAGGAAACAATAGAGTAGGGAACATGATCCTATAATGATGTTTAAGATATTTATATTTATATAATAAAATTTTAAATACTTGTTAGTGTAGTGATTTTGTGGTTTTTCAAATCAATATATGAATTTCTCAATACTACATGTGGATGTGGTTTGGCATAAATACATATAGAGGTAATAAACCTAAATAGAGTTCGTTTGTGTATATATCATCCCTTATTATGTTACATATTGAATGTTCCCTTATGACAAACTTGGTTTGAAACTTCATGATGAAAGTTTTGGTTAATTCAAATTTTATTTATAAATCATTTTGAAGTATTTGAAATATTTTTATGATTTAATGATATTTCCAAAGAAACCAAGTTTATGATTTAGATATTAATAATTCATAAAATTTAAATTTATGTCACATGATACACCATATTAATAATTAAACATTAATATTTATAAATCATAATGTTATGAGATAATATAGTAAATGGAATTTGTTATAAATAATTCACAAGGGAATAATGGTTTCAATACTCCAGGTCAATGTAGAAATTTACCTACTATTGTAGCTAATACATATGGAAATAGAACCTAGTATATCATTGTTATATTATCTCACCATAATCATGGTATGATAAATAAGCTTTCAAAAAATCCACAAACTTTTTTTTGATAGAGCAATTCTCTTATATTGGTTCAATTCATTCTTTAAAATACCCCATGGTTTAATAGGATGACTAATCCTATTTTATCTGAATAATGGATTAAGTATCATGGAAAGTTATTTCTAGCCTTGGGATGAGATGAAAAGGAAATGGTTATACTTGCAGAACATTTTATCAAGGTTGATGCTGATCAATGGTGGGTTTTAAACCAAAATACTTTGGAGGAAATGAAATAGAACTTCTGTAATAGAGAGATTTTAGAGAAAAATTCTTCCTAAAATATTTTCCTCATGAGAAATGAACTCAAATGAAGAGAATTTTCCAATCATTAATGTAAAAGGAAGAATAATTTGTTTTAGTTTATGATGATACCTTTTACAGACTAAGAAGGTATGGAAAAAATTAAGTAAATAATATAGAATTAAATATTTACCATTTACTTAAAGGTATTATTCAAAGTCTATAAAGGGAACTAGAGTCTAATAAATCATCACTATAATATTAAAGAGTTTTATTCACCATCAAAGCACATATTAAATTTGTTAGATCCCATATATTCTAGATTATCCAAGATAAGAGCAGGTCATCCAAACTGCAATACTAATAGAGTTATTTGAAGAAGAAGCATAAGAAAAAGATGATGAAGAAGAAATATCCATCATGTGAAAATTATAGAATGAAACATCCAAAACAATTCATGAATGCTATGATATGGTGTTACAAATGTGAAAAAACAGCCATCTAGCTGATAAATATAAGGTAAATAAAGAGGATAATTCTATTTTGGTGATTTAACTATAATGAAATGGGGAATTATTCAAACAAGGTTCCCAATCATCAATGGAATCTACCATATGAGTTCAAGGGGAGAATGATAGGATAATGTGATCACTATAGCTGGCATTGAAGATCCCAATGATGTGGTGATATGTAATTTAATTATAGCCTCAATTATATTTTATTATTTATCTGATATCTAATTATTTATTTGAATCTATATCCTAGAAATATATTATGTGTCCCATATTTTATATGAAAATTAAATATTTTCCTTGAACCAGAAGAAGTTAGTTATCATCCAAAAATACTAGTGGAAATATAACTAAAAAATATTTGTTAGGAAGTTCCCATTATGGCACACAAATGTGCCCAATTTTTAATCATTATTATTATATATATACTTACCATTTAAATAATCCTTGGTATATACTATCATTCCAAATATGATGAAAAAAAATTATTTACAATATAAGGGTATTATGATTCATGGTGATGATGTGGAAATCTGGAATGATACTTCAAAGAAAAGAGACTTTATTATCAGATTCATGATTAGATCCACCCCCAATGGAAATATTGAATGAGATTCATGGAAAAAGAAGAGAAAACACATTGTACTAATGGGAAATGTATTATTCAAATTAATGACGTACTAATTATATATTAATACATTGATATATTTCTAAAAGAATTACTTGAAAAAGCACTAGAGTATGAATTCTAGTTCTATTTTGATTTAATAAATGAAGGAAGGAATATGTCAAAAATTTCCCTACATAATAGACACAATGGAATTAATGGATTTGAAGAAATAACTAGTGCAGTTACTGATAAGTGTTTTATTCACCCTAGGGTCTCACTTTGGGGAGCCCATATTCATTTTGTTAAGAAGTAAAGTAAATATAGGAGGAGATAAATTGATTATAGGGAACCCACTGATATTACGATAAAGAAAATTATCCTCTACCAAACATTGATGAATTATTTGGTCAACACCATGGAGGTTAATATGTTTCAAAGATTGAATTTCGGTCTGGGTATCAAAACTTATGAGTAAATGAACAAGATATACTGAAGAGAACAACTGGAATAGTGCATGTATACTACAATTTTACAATAACACCATTTGGAATGACAAGTGAACCAACATTTTTTATTGATCAAATGATTATTTTTTTCAGGTAATATTATAATATTTTTTTATTCCTTGATGATATCTTACTATATTTTGGACGATATGAGGACAGTGATAATTACTTGTAGATCATTCTTGAGACGAAAAGAGGAAAAGAGTTATATTGTAAATTTATAAATTTTCAATTTTTTGTTCAGAATGATTCATTTTCTGGCCATATTGTCTTTATTTATTGAATCATAGTTGATCCCATAAACACAAAGGTATCCAAAGAATGGTATACACCAATAGACAGAACTATGGTACATAGTTTTATTGGGTTTTAAAGTTAATATTGTAGATTTTTTTCTATAAATTTCTTGATTGTATATCCCATTAACGAAGAATAAATGTAAAAGGGTTAATATCATATGGATAAAGGAATGTGGAGAATGATTCAAATAATTTAAGAGGAAATATTTGAATGCTATTATTTTAACTCTAACTTCAGGAAGTGATTATTTATTTTTTATATATAATGATTCATTAATTAATGGAATTTGATGTTTCCATATGAAAAATAATAATGTTATTTCCTAACAACCATGGGTGTTAGAGAATCATGAACAGAACTATCCAACTCATGATCTTTAGTTGAAGGTTGTAATATTTTCATTGTATATATAGAGACATTATCTCTATGGTAAAAAATGTGAGATATACATAGATCATAAGAGGTGTAAATATAAAATTTCATATAAGGAACTCAATATGAGTTAAGTGATAATTTTTTTACCTACTCATGGACTATTATTTCTCTATACACTACCTCATAGGGAAACAAATAAGGCATTAGATTTTTTGAGTAGGAAGATCAATTATTCTTGACCAAAATATAGATTAAATTGGATGCTAGGTTCATGGATCAAGTAAAAATGCATAAGTGAATTACTATGTAAGGGGTGACATTACCCCCTTTTCAAATTATTCCTAATCCATAATTACTTGAAATGATAAAAAATCTAAATCTGAAGATGAGTGTTTTAAAATAAAAAAAATTATAAATGATGGAAAATTAGAAGAGATATTTTTTGAAGATGGGAATAGGGAATATTGTTATAGATTATGTGTTATATATACATATCTGAAAAAGAAATTTTTTGATGATTCATAACTTTTATTTTTTTAATTCACCCTAGTAGCACCACGGTGTATAGGGATTATAGGGAACCTTTTTTTGGGGATAAATGAATTAGAAAATTTATGATTATATATCATGATGCTTGGTTCGTCATTGGGTGATATATGATAGAAAACATATGATATTATTCATGAAACATATATAATTCCTTTGTATAAATGGGATGAAATTACAATGTATCTTTTCATTTGACTACCAGATACTTCTAGAAATAATTATACAATAATATTTATTGTTAATCAACTAAACAATTATACACATTTACTTTAAATATGATATTATTGGTCTCTTGTTCACCTCATAAGTCTATAAATTAATGATGTTTTAAAACATAATTTTGTCTTATAATGACCCATATTATACATTGAAATTCTAGAGAAGTCATCATATGGATCTTTTTACAGTGCTTCTTTTAATTATTTCCTACTAATATCAAACTAATGTACAGTCTCAAAGAACTATTAAAACATTTGAAGGCATGTTGAGGTTACAATCTCTTTAAATTAAAGGTATACGGGATAATTATTTACCTTTAGTAGAGTTTTTATTTAATAATAGTTTCCATTAAAGTATTAATATTGCACCATGTAAGCATTATATGGAAATATATGTCATAGTCCAACTTGTTTGGATGTAATTAGTAAAAGGAAACTTATAGGACCAGAACATGTTGAGGAGACAGTGAGAAAGGTAATGAATATTCTAAATCACATTAAATCACCTCAATGTATTAAAAAGAGTTATGATGTTGACTAAATGATTTACTTATAATATCTAGTGTGCTATCAAATTTTCCTAAATGTATCTCCACAGAAGGGGTCTATAAGGGTTGGTAAGATGGGAAAAATCGATAGGTAAAAAAATACTTTGAAACTATAGAAATATTTTTATATGTGGATTAAAGATTAAACATTACCTCCAGAAAATCCAAATTACATTATGTGTTCCATACATAATGGTTAAGAAAATACATGTATGTCTCGATGAATTTGGTGACCAATGAAGAAATAGAATTGGAATATGATCTATCTTACTACGAAGAGGCCATCCATAATATTGATAGTACAGATAAACTGATAATGATTTGGACCATTAAAAAATTAATATTGCTTTTTAGAAATCATTAAATAGATAAATAAATGTGGGAATTGGATGATATACTAAAGACTACTCACCCTCATTTATTTATAAGGTAATATACATGAAAACTTCACTGATGGATTTTTTATTGGAGGGAAGAATGTAACATTCAAGACTAAATTTTTGTTAGTGAACATTAAATTTTAATAAAAATATAATATTGTGTATATTTTAATATTTCATGGCACAAAAATTATAATTTGATAGGATAAATATTAATTTATGATTCACGTGGAAAAAAACACAGAATGAAAATTTTAAAATTTCCATTAGAAATAATATTTTATAAATAATTAAAAATGTAATATTTAAATATTAATCAATTATTTAATATTTTTTAATAATATTTAGAATTATAAATTTATTCTGAATTAGTTTTATAAAAACAAGGATAATATATTTTGAGGGTAAGAAGGGATAATTTTCAGAAAACTATTTTTTATAAATGGAATAATGAAATTCCATTTTAATTATTTAAAATAAGATTTTTTTAATGATATAATTTTTTTATAGATTATATATCTAAATATATAAATTAAAATCCACATATTGATGATTACTAGTCATATGTTTAATATAAGATCATCTTATTCTTTCAAAATACGTTCCACAGAAAAACATTTTTTGACATGTTTCATGAGATGGTTTCAAAATTATAGTCTAGTACTAATATGAATTGAATTTTAAAAAAATGATTCCATATTTGGAATCATAATAATTAATATTTTTTAATTACGTCAAATTATTTTTGGTTCTAATGAGTAGTAAAAAACATTAAAAACTAATTATAAGAGTTAAGGTTAAAACATATTTGGTAGAGTTTAATATAAAAGAAAATAGTAAAAATGGCCATAAATGTTTCTATAAACCATTTGGATAGTTGGTTTAGAACTTATACTTTACACATTCTATTTAAAGCCATTATTTATCAATATTCCCTTGGAAAAAGATATTACATTGTTGAGAACCTTTTAAAAACTTTAAGTGTTCCATTCACCGCAATTAAAAATGTGAAACCCCCAAACATATTAAAATATATAAAGTAATTTAGCTCATAAAGACCCCGAATAAATATCTACCCAAAATACTTACATATATTTAAGATATTTTCATTTTCGTAAAAGACCAAACCTAGTTAAATTAATAAGAGATCCAAAGGAGTTTCTTCAAAGCATGGGTAAGTGTCTTCACTAAGCTCTTTATTTTTTTACATCTTCATTTAACATATTAAATTATATATTATAAAAACAAAAAATGTTAAAATATTAAATAAAAAATAATAAAATTTTATTATGATGTTGAAATAATATTTATCCATATCCTTCTCTATAAAATGGGAAACAAAACCGTCACTCATGTGTATGTTGGAATGCCACCTCGCGAACTTAGATAATTTTTTCCACAATTCACTCACATGGACTGACATAAAAATGAAAATAATGGATACATATCAAAATTATGAATTAATATTAACTTTTTAAAATTAATATATCATCCACTTCTTTAATATTCTACACATTATGGAGATGATAAATTTGATTCTGAGTATTTATTACCTAACGTATCCACAAAGCGATGTGATTCAATTTCCATTTTCAAATTTTATATATGAATAGAAAAATTTATCTAATGAGAAAATATTATATTTATAAAATTAATATAATGAAATATATGAGGTTACCATATCATATTATCTATAATCCTAACTTCCATGAAAACATTCATAAGAAAATGATGCACTTAACACTCATAAAGAATATTATAATGAAATAATAATAATTAAAAGTTGGTAAGATGATTTTAATTGACTATATATGATATTATAAATTTGAATATGGTTTTCATATAAATTAATATCATATTTAAAACCACTATATAGGAGGTTAATGACATTTTAAATGAAGTAAAATGTGAGGTAATTGATTTTTTTTTTCAATTTCCAATCCATTAGTATATAATTTTTATTATGCACATTTTGACATTTAGGAGGTGTAAATGCTTACCCTATGGTATATTAAACATGAATACCTATATATTAATGATTAATAAAGTTTACAATCATGTTTACTCTTTGAAGGGGATTCAAATAAAATTTTATCAAATATGTAAGAATTTATTTCATAATATCACTTTTTATTAGGATTTATTATGTTTTAATTGAAGTAATATTACCATTAACCCTTCATAAGATCAAATAAGTTTCTTATCATATGGATATTTATGTAAATTCCATATTTTATTAATCTATTTCCTCTCATTGGAACTTTAGTCAAGAAAATAATTATTTAGAATAAAAAATGATTTTATTCCCTGTTTAGTCAGGTATATTGGTCATCCATAACCATGTTTTTCAAAATTGTTTTACAGGAGTCATTTTTATTGAAAAATTATTCATTAAGGATATTTTATGTTATTATTGAATTTATTAAAATGTATTAAATGAAAAATAATTTTTTATAAAGTTCACATTAAACCTTCATTACAAAAGTCAAAGGAAATATTTTTAATGTATACGCTATTAACATGCTTCCCCACCACTATAACTATTTTACAAGATTTAAATTATTATATATATTTATAGTTGTTTCATAATAAAAACTTAGTAATGAATTCTTATTTTAATATTTGACTTCAATTTTAATTATTTCTTCAAAATACATGATTTTATTTCAAAACATATTTTCCCTAGAAATATATTGTTAAATGAAGCATTAAATTTATTATGATCATTTCACATTACATTTATGTTATGTATCCATATTATTTTTCATGGATATAATTATTACTTAATCTTTATATCATTTTTTCATATGTTTTTTTACTATTAATCTTATTTGATTGAATTGAGAAATATTTATATTTATTCTCTTTATTCAATATATTCAATTATTGATAAGTAATATTGTTTATAAATTTAAACGATACTTAAATATAGAGTAATCCATTGTTCATGTAGTGATAGGTGAGGCCAAGTTTTAGACAACCCATTGATTCATCGACAGGTCTCATAAGACAAATAAATTGGTCAAATTGAATAGTTTATTAGGGTATACTCACCAATCAATTAAAAATTTCTAGTACAATGTTTTGATGATATAGATATCATGATATTTGATATCATGATATCCAATATTAAGAATTTCCTTTATCGAGAATTAAATTATTATTTTTCATGTGATTATTACATTGATTTTATCCATGAATTAATTTTTTCTAAATTTATTGATAAAATGGTTTGGGTTTTCAGTTATTTACCTTTCCATATTATTTTTTCCTTATTTAATCAATATAGACTTCAATATACGTTATCCTTGCTATGTTTTTGAGAAAACAATTATTTATTTTCTTTCCCAATGATATAAAGATGATTTATTTGAATGAGTTTCATGGATGTTGATAATTATCTTATATTATATTATATATTTTATTCCCAATGTAGGAGGGGTGTCATGTATCTTTCTAGTTTTCCAAGACTACAAAACTGATTGGTCGTTAGAGATCAAATATATACCAATATAATAAATTACACACTAACTATGGGTTACTAGATTTGTGGTTGTCACACTAGAATTTGTTCTATGATAACCCAATATAAATAGTTTTCTTATACCTAAATATCTTACCAGCACTTCACAGGTCTGTAGAACTCATAAAACGCTATCTTTAAACTCATATCTAGGGGAATCAATTGTTTATTGGATATTGTTTGAATAGACTATTTCTAGTGCTTAGCTACCTATGAGACAATCTCACCCATGAAAAAGAATTGGTGTTATATTTTAAAATCTTTGTTAAGATTTAGAATTCGAGCCACACCATAAAGACTCTCTATCTCCATCAATTATACAACCTATAAAATAATCTCATAAATATGGTCATCCAAAATATTGCCATGTAAAATGAGATGAATTGCTCTAACTATTAGAGTATAATACTCATCCTTTCACTCTTATATCCTTATTTGACACAATTCTGGAGGCATACCTATATAATTAAAATCTCACACATCAAAATAGGTTTCTATAATAGTCATGATATCCCAATTTAGGGAAGGTAGACAACACATAGTGTTATGCTTCCCTATACATCCCATGTCATTTTTTCTCACTAATCAGGATCTTTGTCTATCCCCAGTAACCTATAATAACAGTAATAACCATACATATATTAGATAAAAAACAATCCTTTTTATTATTCCTTCAATATGAGTTTCATAATTACGGCTTGGTTAAATGAAATATTTCTTAAATGTTACAGAGGAACACACCTTAACGGTTTTAAAGGACAATTAATTATAGTGGCGCCATATGGTAAACATGGTATGTAACCATTTATAAAATCATTTTTCACTATTTATTGAAATAGTTATATACTATTCCACCATCATATTATATAGGAAAACACCATATATGATATTTTAGACACACTAAATAACGAACCATGATATCATAACCCAGTTAAATGACTATAAAAAATAAGAAACATAACATTTTAATCCTAAATTCCTTATATGGTGCATGAAAACATACCCCCTTATTACCTTTATAAAAAGAGATAAAATCAAATAAATCATAAATCCATGATCATGTGCATCACATTATGTGAAATATGTAAACTATAAAATAAAAAACCAAGAATAAAAGTCTCACCATGGGTAACTTTAACTTGCCTCATAGATAGGTAAGCGACTCCCTAGAAAATGATTAATGGCCATGTTTAGAAAACTTCATAACAACTATCTTACTTTACTAGGTAATAAGATAGAATATGAACAAGGATTTGATATCACTTTATGGAATTATGAACTAAGGCCACAAACCACTACCATGAAAAATGTGTTTCTGGACTTTCCGGATTCCACCCCATATGCAAGAGGATATTGAAAATAATTTACATGATCGAGTTATACTATGGGGGATACTATACCCTCATATGATAGGAATTAATAACATCTATAATAATGTAAAAAAAATCCTACTTGATAAATATTGGAACAAATATCTCAAACAAATTCAATAATTATTACATGAAATCCTTCTATGTTATAATAACTATTGCACATGATATAAAATTCATTCCGATCCTAGTAAAATTTCCCCATGAAGAAATAATATATGTCAAAAAATTTAAAAAAATATTCCAAATAAAAAACTAAGAACAACAGAAAAACCGATCTTGATCATTGTCTTAGTACCATCCTCTATGCTCTATTTTATGTAAAATGATCATCAATTGATCATATATCTAGTACATTTATCCTATGCAATAACTATTATTCCTACTTAAGTACACACAGTATCCTGATCAGGATTTTAGTACATCTCATTAGGCCTCCACCATAAGTGTTCCAAAATGTATTCAACCTAAATTAGAATTTCAAGCAGACATGGTCAATAAATAAAATATGAAATAATTAATACAATAATATTAATCCACTAGTTCTAAGATGAAAACTAGGATCATACTTAACTACTTCGTTCAGTGCTGAATCTATTCGATAATATTACCTAAACACCCGGGGGAATCAACACCTTTCACTAGAACCATGAAAATGTAACCTATGGAAACCAAAATCCTCCTTAGAACCATGAATTATCACATGGGGGGAAACAAGATCCAAAAACTATGAAGTATTAACTAGGCTAACCACCACCAACTCGAGTACCATAATGTGTCACCTCAATAAACCACCTGCCACCCTATAATCATGAAGTACTATACGGGGGAGCCAACTCCAACCCTAGAATGATGATATTATCACCTATATGCATAACCTAACACCTTATAACCATTATTTATCACTTAGGGGAACTACCACCCTCTATAAAACTAAGAGAGTGCCTCCTGAGGGAACCAAATCCTACCCTAGAACCAAGAGTGTCACCTGGAGAAACCATGTCAATATCCATAACTATTATTTTATATAGAGTAAAAATTTAACATATCATTACATTCCACATTATTATGAGCTCAAAAACTAACAAGAAATGCCATGTGATTTTAGTTATCATCCTAGGATCAACCTGGGATATTTAAATTTACTGAATATGTCAAAATTATGTCTAAATTACTTGTTAGGTCACCTCTATAATTTTCCATTTAGTTTATTGGTAGGACACACCTTACATGGTGTACAATGATTGGATCTACCCATTACCCTTGGAAAATCCTAGTCAATTAAAATATTTTTTACATTAATGTGAGAAAATGTTTTAATTATTTAATTACTAGGATAACCACACATTAGGTTGGTGTATAAATATATCACATGCACTCGAAAAATTAGCAAGTCTATATATAAGACACTCTCATCCAACACCATTGGCCCACTTTAATCAATCATTCCTAACATATATAAAAGCACCAAAGAATTTATCCTTTGATTAAAAAAATTATATCAAATATATCTTTGAAAAAAGATACTTCATAACATCATTTTAAACCCGGTTTATTCTTGTTCCACTGGAATATTAGGGAAACCATCACTACAAGATCAATGTTTCTAATTTTCATGATTTGAAAACTCATATATATTTTAGGATGAATATAAACTATAACAGTGAGTATATTTTTATATCTTTATCTATGTATTCTATGAATCTATTAATGAAATATGATATGAAATATTAAAAACTAGTTTCAACACCAATCATTATTGGAAATTAAATTTTAAATAATGACGATAAACAATCCATTATTCTAAAATTATTAAAAATAAATATTATATGATTATTTTATTTAATTATATATATCCCTAAAATAATATATATAATATGTTTCTTAGAATTGTATCAATATAATATATTGGATGATCATATTGATATTATAAAAATAAAGAACCTAAAGAATATTGATAAGGTTTTTTATATTTGTTTATGAGGAAATGTAAGAAATTTTAATTCATTTGGAATTTTTTTTTTCAATTAGATAATACTAATAAACGGTCAAGGCTATAAAAACCCATTATGTTATATGTATTTTATTTGAAATTAATTTTTTAGTATTCGATAGTTTTCCTTAAAAGAAACCCTGAGTTTATATAAACCACAACCCACTAAAACAAAGCTGTTAAATTGGATGTAATGAATAATAATAATAATTTTTTTAAAAATAGTAATAATTTTTTTAATAATGTAATTTCTTGACAGTTTCATAATGAATATTTATTTAGTTTTCTAAGAAGCAATTTGGTTCTTAAAACTTTTTTTCTCTAAAAAATGGTTTTATTATCATTTTTAGATAAGAATGTAATAATTATGTTGTCCGATTGTTTACAAATTTTATTTTATGAGATGAATATCATTTCTCAAATCATCATGTAAATATTTTCTCTATACTAATTGTAAATATTTATCTAAAAAGATTTATTTTTTATTGAATAGTAAAAAATACTGATTTTCGAAGAATGTGTCATTTATTTTTAAATAAAATTACAATTATTTTTTAATTTTGATCATAAAGTGACATAATTATACTTTGATTAAAAATATTAAAATTTATTACATATTAATCATCATAATACATTATTTTTTATAAGTTGCTTATTGGGATTAAAACAACATTTTTTAAATAATGTTTTTTCAGAAAGCAATGTGTATTTATCATAATAAATTAATTTAATATATATTTATTAATTATTTTAGTTGTATGTAAATATTATATATTATGTATAATATTTTTAAATTTATTTTATTTTTTAAATAATAATGTATTGGAATTAATGTATGAATTACACTTAAAAATTCAAATTTTCATAAAATGAGTATTCATTATAGTTTATGTACATAATTAAATTTATATTATAATAGTTATTGAAATTTAATTTAGTAAACTGAATTTTTCCTTTGGAATCATCATATATAATATAATTCAATGGGTCTCTCTTATTTTTTTGGTCATGGTGAATAAAAGAATTTTTAAACATTTGTCACCACATTATTGGTCAAAAAGGGTTTATTAGGGTGTTAAACCATCATATATGTGTAGTATTTTCACCAATAAATGTAAAATTAGTATTGGTTAAAGATAATCCATCCCTATCATATCCTACCTTGAAATTAGTATCCATTTATTTCCAAATTAACATGAAATTAGCCTTAAATCATTTAAATATGTTTAGAAATTCCATGTCTGTCTCACCCCTAACTTATACAAGGGAACCTCTTCACCTATATTGTTTATTCCATTTGATCCTTATAACAAGGAATGTCCACAATAAAAATCCTTCAATTAATCCTTACATTCATCATAGAGATATTTATATTCTCATAAGAAAAATCCTTCAATCCTTAATGAGTAATCTAAAGGAGGACCCTTGAAGAATTGTAGGTAAGAGCATGTATGCGGCATGATAGACATCATGTAATTGTATTATATTAAAATCTCATTTTAGAGCGATTTTTATACTTAAATTTTATGATTATTAATTTTTACGATCTATCTCTTCCAAATCCTATGTAATTTCTTCTCTGTTTATTTCTTTAGATTTAATTTTTCCATTCATAATCCACCTTTTAAATACTCAAGGGACTAAAAGAATGTTTTTCATTAAGTTTAACCATGCATTTCCCTTCAATTAGAAATATTTTATTCGATATTCATATTTTATATAAAATGATTTCATGAATTGTTTTACAATTCTCAAACATTATTTAACATCATTCTCACTATATATTAATTTTCTTACGATGGTTTAAAAGGATCTTATATTTTATCTTCTCGAATTTTAATTTTGAATTTTTATATAAAATGGGAATTTTTTTTGGTTTTAACATACACCACATGAAAATATTTCAATACAATCTTGAATAATTTATTATTTAAAAATTTCTTTACATGTTTCCTTTGTTTTCATAGAAAATTATGTCTTTAATATTTTGGGAACAATTAAATTATAAATATGTGTTTTCATATAAATAGATTATTTTACTCTTTATATATTATAATGATATTTTCATAATATTTAATTCTATAACAACATCTTTTTATGCTTCTTATTTTTTAATGGGGAGATTATCCATTGTTACCATATTTATTCTTTCTTGGTATGTTTTATGATTTTTAGGATGAAATATTTATGAAACATGTATTGTTTCCATATAAAATTATTTGATGATATAATAAATGTTTTATAATCTTATGGAACACATATTTATGGTTTTGATTATGTGAACAGTGTGCCCATAATTATATATCCCTCAAATTCATTGGGTGAAAAGGATATCTCATGAAATAAAAAGGAATCAAATGAGGAGTGAACCCTGTTTAGTAAGGGACTATTTACAAAATGAGAGACTTTAGAGTGAACCATAACTAAGGAAGGACAGAACAAGGAGTGAACCCAATCCAATATGATTGTTTTGTAAATGATCCTTAACTAAAGAAATTATTTTTTATTATAATATAAATTTGAAAAAATTATTTGTTATTCTTATGACAGGTTGTTCATGGTTCTTGATTGGTTATTTATGATCTCATACTCTTATTTATTATGTATTATTATTTATTAACCATTAGGTTATGTCTTATGATTGTGTTATATTAATTGATGGGTATGATTTTATAATGTCTAGATTATTTTCTCATATCATTATGTTTATATCATTCTCATTTATGACCATTAATTGATATATTATTCTTACCCTTAATGGGAATTCAGGCTCACCCTTTTTTATATTTCACTTCTATAGGTTACAGAGGAAGGTTTTATGTTTGTTATGGATATGAAGGGTTCTATTTGTAATGTAATAAATGGTAAAATATGTAGATAATTTATGTACCTATTTTTTACATTTTTATTTTTCCAATGTAACTAAACCTATAAGGTCCATAAGTATGAATTATTGTAAAATTCATTTAATATTACTATAAAATGATGTAATATTTATGTATGAAAAGTATTAGTTTTTATATTTGGTATTAGAGGCATGTTATTGTTACTTTTGGAAACTAGGATAAGAAAATATTAGTGAGAAACATTATTATTAGCCTAACAATTGGAGAAAATATTAATTTTTGGTGAATAATAAATGTGTTTTCATTAGTAAAATGCATCATTATATGGATTATACAAGTGGAAGTGGTTTTGGAACATATGAATGAAGGGGTAATAACCCCAAAATAATTTGGTTTAGTATATTCCATCTGTCACTATGGTGCATGGTTAATTGGAATGTACTGTTCACCTAGTTTGACACACCCCTCGAATATGATTAGGTCAATTCAAATTTACATTAATATAAATTAAGAAATATTTGAATATATAATGACCATGGATAAACTTACTTAATTCTTTGATGTCATAGATTGAAAAAACGTGTAATGATTTAGATATCCTATTATTGATTTTCAAGAATATTTAATTTCCCACCTAGATTATTTATTCTCATAGTATTTTATTTATTTTAGTCACTTGATATATCTAGAAGGAACCTTTTTAATAATGAATTTGATTGATAGTGAAATTCTTATCCCCCTAAAAAATCATTTTTATGGGATTTGGAATTAAAAATATTGTCACCATGCTTATAAGGATTTCTCAAACCCTAAATAATATTAAGGTTACAAATGTTCAATGGAAGGAAAAAATAATTTTGATTCCTTCACATTGATACATTCATATTAATTTAGTGGTTCCACCAATCCAGTGATTGCTGAGTAATACATCAATCCAACTTAAAATATATCACCTATTATCCAGTTATTATAAGAAGAAATGTTTATCTTATATTATTATCCTTTGGAAGGGGAAGAAGATCAACATTGGTATCTCACAAATAATATAAGGGAACATGATGAAATTAAATAATTATAGAGTAACGAGTTTAGGAAATAATTTCTCAACATGTACTTTCCTATTATTCTTCGTATGAAGATGGAGAAGGATTTCCTTAAGCTTAATTAGATGGATTATTAATCTACTGGTAAACATGTGGAAAATTCTACAAGCCCTGTGAGATATTCTTTTATTATTATCATTGAACTAAGAAGTATGATTGAATAATTATTCAGTTTCATAAAACCTATTCTCTGAAGGTATTTAACCATAACATACTTCAGTATCAATGATATAATCACTCTATGTGCTATCAAGGTTGAAATGGATATTGGATTCACCCATAAATCTCATGGTATTTTTAAGAAAATAATGATGGAATTTTAATGAAATTATAATGAGAAAAAAATAGGTAGGAGAATTTAAATTTTTCTATATTCTAAAGGTGAGTAAATATATATTGAGGAGAAAATATTAATGGGAATGGTAATTTTTAAATGTATAAAACAAGTCCATTAGGTAATGGAATAACGATGTAATGGGATGAAGTTATCTTTTGATGTAAATTAGAATGAATTTAAACATAATGCACCATCCTCACCCAAATTCTACAATTTCAAGGAGTATGGACATTATTCTAACTATTTTTTTTAATATGATGGTCAATTATAGTGATTAACATCGATAAAATATTAATCTGAGAGGCAAAGTGAAATCTCAGGGGATCACTATTGTTGACTTGGGGTTATGATAACAATGTGATGAAAGGTATATTTACTATCTACTCTATAAATGATAATATGTTATTTTTTATATTTCTACCTAAAATTTTATATATTTTAATATTTATAAGAGTATATCAATACCACCTCAATAACAATATATTGAAATAAAAGAAAAATCATCTAATGGTATGATAATATAATCTAGTATATGAATTTTACCCAATTGAAATTTGTGGGAACTTTATTTAAGAAAACATTGTAATTATTCCTCTAGTTCAACTTGATGTGATTTTGGTCATGGATTGGATTTATATATATAGATCCCATATTAAGTTTTGAGGAAGGAAAGCTGTATGTGATATTATGAAACAATCATTTACTATATAAGGATGAGTTGATAGTTTTAAATATCCAATATAATTTACATCTATTTCATGGATATTTATTCATATTAGTGTATGATATTTATCTCATATGGTTAAAGAGAAACTCAAAATCGATGACATACCTATTGTACAAGAGTCTGTTGATGTATTTATTAAAGAGTTTAGTAGTTTTATCCTAAATCTTGGTGTTGAGTTTTTTATTTTAATAAAACTCCATGATAAAACTATTTGATGGAATATATATAGAATAGACCTGATTTAGTTACAGAAATTAAATAAGAAACTATAAAAAAATCAATAAAAGGGAATGATTTGGATAAGTGCATCACCATGGGGAACATTTATACTTTTTTATGAATAAAAATGGATTAATGTGACTCTACATTGCTTATTAGTAAATTAAAAATATAAAGATCAAGAATAAGAATCCACTACCTTATAATGATTATTTTTCTGATCAATTATACAGATCTTAATATTTTTCCAAGATTGTTCATTCATCTTGAAATAATTACTTTAGGGTTAAAGGTGAAGACATAACAAAGACAACCATATGTTTGATGTATGGACATAATGAATTTATATTCATGAAATTTGGTTTTACTAATACCCTTTAAATATTCATGTATTTAATAATTGAGACTTTATAGATTTCCTTGATCATTTTATGGTAGAAATTATAGATAGTACTCTAATACATTCTAACATAAAGGGAGAACATGAATATTAATTAATAATTTTATTAAACTCACTGAGGATAATATATATGAAATGTGTACCATGTGTGATTTTTGTCAATATAAATTTTCATTTTTTTTGTTATATAATCTCAAGAAAGGGTATATCGTTAGATCCATAATAAATATAAGTTGTTAAAAATTAGACCATAGCAACCACTCTGAATAATAACTACATTTTTTTAGATTGTATAGAAATATTAGGAATATTTTGAAAAATTTCTCTCAACCGTCTAATACAACCAGCATGTTTACTCGGAATGGATTTATGTCCCATTGGACTGATGAAATAAATTTCGATAAAGTAAATATAATTTTTGTTAGTTCACCTATGATCAAATATCCATACAGTGGATAAGGGTTTATGATTTACAATGATTCATAAAATATGGCTATAGGTTGTGTTATTATACATAATTATGTGGTGATAGCATATGCCTCAAACTAATTGAGGGTTTATGAGAAAAATTACCTGGTAAAATTTTTGGAGAAATAATTTTACCTTTTTCAATATATTCCTAGATTAATTATCTTTATAAATACATTTTTGGATATATATACTGATCCTAAAAGTTTAAAATATATATTCACCTTAAAATGGTTGAATATTCTCCAAATAATGTGGTTGAGATTGATTTATGATTTTGAAAACTCAATACAATTCCATAATGGGAAACTAGACAATGTGGATGATGTATTGAGTTATACCAATTATGCTATATTTTCTATGATAGGGATCATAAAAGATCAAATATTTATGTATTTTCAAGGGAAGAATGATTACATAATTATTTTGGTGGAGAAATCAAATCATTCACAAAATAGTTTTCAACTATTTATCTATATAATAATAAAAGAGACACATAAAGAAGATGTGGAGTTATAAATGAATTTGAGAAATGTTAATGAGTTCAACCTTGATTGTGATGAAATTATAAAGTTTAGAAATAATGTTTATATCCCCGCAATAATATACCTAAATAAGGAATTATTTTATGAATATCATAACTCATCATTCTCTATTCATCCTATAATTACTATGATGCATAGAGATATGAATAATTTTTTTGGTTTGAAAACATGAATAAATATAATGAAGAATATATATCTTAATGAATGGAATGTCAAAAAAACAATACCAGGAGGTAAAATTAATAGCTTATTTTATTACATTTCCCTACACAAGGATGGAAATGATAAAATATCACCATGGATTTATTCATTGGACCGAAAAAATATAAAGCTTATAAAGATATTTGTGTTTTTGTTAATTTCTATACGAAGTTATAATTTTTCATTAATATTATAAAATGGTTATATTTTTATCTTCCCTAAAATATATATATTTATAAATTGGTATAGTTTTATATGATACCACATTATCTTTTATCTGATTGGGATCCCTGGTTTACTATGATGTTCTAGAGAAGTATTTAGTATGATCTAGATATAAAGCTGTGTTTTATAACTAATTATCATCATCTGAAGGATGGATAGTTTAATAGGGATAATCAAACCCTATAGGATGTGTTGTGAAGATATTATTTATATTACATAGGTTGTTGGGGTAAACACCATAATCTAGTTTAGTTTTTTACAATAATTTCTTTCACTTGATCAATCATATGGATCCTTATGATGACCTATATCGAATGAAGTGTAAAAATATGATGCACTAGGATGAATTTGGGGAACTAAATCTATTAGAACCCAAGAAATATATAGAAATGATATATAAGTTTATATCCATTATACAACAAATTATGGTATCATTTATTTTACATAAGAGTTATTCTTATAATCATTAATGAGGTATGAAATTCAATGTTGGTTGAATTATTTTCCTGGGAAATTATACATAGAATCTTTTTATGAAATTATGAAATAAATAAACATTAAGCCAATGTTTTATTATTATATTTGATATTTATGATTGATTAGGTACTATATTTTATCACATGGAACTCCCACCAAACTAATCTCAGGTTCACAATGTGTTCTATTTATCTCTCTTGAGGAAGTATAAACCAAATCCTTCACATATAATAAAATCAGATGTTATGCCATTGGATAATGGTAATTCCTTATTAGAAAAAACTATATAAATCATGAATATAGAGATAAATTTATAAATAAAAGTACCACTCACCCAGTCAAAGTTATTAAGTGGAATCAGAAATTTGAGGATGCTACATAAGAACCTCTACATGTTATGAATGAGAGACATACTAACTTTTTAATTCCTTAGTGATGGTATTTCAAAGGATAAATTCATATTAAAGTGTTTATAGTGTAACCCCCAAGATTTTATATATATTTTAATTGAATTTAAACATGAATTATTCGATAACTTTCCTAACATGTAGCTACAAGTCTTTATGAACCACAAACCATTATAACCTCGGTGCTAAATTCATATTTATAAAGAGTAATAACCAATTTATAAAATCTATATATAAAGGTTTTTAGTAATTCAAATTTATTGGTTAATATATAAAAAATAAGTACTCAATTTTTAGAAAATTAATTTTACCGTTCCAAAATATATTTTATTCAAAAAATTGATTTTTGTCAATTTTTTGCATAAAAAAATAATACTTAATTTGTTACATTTTTAGAAATTTTATTTTAGGAAATTAAATTTATTTTTTAATTATATTTTTAATTTTATCTAAGGGTGAACTTTTAGCATTTTTCTAAAAATTTTAATTTTTCAGTGAATAGTGAAAAATAACGATTTTTGTAAATATTTTTTTTATTTTCAATTGAATATCCCATTATAATTTTTATTTGATTATAAATTTATAGAGTACTTATTTTAATAGAAATAATAAAATTTATTACATATAAATCATCATTAAACTTGATTTTTTTGTAAAAAAGAATTTGGTGTTAAAAACACATTTTCTTAAAAACAATTTTAAGTAAGTGACATGTTTTTATCTTAATAAACTATTTTAATCTAAAATAATTAATGGAATTAATGATATTTATATATTATATAGAATATATAATAATTTAACATTAATTTTAATGTTTTTACAAATCATAAAATGGATATAAAATACATTTTACAGTTAAAAATTCTTTTTTCCAAATGGATTTTCATTGCGGGTTTCACAATTAAGTAAAACTAAATTCTGCCACTTATATAAATTTAATTTTTGAAAATGGATTCCATATTTCAAATATGAATAGTTAATATAATTTATTAATACCAAATAATTTTTTTTCTAATAGTGAATATAAGAAATAGCATGGTTTTGTTACCATGGTTAAGGTTAAAACATGTTTATATGGGGGTTTAAACCATGAGATAAGGATTTTATTGCCCACCAAAACTATAAAATTTGTACTGTTTAAGTTTATTTAAACCATATATTATCAAAAAAATTATTAACCATACATTTGGAGAGCATTTCCCATGATAGTAACCTTAAATCACTGGTATCTATTTATAAATTCCATGTGTGTCCCACCGTTACATATAAATGGGAACCTCATCTATTCCCTTATTCGCACCATTTGAACCATCCAGATAAAAAAAGACCTACAAATAACCCTCATAAAATCCTTCATGTAATCTAATATCTTATAGTTGTATCTTTAGGGTAATCTGTCATGTCTTAAAGAGTATGTAAAAGAATATATCTTGAAGAAGAGGAGGTTTGAGTGTTTAGGAATCCAGATGAACATGAGGTAAAGGTTTTATGCTAAATTTTCATTTTAATCAGGATTTTTTGTGATTAAATTTTATGACAATTAAATTTTATGATATATATATATATATATCTCTAATCAGAAATCTTTTCTTCTCCCATGGTTATTTATGAAGATTTAATTTTCCCATTCATTTTCTTCTCATTAAGTACTCAAGATACCCAATAAATATTTTTATGGAAAGATAGACTTGTTTTTACCTTCTCTCAAGAATATTTTCACCATGATCACATAACCATTAAAATGTGTTCAGGATTTTATTACTCTTATGAAATTATTATTTATTTTCAATTTCACTGTATGTTACTTTCCTTACCACAATTTAAAAGGAACCTTATTAATTTTCAGAAAGCATGGAAGTTTGTAATTGTTTTCCCAAAATATGAAATGATTTTTTTCTGTTTTACCATACACCTCCTTAATGGATTTCCCACCATCATTAATACTATATTATTTAAATATACCTTTATAAGTTTAATTTTTTAAAATAATTTTTTTTCTATAATATTTTTGAAACTATTAGATTCAACATAACTATTTTAAAATATAAATGGTATATTCCATAAGAAATATTCAAGTGATTATTTATAGGAATTTTAATATATAAAAACATCCCTCTATGTTTATTATGAATTATTGTGGATACAATTCCATGATAGAATATTTATTTTTTATCTATATAGTTTATGATTGGAATGCTGAAATGTTTATGATACCAGTATTCTTTATATGGGTTATGATTTAATGATATGATGAATGTTTTATAATCTTGTGGAAGACATGTTAATAGTTTTTATTATGTCATGAGTGGGTGAAAAATTATATACCCTTCCAATGAATTGGACAATAAATGATTTCTCATGACATAACAAGCGCAAAAATGGGGAGTGAACATATATTTTAAGGAAAATTGTCGAATAAGTTATCATTGAGTGTGAACCATCACTAAGGAATGATGGAATGGAGAGTCAACCCAATTAATTATGATTGTATTGGGAGTGATAAATGAATACATAAATAATTTTCTATGATAAGGTGCATCCCATGAACACATAACTTATTTTTATAATTTGTTTTCATGTCTCATTATTGGTTTTTAATGATTTTCCACTCAGGTATTATTTGTTTTAACTGACAAAACATTATTCCAAGTTTCAATATTATTATATATGACTTGATGTGTATGATTTTTTTAATTATTAGATCACATTCTTATGTTGTTTTTCTTATGTTATTCTCACTTATGAACATTTTTTGATATCCCCTATTTCCACTATTTTTGAGAATTTGATATCACCCTTCTTTTATTTTTCACACTCATGTTATAGAGAATGGTTTTATATTTTTTAAGTTTATGAGGGGTTCTCGTTGTGAAGAACTAAATGGAAAATGATATAAATATTATTTATTCCATTTATATATGTATCTAGGTTTCCAAATACCTTAAACTATTATGGTTCCCAGTTTTGAATTATTGTTAAATTTATTTAATATTAATCTAAAATGATGTAACATTTTTATATGAAAAGTACTCTTTAAAAAAAAATTGTCTATATGATATTCATAATTTGAATGGTTAAACTATTAGTATAATAATTAATAATAAATTTCATTGCTCACATTCTAATGAGTTAACGTTTTGTATGATTGGGTTGAATTTTAGAAACCACATATAAGTAAAAATGGTTGAAATATAAAAATGAATTTGAATTTTTGAAGTTATCATATGTTCAATTAGTGGGATTATAATAATGAATTGTAAATTTCAAAGAACAAATAATATTTATTTAATCCCATTTAATATTTATAGATGGTTTAAATAATTATATATGATTGAAATGAATTTCAAGAATCTCACATGTTTTTGAATTGAATCTATACTTATGTAATCTAAATTCTATGTGATAATTATTTATTATAAATCTAAAAAAAATTATAACATTTTTCTATATTGGTTTTATGAGAACTTTTTTTAAAAATATATAATTTTTTTACATGAATATTGAATAAGATTTAATAAAATTTAAACATGAAGGATTTATACTATATAATGTATTTTTAGAAAGGAATTGAGTGGAATATTTATTGGAAATTCTAGTTTACAAATTTTGTACGGTATCTAAAATAGAATGCTTCAAACTATCCATTGGAATATTTCTTCATGGATTTAAAAAAATAGAGAAGAATGAAAAATAGACAGAGAGATATGGGATAATGGTGAAAAAGTAATACTTAACATTTTTTTGATAATTTTATTGAGGGAAAAGATGGAGCATATTCATTCTAAAAAATTTAATATCTTATGAGAGGTTTTTTATTGAGAATTTATTTTGTGAAAATTAATATGAAGAACTATTTTTTCATGAGTTAAAATGTTCTCATAGAATTCCATTTTTATATTGATGATTAGGAATTGTGATATTATGTGAGGATCATTAAGACATTTTTAACAAATTATCAATATTTGAGGGATATTATATAAATTATGTTTGAAAAAAAATATTGGGAACATTTCCATTTATTATGGATGATTTTTTTCACTATTATTAAACTTTTTATATATAAATGGATATCCTTAGATTCATATTTCATTAAACATAAAAAGGATGTTGTTCACCACATTGTAAGAGAACCTTATATAATTCTTATATGGTTTTCATTCATACTTTTTCCCCATATAGGTGGGATGAGTTTTAATTTTGAGAGTATTTAGAATATAATTTTTCTCAGTAGTTGATTTCAATGATAAATTATAAAAAACATTAAAAATAGTTAAATACCTCTTCTTAGTGTTCTTTTAAATTCTTCTTGAAAACAAAAAGTTGTACTAAATGAAACCATATTACCAAAAATAGATCTACAAGAGAATGATTTTTATAGTGTTTTACATATAATTTTTATACTTATTTTACATAGATTATATAATAAATAATAATTATATTCAATTTATAGGAGTACCATATTTTAATGCGAAGGAATGTAATAGATGGATTAGTAATTTGGTTCATAAAGTGCCCAACAGATCATACAGTAACAATGAGAGGGGTAGGGGTGACTCAGGTGTGACCGATATTATTGAATTGTTATTTACCTTTTAATTCAAATTTATGTCAACTAATAGGATGACTATATCATGCATACAATTTAGAAAATAAATAGAACATAAAATATAGTATTTTTACAAGGTTTGATACCTAGACCTATATCTTTACCTTGTTGGTTAGCCTCAAAACTTGGATTATCCACTATAATATTTTTATCAATTACAATGGTTCAGGTAAAAACTAATTATACACCCCAGTAATCAGTCCTCTAGTTGATTCTGGTCATACACCCCAACAATCAAACTATTATACCTCGGTTGGTTAGACCCCAAAAACATTCAACTGGTTTGACCCCCAATCTATAGAGCCTCTTCAACAACTGGTTAGACCCCCAGTCACAAGGTCAAACTTCTTCTTTAGAATATCTGATATATAGTTAGGATAATTAATTGATCCTCCTCCACGAGCTTACTGGATCTCAATTTCTTGTGTACAATTCAAGTTCCTCTATTCTAATGTTGGGCTTGCTCAAATAATTATGATAACTAAATATAATCAATTGTATCAATACAACACTACCACAGAAAGAATTATTTATTCAGCTGAAGGACCGGCCTCACTGGTCACTTAAAACAAGGACATAGAAATTCATCTAAAATACTAATGATAAAACTGTCCCGACTTCATTCTAAAAAATAAATTCTCATAGTTCAATTTATACTTTATGTTCATTTCTTTAAATATCAAGAATGTATTTAATACACTACATGGACTTCTCATTAAATGCATGAATTAATTCATGTTAATGTAAAATACCTATTTTACCCATTAACAAAAATACATAATATTTTCACTTTTTATGCATGTTATCACTTCATGTGAATAGATACACCATTACATGATTCTTCAAATGTCATGTGAATGAGTTTTCCCACATATATTCACATAGTTTTCTATCAGAATATTTTCACTGCCTTTGTTCTATGAATGTGTATCATCAATGTGAATATTCATTATGTAAAATAAATTTATTCTACCTCATACAAAAAAATAATTCTTGCAAAACATAATTATCCCTTTGAGATATATATAATATCCTTTACATGAAACAAAAAACCACACTTTATAATTCTCTTCTTGAGTGTACAAACCCGAATGTGTATTATGTGAACAATTTCATCATCACATGTTAGAGTGTATGTATACACTATCTCACGGTATCTTAATGATATCCTCTATGCAAACAAAAGCAACATAAAACTCAATTCCTCAGGATGAAAAACTAGTGTTGCATTCACATATAGTTTTCTCATAGAAACTAATCCTCATTCACGTAAATTTAATGAGTGTATAATCCTTTGTGAGCAAGACACTCATGGGGATCCATTACTCTGGAAATGAGTGAATCTCAAAACTAACCAACTACAATAAATTCAAGATCCTATGTGGGTATTTAAATCCCATGAACACCATCACAAATCCATATGGAATCATAAAGGCCCATTCAACTCAGAACCTTTGATAATCTTCATTTAAATGACTGAAAAGCACAAGATCACCATCTCCAGTAAACATCTCATCATCAAATCACTATAAAACTTTTATTAGATCTTAATAACACGATTAAAATGATGTTTCATCACATTTTTTCATCCTAGTATTTTAAGAAAAATGAAATTATGAAGGAAGGACTTGGATGAAACTTCAGATATTGTGGCGTGGAGCTTCTGATATACAACAACTCATGAAATATTATTGTAGAAGACAACATGGTTGAGTTGATTGAATTTCCAGGAAAATTAGATCGAGTATATATGAAGATCAAAATCATGGAAGGATGATTGAATAACCTAAATAATTCAATCAAACGATCGGATGGTCCTAGTTTTTTTCAGGGAAGTCTCACATTGAAACACCCTCAGGTTTCCCACTCCATTATATACCAATATGTGACAACCATTTTTTTGAAATATAATCTTCCTACTATAGTACCACCTTATCCTAGTTCTGGGTGTTCTCTTTTATTCCCACCTCCACCATTGTGCCACCATGTACTATATCTCTCTGCCTCTCCACTGGCTCACATAGGTGTGTCCTTGCACAGGCTCATACTGGCCGACTTAGGGTTGAGATCAGAATCCCTTGTGGTAATGCTCCCCATATCTAGTAGGCATGGTGGTGTGACTAATTTTCTAAGTACGAACAATATAAATGTTTTTCCATATTTCTCATATAATATCAAACTAAAATTATAAGAGAATTCCAAATCCACCTTCCTCAAAATCATGTCTCAACCAACATTAAAACCTCTTCATACAAAATAAAACATTTTTTCATGGAATCATAAGTTTATTTTTGATATATTTTTTATAAACAATGTGAAAAACTCAAATATACCATGAAACATGTCATTTGTAATACAAACTAGCGATGAGATCATTGAAATTAATACTCATTGAATTTTTATCTTCTTAACTAATTAACAACAATTTCAACTACACTGAATAAAATAAATACATTAACCCCCCCACCCAATTGAATTTTATTTCAATACCCAATTAATATTAAAATTAATTGATATATTCTTCTCCTTATTGGAAGGAAAATATGAGTTATACGCATGGGAATGAATTATCATTTCCAAAAATCAACTTCTAAAACTATCCCCTAATATTTTGACTGTTATTGACTAATATACTTAGGAGAAGGATGAAATGAATAAAAACATATCAAATAGATAAAATTAACCATTTATAGTTCTATGTGAGAAATTATCAATATAGAAAAAAAGAGTGATTAAATTTAACATCAATGTTGTCAATGAATTTACAACATGTGATACCAATAACTAAAATTTTCTAGGAATTGATCAAAATATTTTCAACTAATAACCTATATACATGTCACCAAACATATCAGAAAAATTTTGGTGAAAGAATTTATTTCAATGTTTTTCATCAAATAATAAATATCTTACTTGTAGAATTGATAAATTTTTATCATGATAATTGGAAATGTAATCAATAATCCAACAATGATGATAATATTCATTTTCTAGACACTTATATTTGAGAATAATAAAAATTCATACCTCACTACAAAGGATAATACTCATAAAATATCAATTGAGATAGAAATATCTAATGGGTAATCTTTTATTCTCCCCCTTAAGAGTTATAGCCAAAATTTTCTTCATCATATATAAACTTTAATTATATACCAATAGTCTCCCATGATGAAATTTTTTTATCTATAATATATTCATAGATTTTATCAAATTCAGGTCTCCCTCTAAATATATGGTTCACCTCCAATTCCCTGCAAGAAAAAAACACAATATATATGGGAATATGTTTCTTATTCAATGATCCTCAGTTAGAACTATAGGTATGAGAGTTGTTTCTCAACCCAACAAAATTATTATAAGAAAAAAGGATTCTTTATGTATGTAGTTTCATTTTTCTCTACATGATCAATATTTATTTCCACTTCCAAATATTTTGGCCATAAGATCATACATTATTTAAGAAAAATATTTATCATCATATTCTGGGAATACTTATTTTTACATGAATATCAAGACATTTTGAACCTATCACACAAAACATTATAATTCAATAGGGTACTGCTTTTAGGAAAAATTTTAGATTCTTCATCAGTAATATCATTCACTAAATCAATCATGTTTTTTTCTATGGATTGATTCTTTCATTGATTACATTGTTCTACCATTACTATGAATGTTTTTGGAAAATTGACAATAATCAATGATATTACCATTCCTACCATAATAAGAACTACTTTTCTTTTGTGAGACACTATTCACATCATCCTTCACAATCTTCTTAGGAGTTTTTTGTTTAAAAACATTTTTATTCTTTTCAAAAACATAAAATGACCTATCATATTTATAACTTACATTCTTCAATTTCTTTTTTCATATTATATTTCCATAAATAGATTATTCAATAATGATTGGTACATAAAATAAATCATCACAAAAATGTTGTCTTCTATAGAAATAATCACAGAAAGTTTCAACATAATCATATATCTTCTTTGAAAAATGATTCTATTTGTGTGAATTATGATTCTATTTTTCACATTTCAAATTATATTCATATTTTCTCCCCTTATATGTATGAATTCTGTAATTTTCAAACCTTGAAATTTTGTTTGACCAATTAATTTCTTTAATACAAAACTTCTAATACACCCAAAGTAGCTAACAATTCTTGATTTCTTCTTCTGTGACATGTTATGACTACCTAAGAAAATTTTCTACATAAAATTTTCACATTTAATCTTCTATTTTTTATGTGGGGAACCAGAGTTTTTCTTCACCCATGTTTTTATAAGGATTAAGGTCGAATTGTTACTAGTCATTAGATCAATAATAGTTCACCCAAATATATCAGGACAAATAGTTACCTTATTTCAAGAGTCTAGAATTGATTTATCCTTGAGAAATATGAAAATATTATTTCCACAAGATTCAACCTTTTTATAAATAAGGATCTTATCAGATGAATACTTGAAAATACTTATTTTCTCATCAACATGGGATGTTTGAGATGGCGTCTCTTCCATATTTCTCATTCTCACTTCTAGTTCAAGACACTTTATGTTGAGAGAAATATTCTTATCCTGAACATATTTTATGGTTTTTTCCCTTATATTCTCCATCTTATAAATCTCATCATCATGCATATAATTAGTATATAGTAAAAAAATCAATCTCCTTGATTCATTATTACTTATAAATCAGCTGAACATTATTGTCATTCATAGATGTATTATGCATCTTTTTAAAGGAAGTGATATCTTTTTTAAAAACAATTTAAAAAATTTCATTCTATAAAACATTACTATCAAATTCTTCAAAATAAATAATTTATCATTCTTTCCAAAGAGATATTGTTTCTTCCTTTACTTTCACAAGTTTTGTGAGAGTGTTGTCTACACCAGAATTTTTTGTCAATGATTCTTCCATAGCATTTTACTTTTCTTCAAGCTATAATTTTGTATCCTAAAACAACTTGGAAGACTTGATCATACATGTCACCACATATTTGGGAAGTCTCTTCATATTATTTTTGAATTCAAATTTTATCATATCAATATAACATCTTGAACATGATTTATCAAAAATAAAACCAACTAATTTTACTAAAAAATTTCCACTTTGAGTGCCTTCAACTAGCTATTGAATTTAATTTATATTTGAAAAATTATTCAGATTATATTCCACTCTTTTCATCTTATTTTTTTGAGTCTCAAATGAAACTTCAAAATTTCTAAAATTAGGGGAAGAGATAGTTTTTTCAATTTCATACTCTTTTGAATTATCTTAAAACACAATTCTATACATCATATTATTATGATAAAAACAAAAGGAAAAGTATAGTAGATCCAATCCGAGGTGGACTATCCTCTGATACCAATTGTAGTGTCTAATGGATTTTGCAGTCAGACTAAACAGGTGTGAATAAAATGTTCCCTATTTTATTGAATTCTTTTTCACCTTCCAATTCATGCCTTTTTCATCTATTAAGATGAACAGATCATTTATGAAATACAAAATGTAAATGGAACATAGTCTAAAATAGTTTTACATGGTTCGGTACTAAGACCTAGATCCTTTACATGTTGGTTAGACCCCCCAACATGTATTATCAACTGTAATAATTTTATCAGTTTCAATGGTTCATGAAGCTACTTGTTATACACCCCAGTACTCAATACTCCAGTTGATTCTGGTTATACCCTCCAACAATCCAACTATTCTACCTCAGTTGGTTAGACCTACCATCTGTTTGACTAGTTAGACCTCCAGTATCTAGAGCCTCTTCAATAACTAGTTCGATCTCCTCATTACAAGCTCAAACTTCTTCTTCATAATATATGATCCATAGATAGGATGATCAGTTGTTCATATTCAACAAGCTTTCTAGATCAAACTTTCTTATGTAAAAGTCATGTTACTTTTCCCTGATACTAGACTTCTGAAATAATTTTAATCACTAAATATAATCAACTATCTCAATACAATACTGCTGAAGAAAGAATTATTTCTTCTAATGAAGAATCATCCTCACTAATTAATGAAAAATCAGACACATAAATTCTTATGAAATAATGATGATAAAATTTTACTTCAATCAGTCATATAAATCAATTACCACATGTGAAATTTATATTCTATGTGCATTTCTTCAAACCTCATGCATGTATTTAATACACTGCATGGCCTCCTCATTTTATGAATGCATTAATTCATGTGCATATAAAATGCATCCTAATCCCACTAAGACAATTATTTAATATTTTCTCAGTTTATGCATGATATCACATCATGTCCACACATACAATATAAAATTCTTCTTCAAATGACATGTGGATGAGGTTTGACACATGCATACACACACTGTTCAATCACAATATTTTTATTTCCTTTCTTCTGTGGATTTATATCATGCATGTGAATATACATAATGTACAATACCTTGATTCTAAATCATGCAAAAAATCCTTTTCACAAAACAGAATTCTCTCATTGAGATATATATAAACACCTTTTCCTATAGAAACAGACTCTCAATTTATAATAATATTGTTTCCTATATAAACCCGAATGGGTATTATTCGCACATGTTTATCTTAACTAGTTACAAAATAAGAATAAACAGTCCTGTGGTTTCTAGAAGATATACTCCATTTAGAAAAGCTAAATTGAACTCCATTCATCATGTTGAAAAACTAGCGTGACATGCACATATATTTTTCTCAGGGAAATATCTCCTTATTAGCACAAATAGATTGAGTGCATAATCCTTCATGGGCAAGACAATCACGGTGCTCTAATTCAATATAAAGGAGAGGTTATAAAAACTCACTAGTAACAAGAAAAATCAACATCATCATTTGGTATTTATTGGCTATGAACACTATCTTAGATACTTGTGGAATCATGATCGACCATTCAAATTTGAACCTTTGAGAATATATGTTGAACTACTTGCTCTACATGAGATTAATATTTTTTGTAAACATCATTGTAACGACCCAAAGTTTTCAATGAAAATTCCCTTCTTATATTTATATCAAAAAATAACATGAAAACACAACATAATGAACTACTAAGTGATAAGTTACCTTTAAACAAAGTATTGTCACTTCTGTATTTGAAATTTGGAAAATCTGACATACACAGTTGTGTTCTAGATGATTTTTGGAGTCTAATAATTTTTGGTGAATAGTGACCTACCCTTATGAATAGTATATTACCCTTATGAATAGTAATATGACCCTTATGAATAGTAAATCATCCAACTTTAGAGTAACCTTACCCATGAGTAATCAAATAAAATTTAGACATCTTAGAAAGTGAAAATTTGACCTTAGTAAATGTTTTGGTATTTTGTAAGTCATAAATAAATAAATAATTAATTAATTTAGAAGAATATTTTTTTCCATAAAATGTATTCATAAATTATTTAATCAATGTCTTATAGTTTTTATATAATTTTATAAGACCCTACGTAATTTTTGAAAGCACTATAAAATCAGTTTTAATCTTAAAAATTGTTTTTTAAGAAACTTATGATTTTAATTAAATATTAAATTAATAGTATTTAAAAAATTATTTTTGAAAAATGGACTTCATTTTTGGATTCTACACATTGAAAAATGGTTTGGGTAAATTTTTGGGATTTTTCTGAGATACTTGAATTTTTGATGAATAGTAGAATCCGATAATTCACAATAAATGCCAAATAATGTATTAATTGAGTCATTGAAGATGATATGCTAATGTAAGCCCCCTGGTTCGGGATTAAATTATAAAATTACTATTCTTGGACGTTCAAGACTCACTATTCCTTGTCTTTTGGGGAAATAATGGACTAATGAATTTTATATTAAGGAAACCACTCTCCCCTCCACTATAAAAGCAACCCTTCACTCCCTCTTTTCCTCACACCTCTCAAGCTCCAAGACTTCTCTAAACTCTACACAAACATCTTCCATATCACCTCCCCCACATCCAAAATCTTCTGGTCTCATCAAAAGACCAAGAATAGCTTCCTTAATGAGGATATCAAGAGGAAGATTTAAGAGGTAATTTCTCTCCCTCTTCTCCTTTAATTTCTTTTCATGTTCAAGTTCATTTCTTGATCTCTCCCCAACTATCTTCATAAAAATTGTATTTTAAGTCCCTTATTATAGATATAATATATTTTTATGATTCTAATGGGATATTATATCACCCCACCCCCTTTCCCTCTTCCTTTTATTTTATTAAAGAGAACATTGTTAATGAGGTGTTAATTTATCACCTTCAAAAATGACATGCTCTATTCTTCCATTTCATCCTTCATATATGGTCATGAAACCATTTTTGTGGTTGAATCAGAATATGTTATATGTATTATGTCCTATTTAATGTTCTGGAACTGACTTATGAACATATTTGTAAGGGATAAATTAAAACAAGTTAATTGTGATCGAAAAACCGCTCAAATTAACCCACACAATCTTCATTTGATTATTATCTAATGATTCATCCACAGGGATATAATTTGATTCATTATAATATAATTCAAACTAATTTAATATCATTAATAACATGAAATATAATTTCTGGATGTCTACTCATTTTCTACCCAAACTTCAATTTAAGAATACAGGTGAACCACCCAAGAAAAACCATAAAAACGAACATCCCCAAACAATGTTTTTAAACTCTATAGGTCATCAAAAGGAACATAATATGACATAATGAAACCAGAATTAACCCTATTAATGTACACATGGTTCTGGATTTCTAATTAATTAATATAATATCATTATACATGACATTAAAGAGAAGGAAGCATTCAGGTACAAGGTATGGGGAAATCTCAAACCCAATTTTCTTCCATCGGGTTCTCCCTCTTTCACCCCATTTTTGACATGGTCCTCAAAGACCATTTGTTCATAATTTAATTTACTTTTTTGGGATATAAATGTTTTTCACTGGTTTTTATGTCCAAAAAAATGTTTTCCAAAAGAACTATTCTTTTAAGAACACCCCTTTTACTTCTCACTAAAAGTGAATAGTTCTTGTAACATGTATGTTATTCCATCTTTCTTTTGGGAACCCAAAACTTATGAATATATTAGTATGAGATGAAAACCATTCCTTTTCACGGGTTCATTATGTTAATTTATGTTATATGTTCATTGTGGAAAGCATGATAAATGATAATGTTATGATGTGACAGGTGCGCCCGATATTATATAGCGCAATATGAATGTTTAAATGTGACGGGTGCGCCCGGAATTATACAGTGCTCCAATGAATTAGGTAAAGTGATGAATCTCATGAGTAAATGTGAAATGATGTGTGAACAAGATGCTATATTATTTCAAAAGTATGTGTGGTAGTGAACCACTAAGACATGATGTTTCATTTTTATGCATTGCCACATTTCATGTATTTTATTTATGCTCCTCTCATGTTCATGATTTTTTTGCCTATGTTATGATTATGCTCACCACATGCTATATTGATCTTATCTATCCTCTTACTGGGCTTCTAGATCACCCCTTTTGATGTGTATCCTCAGGTGGATACATTTACTAAGGAGAGGACAAGTGGCACTAAGGAGCTAGTGAAGAAGAAATTAAATAAATGTTTATGGTTGATGTTGTATTTGTTATGTGTGGTCCTAGTTTTCCCAAGACACTAAACCATTGGATCCTCTATGTGTAATACTATTATGTTGTTTATCTTTTAAATGATTTAATAGTAATTTAAGAAAGGGTTGGGCCGCTATAGTTGGTATCAGCGGCAAGGTTTAGTTAATTTAAGAATTAGGATTAGTTAACCCTAGAGGAAACATCTAGTATAAGATTAAGTACAAATAAGAAAACAAGAGTATTTACCTAGGGATACCATATGTTATGTTTTTGGTATAAATTGTTTAAATGAATAAGTTATTCATGAATTTTTTACTTATGTTTTGTTCTAACCTTTTCTATTTTATAAAATGGTGGGAACTAGGAGAAATCAGGCCAACAACTCTTGCGAGGGCCAATGCAACGATTTCCCGAACAACAACCCCAATGATTTTGGAGGTGGAGTTCAAAACATCATGGCGATGCTTACCCAATTATCTCAGGTTATGAATAATAACCATAATAATGGGGAACATCCTCCTTCACTAAAGAGGGAACAACTAGCTATCGAATGTTTTATGCAGCAATGACCACTGATGTTTTGTGGATATTCTGATCCACTAGTTTTGGAACAGTGGGTCAACTCCATAGAGAAGATATTTTCTTTGCTTCACTATTATGAGATGGAGAAGGTGACTCTAGCCGTTTAGCGTCTAGATGGAGAAGCTGATCAATGGTGGGCTTTGATTAAGAACACCAAGACAAGGTAAGAATTTGAAGAGATAGAATGGGAAGACTTTAAGATAATGTACCTTAATAAGTACTTCCCACGAAATCTTCTCATGAAGATGGAGAGAGAATTCATAGAGCTCAAGAAAAAAGAAGGAGAATCTGTCACAACCTATGAAGTGAATTTCACAAGGCTTTTAAGGCACGCTTCTGTTTTTGTTATCAACAATGATAGAAAAATTGATAGATTCTTTAGTGGATTAAAACCACTCCTTCGAAAGGCTATCGCAATTCGAGACTTTGGGAGTTATGAAGAATTTGTTCGGTGTGCTCTCAAAGTGGAGATAGAGTTTGGAGAATGGTCCCATGGATATGGTGATAAGAAAAGAAAGGTGGAGTTTCAAGCTGGTGGATCTAATGACAAAGGTGGGAAGAAAAATCAACGAACCACATGAAAAAAATGTGGGGAGTTGCACCATGGGAACTACCTCAAAGGGACGGGGAAATGCTTCATGTGTGGGAAAGAAGGACACACTGCTCAAGAGTGTCTAAAAGACATGAAAAGGAAGGATAATGTAGTTGATGAAAGGAGACAATGATTCGTGGTTCAATGCTACAACTATAATGAGTTAGGGAACTATGGAAACCAGTGCACTAAACCTCGAGTTCTTGAGGGCAATCAGCGTCAACAACCACCAAATCCAAAGGAACAGGGGAAGGCTTATGCCATCACTACTGCGAAGGTGGAGCATGATAATGAAGTCGTACAAGGTACACTTATTATTCACTCAAGAATGGAAAAAGTCTTATTTGATTCTGGTTCTACGCATTACTTTATATCATTAATGTTTGCTAGAACTATAGAATCGATTCCCCAAAACCTTGAAGTAGAGATATCTGTAAAAACACCATGTGGTGGAATCATTGCAACCCATGTGTTTGACTCTTCTCATGTTGGAGTATGTGGGAAGATTCTTCCAGCAAATCTCATAATACTTCCCTTGGTGGAATTCAACGTTATAATGGGGATGGATTGGATCTCGTTATATAGAGCACATATCAACTGTCGGGAAAAGGAAATATCTTTTCATATTTCGAACCATCCCATGACCCTCTAAAAATTCAAGGAAGATCATGAATCCCCTTTGATAAATCCTTCAATGGTGTGGATGTTTATTCCCTATGAGGAATCATACCTCGCCCAAATGGTTGAGTCGAAGGAAAGTTCCAACCTTGAGGAAATTCCCATGGTGAGGAAATACAATGATGTATTTTCCAAAGAGTTACCCGGAATTCCCACGAATCGTGAGGTAGAGTTCTCAATTGAACTCATACCCGGAGCTACTCCTATCTCAAAGTGCCCCTATAGGATGGCTCCTATCAAACTGGAGGAGTTAAAGAAGCAGCTGAAAGAGCATCTGGACAAAGGGTTCATACGCCTTAGTGCATCACCTTGGGGTGCACCAGTGCTCTTTGTGAAGAAAAAGGATGGAACCATGCGGTTGTGTATCGATTATCGGGAATTCAACAAGGTCACCATAAAGAACAAGTATCCTCTCCCAAGTGTTGATGACTTGTTCGACTAGTTAAGAGTAGCTCAATGATTCTCAATGGTGGATCTTCATTCTGGATATCATTAGGTAAAGGTGATGAAAGAAGATATTCAGAAGACTGCCTTCCGTACAAGGTATGGGCACTATGAGTTTTTGGTGATGCCCTTTGGAATTACTAATGCCCCTGCAATCTTCATGGATTTGATGAATAGAGTCTTTAGACATTACCTCGAAAAATTTGTGGTAGTGTTTATCGATGATATTCTCATCTACTCCAAGGGCAAGGAGGAACATGAAGAACATCTAATACTTGTGTTGGAAAAATTGAGAAAGGAGAAGTTGTACGCCAAGTTTAGCAAGTGTGACTTTTGGATGAATCAAGTCACGTTCTTGGGACATGTGATCACAAGTGAGGGAATTTCTGTGGACCCTTCAAAGACAAAGGTGATTGAGGAATGGCCCAAGCCCTCTAGTGTCACAGAAATCCATAGTTTTCTTGGATTAGCTGGGTACTACCGACGTTTTGTGAGAAACTTATCACGATTGTCAAGTCTGCTAACTAAGTTTACAAGGAAAGGGGTAATGTATGTCTGGCTGGAAAAATGTGAGGGAAACTTCAAGGAGCTAAAGAGAAGGCTGATCACTGCACCTGTATTCACACTACGGAAAAGTGTATAAAGTTTTGTGATATACAATGATTCTTCAAATAATGGATTGGGTTGTGTACTCATGCAAAATGACAATGTGATTGCTTACGCCTCATGACAGTTGAAGATCCATGAGCAGAACTACCCGACACATGATCTAGATCTGGCAGTCGGGATTTTTTCCTTGAAAATCTGGCGGCACTACCTTTATGGTGAGAAGTGTGACATATACACCGACCACAAGAGCCTAAAGTATATATTCACACAAAAGAATCTCAACATTCATCAAAGGAGATGGTTAAAGATAATCAAGGATTACGATTGATCTATTCACTATCATCCTGGAAAGGTGAACAAGGTAGCTGATGCTCTAAGAAGGAAAGAACCTGCTAATTTATCCGTGTTGCGGATCAAGAATGACCATATCTTCTTGGATATGAAAAGAATGGATTTTGAAATCATAAGGGCAGGGGATACATGTTACCTTGCCCAAATGATTGTGCAACCATCCATCCAAGAGAAGATTAAGGAAGTACAAAGGGATGATGTGGAGATAGAAAAGAGGGTGAATGCAGTAAAGGAAGGGAAGATGCAAGAGTTCCATATCGATGATGATGGTGTGATTCGGCTTGGAATGAGGCTTTGTGTGCCTTCATCACCCGGGATTAAGAAGCAGCTATTGGATAATGCACATAGTTCAACTTTATCTATCCAACCTGGGAGAACCAAGATGTACTGTGATCTCCGGGAACACTTCTGGTGGGATAACATGAAGAAGGAGATTGTAGAATATATATCATGGTGCTTGGTATGTCATCAAGTGAAAGCTTGGCGACAAAAGTCCAAAGGTATGATGTAGACATTGCCTATACCCATGTTGAAATGAGAAATCATTACTATGGAATTTGTCATGGGTCTCTCGAAGACGTCGATGGGAAATAATGCGATATGAGTTGTGGTTGACCGACTGACCAAGACTTCCCGTTTTATCACTATTAGGGAAGATCTCTCACTTGACCAACTTGCAAAGATATATGTGAAGGAAGTGGTGATACTGCATAGTGTTCCACTCACGATTGTATATGTCCGTGATCCAAAGTTCACATTTAAATTTTGGAGGATCCTTCAACATGATTTGAGTACTGAATTAAATTTTAGCATGGAATATCACCCCCAAACTGATGTCCAATCTGAAAGGAATATTCAAACACTTAAAGATATGCTAAGATCCTGATCTCTTGAATTCAAAGGTGGTTGGGATCATAATCTACCATTGGTTGAGTTCTCATACAATAATAGCTTCCACTCGAGTTTTCAGATGACTCCATATGAAACTCTATATGGAAAGCGATGTAGATTTCCAACCTGTTGAAATGAAGTTAGGGAAAGAAAGCTACTTGGGAACGATCTTGTTCAAGAGATGACATAGAAGGTTCAATTCATCCAGAAACACATCAAATCTACTCAAAGTCAGCAAAAGAGCTATGCTGACAATCGTCGAAGGGACTTGGAGTTCGACGTTAGAGATAAATTCTTCCTTCGAATATCTCCATGGAAGAGAGTCATGCGATTCGGGAAGAAAGGGAAGCTAAGCCCAAGGTATATTGGCCCCCTTGAGATCCTTGACCGTATAGGAGTCGTGTACTATCATCTTGCACTTCCACCGAATATGGATCAAGTTCATGATGTGTTTCATGTATCACTACTGAGGAAGTACATACCAGACTCCTCACATGTACTAAACTCAGAGTTGGTGCAGCTAGAATATGATCTCTCCTATGAGGAGAAGCCGGTAAAGATTCTGGATTAGAGAGAAAAGGTTCTACGAAACAGGAAAACCCATCTTGTCAAAGTGTTGTGAAGGAACCATAAGTTTGAGGAAGCAACTTGGGAACCAGAAGAGGCAATGAAGGAGAAGTACCCTCAACTATTTGTGTAAAGTAAAATTTTGGGGGCGAAATTTCTTAAGGGGGGAAGAATGTAACGACCCAAAGTTTTCAATGCAAATTTCCTTCTTATATTTATATCATAAAATAACATGAAAACACAACATAATGAACTACTAAGTGATAAGTAACCATTAAACATAAGATTTTCACTTCTGTATTTGAAATTTTGAAAATCCGACATACACGGTTGTGTTCAAGATGTTTTTTGGAGTCTAATAATTTTTTGGTGAATAGTGAACTACCCTTATGAATAGTAGCATACCCTTATGAATAGTAATATGACACTTATGAATAGTAAATCATCCAACATAAGAGTAACCTTACCCATGATTAATCAAATAAAATTTAGACATCTTAGAAAGTGACAATTTGACCTTAGTAAACGTTTTGGTATTTTGTAAGTCATAAATAAATAAACAAATAATTAATTTACAATAATATTTATTTCCATAAAATGTATTCATAAGTTACTTAATCAATGTCTTATAGTTTTCATATAATTTTATAAGACCCTACATAATTTTTGAAAGCACTATAAAATCAGTTTTAATCTTAAAAACTGTTTTTTTTAAAAATTATGATTTTAATTAAATATTAAATTAATAATATTTAGAAAATTATTTTTGAAAAATGGAATTCATTTTTGGATTCTACACATTAAAAAATGGTTGGGGTAATGTTTTGTGATTTTTCTGAGATACTTGAATTTTTGATGAATAGTAGAATCCGATAATTCACAATAAATGCCAAATAATGTATTAATTGAGTCATTGATGATGATCTGCTGATGTAAGCCCACTTGGTTCGGGATTACATTAAGACATTACTATTCTTGGTCTTTCAAGACTCACTATTCCTTGTCTTGAGTGGAAATAATAAAATAATGAATTTTATATTATGGAAACCCCACTCCCCTCCACTATAAAAGACACCCTTCACCCCCTCTTTTCTTCATACCTCTCAAGCTCCAAGGCTTCTCTAAACTATGCCCAAAAATATTCCCTATCACCTCCCCCATTTCCAAATTCTTCTGGTCTCATAAAAATACCAAGACTAGCTTCCTTAAGGAGGATCTCAAGAAGAAGATTTAAGATGTAATTTCTCTCCCTCTTCTCCTTTAATTTCTTTTCAAGTTCAAGTTCATTTATTTATCTCTCCCCACCTATCTTCATAAAAATTGTATTGTAACTGAAGTATTGTAGATATAATGTATTTTTATGATTCTAATGGGATATTATATCACCCCACCTCATTTCCCTCTTCCTTTTATTTTATTAAAGAGAATGTTGTTCATGAGGTGTTAATTTATCACCTTCAAAAACGACATGCTATCTTCTTCCATTTCTACCTTCATATCTGGTCATGAAACCATTTTTATGGTTGAACCAAAATATGTTATATGTATTATGTACTATTTAAAGTTATGTAACTGACTTATGAACATATTACTAAGGGATAAATTAAAACAAGTTAATTGTGATCGAAACACCGCTCAAATTAACCCACACAATCTTCATTTGATTCTTATCTAATGATTCATCCACATTGATATAATGTGATTCATTATAAGATCATTAAAAATCCTGTAATATCATTAATAACATTTAATATCATTTCTGGATGTCTACTCATGTTCTACCCAAACTTCTATTTAAGAATACAAGTGAACCACCCAAGAAAAACCATAAAAACCAACATCCCCCAACAATGTTTTTAAACTCTATAAGTCATCCAAAGGAACAAAATATGACATAATGAAACCATAATTGACCCTATTAATGTACACATGGTTCTGGATTTCTAATTAATTAATTTAATGTCATTATACAGGACATTAAAGTGAAGGAATCATTCGGGTATAAGGTAAGGGGAAATCTCGAACCCAATTTTCTTCCTTCGGGTTCTCCCTCTTTCACCCAATTTTTGATATGTTTACTCCTCAAAGACCATTTATTCATCATTTAATTTACTTTTATGGGTTATAAATTTTTTTCACTAGTTTCTATGTCCAACAAAAGTTTTTCCAAAAGAACTCGTCTTTAATGAACACCCCTTTCACTTCTCACTCAAAGTGAACGGTTCGTGTAACATGTATGTTATTCCCTCTTTCTTTTGGGAACCCAAAGATTATGAATATGTTAGTATGAGATGAAACCTGTTCCTTTTCATGGGTTAATTATGTTAATTTATTTTATATTTTCATTTTGTCAATCATGATAAATGATAAAGTTATGATGTGATGGGTGCACCCGGAATTATATAGCGCAATATGAATGTTTAAATGTGACGGGTGCGCCCAAAATTATACAGCGCTTCAATGCATTTGGTAAAGTGATTAATCTCATGAGTAAATGTGAAATGATGCGTGAACAAGATGCTAGCTTGGTTCACAAGTATGTGTGTTAGTTAACCACTAAGACATGATGTTTCATTTTTATGCATTGCCACATTTCAAGTCTTTTAATTATGCTCCTCTCATGTTCATGATTTTTTGCCTATGTTATGATTATGATCACCACATGCTATATTGTTCTTATCTATCCTCTTACTGGGATTCTAGCTCACCCCTTTTGATGTGTATCCTCTGGTTGCTACATGTACTAAGGAGATGACAAGTTCCACTAAGAATCTAGTGAAGAAGAAATTAAATAAATGTCTATGGTTGATGTTGTATTTGTTATGTGTGGTCCCTATTTTCCCAAGACACTAAACCATTGGATCCTCTATGTGTAATACTATTATGTTGTTTATCATTGAAATGATTTAATAGTAATGTAATAAAATTTTGGGTAGCTATTATAATATCTTTATCTCACTGTATAACCTCAATTAGATCATCATAACATGATGAAAAATAACTTTCATAACATTTTTACCATCATAGTATTTTATGAAAAATGAAATGATCAGGGAAGGAATTGGATGGAGCTTCAGACATCATGGAATGGATCTTCCAATGTACAATAGAACACGATGACTTCTTGGAGAACCCAACATGTTTGTGGTGATCAAATGGTCAGGAAAATTTAATCAAGTAGATCTGATAGTTGAAAGGTTTGTGGGATGATCAAACAGTTGAAGAATTTGATAAAGTGATCATACGGTCTTGGATTGATTATTAAAATCACACATCAAAATTCGCTCAGTTTTCCCAATCCTTTATATATCAATATGCCGAAACCATTCTTCAAAAATCTCATCTCCCACCTCTGGTGCAACCCATTTTAGTTCTGTGGGTGTGCTTCAATTCCCACATCCACAATCACACCCCTGCACAATGTCTCTCCCCTACTTATGTGGCTCATGTAGGCATTTCCTGGAACTGCCAAGGCTATGAACTCATGTTGGTTGGATTGGGGATGAGCTCAACAACCATTTGGGTACTAATCCCTTTGATAGATGGCATGGTGCCTTGGAAATTCTTTTATGTAAGAACTACATAACTGTTTCACCAAATTTCTTATATAACAGACAACAAAAATTATTGAAGATTACCAAATACACCTTCCTTAAAATCATAACACAATCAACATTAAAACCTATTCAACAAAAATAAATCATTCTTTCATGGAATCATCGATTACTTCTTCAAATAATTTCTATAAAAAATGTTACGAACTCAAATAAACCATGACACATGTCATTTGAAACAAAAACCTAAAATTAAATTGTTACTATTTAAACTCATTGAACATTTATCTTCATAACTAATTAATAACAATTCCAACTTCACCAAATCACTTCACCAATTCAGTTCCCATATATTATCTGTCATCCTTGATCTTCTTGATACCAACACTATTCATTTGACACATATTAATAAATGATCTCCCATGATCCAAGTTGAATTTTTGAAAATTGAGAGCAATGGTGTAACGCCCCAACCCTAGTTACCCAGAGTCGGTGCATTATTACATAACTTTGGCATGATCACAAGAAAGATCAAATCTCGAAAGACCGATTGGTTTAGTATCCTTGGAAATCACTAGATATATTCATAAGTCTTATATTACATCATAAAAAGAAAAACTACTACAACAACATAATGTCTCCACAGTCCACACTATTAACCCCTCATAATATCCCTGCAGTTCATTCATAACTTACTTCTTCACATTCTGGGAAAAATAAAACATAGAAAAGGGGTGAGCTCAAATGCCCAGTAAGGATAACAATATAGCGGAAACTTTCATAAATAATAATAAACATTTAAGGAAATGTATAACTAAAACAAAAGCCTTTCAATCTTGAACTTTCAACATAGTATGGCATAAATAAAATGAAATAATTCCATTTACTTATTCACATGGATATTCTACTAATCGAATAATCACATGCAAAATCAATAACCACTTTCATAATGATGGAATGCATAATGCCAGACTATCATAACTACATATCCAAGGCCTCGTGCCAAGACTACAAATAAGATTTTTTCAAGGCCTTGTGCCAAGACACTAGTTTGTCTCATTAGACCTACCGATGCATCGAGGAGCTATAGCGGGCTCCACCCGTCACATATTAAGTCCAATGCATTCCCATATGAAAAGGTTTAAACATAACATAAGCATTCGTATTAAAACTAGCATAAGAAATGTCAATAATTTCACCATAAACTATGAATGGAATAAAAATATCACATCCACAGTCAAACATATCACAAAACCTTAAATACAATATAGAAGTTTTGTATCATAATAAATCAACTTCAAATAAGCGTAAAATCCATCAAAGGATGTTGACATAGATGAAATCAAAACTCTTTTTAGAGAAATATCTATTTCTATTTTTGAAATAATTTAAGAGCCATATAAAATAAAACATTTTCTTTGAAAATATTCTTATAATCTTGTAAGGAAAGCTTTGATGATTTTATAATGGCGGAAAATAACCGCACCCGCCGTATAAGTTAAAAAAAACATTCTTACCTTAATTCTGTCGAAAAGGTTAAAAGGACCTTGTTTTGAAAATGACGGAAAGATTCCTCTTATAAAAAGTCAAACAAGGGTATAAATGACTTTAACCCATATTCTTGTAAATAATAAAAATGTTTTGAAATACATTTTTAAGAAAACATGGATGTGGATGATAAAGAGATCCCAGTAGATTATTACATATAAACAACCTCGGATAATGAAGAGATTGTGAAATAACCCTTACCTTGTACTTTTCCTTGGTTGGGGTAGGTTAACATCCTGTATAATGGTGAAATAATTGTTATTAAATTATAAAAGAATCATATATATTAATATGATATCATATATGATCTTTTAATATTGATTTGATAATAATATCTTAGTATTATCGTTGTTTCGGGTGTTAACTTACTTGTTTTCTTTTATATGTTTTGTTACGTAAGCCATGTTTGTAATGGATAGGTTGTATATTATTCATATCCATAATGATATCAAGTCCTTAAACATCATTTTTAAATCATCAAATTATAATTATACTTTAATGGATACGATGGAGAATGAATCTCATCGCGTTCGTGGAGACGGTAGTCCGTACGTACACACGAGTGACAATATCATTCTTTTGATATTAAAATAATATATAAATGGTTGTTATATCATATATACAGAATCATTAACATGTTTTATTTATTATTTACATGAGTTACATATCATTATTATACCCATCCAAATAATAATATATTGAATAACAATTACACCACGACGTGGAGACGGTAAGCCGTACGTACGCACGTATGGTGACATGTTATTCAAAGGGTGGATAGAATAATGAATATGGTTGTACCATATTTATAATAACATCACAGTATATATAATATACTGGATTTATTATTTTAGAATGGTAATAAAAAAGAAAGAAGAAGTGGAAGAAGAAAGGAACTTGAAAAGGGGTGGTGAAAACATTACCTCTTCTTCGGGTTCTTCCTTTTGATTTGATCAAAAGGGCTCCTTAGGTTGGCTTTCTGATCAAACTAAGGCCTCTAGGTTGTATTGAGGGAAGTTGGGAGAGTATTTGGGCAGAGTTTGGGCGAACCAAAAGGCTTTGAAGGTGTGAAGAAATGAGAAGGAGGAGTGCCGTTTTATAAGAGGGGTGAGGGGCACCTTTGGAAAAGCTAGAAAGATTAATTTATAATAAATTCATATTCGGTTTCTAATGGCTCCAAAGTTGATTCTTAAAAGGTTAAGGTGGGGATAGGTCGAAAACCACTCAACCAATAGAATTTAGACAGGTTTGGGTACTTATATTAACCTTATCTTTAATTATTAACTCTAAGTTAATTAGTTTCACTTTTACAATGTCTCTTTGTATTTTTATATAATATGGTTAATAAACTTACTATATACATCCAAGAGACCCCCAAGTGGCCCATTAAGGATGCACCTATCATTATATAAGTCTCTTGGACGAACATTAGATTTTTATGAATTTAATATTAATTAATAATATAATATTTATTTTAAGAACTCTTTTATGTTAATTTTGACACTATTCAATAGTTGATTTTTGTGAAACTCATAACAGATTGATTACTTCGAAAAAAGTCAATTAAATAAATCCTAATATATCATATTATCCTAGAAAATTATTTTAACTCATTAAAAGTTTCATATTATATTTATTTGGGTATTTATAATATCAATTATTCTAATTTTTCACTATTATAGTAATTACTTCATCATCATTGTGTCATTAATAAATTAAATTATTTAATGTCTAAAAATTATAAATAAAATAGAATTATGTAGGAAATCGTTTTATCTTTCTAATTAATATTTATAATATAAAATCTAACATATATAACCCTATGTAAAAATTGTTTTTCTAAAAGATATATGCTTGTGTCATTTTTGTATTCATTTTAACTTAATTAAAATAAAGTGTCCCTATCACCTACAAGTGGCACCATGGGGTCCCAATATCGACCTAAAGATGCCTATGGTCGAACTTGTATCAACCAATAAGGCTAGGACACATTTTAGGGTAATTTATTATTATTATAATATTATTTTTTAACCCTTATTTACCAGATTTACCTTTAACCATGGTAAATAAAATATTTACCGCAGTAATTATTCAAAATGTCTAAAAATAAAAGTTACCTATTTACACAATTTGAACATCCTAATTCCAAATATGGAATCAATTTTTCTAAATTCAAAACACAGAAGTGGCGAAAATTAATTTAAAATTAATTCCCACTGTCAAAATAAAAATCGTGTTTTGAAGAGATAATAACTATCAAAAGATTGACACTTGTTTATGTTTGGTTTAATTGTAAAATTATGTCCAATGAACAACATTATATTAAATGGTGAAAATATATTCTAAATATACTTTAAAACCACTCAAATTCATAATTTATCACTATTAATTATTTTGATTAAAAAAGTTGTTTTTAATTAAAATTTAGTAATTTTCACTATTCATCAAAATATGAAAGTTATCCGAAAAGTACCAAAATTTCACTTTAGGCTAAATTCGATATTCCGAATCCAAAAATGAAGTCCATTTTAAAATATATATATATAATTTCAAAAAGTAGGTGTTACTATTCATAACGGCTAGTTTGATTGGTTATGGTGTGTTAGAACTCGGTGTTGCGTACAACACACGCTATCAAATTATTCAAAGAGAAGCGTACCGTAGAAGCTTGGGGTGTTACATTCTCCCCTCCTTCAAAACATTTTGTCCTCAAAATTTCTAGAATACTTATCACATGAAAAGACTTGGGTGATTCTTCATCATAAGTTCCTCGGGTTCCCACGTTGCCTCTTCCATCTTATGGTTTCTCCACAAAACTTTTACCAGTCGTGTCGTCCGGTTTCTCAGCACTTGTTCTCTCGTATCAAGAATCTTGATGGGCTATTCACAATAAGACAGATCGGGTTCCAATTCTAATTCTTTATAGGTGAGTACATGCGTTGGGTGAGGCATGTATTTCCTCAACAGAGATACGTGGAACACATCGTGAACTTTGGAGAGACTTGGCGGCATTTCCAATCGGTAAGCTACAACCCCAAGTCATTCTAGAATTTCAAAGGGTCCGATGTACCTGGGACTCAATTTACCTTTCTTACCAAAACGTATTACTCCCTTCCATGGAGATACCTTCAGGAAAACGTGATCACCGACTTGAAATTCCAAATCCTTCCTTCGATTATCGGCATAGCTCTTCTGCCTACTTTGAGCTGCTTTGATGTGATTTTGGATTACCTTCACCTTTTCCACCATTTCCTCCACCAGTTCTGGGCCTACAAGTTTTCCTTCACCGACGTCATCCCAACAGGTTGGTGTACGACATCTCTTTCTGTATAACGCTTCATATGGTGCCATCTGAATACTCGAATGGAAGCTATTGTTATAGGAAAATTCTATGAGAGGTAAATATTGATCCCACATACCCTGAAAGTAAAGTGAGCAAGATCTCAACATGTCTTCTAAGGTTTGAATAGTTCGTTCTGATTGTCCGTCTGTCTGAGGATGGTAAGCCGTGCTCAAATGAAGTTCAGTATCCAAGGATTTCTGAATAATTTTCCAAAATCTTGAAGTAAAACAGGGATCACGATCAGAAACAATCGATAGGGGTACTCCATGAAGTCTCACAACTTCATTAATATATAGTCTTGCTAGACATTCCGGGGGTAGATCTTCTATTATAGCAAGAAAATGTGCTGACTTGGTAAGACGATCAACAATAACCCATATTGCATCGTTCCTTCTAGGAGTCTTTGGTAGCCCCATGACAAAGTCCATCGTAATATTGTCCCATTTCCACTCCGGTATGGGAAGAGGTTGCATGACTCCTCTAGGTTGTTGCCTTCCAGCTTTCACTTGTTGACAAACCATACATCTTGACACAAAATCAGCAATCTCCCTCTTCATGTTGTCCCACCAAAAATGTTCGTTCAAATCTCTATACATTTTGGTGCTCTCAGGGTGTATAGAAAAATTGGAACTATGAGCATCATCCAACAATTCCCTTTTTAGATCAGGTATATCGGGAACACAAAGTCTCTTCCCAAATTTCAAAATTCCATCTTCATACACAAAGTCTCTCAATCTCCCATCATTCACAGCTTTAATCTTCTTTTGAAATTCGTCATCATCGGTTTGAGTACTCTTAATCCTTTCTAGTAAAGATGGTTTGGAAACCATTTGAAAAAGAATTGATGTTTCGCCTTCCCTGGTTATTCCCATGTCCATCTTCACTAGATCCATGAAAATTGGATCCCTTTCAATTCTCATATTGTTCAAAACTCCATGGTCTTTTCTACTCAAAGCATCTGCCACCTTGTTTGCTTTCCCCGGGTGGTAGTGTATCGTGCAATCATAATCCTTGAGTAATTCAAGCCATCTCCTTTGCCTCATGTTGAGTTCTTTTTGTGAGAAAATATACTTCAAACTCTTGTGATCAGTATAAATCTCACATTTTTCACCAAAGAGGTAGTGCCTCCATATCTTCAAAGCAAAGATCACAGCTGCTAACTCGAGATCATGAGTATGATAGTTTTGCTCATGAATTTTCAACTGTCGTGATGCATAGGCAATAACTCTATAATTCTGCATAAGGACACAACCATATCCTTTCTTCGATGCATCACTAAAAATAACGAACCCATCATTCCCCGATGGTAGAGTCAATATAGGAGCATTGACTAATATTTTCTTCAGTTCTTCGAAACATTCTTCACACTCTTTTGTCCAAACAAATTTAACCCCTTTACGTGTGAGCTTCGTTAATGGGTTAGCCAATCGGGCAAAATTCTGGACGAAACGTCGATAATAACCTGCCAAACCAATAAAATTACGTACCTCATTTATACTCGTAGGTGTTGTCCATTCTTGGATTGCCTTGGTCTTAGAAGGATCAACAGAGATTCCATCTTTAGAGACAATATGGCCAAGAAAATAAATCTCATGGAGCCAGAATTCACACTTGCTAAACTTTCCATATAATTCATGCCTTCTCAGAGTCTTCAAGATAATGCGCAAGTGATTTTCATGATCTTCATAGGTTTTGGAGTATACCAAGATATCATCAATAAATACCACCACAAATTCATCAAGATACTCCTTGAAAACTCTATTCATCAGATCCATGAATACAGAGGGTGCATTAGTCAATCCAAAAGGCATTACAGTAAACTCGTAATGCCCGTACCTGGTTCGAAATGCTGTCTTCGGAATGTCTTCCTTCTTTACACACAACTGATGGTATCCAGATCGAAGGTCAATCTTTGAAAAGTATTGAGCTCCATGTAGTTGGTCAAATAAATCATCAATACGAGGTAGGAGATACTTGTTCTTTATCGTTATAGCATTGATCTCCCTGTAGTCGATACATAACCTCATAGATCCATCTTTCTTTTTTACAAAAAGAACTGGGGCTCCCCATGGAGAAACACTAGGGCGAATAAATCCTTTATTACTCAATTACTCTAGTTGTTTCTTTAGTTCAACTAATTCTACAGTGGCCATTCTATAAGGGGTCTTCGATATAGGCCTTGATCCAGGAATTAAATCAACGGAAAACTCAACTTCTCGTTCTGGAGGATGTCCAGGTAAATCTTCCGGAAATACATCTACAAATTCTTTCACAATAGGTACATCCTCTATTTGAACATTCCTTTCCTCACCGACAGTTATTTCATTCTCTTCCTCCCCAATAATTGAATTAAGTTGAGCTACTAGGGGTGGATCTAAATAAGAATTAGGTGGTGACGATTCTGCTCTAAAGATAAGGTGTTCCTTATCATTATCATCAAGAATCGTAACCTCTTTCTTCTTACAATAAATCTTCGCATCATAGTCCGAAAGCCAGTCCATACCGAGGATTATGTCAAACTCAATCATAGGTATGACGATGAGATCAGCAGATAATGAACATTTATGTGCTCTAATGGGGACTGATTCACAAAACTTTGTTGCAATGATACTTCCCTTAGGAGTTTTAACTGACAACTCCCTTGTTAAATCAAATTGGAAATATCTAATTTTCTTAGCAAACTAGGAAGATATGAAACAATGCGATGATCCAGAATCAAATAATGCATTTTCTAAACTTGAGGAAACCATTAAATTACCTGCCACAACGTCTTTCGGAGCTTCTACCTCAGCAATAGTGATAGCATAAGCCTGGCCTTGATCCCTTGGCCTTTTCTTAGGTAAGTTCTTCTGACGCTTAGGACATTCATTTGCATAATGCCCCATCTCCCTGCAATTGTAGCACTGAACGTTGGTAGCTTCCTTCTTCCCCTTGCAATCACGAGCTTGGTGGCCTTTTTCACCACACTTGTAACAGACTTCCATTCCCTTCAAGAATGTATCGGGGTGTTTCTTCCCACATTTACCACAGGATGGATATTCATCCTTTCCTTTCTTCCCCTTATTTCCATTCCTAGATTGATCAGCAGGCCTCTTCTTCTCTTTCTTTGCTTTAAAGTCATAAGACTTAGAGAATTCCTTTTCGGTCTTCATAGCACATGAGACAATGTCTTCGTACGATGAAAAGGGTTGTGAGACTAATGCTCGACGGAGAAATGGTTTTAACCCATCAAAGAAATGATCAATCATACTTCTTGGGTTACGTATATAATCACCAGCATACCTTTCTAACCTTGTAAAATTAGCCTCATACTTTGTGACATTCTCATCCTCCTTCTATCTCAGACTTAGAAATTGCCTTTCCATATCTGCTCGATGGTTGCGAGGAAAGTATTTTTCTAAAAACAGATATTTGAACTCCCTCCATTCCATATTTGATAATTCATCATCTTCCTTCATATTTTGAATCAATGACCACCATTGATCAGCATCTCTAGTGAGGCGGTAAGATGCCATGTTAACTTTTTATTTTTCACTACTCCCCAAAGCCTGAAATATTTTCTCTAGGGAAAATATCCATTGCCCAGCTACTAAGGGATTTGTACTCCCATTTAACGTTGGTGGTTGTTGCCTCATGAATCGATCTAACATTGATCCTCCACGCTGTGGATCAGGGTGCTCCATACGGGTTAGGTTATTATTCATAACCTGAGTGAGTTGTCTCAGTATGGTGATTAGTTGATCGACACCAGTTGCATCACCAGCTCCACTATAATTATCTTGAGCAGGAGGGCAATCCCTACATGGAGTGCGTGCATTGATACAGTTTCCATTTCTTCCACCAGGCGCCATTTCTAAACAATTTCATAAACTAGATCAGTTTATGAATCAAAATACTTATAAAACACTTAACATAAATTGAACTATTTATGGATATAATCCATAATCATAAAAATGTTTTATTTGAGGAAGTATATAATCATAAACCCTTCATAATGATTTGTAAAGAAAATGAGAGTTATCCTAAGCATATCCCCCAGGAGTGCCGTAACCAAGAGTGCAGCAAGGCCCGTTGTCGTGCACCAGTTCCCGTTCGAGTCTAGCTCAAAGCGGTGTTTTCGGGTTTTACCCCTAGGTACATCTGTGCCAGAGCCGCCTCTACCTTCTCGTATCCAGACAGGGATGTATTGCTCAGAAACTCACAAAATCTCTACAATACCAAAATTCTAGGAAGTTCTTCTATACTATTCCTCAAAGTTCATCTTAGGTCTACGTGCTCTAATCAGAGTTTATCTAAATCTAGCTTCCAAGGTTTGTACTAAACTTCCTCTGATACCAACTGTAACGCCCCGACCCTAGTTACCCAGAGTCGGTGCATTATTACATAACATTGGCATGATCATAAGAAAGATCAAATCTCGAAAGACCGATTGGTTTAGTAGCCTTAGAAATCACTAGATATATTCACAAGTCTTATATTACATCATAAAATGAAAAACTACTACAACAACATAATGTCTCCACAGTCCACACTATTAACCCCTCATAATATCCCTGCAGGTCATTCATAACTTACTTCTTCACATCTTGGGAAAAATAAAACATAGAAAAGGGGTGAGCTCAAATACCCAGTAAGGATAACAATATAGCGGAAACTTTCATAAATAAGAATAAACATTTAAGGCAATGTATAACTAAAACAAAAGCCTTTCAATCTTGAACTTTCAACATAGTATGGAATAAATAAAATGAAATAATTTCATTTACTTATTCACATGGATATTCTAATAATCTAATAATCACCTGCAAAATCAATAACCACTTTCATAATGATGGAATGCATAATGCCAGACTATCATAACTACATAGCCAAGACCTCGTGCCAAGACTACAAATAAGATTTTGTCAAGGCCTTGTGCCAAGACACTAGTTTGTCTCATGAGACCTACCGATGCATCGAGGAGCTATATCAGGCTCCACACTTCACATATTAAGTCCAATGCATTCCCATATGAAAAGGTTTAAACATAACATAAGCATTCGTATTAAAACTAGCATAAGAAATGTCAATAATTTCACCATAAACTATGAATGGTATAAAAATATCACTTCCACAGTCAAAAATATCACAAAACCTTCAATACAATATAGAAGTTTTGTATCATAATAAATCAACTTCAAATAAGCGTAAAATCCATCAAAGGATGTTGACATAGATGAAATCAAAACTCTTTTTAGAGAAATATATATTTCTATTTTTGAAATCATTTAAGAGCCATATAAAATAAAACATTTTCTTTGAAAATATTCTTATAAGCTTGTAAGGAAAGCTTTGAAGATTTTATAATGGCAGAAAATAACCGCACCCGCCGTATAAGTTAAAAAAAACATTCTTACCTTAATTCTGTCGAAAAGGTTAAAAGGACCTTGTTTTGAAAATGACGGAAAGATTCCTCTTATAAAAAGTCAAACAAGGGTATAAATGACTTTAACCCATATTCTTGTAAATAATAAAAATGTTTTGAAATACATTTTTATGAAAACATGGATGTGGATGATAAAGAGATCCCAGTAGATTATTACATATAAACAACCTCAGATAATGAAGAGATTGTGAAATAACCCTTACCTTGTACTTTTCCTTGGTTGGGGTAGGTTAACCTCCTGTATAATGGTGAAATAATTGTTATTAAATTATAGAAGAAGCATATATATTAATATGATATCATATATGATCTTTTAATATTGATTTGATAATAATATCTTAGTATTATCGTTGTTTCGGGTGTTAACTTACTTGTTTTCTTTTATATGTTTTGTTACGTAAGCCATGTTTGTAATGGATAGGTTGTATATTATTCATATCCAGAATGATATCAAGTCCTTAAACATCATTTTTAAATCATCAAATTATAATTATACTTTAATGGATACGATGGAGAATGAATCTCATCGCGTTCGTGGAGACGGTAGTCCGTACGTACGCACGAGTGACAATATCATTCTTTTGATATTAAAATAATATATAAATGGTTGTTATATCATATATACAGAATCATTAACATGTTTTATTTATTATTTACATGAGTTACATATCATTATTATACCCATCCAAATAATAATATATTGAATAACAATTACACCACGACGTGGAGACGGTAAGCCGTACGTACGCACGTATGGTGACATGTTATTCAAAGGGTGGATAGAATACTGAATATGGTTGTACCATATTTATAATAACATCACAGTATATATAAGATACTGGATTTATTATTTTAGAATGGTAATAACAAAGAAAGAAGAAGTGGAAGAAGAAAGGAACTTGAAAAGGGGTGGTGAAAACATTTCCTCTTCTTCGGGTTCTTCCTTTTGATTTGATCAAAAGGGCTCCTTAGGTTGGTTTTCTGATCAAACTAAGGCCTCTAGGTTGTAGTGAAGTAAGTTGGGAGAGTATTTGGGCAGAGTTTGGGCAAACCAAAAGGCTTTTAAGGTGTGAAGAAATGATAAGGAGGAGTGCCCTTTTATAAGAGGGGTGAGGGGCACCTTTGGAAAAGCTTGAAATATTAATTTATAATAAATTTATATTAGGTTTCTAATGGCTCCAAAGTTGATTATTAAACGGTTAAGGTGGGGATAGGTCGAAAAACACTCAACCAATAGAATTTAGACAGGTTTGGGTACTTATATTAACCTTATCTTTAAGTATTAACTCTAAGTTAATTAGTTTCACTTTTACAATGTCTCTTTGTATTTTTATATAACATGGTTAATAAACATACTATATACATCCAAGCGACCCCCAAGTGGTCCATTAATGACGAAAATATCATTATATAAGTCTCTTGGCCGAACATTAGATTTTTAGGAATTTTATATTAATTAATAATATAATATTTATTTTAAGAACTCTTTTATGTCAATTTTGACGCTATTCAATAGTTGATTTTTGTGAAACTTATAACAGATTTATTACTTCGAAAAAAGTAAATTAAATCAATCCTAATATATCATAGTATCCTAGAAAATTAGTTTAACTCATTAAAAGTTTCATATTATATTTATTTGGGTATTTATAATATCAATTATTCTAATTTTTCACTATTATAGTAATTACTTCATCATCATTGTGTCATAAATAAATTAAATTATTTAATGTCTAAAAATTATAAAGAAAATATCATTATGTAGGAAATCGTTTTAACTTTCTAATGAATATTTATAATCTAAAATCTAACATATATAACCCTTTGTAAAAATTGTTTTTCTAAAAGATATATGCTTGTGTAATTTTTGTATTCATTTTAACTTAATTAAAATAAAGTGTCCCTATCACCTACAAATGGCACCATGGGGTCCCAATATCGACCCAAAGATGCCTATGGTCGAACCTGTATCAACCAATAAGTCTAGGACACATTTTAGGGTAATTTAGTATTATTATAATATTATTTTTTAACCCTTATTTACCGGATTTACCCTTAACCATGGTAAATAAAATATTTACCGCAGTAATTATTCAAAATGTCTAAAAATAAAAGTTACCTATTTACACAATTTGAACATCCTAATTCCAAATATGGAATCCATTTTTCTAAATTCAAAACACAGAAGTGGCAGAAATTAATTTAAAATTAATTCCCGCTGTCAAAACAAAAAGCGTGTTTTGAAGAGATAATAACTATCAAAAGATTGACACTTGTTTATGTTTGGTTTAATTGTAAAATTTTGTCCAATGACCAACATTATATTAAATGGTGAAAATATATTCTAAATATACTTTAAAACCACTCAAATTCATAATTTATCACTATTAATTATTTTGATTAAAAAAGTTGTTTTTAATTAAAATTTAGTAACTTTCACTATTCATCAAAATATGAAAGTTATCCGAAAAGTACCAAAATTTCAATTTAGGCTAAATTCGATATTCCAAATCCAAAAATGAAGTCCATTTTAAAATATATATATAATTTTAAAAAGTAGGTATTACTATTCATAACGGCTAGTTTGATTGGTTATGGTGTGTTAGAACTCGGTGTTGCGTACAACACACGCTATCACATTATTCAAAGAGAAGCGTACCGTAGAAGCTTGGGGTGTTACATTCTCTCCTCCAAAAAATTTCGTCCTCAAAATTTCTAGAATACTTATCACATGAAAAGACTCGGGTGATTCCTCATCATAAGTTCCTCGGGTTCCCACGTTGCCTCTTCCATCTTATGGTTTCTCCACAAAACTTTTACCAGTCGCGTCGTCCGGTTTCTCAGCACTTGTTCTCTCGTATCAAGAATCTTGATGGGCTCTTCACAATAAGACAGATCGGGTTCCAGTTCTAATTCTTCATAGGTGAGTACATGCGTTGGGTCAGGCATGTATTTCCTCAATAGAGATACGTGGAACACATCGTGAACTTTGGAGAGACTTGGCGGCATTGCCAATCGGTAAGATACAACCCCAAGTCATTCTAGAATTTCAAAGGGTCCGATGTACCTGGGCCTCAATTTACCTTTCTTACCAAAACGTATTACTCCCTTCCATGGAGATACCTTCAGGAAAATGTGATCACTGACTTGAAATTCCAAATCCTTCCTTCGATTATCGGCATAGCTCTTCTGCCTACTTTGAGCTGCTTTGATGTGATTTTGGATTACCTTCACCTTTTCCACCATTTCCTCCACCAGTTCTGGGCCTACAAGTTTTCTTTCACCGACGTCATCCCAACAGGTTGGTGTACGACATCTCTTTCCGTATAACGCTTCATATGGTGCCATCTGAATACTCGAATGGAAGCTATTATTATAGGAAATTATATGAGAGGTAAATATTGATCCCACATACCCTGAAAGTCAAGTGAGCAAGATCTCAACATGTCTTCTAAGGTTTGAATAGTTCATTCTGATTGTCCGTCTGTCTGAGGATGGTAAGCAGTGCTCAAATGAAGTTCAGTTTCCAAGGATTTCTGAAGAATTTTCCAAAATCTTGAAGTAAAATGGGGATCACGATCAGAAACAATCGATAGGGGTACTCCATGAAGTCTCACAACTTCATTAATATATAGTCTTGCTAGACGTTCCGGGGGTAGATCTTCTCTTATAGCAAGAAAATGTGCTGACTTGGTAAGATGATCAACAATAACCCATGTTACATCGTTCCTTCTAGGAGTCTTTGGTAGCCCCATGACAAAGTCCATCGTAATATTGTCCCATTTCCACTCCGGTATGGGAAGAGGTTGCATGACTCCTCCAGGTTGTTGCCTTCCAGCTTTCACTTGTTGACAAACCATACATCTTGACACAAAATCAGCAATCTCCCTCTTCATGTTGTCCCACCAAAAATGTTCTTTCAAATATCTATACATTTTGGTGCTCCCAGGGTGTATAGAGAAATTGGAACTATGAGCATCATCCAGCAATTCCCTTTTTAGATCAGGTATATCGGGAACACAAAGTCTCTTCCCAAATTTCAAAATTCCATCTTCATACACAAAGTCTCTCAATCTCCCATCATTCACAGCTTTAATATTCTTTTGAAATTATTCATCATCGGTTTGAGTAATCTTAATCCTTTCTAGTAAAGATGGTTTGGCAACCATTTGAAAAAGAATTGATGGTTCTCCTTCCTTGGTTATTCCCATGTCCATCTTCACTAGATCCATGAAAATTTGATCCCTTTCTATTCTCATATTGTTCAAAACTCCATGGTCTTTTCTACTCAAAGCATCTGCCACCTTGTTTGCTTTCCCCGGGTGGTAGTGTATCGTGCAATCATAATACTTGAGTAATTCAAGCCATCTCCTTTGCCTCATGTTGAGTTCTTTTTGTGAGAAAATATACTTCAAACTATTGTGATCAGTATAAATCTCACATTTTTCACCAAAGAGGTAGTACCTCCATATCTTCAAAGCAAAGATCACAACTGCTAACTCGGGATCATGAGTAGGATAGTTTTGTTCATGAATTTTCAACTTTCGTGATGCATAGGCAATAACTCTATCATTCTGCATAAAGACACAACCAAGTCCTTTTTCGATGCATCACTATAAATAACGAACCCATCATTCCCCGATGGTAGAGTCAATATAGGAGAATTGACTAATATTTTCTTCAGTTCTTCGAAACATTCTTCACACTCTTTTTTCCAAACAAATTTAACCCCTTTACGTGTGAGCTTCGTCAATGGGTTAGCCAATCGGGCAAAATTCTGGACGAAACGTCGATAATAACCTGCCAAACCAATAAAACTACGTACCTCTGTTATACTCGTAGGTGTTGTCCATTCTTGGATTGCCTTGGTCTTAGAAGGATCAACAGAGATTCCATCTTTAGAGACAATATGGCCAAGAAAAGAAATCTCATGGAGCCAGAATTCACACTTGCTAAACTTTCCATATAATTCATGCCTCCTCAGAGTCTTCAAGATAATGCGCAAGTGATTTTCATGATCTTTGTAGGTTTTGGAGTATACCAAGATATCATCAATAAATACCACCACAAATTCATCGAGATACTCCTTGAAAACTCTATTCATCAGATCCATGAATACAGAGGGTGCATTAGTCAATCCAAAAGGCATTACATTAAACTCGTAATACCCGTACCTGGTTCGAAATGCTATCTTCAGAATGTCTTCCTTCTTTACACACAACTCATGGTATCCAGATCGAAGGTCAATCTTTGAAAAGTATTGAGCTCCATGTAGTTGGTCAAATAAATCATCAATACGAGGTAGGAGATACTTGTTCTTTATCGTTATAGCATTGATCTCCATGTAGTCGATACATAACCTCATAGATCCATCTTTGTTTTTAACAAAAAGAACAGGGGCTCCCCATGGAGAAACACTAGGGAGAATAAATCCTTTATTACTCAATTCCTCTAGTTGTTTCTTTAGTTCAACTAATTCTACAGTGGCCATTCTATAAGGGGTCTTCGATATAGGCCTTGATCCAGGAATTAAATCAATGGAAAACTCAACTTCTCGTTCTGGAGGATGTCCAGGTAAATCTTCTAGAAATACATCTACAAATTCTTTCACAATAGGTACATCCTCTATTTGAACATTCCTTTCCTCACCGACAGTTATTTCATTCTCTTCCTCCCCAATAATTGAATTAAGTTGAGCTACTAGGGGTGGATCTAAATAAGAATTAGGTGGTGACGATTCTGCTCTAAAGATAAGGTGTTCCTTATCATTATCATCAAGAATCGTAACCTCTTTCTTCTTACAATAAATCTTCGCATCATAGTCCGAATGCCAGTCCATACCGAGGATTATGTCAAACTCAATCATAGGTATGACGATGAGATCAGCAGATAACGAACATTTATGTGCTCTAATGGGGACTGATTCACAAAACTTTGTTGCAATGATACTTCCCTTAGGAGTTTTAACTGACAACTCCCTTGTTAAATCAAATTGGAAATATCTAATTTTCTTAGCAAACTAGGAAGATATGAAACAATGCGATGATCCAGAATCAAATAATGCATTTGCTAAACTTGAGGAAACCATTAAATTACCTGCCACCATGTCTTTTGGAGCTTCTACCTCAGCAATAGTGATAGCATATTCCTGGCCTTGATCCCTTGGCCTTTTCTTAGGTAAGTTCTCCTGACTCTTAGGACATTCATTTGCATAATTCCCCATCTCCCTGCAATTGTAGCACTGAACGTTGGTAGCTTCCTTCTCCCCCTTGCAATCACGAGCTTGGTGGCCTTTTTCACCACACTTGTAACAGACTCCCATTCCCTTCAAGCAAGTATCGGGGTGTTTCTTCCCACATTTACCACAGGATGGATATTCATCATTTCCTTTCTTCCCCTTATTTCCATTCCCAGATTGATCAGCAGGCCTCTTCTTCTCTTGCTTTGCTTTAAAGTCATAAGACTTAGAGAATTCCTTTTCGGTCTTGATAGTACATGAGACAATGTCTTCATACGATGAAAAGGGTTGTGAGACTAATGCTCGATGGAGAAATGGTTTTAACCCATCAAATAAATGATCAATCATACTTCTTGGGTTACGTATATAATCACCAGCATACCTTGCTAACCTTTTAAAGTTAGCCTCATACTTTGTGACATTCTCATCCTCCTTCTGTCTCAGACTTAGAAATTGCCTTTCCATATCTGCTCGATGGTCGCGAGGAAAGTATTTTTCTAAAAACAGATATTTGCACTCCCTCCATTCCATATTTGATAATTCATCATCTTCCTTCATATTTTGAATCAATGACCACCATTGATCAGCATCTCCAGTAAGGCGGTAAGCTGCCATGATAACTTTTTCTTTTTCACTACTCCCCAAAGCCTGAAATATTTTCTCTAGGGAAAATATACATTGCTCAGCTACTAAGGGATTTGTACTCCCATTGAACGTTGGTGGTTGTTGCCTCATGAATCGATCTAACATTGATCCTCCACGCTGTGGATCAGGGTGCTCCATACGGGTAAGGATATTATTCATAACCTGAGTGAGTTGTCCCAGTGTGGTGATTAGCTGATCGGCACCACTTGCATCACCAGCTCCACTATAATTATCTTGAGCAGGAGGGCAATCCCTACATGGAGTGCGTGCATTGATACGGTTTCCATTTCTTCCACTAGGTGCCATTTCTAAACAATGGCATAAACTAGATCAGTTTATGAATCAAAATACTTATAAAACACTTAACATAAATTGAAATATTTATGGATATAATCCATAATCATAAAAATGTTTTCTTTGAGGAAGTATATACTCATAAACCCTTCATAATGTTTTGTAAAGAAAATGAGAGTTATCCTAAGAATATCCCCCGGGAGTGCCGTAACCAAGAGTGCAGCAAGGCCCGTTGTCGTGCACCAGTTCCCGTTCGAGTCTAGCTCAAAGCGGTGTTTTTGGGTTTTACCCCTAGGTACATCTGTGCCAGAGCCGCCTCTACCTGCTCGTATCCAGACAGGGATGTATTGCTCAGAAACTCACAAAATCTCTACAATACCAAAATTCTAGGAAGTTCTTCTATACTATTCCTCAAAGTTCATCTTAGGTCTACGTGCTCTAATCAGAGTTTATCTAAATCTAGCTTCCAAGGTTTGTACTAAACTTCCTCTGATACCAACTGTAACGCCCCGACCCTAGTTACCCAGAGTCGGTGCATTATTACATAACATTGGCATGATCACAAGAAAGATCAAATCTCGAAAGACCGATTGATTTAGTAGCCTTGGAAATCACTAGATATATTCATAAGTCTTATATTAAATCATAAAATGAAAAACTACTACAACAACATAAGGTCTCCACAGTCCACACTATTAACCCCTCATAATATCCCTGCAGGTCATTCATAACTTACTTCTTCACATCTTGGGAAAAATAAAACATAGAAAAGGGGTGAGCTCAAATACCCAGTAAGGATAACAATATAGCGGAAACTTTCATAAATAAGAATAAACATTTAAGGCAATGTATAACAAAAACAAAAGCCTTTCAATCTTGAACTTTCAACATAGTATGGCATTAATAAAAGGAAATAATTTCATTCACTTATTCACATGGATATTCTAATAATCTAATAATCACATGCAAAATCAATAACCACTTTCATAATGATGGAATGCATAATGCCAGACTATCATAACTACATAGCCAAGGCCTCGTGCCAAGACTACAAATAAGATTTTGTCAAGGCCTTGTGCCAAGACACTAGTTTGTCTCATACAACCTACCGATGCATCGAGGAGCTATAGCGGGCTCCACCCGTCACATATTAAGTCCAATGCATTCCCATATGAAAAGGTTTAAACATAACATAAGCATTCGTATTAAAACTAGCATAAGAAATGTCAATAATTTCACCATAAAATATGAATGGTATAAAAATAGCACATCCACAGTCAAACATATCACAAAACCTTCAATACAATATTGAAGTTTTGTATCATAATAAATCAACTTCAAATAAGCGTAAAATCCATCAAAGGATGTTGACATAGATGAAATCAAAACTCTTTTTAGAGAAATATCTATTTCTATTTTTGAAATCATTTAAGAGCCATATAAAATAAAACATTTTCATTGATAATATTCTTATAAGCTTGTAAGGAAAGCTTTGAAGATTTTATAATGGCGGAAAATAACCGCACCCGCCGTATAAGTTAAAAAAAACATTCTTACCTTAATTCTGTCGAAAAGGTTAAAAGGACCTTGTTTTGAAAATGACGGAAAGATTCCTCTTATAAAAAGTCAAACAAGGGTATAAATGACTTTAAACCATATTCTTGTAAATAATAAAAATGTTTTGAAATACATTTTTAAGAAAACATGGATGTGGATGATAAAGAGATCCCAGTAGATCATTACATATAAACAACCTCGGATAATGAAGAGATTGTGAAATAACCCTTACCTTGTACTTTTCCTTGGTTGGGGTAGGTTAACCTCCTGTATAATGCTGAAATAATTGTTATTAAATTATACAAGAATCATATATATTAATATTATATCATATATGATCTTTTAATATTGATTTGATAATAATATCTTAGTATTATCGTTGTTTCGGGTGTTAACTTACTTGTTTTCTTTTATATGTTTTTTTACTTAAGCCATGTTTGTAATGGATAGGTTGTATATTATTCATATCCAGAATGATATCAAGTCCTTAAACATAATTTTTAAATCATCAAATGATAATTATACTTTAATGGATACGATGGAGAATGAATCTCATCGCGTTCGTGGAGACGGTAGTCCGTCCGTACGCACGAGTGACAATATCATTCTTTTGATATTAAAATAATATATAAATGGTTGTTATATCATATATACAGAATCATTAACATGTTTTATTTATTATTTAAATGAGTTACATATCATTATTATACCCATCCAAATAATAATATATTGAATAACAATTACACCACGACGTGGAGGCGGTAAGCCATACGTACGCACGTATGGTGACATGTTATTCAAAGGGTGGATAGAATACTGAATATGGTTGTACCATATTTATAATAACATCACAGTATATATAAGATACTGGAGTTATTATTTTAGAATGGTAATAACAAAGAAAGAAGAAGTGGAAGAAGAAAGGAACTTGAAAAGGGGTGGTGAAAACATTACCTCTTCTTCGGGTTCTTCCTTTTGATTTGATCAAAAGAGCTCCTTAGGTTGGCTTTATGATCAAACTAAGGCCTCTAGGTTGTAGTGAGGGAAGTTGGGAGAGTATTTGGGCAGCGTTTGGGCGAACCAAAATGCATTGAAGGTGTGAAGAAATGAGAAGGAGGAGTGCCCTTTTATAATAGGGGTGAGGGGCACCTTTGGAAAAGATAGAAATATTAATTTATAATAAATTCATATTCGGTTTCTAATGGCTCCAAAGTTTATTATTCAAAGGTTAAGGTGGGGATAGGTCTCAAACCACTCAACCAATAGAATTTATACAGGTTTGGGTACTTATATTAACCTTATCTTTAAGTATTAACTCTAAGTTAATTAGTTTCACTTTAACAATGTCTCTTTTTATTTTTATATAATATGGTTAATAAACATACTATATACATCCAAGCTACCCCCAAGTGGTCCATTAATGATGAACCTATCATTATATAAGTCTCTTGGCCGAACCATAGATTTTTAGGAATTTAATATTAATTAATAATATAATATTTATGTTAAGAACTCTTTTATGTCAATTTTGACACTATTCAATAGTTTATTTTTGTGAAACTTATAATAGATTGATTACTTCGAAAAAAGTCAATTCAATCAATCCTAATATATCATATAATCCTAGAAAATTAGTTTAACTCATTAAAAGTTTCATATTATATTTATTTGGGTATTTATAATATCAATTATTCTAATTTTTCACTATTATAGTAATTACTTCATCATCATTGTGTCATAAATATATTAAATTATTTAATGTCTAAAAATTATAAATAAAATATCATTATGTAGGAAATCGTTTTATCTTTCTAATGAATATTTATAATCTAAAATCCAACATATATAAACTTATGTAAAAATTGTTTTTCTAAACGATATATGCTTGTGTCATTTTTGTATTCATTTTAACTTAATTAAAATAAAGTGTCCCTATCACCTACAAGTGGAACCATGGGGTCCCAATATCGACCCAAAGATGCCTATGGTCAAACATGTATCAACCAATAAGTCTATGACACGTTTTAGGGTAATTTAGTATTATTATAATATTATTTTTTAACCCTTATTTACCGGATTTACCCTTAACCATGGTAAATAAAATATTTACCGCAGTAATTATTCAAAATGTCTAAAAATAAAAGTTACCTATTTAAACAATTTGAACAACCTGATTCCAAATATGGAATCCATTTTTCTAAATTCAAAACACAGAAGTGGAAAAAATTAATTTAAAATTAATTCCCGCTGTTAAAACAAAAAGCGTGTTTTTAAGAGATAATAACTATCAAAAGATTGACAGTTGTTTATGTTTGGTTTAATTGTAAAATTTTGTTCAATGACCAAAATTATATTAAATGGTAAAAATATATTCAAAATTTACTTTAAAACCACTCAAATTCATAATTTATCACTATTAATTATTTTTATTAAAAAAGTTGTTTTTAATTAAAATTTAGTAATTTTCACTATTCATCAAAATATGAAAGTTATCCGAAAAGTACCAAAATTTCACATTAGGCTAAATTCGATATTACGAATAAAAAAATGAATTCCATTTTAAAATATATATATATAATTTCAAAAAGTAGGTATTACTATTCATAACGGCTAGTTTGATTGGTTATGGTGTGTTAGAACTCGGTGTTGCGTACAACACACGCTATCACATTATTCAAATAGAAGCGTACCGTAGAAGCTTGGGGTGTTACAAATGGTATGGAAGGAAATGTTATTTTCATTTCCCTAAATAAAATTGTCTTAAAAAAGGTTATTTGAAGAAAACTTCTATGTAAACAAGTTACAAATATATCAATATCACTTAAGATAATGGAAAAGAAAATTATTCCTAAATTGAATATTTTCAAAAAAAGTTTGATGATGTAATTATTATTTATGACGAGACCATTCATCTATTTTAGAATGGTAAATTAAATAGTTAGTAATTTTCAAATATTAAGTGACACATTTTTTGATTCAACTTATAATAACCCACATCCATACAAGTGAGGTAAATTCTAGGTATATTTGAATTTTCAGTCCTAAGTCATGTGTGGTCCATGAAATCGGATTTATATCAAAATTATAAAACTTGTAATATCTATTCTTGGTGGTTTTAGTTGTGTTTATTTATTTGGGGGTAAAAAATAGATGATTTTTTAGTTGGATTAGTGGGATATTGTTTCCAAAGTATACAAACCCCAACTCATATATGGGTTTTCTTTCAAAGGGGTTTAGACACTATGATTTCCACCAACTGGCCAGTCGAACTCCATATATTGGCTTGTGCCTTATCGTGTACCAGGTGAAGGATGACAGGGTGCTTCGAAGGATATGGGGAAATTTTTTAATAAGGGTAAGACAACCATTTCACCATCAACCCCCTTTATTTGTACTCTAAGGAGGGATCATGAATGAAAATTTCTAAAAATTTATTCCCCAAATTTTTACCCTTTATTACCCTTTGATGTCACCCCAAGATGATGCATGAGTTAAATATTTCATTTTAGTCATTTGGTTGGACAATAACCTCTAACACCCTATGTTCTACTTATTTTTAATTTTCTAATTTTTTATGTCATGTGTTTCAGATTTGAGATTTGATTATTGCGAGGACCTATTTTTTTTTGAAATTATTGTTTTTCTAAATAAACTTGTGTGTCATATTTCATAATATCAAATATTAAAAAATGATTGAAACACGTAATTAAAACCAAAATGTTTAATTAACTAATTATGAACATTATAATTATAGAATAAATATATCCATGAGAATTGAAAACATTAAAATGGTTAAATGAACACAATTTTTATAATCATTTCAAAATATATATCATTTTGATACTATATAATTATGACCACCACGAATAAATCTATAAAAAATAAACATGTACCATTACTAATACAATCAATATTTTTTTAATGAAGAATATAATACATTTAGAAAAATAGATTTGAATGTTGAATGAATTATTTAACTGGTATTTATAGTAGGAAATATGAATATTGGAATATAAATATTACCATTGTCAAAGTAATATAATAATTATGAATATTAAAATGAAATTTGGAATAGTAATATAACTGCTAAGAATAATAACATTAATGATGAAAGAGTAAATTTACCACAAAATGTTAAAAAATCACATCAATAATACTTTTAATCAATGATTTAATAAAACAAAAATAAATTAATTCCATAAAATAATATCAATATTTAAAACGCAAAGAATTTATAATCATATTTTTAATAAATCATATTTTAATTTTTTTCAAAAAAACACATTATAAATATTAATAATTAAAATTCCCTATGTTATAAAATTATTTGGATACAATAAATTTAATTTTATTATTCTTCATGTAAAAATTGACTAAGGGTTATTTATAGGTATTTTCTTGAGAAAGATCAATTTTTTGGTGAATTTTAAAATAGAGTTTTTACATTACCAATAAGTTTTCATTACATCAACCTTGAAGTAATAATGACATGAATAGTTCTATAATTTATTTATTAACCAAAAAAATATTTAAAAAGGTTATTTATTTTTGAAATTCAAATTCCATGGCTACAACATATTTTCCAATTCCTAAAGTATAAAGCAATACATAAAAAAATAATTTCTCATTACGTTATGAATAAATTCCTAAATGTAGTGGTGGGAAAGATTAAAAATCATAAAACCATATTATTCTATTAATATATGATTCAAAAATTTCAAAAATATAACTATTTAATTTTTTTACCTTAGAAATAATATTTTATTCAATATTTTTACTCAAAAAACCCCCCTACACAAAAATAAATATAGCCTTTCCCACTATAAATCTATATTAAATCCACTTATAAAAAAAACCTTCCACTCAAATTCCCTAACTTAAGAAACATTGAATTTTTAGTGACATTCTATCTTTAAATAAATCTAATATTTCATAGATTTTTGGGTTTCAACAAATGAACAACACTAAGATGGAGGTAAGATTCTTTCATCTTTTCCTGTCATTTTCCTCTCCACTTCCTCAATCCATTAAATCATTTCTAATCGAAAAAATTAAATATCATTAAATATATTTTTTTTAATTTCATAATCTTATTGTATAGTTTTTCAATAAATTTTAAACACTAATCCCCAAGTAATAGATCATTAATGGCTGGTTAACTACAAACAAGGATGTTTCGAATTCTCTATTTTTCACCTTCTTTATGCATGATTTAATGTGTTTTTGATAATTTATAAATTTTAAAATATATGTATTGTTTTTATTATAGAGATATTTCTATTAATTTATAATTAATATAAAAAATTCCTAAAATAAAAAAATATGGGATATTTTAAAGAAAAATAACTTCAAAACATTTAAACTTTATCAATTAAATTAAAAAAATAAACTATAATGTATATAGCTGATAAATTAAAAAATAAATTATTATAATTATTTATTTCATTCATATTTGAATAAATATATTTTTATCATATAAGATCCATAATTTTTATGTTAAAATATGGATTCTATGGTAAGTATATTCTCAAAATTAACTAATTATTTTTGGGATGATTTCATATTTAACTTTATTCTCATAATAGATTTTTCAGGTATTTGAAATGTCTATTTAATATTATTTTACCCTTATTCTTGTGGACATAAATGCTTTTTCCTTGTAAAAAAATCTAAGGTGAGTATAAATATTTTTCAGAGTGACTTTATTTTCTAGAAAAGACCCATTAATTCTTTTAGAGATGATTCTTCATCATGTAAATAAAAATTATTTCTTATGAAAAAAAATATGATCAACATTATTCAGTTGGGAAATTTTTTTATTAAATAATGTATAATTTATGAATTATTTATTAAAATAATTCATTTAGGTGGCCTTTTCATATCTATGATGTTTATAATATTCCTTTCTATTTGGTATGGGTGATTGTGAATTTTTTATAATGTGAAGAGTGGGATTGAAATTATATATCCATCCAATACATTATGTAGTATTATATATCTATTAATATTTTGTTTATTATAAATGAACATTATTTTATATTAATTCATCATTATGATTTTATTCTTTTTACACATATATTAGGCATTGATATGATTATACCATTGTTCATAACTTATTTGTGGGATTTGACAACATTGTCATTATCTTAAATTATCATGTAAATTCCAAATTCAATGATTTATTCAATTTAACCCTTCTTACTTAGGATTATGAACCTTTTCTAATTTTATGATGATGATGGCATTATTAACCAATTTATTTATTGATTCATGTCTCATGATCCTTCCCTTTTAATCATCCCTTTAATGTGATTTTATCTCAACCTTTATCTGATGCATGCCCTCAAGTGGTTATATATACTTATTTGAAATTGGGATATTTTAGGAGTAAATGATGATGGATTTAAACAATGATTTTTTTTATTTTTGGAATGTTATTTATGCATATAATTTTCCCATGATACCAAACCGTTGGATTCTAGATTGTATTTTTATTAGGTTATTTATATTACAAATTACATAATAATCAACTATGCAATATGTTTTTTCTATTTTTGGTAAAAAATAATGTTTTATTTAATTTTGGAGTTATGAATACAAATCATTAAAACCATAGGTATAAGTCTAAATATATGAAACCATCCATAATTTTTGGTAATGTATAGAGTGTGTGGTTTCTCATTAGTAAAATACATAAATTGTTAAAAAAGTGGATGTTATATAAACATCAGATTCACCTAGGGGTAATAACCTCAAATATGATTGATTTGATTCTAAATCGATCTTCATTCAACACACAACAAGAATGAATACCTAAACACATGGTTTTACACAATCATGAGATATGGTCTTGATTGTTACAAGATCTTTATAAACCATTATTAAGCATATATAGTAAAATTAATTATTCCCATTTTTAGGAAATATTGAATTAATTGGTCATTAAATCTAGGGTTTGGGAAGTAGGGTACTAAATCATAAACTTTACCAAACATATGGTGTCTATAGGATATGAGGTTGGAATTAATTTATCTATGAGAAGAATTATTTATTCAGGATTTATTGTCTTTAGTTTTATTATAATAATTTCTATTTTTTGAAAATTTTGGGAAGTATGACAGACTAGGGAAATAACCCATGGGAAGAGTAATTCAAAGAATATGTAAATGATATTCTCAATGCAATGGGAGGTAGTGTTCAAAACTCCATGGTGGTACATACTCTTTAATCTTATAAAATGTACATTGAGAATAACAACATGGAAAATAAACCTCCTATAAAGATAGAAAATATAAGTATTAAGTTTCTTATATGCGAATGACCATTGATACTTATTACTTCTTCAGATCCACATGTCATGTAATAGTGGTCCAATTAAATGGGAAATATATTTTGTGTTCATCATTTTTATAAAAAGTAAAAATTCACTCAAAATTTGTAAAATTTTAAAGGAGAATTAGATTAATGGTTTACATTCATTAATAATACATATATAATGAATGATATTGAAGTAATATACTGCGGATAATTTTAGAAGATAATTTGTAGTACAAAATTACAAAAAATCATCGAAAAAAGTGGGAGGGATAATTTGTTTAGATTATGGAAAATGATACGGAACATATCCACGCATAATGGGAGAATTTCATAATGTATACAATACATTTCTTGTGTTTTTTTATTAAATATATCAAAATAAATGGATTCTTTAGCGTTTTAAAGCAAAATCATTAATTTTTTTCAAATTGAGAATTAAAAAATTATGAATTAATAGCTCGATGTCATCTTAGAGTAGATATGAATTTTGTATAATGGTATCATTGTAATGATGAATTGAAAAATATTATGGATTTTAATCGCAAGGATCATATTAATAAGAAAACATTATTCAACCAACCATAGTTTAAAATATGGAAATAAATATCATGGAAATTTCCAAAATAAAATGAGAAAATTATTTATGTGTTATAGAGATGTGGATAAATCTCATGATTGTCGAAGATATATGAAGAATCTGGACAATGTGATAGGGGAAAGAATGGAACCACCCATAGTTAAATTAATAAATTATAGAGAGAAATAATTATATGGAAGCCTACATTGACCCATACATTTCATAAATAAATATCACATATTATAAGTTGAGTATTCAATATATAACATTATGCACCATACCAAAATCGTATTGGTCTAGTGCTTTTGTAAACGTATATACATAAAAAATGTTCCTAATAGATCTAAATCAACTCGAACTAAGTTATTCATAACTAGAACCCTTCTAATTCCTATCATTCTTAAATTATATCATAATAACCTAGGGAAAGAATTAATTAGAATGGGTAGGCTTTGGTGACCAATAAGGTTAATTAATGAAGATATCAATGATAACGTAATCTCAAAATGATCATAGGTGTATGGCAACATGAAATAACATTTGAAATATATACATTGTATTTCAAATATCATAAACATGACTCATACTATAATACTTGGTAGTTAATCATACATGAAACCTAATGTAATAGAAGAACATGATCCATTAGATCATGACAATGGAATATTTTTTTATTCATAATAAATGAAAATTGTTTCCATAGTAATTGATTACTACCAATACATTCATATTGGATTATGGTAAATCCTAATTCCATTACATCCTTAGTCAAGGTTCACTCTCTATAGTATAATAGTAGAAAACGTCTGTTACCGAACTGGTTTTACTATATATTCCAATCCTTAATATCTATTTATATGTCCACTTTACCTAATTAATTAGAGGGATATATAACTTCAGGCCCACATCCCAGATAATTAAAATAATACATATATGAGCCACAAGAACATAAAATATTTATCATAACATAACTCATGGAAATAAAATTGTTCCCATAAACATGTCATCATTTTATTATAGCATAACCCATGAAAATTAAACGGGTTTCATTAAGGTTTCATTAGAACATTATTAAACCACGGGAAGAAAACAAGTTTCATATAATCATCCTCAAATCATCATCATCACAATACATCAAAAGAAGTAAATTGTATGATATGATTAGATTAAAAACCCAATAAATGATAAGTAACATAAAAGGATGTTATCATATATGAAAAATGATTTTGAAAGTCCACTTACAAATTTTCTAAGGAAAATATCATTTTCCCATTGAAATAACTTATTTATCATCTAAAAAAATCCCAAATATTAAGGAAAATATTTTCTATTAAGAACATTTGAAACATTTGAATGAAGCCTCAAAGTATGTACATTAAAATAATTATTCCTTTCAAATTTTCCATAAAAATTATAAAGTACCTTTTTGGGAAAACAGTAATACAATTCCATTTAAAAAACATGAAAAAAGTCATACATCGTTAAAATTTTATTTTAAAATTTATCAGTCAATATTAAAAAAATTCATCAAAATCTGTTTAGAGAACACGTACATGTAAGAAAAAGTTCTGTTAAAAGAATAGAGAAAAAAATTTGGTTTCACATAAAATAGTCTTCCAGTTTCTTGAGTGATTAAACAGGTAAAAATGTGAGGAAATAATGTAATATATATAGTTAAAAATAGGATAATAAAATTCATGAGTTATAGAGAGAAATATCATAAAATATTGACATCATAAATTTAATCATATAAAATCTGGATAAATAATTAGTTTGTAAGACAAATCCATTACCATTTGGGTATATTTTGAATCATATGACCCATGAATGAAAATCCCTTATCTGAATATTTATATAACATAATTATTGAGATTATAATCATAAAATAAATTCATGTGTAGTATATACACCACATAAAACAAAAAATGTGTGAATATGGCATGTGTCTCATAAATATGAAAATGATACAAAAATTAGTTACCTCAAGTGCAACGTGCATTGAATGTGATCTAACCAACTCGCATTCGGTTGGAAACCTTTTGATCCTTTCATAAGGACCCTTGTAATGTTATTTGAATATGGCTATAACCTCTAAATAGTGTCAAGGTATATTGAAAAGAGTGTTGGGTAGGGTTTAGTCAGTCTAGAAGGCTCAATGTAGTGTAAATAAGAGAAAAGGGAGGTGTATTTTTTATATGTAGTAGAGGAAATAGATGAAATTTGTTGGAATATTAAAATATAATAGTGTAAATCTAAATAAAAACATATAAAAATGGGTATATATTTAAAGATGGGATATGATGAGGTTGAAATTTGGTTATGCAATAGTATTTAGACAAGTTTAATTTCTAAATTTACCCTTATTTCTTTGTTTAACTACTTGGTAAACAAATTTTAACATTTAACATGGTGAAATATTTTTAGTATTTTTCATTTAAATATAGAAAAAATGTAATAAAACACATTAAAAAATACGTACATTATTATTTAAAATATGGAATCTATTTTATAAAATGAAATCTCTATAATTAGTATATTTAATTTTAAAATAAACTCCCAAAACACAACGAGAAACCATTTTTAAGAAATGTTTTTCCTAAGAATATCGATTTTATACCATAATCGAAAAAATTAATTCCAATGAATATAATTGGATTATTCATAATATACATGAACTAATTTAACTTTTAAAACTATTTTTAAACAATATAATAGTTGTCACAACTCATAAAAAAGATAGTATTTTCCAAAATTTCATAAAAATTCACTCTAAGATATTTTTTACATTTTTTTATAAAATATGACATCCATTTTTTCAAATAAATTTTCTAAATGTGGAAAAAATATAATTATATTCTTTCCATGCAGAAAGAAAAAAATAATTTTTATGGGGAAAATGTACTTTTTAAAAGTTAATTACTTTTTAAAAAATTTAGTACATAGTTATCAATATAATTTTTTTTATTTAAATCCTTTATACATATATTTTTTAAATGTTATTCATATTCATATCTCAAATGTAACCTCTTGGTTTATTAGATTACAATATCATAGTTCATTTAGATTCGTGGTTGTGTGTATGAAAAGATAATAATGAAATTAAATTTATTTAAAGAGAAATGTTTCATAAAATCTGAGGGTGTTACATTATACCTCTATTAAAAAGAATTTAACCCTTAAAATTTCATCATTTCAGTAAAATAATATAATTATATCTATATTTGAACATATCCTTTTTAAAATCCCAGGTAAATAAAGAATATTACTTTTTTATATTTATCCATATTTGTGAATAAAAGTTTAATATTAATTTAAAGGGAATGCTATGCTCGATGGCGTACCCAATACGCAACAACGAGTTTCTTGGAAATCTGACATTGCACTCTAATAATAAAATAATATTATTTTAAATGGTAGTTAATGCCTAGCCATTGTAATGGAGGGAATGAACAGAACTAACTACAAAATGATTATATATGTTTTTCAAATATTTTTACTTTTATCCAATAAATGTTAGAGGCTTAAAACGAGAATGAATCCAATTTTAAGCGTAAATTTTCTAGTAGTCTTTAAAAGGCTGATTAACTGCCTTTTAATGGAGAACCTTTTTTAAATCCACTTGTTGAAAATTTTATATGGTATATTGGACCAAATAAAATCCTTCTTTAGAATCGGGATATCAACATTTACTTTGTGTAGGATTTTGTTATTTTTTTTAATAAAGTCCATTTTTAATGAATAAGTAAAAAATGTTGTATTTTAATTCAAAATCACTTTTTAATATAATTTATTTATATGATTAGATCATATTTTCAATTGGTTATCAAGTTCAATTAGAACATATTTTTTCCATTTAATCCAATGGTGGTCATTGTAATTAATTTCACTTAGAAATTGGACTTAAACTAGTATCAATCTATTAATAGATAGCGTTTCTTAAAAACACGCTATTTGTTTTGATAGCGGGAATTAATTATTAAATTAATTAATGAAACTTATATGTTTTGAATTTTGTAAAAAAGATATCATTTTTTGAATTTGGAATATCAAATATATCTTAGGGTGATTTTTTGGTATTTTTCTGAAAAATAACAATTTTTGATGAATAGTGAAACCACTAAGTGGTAGTTAAAAAATAGATTTTTTCATATAAATGAAACATTACCACTTTTGTGTTTTGAATTTCAAAAATCTGACATAAATTTTTGTCATTAGGATGTAAAATGTTGTTCAATGGGATTAAAATATTTTTTTGGTGAATAGTAACTTTTATGTTTTATTAATCACGATTAAAGGTAATTACTGTAATTTAAGGTAAAGATAATGTTATAATAATATGAAATGACCTTGAAACATGTCCTACCCTTATTGGATGAGTCATGGCCAACCAAGAGAATCCATGGGTCAACTTGGGGACCCCATGGAGCCACTTTGGTAGGAAAATGACACTAATAACTTTTTATTTAAAGTTAAAATAAAAATGTCACAAACATGAACTGTTTTACTAAAACAATTTTTACATGGGGTTATAAAAGTCATATTTTTGACTATAAATATTCATTAGAAATATAAAAAAATTTCCTACATCATGATATTTGTTTTTTAATTTTTATACATTAAATAAATTTATTTATTTATGACACCATGATGATGTAGTGAGTACCTCATTAATGAACGATTTAAATTAAATGAGAAGATAAGGTAAAATATAAAACCTACACTTGTCAAAAACCTATTTTATGGGTGTATTTTGAACCCTTATCACCTTATCCTCTAAATATATAATTTTGGGACCTTTTATATCCGAAAATCATTTTATAATAAAGTAACTTTCAAGACATTCCAAGAGTATCCCTCCCCCCTCTTATAAAACGCCCCCACCTCTACTCCCTTACCCACACCTCTCAAGCCTTTTTATCGACCAAACTCGGCTCATTTTATCTCTCCACATCCCTCTCTTCATCCTAGAAGCCTTAACTCAGACATAAATCTCATCAAGAAACCCTTTTGGTTCAAACCAAAGGGAGTTACCCGATTTAAAGGTAATGTCCTCTCTTATGTTCTTTTGTTTTATTTTGCTTCTCCAACCCCCTAAACTCTTTTTTGTCCTTTATATTGTAACAAAACCTGTATATGAAATATACTAGGATGTTTTTATGAGAAGGATTCGAGCTACACTTACACACACCTCCTTCTAATGGTTAAAGAACATACTATTTATGTCGATGGCGAATTACTGCCTCACGAAATGATGATTGTTCTATCTTATTCTACCACCTCTCATGGTGGACATTATGATGGAACTATATTTATTTATGATATATATTATGTTTATTTCCTATCTAAAATTCTGTATTTTACATTTAAAACATACCTTTATTCTTTGCATTTTGTGCAAATACGATAATTTCATGTGAGGAAGTGTGGACTACCGCCCCCAAGCAAAGTGACTCGTTAATGCAATACATGGAATGTATAAAGATTGAAATTATGAACTTATGTGACCTATATAACATATATATTATACTGGAATTATAACATATATATATATATCTCTCATTTAGTTTTAATTTCATTAAATATGAAATAGAAATGAAAGTAGTGTTCATGCGTACGTACGACTTACCATCTCTATGAACGGTGAATTTCATTTGTTACCTCTAAATGTTATATAATATTATAAATTAAAGTATTTACTGGATATATATGATATATATGATATCTACATAATGAATATAATTCTGGATATAATGTACATTTTTCCATATGAACAACTTGTAATTATAAGAAGGTTATTTTTCACTCAAGTACCAATGATCAACAAAGAGACCATTATTAACTTAAATAATTACATAATGTTCATAAAATGGTAATAAATGATATTAAAGGAATAATGAACTTAAAAAAAGGTTCTTCTGCAAGTATAAATTAACTATAGTTTATTATTCAGGAGAATAAAGAATGATCGAGTCAAGTCGGACATGAGGTACGGGATCCTACCTATCTCTTTCTCCTTAAGTACTCTCCTTTATGTCATTTCTTTTAATCTCATCTTTATATTGTTTGGGGATGTTCTTTTACATTCCTCATTCAGTAAATTTTTATGTTCATATTATGAGAGACCCTATTTGATCTCATAAATCCATTTTTGGATGTTTTAAGTGGCGCTGTTAGGCTACCGAGTTTTCATAAGGGATTTTTCATCTCACTTTTATTCCCGTGAGATTTATGTTACATTTGCCACCATTTCCTTTGAGTAGTGTATGTACTACCCATTATTCTACTCTTTGTGTAATATACTTTCATTTATGGGTATTTACATGAATTTTGTATAGTCTTTCTTTCATGGGGTGAATGTTTCGAATGTTACCCAAGTCGGTAAGGGGACCTTTCACCCTCCTATTTTTAAAAGACTTCATTTTTTTGTCTTTTAAATTACATATTCTTATGTTGTGATATGTTATTATATATAAATATTGCTGTAAATTATATGTCCAATTAATGAGATACCCTTTATATCTCTCATCAACTCTTTTTCTAAAATTTGATGTGACGTCGTTAGGCTATCGAATTTTTGCAAGGGAACATCTTAACCCAGTTCCAATTCTTTGAGTTAAACCTCTACTTCTTGATTATGTCATGATATGAATATGTGTGGATGGCATCTGATTGTTTTACATTGAGTATCCCCTTATATTTAGTGTATTTATATTATTCACAAATAATTATGTCATTTTTTATCCTTGCTCTAATGGAATGATCATTGATTGGGATTACATCTCAATTTCTTCTCATTGAGACATTTCTTAATGATATGCACTTTTATTATTTTCTAAAGTGTATATACAGCCCCTCTAACTTTCCATATCCATATTATGTCTATACTAAAGTCATTTAAAGGTTCTGAAAATGGTCTGCTTTCATGTGGATTATAATTTAAATGTTCAAAATAGAAAAGGACTCTTTTATTAAAACATTGTTTTAAATGGTTTTAAAGATTTATTCTTTTAAACATTTATCATCCATGTCCATTTTTTAAAAATGGTTTTAAGGATTTATTTATATGGACATGAATGTTTTAAAACCCTTTCAAAAGTTTAGAAGTGGTATGGGACAATTTGATTCTAAAATCGCTTTTAAATGTCTTCTTTTAATATTTTCAATGTATAAAGGGAATTTTCTCTCATAGAGTTTAAATGATTTTATTAGATGTTTTTATTTATGATAATATCATGATGTGATATCTTGTGATTGAAATGTGGAAATTTTATATTTATTTTATGCATGTTTTAAGTGTTATGATTATGTTATGTTTCTTGGGAAATGTTTATGAAATAGGGTGTTTCCACGATAAACTAAGGGCGGGTGAGCTCGAGATAGCTCTCCAATGCATTGGGTAATGCGAAGGGGTTAAATGCTAAGGTTTCTCCAAGGAGATTTAGGGAATATACTGTGATGGCTGTTCCAAATATAACCATGAGGGTTACTCCCTATGTAATAATGTTATGAATGCCTCAAGTTACCTTTACATATTATGATTTAATGAGGTATGTTAAAGTGATTATGTTTTATGAGTAAAGTATGATTTCATTGATTATTATTTATACATGGACTAATGTTTTCTATCCGTATTGTTATAACCCTTACTGAGCTTTTTATGCTCATCCCATGTTTTTTTGAAATGTTTTTCACATGACATAAAGTGGAATAGGGTTAAGGATGGGATCAAGGAAATGTTATGGTGTTTAAAACAAGGAAATAGACATGACTCTTTTGTTCAAGAGTTTTTATTTTGTGAAAAAAATGGAAACTAAGTAGATGTGCCTACTTTTTAATCTTTGATATGTAATAGTTATGTCCTAATTCCATAAAACACTAAACCTGAGAAGATCCTCAATGTGAATTATTCTTCTAATTCAAGAATATGTATTTTACTAAGGCCGGGTCCTTATATCCTTAGGTTCTTATATAGATTATTTGAATTTATAATTCCCTTAGAGAACATTAAACAGGTGAGTAGTCCTATTCTATAAAAATTTAGGTCTGCAATCCATGATTCATAATTATTATTATTTATATGAAATTCTATTCCCTCCTGGAAATACCATTATGTTCAGTATTTGTTATAGATTAGGTACATTCATCCTCATCAGAGATACATGGAAAAAATTTTGAACTTGAGAGAGGTTCAGTATAAGGTCTAATAGATGAGTTAACATCCCAACTTGACTAATAATACAAATAGTCCAATATACCCAAGGATTAACATTTAAATATTTAAAAATCATATAACATTTAAAGATGAAAAAAAGTCAATACAATAAATTCTCACAAACTTTTGAATTCCATATTTCCCAGGCGATTGAATGTATACCTTTTTTTGTCTCTGATCTGAGTTAATGTGTTATTGAAGGGATCCAATTCTATCTTATATTCCACCATCTTTATTATATATGAAATGGTTTATTTCTCAAACATTATCACTTAAAAATAGAGTTCAACATTTATTTTCATTGATGGATTCATAAAGAGCCATCTAAATGATCGAGTAAAAGCCATTTTTATATGAAAACCTAACTATATGAATGTAATTGATCCCAGATACCTTTAAAATACATTTAATATGACCAAAACATATACTTAAGTTTTTGAATGGTCATCTTAGGCTGAAAAACCAATAAATATGATATGTAGTACTAAAACAGAACTCTAAATAATGATATTCCTAAACACATCACCAACTCATTGAAGTGGATCACTAATCTTGATTAGATATAATATAATTTGGTAATCCATGAAACCTTACCGATTCATTAATTTATATTTTGGAAATCTGATCAAAAGTTGATTTTTTTCTAATCAAAATGAATTTTATTGACCTTATAAAGAAATTTTCTACAAACTAGGTATAATTATGTCCCATAGATGTATTGGGGAGTCTGATGAAAAAATACATGGTGATTTATTCCATTTCTAATCAAGTATGGGTTATTCTTATAACATTCTCATAATATTCTGTCTCTCAAACGTAACAAACTAGTTTTCCAATAATTTGGATACATACACTGTAATATCTCTATTCTTATTGTCCCACTAGAAATAATCTTTCAAGTATCTATATATCTTCTGACTTCTAGGATGAATAGAAAATGATGAAATATGATAATCATCTAAATTATATATCTTCATGTTTGGTATTGACATGATGTAACCACTATTCCTGAACCATTCTCTTCCATCGTAGTCAAGGTTGAACTCTAGAAAATTTCTCACATTTTATTGTCGTTATTCATCTTCCTTTTTACCCTTTATTCATTACTATATATATGGTTAAACAATAATTTTACCAAGATAATATTTTCCACCATCCTTTATGATTTTACGATCCATTCTTCAAAAACCTTGAAATATTGGAAATTTTTTAATCCAGAATAAAGATAGGATGGAATTATCTTTTCGAATCAACACATCAACCACCGTATTAATTTTCCTAATTTGGTAATCTATTAGTATTAAAAATCTGTAATCAACTCCAACCATATTCTCTATAACATATTTACCTATTTTTGGGTGAATATATACTTGAAATATTTATGAGCAGTATTTAAATCTTACCTTTTAGCATAATGATAATTCTTTCAAACCATTAATGAACAAATTAAAACAACAAACTCCAAATCATGAGTTGGGTAGTTATGATGGTGAACCCATATTTTCACGAGGAATAGGTTATCACTGTATTATTCTACATGAGGATGCATCTTAGTTGCTTCTGCGATGCATTAACAGTGATCAGAAACCTCAATCCACTACAAGGCAGTGAAAGAACATGTGTGATGACTAACATTTTATTTAGTTCCTCAAAATTGTCCTCAAATTAGTATATTTAAATGATAATGAATACCTTCTGTGTTAACAATTTTATCTGATTAGATATCCACTGTAAATTATCCATAATGTGTCAATAATATCCATCTAAACCAAGAAACCTATGGATAATAGTCATAGTGGAATTTCGAGACAATGTTCAATAAAATTACTATTTGATGGATTTAATAATATTAACTATCTTGAGTTTATATGACCCAAAAAACAAAGCTTTTTTTATAAAATATGTACATGGTAAAATGTTCACAATGACCAATTCTTTTGGAACGGGCCATTTTCTTGGTAAATTTGAACATATTTAATTTTCTAAATATGCCAACTATTTTATTGATTTTTGATCTTAATTCTAGGAGTATTATTGTCTTAAAGAAATGTGTTGTGACGGGGTTTGAGGCCCCAAAGTGTTCTTGTGGTATCAAATGGGTTTCAATTACTTTGGTTCATGAAAGAATTAATTTTAAGAATGCATATATAGATGTGAACAGTTTAAAATAACAGTTTGGCCTCCTAGGAGAAACCATGAAGACCTCCAATTGTACTAATAACCATATTTAAAACCATGTACTATGGGGTTAATGACCATATTATCAACTATGTATTTTTTCATAGAGTGAATTCACTTGGGTTGTATATGAGTAACCAAACCATGCCTCTAACCCATGTGAGTATGGTTTTTGGGCAGAGGGATCTACATGGTTGGAGAACAATTATCCAAACATTGAAGGTCATTAAGGTTTGTGAAATGAAAAACTACACCTTCTCAATTTATCAATGTTCTCCTCCATTTCCTCCCAATTCATCTGCACACATCAGGGGAACCTCCCAAATTCTTATCCACCAAGGATTTGAGCCAAACTATCTATTTGGACTCCGATATATGATCTGTTGGAGGAAGAATATTTGTCTCTGTAAATCCTTTGATCCACTAACCTATATTATTCTCTAGTCTTTTCATGTATAGTTCTAAATCTATGTGATCTACTTTACCCTATTTTCAGGCAACACATTTAAAATTCCTATTCCTATCATTTCATCCTGAGTTAGAGGCTGATATTGGACGAGTGTAAGCCTATGAGTAAAAGGTAGGTGTTTTGTAACATTTTATATGATTTTTTGTTTTATTTATGGTGTGAAATATACATGAATTATGAGATTCAACTGACCAAAATAATTAATTAATTTCAAGACATAAAATTATTTAATTGATTATGTGATATGACTATGGGCATGCTTCACCTACACTAAACATGGTCAAACTGGGCAAGGGGATTGGAAAATCATGGGGAGATTTATTCAGGTGTAGAAATTGAGTTAATTTTAATTTTTTAAATTATATTGTTTTTATTAAATTGAATTTTCCTTGGGAACATGATAAGAATGGATCTATGATTCAGGAGTTTCTAAACACCTTTACTGAGGTGACTTAGTTCATTAGGTTGGACAAGACCCAATATATATGATTGACTATAATTAGAGGTCGAAGAAACATGTTTATTAGATTGAGATGACGTGGTTTCCTAGATAAGAGCATGCACCTTGTGATAATGAAAATTATTGACTATCTGGATGAGAGATAAGGTCATAGGGGTATGAGGTGTTAGGTTGATGTGTATTAGGTTATTTTTCTGTTATTTCCATTCATTGTTTTTTTGCTGATGAACTGGTGGTGTCATGGGCACACAGATAGAACTCCGATCAAGGTGGTGTTGACCATTGGTTCAGGGAGAGGCCATAGTTAGTTTTGTGGCATAGGATGGTGTTGGCCATCATTGATGTTGGAGGTTCTTTCCATTTAAATCCACAATGATGTTGATGTACCATCAGTTAATAGTGACTAAATTGTCAGTTGCTAATGAGGATAAACATATTTCTTGGGGTCATTGGGCTAGGAAATTGGGAAGATAGACAACAATATGCATCAGGATGTCAAGCTTAAAGACAAATTCTGTTATTAATTGGGAAAAAATATCATTATGCCTTGGGATTTTGGGATTTTGGTAAATGGGGGATTTCAATTAGGGATCTAAGGGAAAATATATTTATTAATTGTTCATGCCATTTGGTCTCTGGGAAACATGGTTGATGGAATGTGGTGCAAGTGAAATATTTTGAAGTGGAAATGAAGGGATTATCTAGGATGAATTATCATTAGAGTATTAGTTGTTATTATTAAATGTATCCTCACCACTATATATATATATTCACACAGACACAAGATTTATGTTCTATATATAACTAGGGGAACATATTCAGGTATTACTAGTGATATTTGATATAGGTTGAACACGACCTTGTGTATCTTCATCAAAAGGGAAGATGATATTTATTTATTATGCACGTGATAACCTTTAAATTACATGAGAACCCCTCTATTAATAGTGATGTAAGAGAGAAAAACATTAGTGGCTCACTACTAAGATTTATTATGAAACCCTACATGGACCCTTAGGGATGCATGTAGACATTATCCTTTAACTATTATGTAAGGGATTGAGATTAGGATCTAGACCATAGTGATCATGTCAAATTTCATAGTATGGGATAGATAGAAAGGGACCATGGTGGTTCCTATTCATCATTTGGAGTTTACTTATGAGTTAAAATTTTAACAACATGCTTATATATGTATGTATAAATGGTTATCCATGAGCAGCCCTTTATTTATTACGTTTTATGACCTGATACTAATTGTTGTATGTGTTTGAAAATTGTATGTTTGGGAATGATATTTATTTTGGTTGTTGATTATTTATTTTTCTTGATATTGGTTGCTTTGTTATTTCCTCCGTAATTATATATACATCGACCATTATTATTATCACCATTTGAGCTTATATTCTCCCAACTATAATCGCTTCAAACCATTACTGGTAGTCAAAATCCATTGGCATATGGTTATGTCAACCTAAGGCCTAGTGGTCAACTGGAATAAAGCACTATTTAATGCGGTATTTTGGTTAGGTCACTAAAAATGGTATAATATAAGTTCTTGAATGGGAACCAAGAGAAATATTTGGCTAGATTAAAATGATATCAAATGTTCCTTCAATTATTTGGTCTTTTTAATTGGGTTATGGTAGAATATATACTATATTGTATATAGAAATCAATAAAGAGATTGTGTTTGGATTCGTGTGGCCCCATAAATGGGAGACATACCTTGTTTACAGGGGTAGTAAACTGATGTTATGGTATGTTTTTTGATATTTTATTTGATTTACACCTCAAGCGACACACTTCGGTGTGAAGTTTATCTGTTATTTTCTTTTGACCTTTGACCTGGTATGACAAGATAGGTTTGATTATGAATCTTGGTAGGTACATAGGTTGTTTTTATATATGTATTTTACTATGATTGATTATCATTGATAACCTGTATTTCACTAAGTGTGGTTAGGATATTTTAAGTGTCAATAAAGTAATCAAAACAATGTTTTCATTATTGGACTCTCTTTGGTAGAATTCTAATAAACCATACGAGGCATGTGGATCAAATGAAATATGTTTGTGATTCTATGTTATGTGATATGAACATGAAATATCCCTGGTACTAGTAGGTAGAGACGATGATAGGAGGTGATCTATTTAAAGTTTCAACAATGAAGCCAAACATTTTTTTTTCTATCTAGCATATTTGGTCGAATTCTACTATGCTAACTCAGATTATATAGGATTTCTGAATTTGATGTGTGTATGAAGGGATGATGAGGATGAGTTACATAAGTTTCCTAACATTATTATATGGAGGTAAGGGGGTATGAAGATGGATTAAATTTGACACCTGACTCTAATATGGGAAGTTGAGGGGCCATGTAGTCAGATGTCTTGTGACATGGTTCTGTAGGAGAGTGTAAGGGTGATGATATTGCAATTCAAGTTACATTTTTTCATATCTATGATATTTATATATATAATATGATTTATGTTTAACTGTGATATTAGTATATAGTGGGATTCCACCTTGACATATTCTAGTGGAGCATTATAAGGGAAGTGATATGGTTATGTATGAGTGTTCATGGGATGAGGCTCCTGAGGTTCACGACGAGGCCCTAGACGGTTGAGCTGATCATGAGCCTTAGGTAAATGAATAGGTACAGGTTTAAGAACATTTTGGAAAGTAATAGGATATTGAAAATATTTTTCCATTCCTATATAAGAAGCTTTGGTTAATCTAGGTTTGATTTATCCAGGGCATCGATAAGGGAGATTCAGGAGCTCATATGTCTGTAGAATACCTCACTCTAGAGTTACAGTCACATAACCCACCACTATTTTAGGATGAGGGTGGTCAACATGTGGTCGAGAACTGGATCAAGTCCATCTAGGCTATCTTCAACTAGCACAATATTCCTCCTAGTTAGAGGGGGCTTCTAGTGATGTACATCCTGAGAGGACTGACCAAACAATATTTGGATGTAAAGGATTAGGCATGATTTTATGTGGAACTGGCCTTGATGTATTTACAATCTAGGTTCTTTAATAATATTTTTTATCAAGATGCTACGGGAGGACCGAGCCTTGATAATCTAGAATATCTAGTAGGTGGATTGTTCAATAATGGACCACATTATGAATTTCATAGACCACTAGTTGTTTTCACTTGTGATGGTGGGAGATGACATCTTCATGGTGTGGTGATTTGAGGATTCCTTGAGGCATTCCATAATGGTGTTTGTCAACATCTTCAGATTGAGGTAAATTTTAGAGATAGTCAAAAAAGAGCTGATAAATGAGGGGAACCTGATGGACATGTCATATTTGAGTCAGGTTATGATGTTAGGTGAGTTGGGTGGTGATGTTTCAGGTTGCAGAAAGGAAGGCCGAGAGGAGCCTTGGAAGGGATGTAAGACCATAGGTCTGAGTAAAAAACATAGGTGTGGATATTAAGTGTTATGATTATAGTATAGAAAGCTAGGACTTGTTAAGAATCAGTGAGAGAAGCCTCAAACTGAGACTCAAGGATATGGCTATATCATGCATATCAAGAGGTCCTAAAATAATATTTCTTGGACATGTAGAAGATAAGGGCTGGGTCAAACTCAATGATATGTTGTCTGACCATGTGAGGTCTTAAGATAAAGTAGCTGGGATTTAGCTTCACATGAAGGTCATGGCAGAGGCACTGGGACCCAACATTAGGGAATGTTTCCATTGGCTGATGCAGATCTGTAGGGAGGCCATGCCTTGGCCACTTGATCTTCAGGCTAGATGCATGTAGTGTACATTCTTGGTACAACGTTGGACAGGGAGACAATGAAGGTTATAGGAACACAATGGTCATTATTAGATACCAATTTTTTGGAATTTTTTTCTAGTTTTGATGCATGATGTGCATGAATGTATGGGTTTTGGAGTAACCAGGTGTTGGTTAGTTTGTTGGAATCAGTTATGATGAATTATATTGATGTATGAGGTTTGTTGTAATAGTGTTTCGTTATGGAAATATATGGGATGTGAAATATATATGAGGTGGATAGGATTATGTGAATTGAATAAATTTAGGTTATGTATGAGGTGAATGTAATTGGGGCTTCATATGGGCATTTGATCAGGATTGGGACCTCCTTGGTGCCTTATTGGACATAGTCATGTGATGGGAATCTTATATGATATGGTACATGATGTCTTTCAGAGGTTTCATGGGTCTGATTTGAGCCCTTGATGTTGTTCATGAGTGATGATGTGTCACAAGAGGAGTTATGAGTATAGGGTGGGTCAGTGGACCATCATATTTTTTTGTTTTGGGTTGGGAAGAAAATAAGTAGGAAATTACTATAGTTAGTAGATCGGTGAGGAAATTTGACCCATTACATAATGACTAGGGTACAATGGGTTAATTTTTAAGATAATGTTATGTGTTTTCCTTATCTAGTAAATTATTTACATCTCATGGAAGAGTTATATTATTTTGCAGAGATTTTGATGACCCTAGTTTCTAGAAGGGGATGTCTTCTGGGTAAATTTGAACTTTTTTCATTTTTTGAGGATTAAAAATAATTTCTTGAAATTTATATGTTAATTCCATGATTTTTATCGACTGAAGTCCTTTTCATCAGATAATATTTATGTCTAAAAATCTTCCCTAGGGTTCTGGATAGATTTAGAGTGCGTAGAATCCTAGATACCATAATCTTCATAACACATAGATAGAGGAACCCCTTTTGGGAAAACCATGAAACATATTATGAGTAACATTGTGGAACTATGAATGTATTAAGTATATATTTTCATACCATATAGGTGGAGGTGCATTGACATATAATAAAATTACATTTTTTTGATAGAGGAAATTCTCACGGTGTGCACAGGGTTTGGAAAACCATGCCCCTGGAATGTGCAGGTGTGGTTCAAATGCCAATTAATCCACATGGGTGGTGTTTCTTCCAAACAGTGTGGCCAAAACATGTTGGACAGTAATATTATGAAAGTAACAAACAATTCATGAACCCTTTACCAAATTTCTCCTCAATTTCCACCAATTTCATCAACACATAGAGGTGTATCTTTCCAAATTAATCACCCCAAGGCATTGATATAATCTCTCTTTCTGGAATTCGATCTTCAATCCATTGTTGGATACTAATTAATCTCGATAGGGACATCATTCCACTATCCTATTTTCTTATTTTCTCTCTCCTTATGGTGTGCTAAATTTGTGCAATATGTTTTACACTATTTTTAGAGAGTACATCTAAAATACTTATTACTATCATTTCGTTTTCAGTTAGTGGATGATATCATATGATCATGTTCCTAAGAGTATAGGGTCGATGGTTCCTATATTTCACTATGTTTATTCATCTATTTCGGTATTTTTCTCTATATGAGTCATGATATTCAACTGAGATAGGCCCAAATTAGTTGATTACTTGTCATTAAATTATTGAATTGATGATGTAAAATTTCTATGGGCATGAATCTTCTACAAAATATATGGTCATACTGGGAAAGGGGCTTGGGATAGCATGGGAAGATGAGGCCAAGCATATTATTTGAGTTAAATTGAATTGTTTAAATATATTTTTTATTGAATTTCATGGTTTTGTGGGTACATGATGGGAATGGCCCGAGGCTGATGTGGCGATGAACACTATGATTGGGGTGAATTGTTCATCAGGTTTGGTGAGGCATGAGATACATGGGTTATACTGATCATATGTTAAGGTGACATGGTAGTCAGATCGAGATGATGAGGTCACTAGAATGAGGGCATGTATCATGTGATATTGGATGGTGTTGACTATTAGGATGAGTGAAATGGTAACATGGGATGAGGTGATGGGATGATGTGGATTAGGTTTTATTTGTTTGACTATTTTTCATCGAACGCACCATTGGAGTCGTGTGGACATATATAGGACTCTGATCAAGTTGGTTTTGAGCAATCATTTGGGTCTTAGCCTCCGCAAGTTTTTTGGATTAGGATGGAATTGACCATTAGTGTGGTTCGATGTAAATTTTATAGAAATCCATGGGAATAGAGATATACTATTGGATAATGATGATGAGAATATAATTTGTGGGATAAGGATCACCATATTTATGAAGTTAGTTTGGGCAAGTTATTGGGTGGAAAAACAACACTATGCCTCAGGACATTGGGAGTCATGACAGTGATGGTTATTATTTGAGGAACATACATCATTGTGTCTTGGGACATTTGGATTCAAGTCGATTGGTCTTTCTAAGAGGGTTCAAATGGACCAGGTACCTATTATTTGGGAATCCCTTTGGGACTCCGGGTTACTTGGATGATGTCACATAGTACAAGTGATATATTTTGAGGTGGAACATGATGGTTCACCTAGGATGTTTTATCATCCGAGGATTCCTATGGTTTTATGTCATGAATCTTTGACACTGTAGTTTATATATGCAGATACTTGATGTAGTCAATATATATAACTAGGGGAAAATATTCAGGGATTTTCATTAATGGTCGAACCATGAATAATTATTTTTTGGGGTTGTTAAACAAATATTAATTATGTATTTATCTATTGTTCATTTTATACCTTTTTAATTATACTAGAACACCTACATTACTTTGGATGTAAGATAGGAACATGTTGGGGGTGGCCTGCTGAGATTTAATATCAAAACCTACATGGTCCCTTTAGTATGCAGGTAGAATTCATTATTTTTCAATCAGGCAAGGGATCATGATTATGATTTAGTGCTTAGTGATCATTTCATACTACTTAAAATGGGATGGATGTAAAGGGACTATGGTGGATCCTCTATGTTTTCTAAAGTTTACTATTGATTTTTCTTTTGATCAGTGTGATAATATATGTATGTACTGATGGTTAGCCATTAAATACCCTTTTGTTTATTACATTTTATAACCAAATATGACTTATTGTATGTGTCCACAAATGGTATGTTTCATAATGATATTTATTATTATTTCTTTATATTTATGCTACTTCTATTACCTGTTATGGGATTTCTTCCACTGTCTTATATACATAGACCATTATTATTATCACTATACAAGGGTATAGTCTCCCCAATATCATCTTTCTACACCATCACTACTAACCAGAAGCCTTCTCCATAGGGGTAGGTGTGCCTAGGCCCAGTGGTCAACCTTCATGGATCACCATTTAAAGTGGCATCCTAGTCCAGGGATTGTAATCATCATAAATCTTCTCCTTTCACAAGGTCTTTAGTACAATCCCCAGGTGATCTTTATGACCATCATTTATATTTGAATATATATTATTATCATCAAAAAATACTACAAAAAAGCGATCAATGAAATCTATTAAGAATCTTTTCATTAAATACATGAAGATGATATTGTAATTAGTAATACAAAGTGGAATCACATTATATTCATAGATTCAATACCTCATAAAAAATTCTATAGTGGGTATATCATTTTCCATAGACTGTAATTGGTGATATAAAAAATGATGGTAAATTTTAGAAATTTATTAAGATATTTTCTATTGTTAAAAAAGGAATTAATGTAGGGAAGATGATACTCATTCTTTATTGTGTTCTTATTAGGTTCTTGAAAATCAACGTTGATTTGCAGTGATCTATCATTCTTTATAATAAAAAGAACTGGTTCACCCCTTGTGATGCACTTGATTGAATGAATCAATTTCCAAGATATTATTGGAGTTTAATTATTAAAACTCAATTAGATTTATTATATATGATTTATTTGAAATAGGTCTAAAACTAGGTGTTATTTCAATTGAAAATTAAAATTCACGATTTAGAGGAAGACTAGGAAACACTTTTAGAAAGACATAATCAAACTCCCATTTAATAGGGATAACATCAAGGTTGGGTTTACCCAAACTATATGGGATAAAAACCCTTTGAAATAGGAATCAAGACACATATAATGGATTTTATTAACATCGGAAGTTCTTATTTATCATCACATTAATATAAGATCAATGGTTTGTTCAGAATATTAAAAATGACGATAGTTTCTTCAAAATTGGTATGATATTTATATAGAGGAATAAAATATATGTAAAATATATCTTCAAATTCAACTAGATAGAGAATAATATGATTTGTCGGAATAAAAAACCCAAAAACATCAATTGAAGAATAATTATAGGTTTATGATACGACCATTGCACCGTTAGGGGTTTTCAGTTCCAATTAAAAATATAATTATTGTGGGGGTATTGTTATACTATTATAAAGTTATTCATATATAGAATACTGGGTAGATCTAGAATAAAAAAAAATACATTATCCACTATATATTAGTTTTTATGTATACCATTCAATATTTCCTTATCATACCCATCATATAAAATACTGATCATATGATATTTCTCTTTACCTATGGGATTATAAAGTTACTGATATATATCAACATAATTTTCCTTCATATTTGAGAAATATTTATCATAATTCACACACTCCTTACATTTAAAAACATTGAGTGTGGATTATGGATTATGTGGAGATTTCTCTCTATTCACGCCATTAGATTACTTCTTCCCTTTACTTCATCATTCTATTTCCAGGTGACCCTCCATTCTATATCTAAAACATTTTCCAATTTTATTCTGATAATTCCCTCCCTCTTTCTTTGTAAAATTAAATCATAAATGGAAGATATTCATTTTCACTCCTTGTTTTTCAATATTTTCATTGAGTTCCATCTATATATTCTTACTAAAACCATGATATTGATTGGTAACTCTAATATCTATTTTCACCAAGATATAATAGTTGATGAATTCTTCATAGCTACATGGGATACTTATGGATAATTCCCTTCAGATAAATAACTTTAATCTATAGAATAATATATCAACCTTACTTTTAGTTTTTATGGTAATAATAAATGTATACGTCACAAGTCTTGTAGAATTTTTCTTAGAGGTACAGATGGATTCATCATCCTTCTATTTTAGATGGAAGATATTTTTCTACATTTTAATTTGAATAATATGATGAAATTAATTTCTAAAATATAAAATATTAAATTCATATCACTCATTATACATAATTTATTACCATTTCCTTATATTCTTGATAATATTCCACTATTGAATTGATTTCACTTCAAAATGATAAAAACTATAGTTACTATTTCATGTTTTGAACAATAAAGAAAAAATAACTTTTCAATGGTACTGATCCATTTATCATCAAATCTTTGATAAAAAAATCCACTAAAAGAAGGTTGATGTTCCCTCATGATAGAATCAATAGAACGTTGTTTCTTCTTTTTCATGTTTGGAAGGACATCATTATTTAATTCTTGAGAATGTTACACAAGCACAAAAATGATATTTTTCATTCCAATTACACTAAAAAAATTCTCAGGAGAAGAATCAATTCAATTTCTATCACATTTAGCACTATTATATGTCATCTGGGTTCTAAACAATGACTAAAAAAATACACATTATGTGATAATAAATAATCATAGTGGGAAAAAAATATAAACATGAAAAACCACTAATATGATGACTGTATCATGACATGTTATTTTTAGTCTATGACACCAAAGGAAATCGTCTCTTCATATACTTCATAATGATTCATACTGAATATTTGAGTCGACCAAAGAATGGCCTCCAAGGGTGTCAAACCAGATGTTCAGTAAAAGAACACTCATGGTTAACTAGAATGATGGTCAAGATATACTCTACCAAAATATTTCAATGTTATTACCCCTAGATACATATATTCCCAAAATCATGACCACTTTTAGTATCCACACATGCATGTTTTTTAGGGAATCCTTCTCTTTTTCATTAACATAACTTAGTGTGTACCCCTAAAAATAAGATTTGCGAATGGGTTCTCATTAATTTTTTTATCATACTAGATCTGAAAGGTAACAAATACTTGGTGAGATACTAAATATAATGACCAATACATTTCATATATAAATATGACATCTTATTAGATGATGATTCGATACATAACATTAAGATCTATTCTTGAATAATTCCGATCTAGTGTCCTTGAAAAAACGCATACATAAACAACTTGTTCATAATATAAATATATAAAATTCCACTATGTTATTCCAAAATATCACCCTTTTAAGATATATCATTCCTAGAACCTTTCTTTTTAACACGGGGAAAGGAAACATAATTTAGGGTTGTTATGATACTTAGTAAGGGTAAAAAATAGGGATATCTGTGATGAATTAAAACTATAGTGACCATAAATATATGTGAACATGATTAGAACATTTTCACATTTTTCCTACCATATCCTAAATAAAATAATGTATCTTGAAATAAAGGGTATAATTTCATATGACATGAAATATAAAGGAATCAGAGAATATTATTCATAATAGAATAAAATTTGAATATGTTTATTTTTCATCCACTTAAGAATGGAAAATCCTTTCCTGAATCAAGGTTCACTACCAATACTATCACAGTTGATGGGGTTCACACTCCTTTCATTTATATCATTATCCAAGGATCACTAACAAAACTATCATAATGGAAAAATTCCATTCCAAATTTGAGTTCAATCCACATTCATGTCCTTATCGTCTCATGATATATCTATATTTATCTAATTTATTGGACGGTTATATAATTCTTGGACCAAAATTATTATAATTGAAATCAAATATATGTGTTCTGTAAATTCATAAAATTTTCAATACTACATAACCCATGGAAAATAAATTGGTTTCATAATTGTTTCATTATAACATAATTAACCTATAGGAAATAAATTAGTATCATGGAATCATCATTAAATAATCATCATCATAAGACATAATAAGAGTTATAGTGAATGTTGTCCTAGGTTCAAAACCCTAATAAATAATAATTAATATAAAAGATGTAGTGATTGATGAAAATTGTTTTTTGAAGATCACATGGACATTTATAGGGAAAAATTTAATTTTCACTATAAAATAAATTATTTAAAATCTAAAATTTCCCAAATATTTATGAAAATATTTTCTTTAACAAGAATATTGGAAACTCATAAAGTATGATTCAAAGAATTTAGTGTCCATAATAATGGGAAATATAATTTATTCCATCTATATTTAAATAACATTTTCCTTTTTATTTTTAATAAAAAATAAAAAGTACCTTATTTATAAAATGATTAGAAAATCCCTCTTAAACCAATTTTAAAAATTAAATCATGGAAGAACATGAAATTAAGAAATCATTGGTTATTATTAAAAATTATCTTGAGTAATTTTTCTAGAAAATATATACATAGAATAACACTCATTTACAATCCAAGAGAGTAATAAACTTGGTTTCTAATGAAAGAAATATTTTCCTCTCTAAAGTTATTAATGAGTTGAAAATGAACGTAGAAAAATAATATCCATAAATAAATATAGAAGAAGAGAATTAGGGCCTTCATGAGTGTTAAATAATAAATATTCATCCTAAAATACTTAAATATATAAAATCTAGATAAAACATTATGTTGTAACATAAATACCCTACCACTTTGGTAACGTTTGAATAATAATAAAAAATAAAGAAAGAACATTATATGGATTTTTATATCACATAATTATCATATTAAATATCATAAAATACATTAATGGGAAAAAATATATCAGGTAAAATACCCATGTGGTGAAAATGGAATGTACATCATAAAAATAAAAGTGATACAAATACTTCATGTGTCATGTCTAGTATAAATGGAAAGAACACTAAACTCATACCATTTAACTAGAATCCATTGTATTTATTTTTAATGTTCCTTGTAATTGTATTTGAAAAAGACTAAAACCACTAATTCCTGGTTAGGGAAGCTGATAGGGTTGTTGGGAAATGTTTTCTCAAGCTTTAAGACTCAATGTGGTGTCAACAATTGAAATAATGGTTTCCCGTTTATAAGTGGGTGATATGACACAAATGGAATTTATTAAAATATTAAAATATCATAATTTAATTATCATGACAAATGATATTGGAAGGAATGCTATTTTATGGTGGTATAGGATGAGTTTTATATATTCTAAAATGTTTTATAAAAGTTCAATTTGGAAAATTACCATTATTTCTTGGTTTAACCCCCACCCCCACATTAAACATATTTAAACCATAGACATGGTAAATTTTCTTTACAATTTTTTGAATTCATTATGAAAAAAATGAATGTATATTCGTTAATTTTTTTTGAAATAATTATTCCAAAAAATGGTATCCATTTTAACAAATTTAATATAAAAAATTATTAGAACTTACTATTAAAATTAACTCACAAAATGTGATGAAAAATTGTTTTTATGAAAAATATGTTTTCTTATGTAGACAATGTTTTTACAAAAAAAATGAAGTCCAATTTTAGTATTATTATAAATTTTGTGTCAATATATGTTTAGTGAGTAATAATAATGTGGTGATTATTGGAGAATTTTTGTGGATTCAACAAAAGACATTTCATATCATGTGTGAGTAATTCTCATTCTGATGAATCATGGAGAATTGTTTTGGATTCATCAAATGGAATTATTTTCCATTATTGTGAAATTATCTTTATCAATGTGATGATTAAGTCAACAATTCTTCAATTTTAAATACATTTCCTAAGGATTCCATTGTGTTGTAAGAAGTGGAAAACCCTTGGGTGAAGAGGAATATAAAAAGACCGTTAAATTAATCATTTTAATATTGAATAATGATTAAAGTATTTCTATGTTAAATTTAGTTACATATTTCATCAATATTACTAGAGTAAGTGTTGTAATTATATTCTATAATTATAACTTTATGTACTATATCTGAATGGGCCTTATACAAAAAATTGGGCAACCAATTGAGTCCAAGGGATCAAATCAACCTCACACATGTGCGATGAGAGACTTTAGCATGTAGGGTACCCATGACTAATGGATCAAATGGTGTAAAGATGGATAGTTGGATGAATGAGGTCCACATGAGAGTACACATATACGAGAGTGTGTGGGATTGGGCATGTGGACTAGTGAGTGTAGGTATGACCTACGCAATGGCCATGTGTGCATAGTTTCGTGGGTGTCGAAACCCATTTCTATAAAAAAGTAAAAATGGAATGCTATAATATATAAGTATAAAAATTACTGGGATAAATTGTAATGTGGGATAAGAATGATGTTGGACACTTTTTAAAAGTCGATATTTTAATAGAGGAACATCATATTTGTAACCATAAATAACACATAACACCAATATTATAAGAGAATATAAAAACTTGAGAATTTATGATATATTTATTTTAAAATAAATTGTCTGAGTATATATTAATTATAAATAAAATAAGAACCAATTAAAATATACGGAATTTTTTTTCAATAACTATATTTTTTCAAAAAGGAAGATTATTCACCATTTACAAACATAACTTAATATTATTTTTTACAAATTTAAGAACATTTATAGGAAATAATAATATTTTTTTAAAATTAACATGTCAAAATTTTCTTTGTGTGATATTTTGACCATTTTTTAAAAATAATTAATTTTTTATCAATAGTGAAAAATACATATTTTTTTTGACAATTGAATTTTCATTTAAATTATTTAAAAAGATAATTAATATATTAAATATTTATTAAAGTATAATTTGTTCAAATATATTATAGTTTAACTAATTTAGGTCATTTTAATCAATTTAATACTGAAATTTTATATTAAAACATTTTATACATATGCTAATTTTCTTTTGGGAAACACGCTCTTTCTTCTTTTACACATTTTTATTTTGAATTCAATTATTCCACTTCAGAGAATTTAATTTATAAAAAAAGGATTAAATATTTTTAATCATCATAATTTATATTTTGTAATATGTTCAACTAAATTTTGACAATAATTAATAGTTGTAACAATGAAAATCAATTAACGTGGTTAAGGTAAAAATGGGTTTATTAGCGCGGGGGGGGGGGGGGGGGGGCTGAAAAGATAGCGGTTAAAAATAACCTAAAAAATTTCCAAAAAATATTTAATAGACATTTTTTACCCTATATTTTATAATTTTATTTAATACCAATTTATAAGGCTTTTGGTATGAGAAAAATTCATGTATCACTTTATCTTTTCAAAAATTTCATGTGGGTCATCACCCCCACATATAAAGGGTGGCACCCTCTCCTTAAATATTCACACATCAAAAAACATTTGGTTCAACAAAATCCTAAACAAATTTTATAAATAAATTACTCACCACATTCAATAGTCCTTTTTTTGTTTTTAATCCAATATATAAGTGATTTAGGTGAAACCTAAAAAGGTTTCCCGAAGAAGAGATAAGGATTCCGACTACAAATTTTCATTTTAATTCTTCTTATAACTCTTTATAATCTTATTAAAATTTTAAAAAATAATAAAACAAGTATCTATTATATATATATATTATGTTAATGATATTACCTATATCAATCTCCATATCTATCAAATGGGAGACAAAATTGACAATCGTGTGTATTGTAGATTACAACCTCACGAACCGATGTAATCCGTTTTCCATCACCACGATTAATGGATGGATATAATGATGAGTTTAATATATTTATAATATATTTATGACATTAAAATTATATTTTATTTTTTATATCACTTATAACTTCTAACATTCAATTCTATTGGGGATACGATAACTTCATCCATGCTTAAAACGGACCACTGCCACATGATGTGATGTGATTCATTTTTCACTTATGATTTACTTGAAAGTTATTAAGGATACTGTTGATGAATATATATCATATTTTTGATATGACCATACTTCTGTAATTGTAATATTATATCAATCTTCCTACCTACCTATACATTGGATAACAATAACATCGCTCATACGTACATGTGGACTACCACTTACACGTAGTGATGTGAAATGTTTTTCATTTCTTATTTACGTAGATAGTGATAAAGATGTATTTTTTAATGTAATTGATATATATGAAATAATTATTACTTTTAGGGTGAATTAATATTTATTTTCATTTAGTTCCATCTGTTAACCAAAATGGAAATAACAATCACATGTACGTACAACATACCAACTCTATGGATGGTGCAATCAATTTTCTATCTCTCACATTAATAGATCACTCTAACTAAATATATAATGAATATTTATGATATTAATATATTGGATATATTTTTATATATTTTTTATCCATGTTCATATTTATATGATCAAAATTATTGAACTAAAATTTACATGAAAAATGATGTAACTATCACATAAAACAATGTTTTTGACAAATAATTGTTAATAAACAGGTCAAAATGACCACAAGTATTTAATATATTGAATGAGATATATGATTAGTTTTCTTTAATATATTGATAATAAACCTATAATTATTATATATGAGGTTTGAAGACATATGGAGGAATTCCAGGATGAGGTTAGGGTTTCTTATCTAACTTTTACTTCTCTGAGACATATACCATATTCCCAATTTATTTATTTTGTTTGGTGTATATAATTCATCATTGATAATTTATATAATTAATATATGTATATTCATTTTATTTAAATCTTCATTTTATTTTAATTTTTAGGTGGCTTACAATTAATATGTTACAAAATAAGTAATTGTTTATTTCACAATCCTATGATTAATAAGGATTATTTTTCTGTAGGTCTACCCCATAAGAATTATTTTATATTTATATCTTAAAATATATATATTTTCTATTGATATGGTCATTCATGATTTTATTTTCGGAATTTTCCCCCACTCTTTGATTCATGAAATGATTCAGACAATGTTTATAAGAAAATATGACTTTATTTCACTCTTCAATCAAATATCTATTTTCATCTAAATACATATTTTCTATTTTTTTAAAAAAATATTTTTAAACTTTTTTAGAATTTTTTATTAATGAATTTTTTAAATATTTTTTATTTTTAGTAAAATGGTTACACGGGAATCTTCATGTCGTTTTCAAAACAATGCCTCTTTGGTTTTTACAAATAATGTAAAAGGAAGCTTTGTTTTAACATATTTGGATGAACAAAATTCCCCATCATCATGACCAATAAATGTATTAAATATTATTTTATGCTTTTTTAAATAATAGAAATGTATTTTCAAAATTTTTTATTTCATATTTGATTAAAAATATGATTTTAAAAGTGAAAATTATATATCCCTCAATAATGTTTTTAATGAATATTTTATACTACTTCTATTAAAAATGAAGAAAAACCATTATTGTATATATAAACCACAAGGAATAAGTTCTGTTGGTATCATCCTAATACTTTTTTTGGATGTTTTATAATAATTTTGATTGAGGGTGTACAATTCAATTACCATTCAAAATATTCTTCAAGACTATTTATGGTTATGTTTATTTGATTACGATAAGTATAAACATTTCACATGTTAGTTTTTTCAATAGAAATTTTGATGTTGATTATGTTAAATACCTTAAATATGATTTGTTAACTGGTATTAGTAAGTGATTTCTAGGTCTAAGTTATAGATAGTCACTTGATGCATCAATAGGTCTCATAAGGAAAACTTGGTCCCCAAATTAGCTGGGATTCAACCGACATATTTCTACAGGCTTGTAAAAGTTCTTGAAAGTATGTTTTAGATCTCAGGAACTATGAATCATCTAATTATCCTATCATTTATTTATTTTCATTAGATTATATGAGTAGTTATAATATCCATTGATGACATTCAATATTATGTGATTATTTATATGACTTTATTTGATTATCATTTATTCATTCCATATTATTCTCAGGATATTTCTTAAATGGAATTTGTTTAAATTAGATAACATTTTATATTGATTATAATTATTTATTCATGATATATTCTATTGTGAACTAACCCTTTATAAGAATCTAATATCAATCATTCCATAGGTATTAGTTTTCTCTAGGTTATTATGAAGTGTTTCTTAATTGATGTTTAGGTATATGAAAATGTGTAACATGGTATACTCAATGAAAAAACATTGTGTATTTTATTTATTCAATTGTGATGTGAAGTTAATGTATTTATATTTTTTATCAATACTAATAAAATATATTGTACTCCTAGATGATACTTACATTCTCTTAGGTGAATGTAATAAAGTAACTATCAGCTCTAGGTTATTAGAGTAAAGGTATTTATACACTATTCATCTTTAATTTAACATATAGATATTACCATGGACCCTAGATTCCATGGATACCCATATTTCAATCTCTAATAATGATCAACTTCTTCCTTTTGACATAAAATTGTTTGTAATGTGTGAGCTTCAGAAAACCGATATTGATATTCCAGTGGTCCATGATCATCAGTTTTCCTATCACCAGTGATCAACCACAGAAAATAATAGATGATATATATTCTAAAGTGATTCATGAAACATAATATTTCATTTTATAAATGAATCATAGAAAATGATTCTACCAGGAGAAATCTATTTTCCCTTGATTACATAACAAAAATGTGTTACAACCCATGATGTTACCTAGATTATGTGTAGCAATCATGTGATTATGTGTTGTATCTGCAAGAAATGGAATATTTTTTTTTTCATTCACATGAATCACACATCATGAAAACCTTCCAGAAAATAGAGGAATTGATGCATGTCTAATATTTATTCATTAGCAACCCAACATTGTTTTTCATTACGGTGTGATCGATCGTGAAAATCACTATGGTTGAAAATGATCATGAATACTGATCATGTGATCACATGATCACCTCAACATCACATGATAAGGAAAATATTTTTAGAAGTTCAAAATAATAAAGAAAATTTGAGATCCTAAATAGTTTTAATGAGTCATGTAATTCCCTGAAAATCAGAGAAAATATTCCAATATAAATAGTGGAAATGGTGGGGGTAATGTGTCAATGCAGTTTGATATATCAGGAAATATCCTCAAACCAAGACACACGAATGATATATTCATGTGAAGTAAGAGATGCTCATGTGATTCAATAACATGTTGTAGAACCAATATAATAGAGTTGTCTCATGAAGATGATGGATAATCTCACGTGACTCGTTCATACGAAGAAAACAAGATCATATGGTCCTTTCATTGATGATGAAAATTTAGAGCCTCTTATGTTATATAAAGGATAGGAGGAGACTCCCAAATACAACCCATTTCATGTGAAGGTAGACATAGAAGCTTCATGTGTTCATTAGAATTAACCCTTACATGGTAATTAATTGGAATGTGTGTCAATACCTAATTTTTGGAAAGAAATTTTCAAGTAGAAGATTGCATACATGCATATATGAATCCAATAATGCCTGAGTACACACTCACATTAGTAAAAAACCCAAATATAATAAATAAAAGTCGATATTGAAAATAAAATAATAAGGGTATAATATCCATGTGTATGGTTTTTCAATGAATAATACCATGAATTGTATTTCACATGCATGATTTTTGATAAATTCACATTTTATATGATTTGCATGAAGAGTGTAATGTAATATTAATATTGAAGCCAGGAAAATTTTGATAATAGTTCATATATGATATTTATGTGTATTGAGATTGTGTAAGTATCATTATTTCAAAAGAATTTGAATAACCTTTATGCACTACTTGGACACATTATGTGAGGCTGAAAATTCATTAGCTGAAGGATGAATTCCCGAAGCTTTATTGAACTAAGGAAACTATTATTGCACAACTGATAAGATATATTTGAGAATGAATATAAAGCTTAAAATTTAATTTAAGAGTACAATATAAATATTAATTGGAAAATATAATTAAATAAGATCAAGAGATAAGAATATAGTGGATCAAGCTATCTAAAGAAGAAGGTTGCAGTTAGGGGATCTTACCATTTTTTTGGAATATTGTTATTAGGGAGTCTAACCAATCACTGGAGAAGAAGAGACTATTGGGGGTATAACCAATTTTTTAGGAGAATTATATCTTTGGTTATAACCATTTTTTAATTGGGGGAATAACCCCTTACTATTTGTAACCCATTTGGCTATAGTGAAGAATCCATGTTCAGGGGACTAACCAATAGGACAAGCAGAAGGTCTTCGTACCTAACATTAGAAATAATTTTTTCCATGCATTATTATTTAAATAATATTTTAAAGTGATTCTGAGAGACACATTAATCATGAATGGATCATTTTATAGGACACATGGTATTAATTGAAAATGAATTTTTTTTAAAAATAAAAGGGGACCACTAATTTACTCATCCCCCTTTGAGTGAGCTCACATAGATCTGGGCACTATATAAAATCCACATAATATTTATTCTAATGAACAAAATTGGATTATTCATAAAATAAATGAACGAATTTTATATTTAAGACAAATTTTTATAAAATTTTGATTTCTATATTTTTTAAATGAAATGGAATTTTTATAAAAAAATCTATTTTTCCAAATTCAAAAACAAATATTCATTTTTTTGGAAAAAATAAAAAAACACACTAAGATAATTTAGATATATTTTTTTAAAAAAATAATGTTCATTCTATTCGATATATATTTTAGAAGTTTAAAACATTAATTATATTATTTTTTACCAATTGAAACAAAACCCATTTGGATGGAAAAAAACAATTTTGAAATATATTATTACTTTATTAGTAATTAAGTACATATTTATCAAAATAGTTTATTTATATAATGAAATTATAGATATTTTTAAAAAATGTTCATTATTATTCATACATTCAATTTAACAACTAATTTATAATGGTATTGTATATTATGGTTGTTTTCGACTAGTGTTTCATGTCATGCAAGATATTAAATAAATTAGAATTTTATAAGATAAATATACCATAAAATATAATTCTTTTACAAATACAATGTACCAAACCAAGGGAATTAAGAATAATGAACATAATTAACTACATAAGTAATGGGAAAAAGAGAATTGTCAAATCAACACCACTATTTTGGTAGAGAAGGAAAATAAAGTCATAAAAGGTATACATTCTATTCAGTCAATTAAGGGAAACATTTTATTAAATTGTGGTAGAATGAAATAATTTTTATCTTGAACGTCTCTAGAACTATTAAATCACCTCTATAATACATTTATATAGAGATATTTTTGAAACTAACATTGAGTGAAATTATCACAACCCATATATTTATCTATTCTCATATTTTTATTATATGGGAAGATTCAACTAGAAAATATCGTAATCCTTATTTTAGTTAAATTTCACTCTGTACTAAGAAAATGATTGAATCTTGTTATATAAAGGTCACATCAACTATTGGGAAAATAAATATCTTTCAATATCCCAAAAATTTTCCCTTTCTTTTAAAAATATAAGGACGATTATTAACTCCCTTTTGAAAATCCATCAATGGTGTGGGTATTTATACCTATTGGAGAAGCATATATTTTTCAAATGGTTGTGTTAAAGGAAGTCATCAACCTTGATGAAATTCTAATTATGAGGGTGTATTTTTATGTATTTCTAAAATAGATTCCTAGACTTCTCCTCGATTGAATGATAGAGTTATCAATAGAACTGATAAATGGAGTTACACCTATATCCAATATCCCCTATAGGAAAACCCCAATTGAATATGAGGATTTTAAGAAGATGATGTTAGTGAATTTTTAAAAAGGGCCTATAATTCATATTTCATCACCATGGGTTATTCATGTTCACTTCTTCAATAAGATGGATATATCTATGATTTTTTGTATTGATTATTGGGAACTTAATAAGATCCCTATGAATAAAACATATATCATATCAAGTATTGATAACTAATTTGATCAAATTCAAGGAGATCGATAATTTATTAAGGTTTATCTTTATTCTACATATTATTATCCCAAGGTAAATTAAGAAGATATTCACAATATAGATTTCTATATAATATATGGAAACTTCAAGTTCATAGATATCCCATTTGGAATTACTAATTCCATTGAAATATTCAAATAAATGAGGAATAGAGTCTTTATAAATTACTTAGAAAAACTTATGGTAGTATATTTTATTGAGAAATCATTTACTGCAAGTGAAATGACGGTCATGAATGGAATCTGATAATTGTGTTTGAGAATTTATGGAAGGAGGAGATATATGCAACGTTCAACAAGTTTGACTTTGGGATGAAATAAGTCACTATTAGGGGGAATGTGATCAATATTGAGTAAATCTTTGTGGACCCTTCAAAAACCTAGGAAATTAAAGAATATCCTAGAGCCTTTTATATCATCAAAATACTTAGTATTCTTAGACTATTTGAGTGCTATATATGGTGTATGATAAACTTATTAGGATTTTCTATCCCACTAACTTTGTTAACATGTAATGTTTCGATGAATGTATTGATGAATGAATGCGAGGAATACATTATGGAGATGAAGTAGTGGCTAATAATTTCACCTGTACTCACACTAATCTAAAGTGGATAAGGGTATCTGCTATATAGTGATACTCCAATGAAATTATAAGGTTATATAATCATGGAAAATCATAATGTTGCAACATATACCTCATGTAAAAAAATTATCCATGGAACTAACAACCCAACACATGATATATAGTTCGAAACTATTATCATAAACATAAATATTTGGAGACTACCTTTATTGAGAGAAGTGAAACATATATAAAAATAATAATAGATTAAATTTTGTATTCACATATAAAGTGGTGAAAATTCATTAGTTAAAGATGGTTATAGACAATCAAGGACTATGATTTCTTAATTCACTACCATCTTAGAAGGAAGATAAAGTAAATGACTCCCTTAATAGAGAAGAATCTACTACTCTATCCAATATGTGGAATGAGAAAGAAATGCACATATATACAGGATGTATCTATAAATCCTGAGGTTATGGATTCCATAATACGTTTCAAAATTTATTTCCCGACTAACTATATAAGATAAGATCAAGGAGTAACAAATAGATAATATTTTTCTTCGACAAAGGTGGGAGAAATAAAGGGTAGCATCATGAATTGTACATCGATAATGATGGATTCATGTAGTTTGGAACTAGAAATTATGTTCTATAAAAAAGGAGGCAATATATAATGCCTTACGTCCATCCTGGATATAGCAAGATGTATTGTGATCTTTGAAAAAACTTTTATTAGAATAGAATGAAGAAATATATTGATAATTACACCTAAATTTTCATAGAATGTAAAATATTTTATGTATATTGAAAAAAGTTTAAATGGATGATACAACCATTAACCATAATGACATGTAATTGGGAAAACATCAATATGGTCTTTTACAATAATCTCATGAATATATACAAAGAATGATAATTGATATGGGTTCTGATGGATCAACTCACTATTGCTACCAACTTATCCCTATTTGAGAAAATTTTAATCTTGAAAAACCTTTCATGATATATGTAACAGAAGCGATGAGTCTAGATGGGGAATGACTTTAAATCATATTAGATCAAGATATAAACGTCACCCTTCAATTTTATAGAAGTATTAATCATTCATTGAATATTGAGATTGATTTCAGTATGACCAATCACAACTAGATAGATGGAAAATCTGAAAGGAATTATTATAAACTTGAAGGCATGGTTAGAGTATACTCAGTGCAATTTAAAGGTGAATAGGATTATATTCCATTGGTTAAGTTCTAAAAAATTAATAACTTCTATTTTATTAGTTAAATAGACTCATATGAAGCTCTATCCGGGAAGCGATGTAGAACTCCAACATGTTGGGACGACGTTAGTGAATGAAATATTTTTTGACCTGATATTGTAAAAGAGATAAAATGGGTGGTTTAATCCATTAATCCAAATATTAAATATATTGAAAGTTGAAAAAAAATATCTAATATAGTAATAATTTATGTGACTCGGAGTTTCAGTTTTGTGAAAAAGTGTTCATTAAAATATCACCATAAAATAGAGTCATATGTTTTGGAAAGAATGGAAAACTCCAATAGAGGAACACTGACCTGTTTGGGATCTTGGATAATGTAGGATATATATCATATCATCTAGAACTTAAAAAAAACATGGCTCTAGTTTAGGATGTGTTACAGATATCCCATTCGAAGAATTACATACTTGATCACTCACATGTACATAATTCCAATGTTATTCTATTAGAGAATGACCTCATATGAGAAGCAAAATAATTTTCTAGATTGTAGTTATAAAATTATATATAAGAAAATTCAATACATTAATGCTCTTCGGTGGAATAATTCTGTACACATTGTGTACCAAGGGTTGGATGCAAGTAAGGAACAAAAAAGGACCAACAATAATTATATACACATTGTGTACCAAGGGTTCCCATTGTGTACCTTTTCACATGAAATGTCCTTTAATTATACTTATACATGACATGATCAATAAATACACATCATGTATAGGTTGAGTCCTATTTTTAAAAACATAGGTCCTGACCTGCATGTCACGACCTACCGTACAACACCCCCAAGACCCTTCCAATCCCGCTCAACCAAAACCCATGACCACCCATCCCCTTCCACCTCACGCATGCCCTCCCCTCTCCTTCTGCATAAAACCCACAGGCACCCCTACTCTCTCATGCACTCTTCACACAATAATAAAGTCGTCCCCTTACTTTCACAAATCACACCAAATGGTCACATCCATCTCCCTCATCTTCCTCCTCCTCTTGTGCCACTTCCTTAGGCTCTGACCAGCAAAAACTTGCTACTAAGAGCCCCACAATCCAACTGCTTATCAGGATGAAACTATTGAAATAGTGGGGGACCTAGACCAAACTATTCATTGCTTTTTATTACTATATTGTGTATACAGCTAGCTAGGCATGATTTCATCTTACCATTATAGTGTATATTGTTTTGCATCCACTATTGAAATTGTAATTTCCAAAGTTTAATTGTCGTATCAAAAGGTTATAGTAGTTCCCAGGATATAATGAGAACCTCTAGATACTATGAAATTAATATTAAATATATGTTCTATAGTCTAGATAAATCTTACTTATTGGACACAGTAGATGTTTGAATATTATGTGATGGGGTTCAGAAGCATTGAGACTTCTTCTCATAATGTTCGCACTTGGTGATCTCTAGTAGTGTGATCATTAGGATGTCCCGCCAATAGGAACACCACATGTTTTAGGTGTCATTGGATGTTCCTATCTACGATCATGAGTAATGGTCTCCGGACTTTAGATCATTACCAATGCATTCCACTTGATTACATACTTTGATTCAAGACAAAAACCATGGCGATGAAGTCATGGAGAGGTAGTTTGTGTCGGGTGCATTGTTGGTGGCATGGAATTGGTTCAATGGTCAAGAAAGGATTTCTCGCTTCCGGGTTATGGAAGTAATATATCTCAGGCCATGTTGATATGGATGGAAGTACCATTATAAGACCATGTCCATGGAAGTCAAGGGTAAATCTGTCCAGCTAAATCAACAAACTATAAATCAATAAAAGGGTGATGACATGTGAGTGCATCCTATATTATGAGATATTACAAACAAAGAGATTATATAACACCGTGTGTGTTCATAGGTTGGGTGTTGCTGGTGTGACAATCCTTATTTCTCAAGGGCGATGATGGGTTGCTAGATCATGCTCTTGGTCTGTGAATACTATTTGCTACGGTCGAGATAATGTCCTGGAGGGTCACACACAATAGTCTATTCAAGAATCTTCCCTATTCAGTTGAATAAGAGTTTTGGACATTTTGGGCCCAGCCACAGGGGTCCAGGATTTGTCCAGAGTTAAGTGATCCCCAATGCAATAAATAAATTTTAATCATTCAAGTTTAGAATAATGATTATTGAATTTATTTATTAAATTTATTTGGGAGTTTTAAGTAAATAAATGAAAAATATTAATGGATGAATATTGAATTATTCAAGGTTAAATTAAAATTTATTGGACTGAAGAGTCGAGTTAATGACTCTATTATTATCAAGTAATATATTTTAATATATTATAAGTAAGTGATAATAATATTTTTGGCTCAGTTTGGTAGTCATAAAATGTTTTTCATAGTGCGTTAAGTATTTGGGGTCGGTGAGGCAATACTCTGTATCTTAATTAATCACTATAAATAGAAGAGGAGGGGATTTTTCTAATTACTATTCATGGAGCTTCTCTCTCCACTTCTCTCTCCCACAATCTAGAGAGAGATGATCTATATCCAAGAATCTCGAATGGAGATCTCTCTTGGGAATCGCTAGTGCAGCGATGTGGTGCTCGTTGGAACGTTGAAGGCATCATCAGTATTCCACGCTAGGACCCAGACATCGACGAATGGGGCTCTCATGGATTCCTTGAAGTGCTTGTGGATGATCTAGAGTAATTCAGCTTCAGATTCTTTGAGCAATAATCACCAACAATGAGCAGGTGTCGTGCATGGCTTCAGAATTAAACTAGGTATTTTTACGGGTTTTTGTGCTTAAAACCCTTCATGTGTAGTCCTTGGCTTTGACCGGGCTACTCTTCACTGATGTCGACAAGTTCACGTCGAACGTCAGTGGAAAGGTTTTTTAAAAACCCCACCTGTTTGGGGATTCCACTGCATTTGTTTCCAACAAGTGTTATTAGAGGGACGCGTGTCAACATTAAGCCAAGCAGAACTGGAAAATAGACCTATACTGATAGTTTTGCTTAATACCGTGGGAATTGGTGTGCCTTATACCCACAGTTTTCCAAAACCGTGGGTATAGGTATAGGATACAGACTTATACCGACAGTTTATGAAAACCGTGGGTATATATTTTTTTTCATGACCTATACCCATAGTTTTCTAAAACCGTGGGTATAGGTGATTATTTGAAGGACTATAACAACATTTTATAAAAACAGTGGGCATGGAGTTTTCTTTCAAAGACTTATACCCACGGGTTTGTACAACCGTGGGTATAACTTTGGCGGGGGAAAAATTGCGGGAAACAAAGAATATTTGGTGGGAAAACCTATACCCACAGATTTACCCCTATACCCATGGATTAAATTAATATATTTGAAGGAATAAAAATATTTAGATAAGTAAACTGTGTTGCACAGTTGGTGAGGCATGTTTTTTTTACATCAGGTGGTCGGGTGATCGAATCTCACTGAGTGTTTTTTCTTGATACAGGGAGTTATAATAATATATTAAATAAAAGTAGATTTAAATAAACAAAAGCGGCATAGAATGGTTGATTTGTCGTGGTGGATTCTCAGAAACAGTTCTGGGATCAAAATATGCTCTCCTTTTTTCTAATATAGAAATCAATTAATATATTTGGCCAAATATTGATATATATAATCATAAGTTCCATAGCGTAGTGGTGAGACATGTCTGGAAAAATGGTCAGGTGTCGGAGGTTGTGGGATCCACTCCCACAGGTATCATTTTTGTACAATTAATACACATGGTTTTCAAAACATGGGTATAAAGATTTTACATCATGGAAAAAAGATATGCCAATGGTTTGTAAAACCATGGGTATAGGCTGGGACCTATCCCGACGCCTCGATTTCCCACGGTTTCCAAAACCGTGGGTATAGCCTATACCCACGGTAACCATGGGTATATGTCATTTTTCTAGTAGTGAAGAAAAAAAATTAAATTTGAATTAAATATTAAGAGGGTGTCGATATGGTCCCAACACCGCAAACCACATTTTAATCTGATACCGGATGACAATTTTGCGGTCATCCGACACCTCTTACCCCGCTCGGCTACAACACGCACTAGAGCCACCGCACACCAGAAACCCGACCACGCCTCTCTATTTAGGCTATCACACCCTGGCTCCGCCCAGCCCTGATGGTTTTGCTCTGTCCACAACGTCGCGGAACACCAACCCTGGAAAGATCTTGTCCCAGTGCGGAGCTGTCGCGCCCCTCCCTACTCCATGTAGCAGGCCCGCGCGCTCCAGCAGCAGTCCACACCCGAGGATGCGTGGTTTCCAGCCCCTTGTAGCGGCTCCTATGCATTCAGGAATTGCACCCCGGGACTCCAGTGCTTCGCACATATCATCCCTCCTCCCTGTTCCAGTCTGGGCTGCCTACTCGCGCTGCAAGCGTTCCTACACCAAGCACAGGCCGACGCAACACCAGGGCCACCCCAACCCGACTGGTGGCCCCTCACCCAGACCATGGGGCACCCTCCTTGCCTGGACTAACTCCACTGGTTACTTTCCTCTCCAGGGAAGTCCTTCACGGACGCACCAGGCTGGCGACACTCTGCCGGAAGCCCGCCTCAAGCCCCTTCCAGCCGTGGAGAGCCCCACCGGGCTGCCTCCATCCTCCCGGCCAGCCCTGCCCATTTTATTCCTTGTGCCTGGCAGGGAGTGACTACATCCACTGGATCGACTAGTCCGACCATACCACACCATCCTGGACATGGCTCATTCTGACCGCAGTCCAGTCCTCCTAGCGGGCATGTAACATGCGCTATCCTAAAAGAGGCCCGGGCGGGTCTACGTACCCTGGAACAGGCTTAGGCGGACCCACCCATCCTAAAACACCCCTACATAGGGACAATATCACCCAGATTGGCCCTGCGCAGGTTCTCCCCGATCCGCACATGCCCGACCCAATGTTTCATGGGAACGGTGATTTAATTTAATAAAAAATTAATTAAATTAATTAATTTAATTATAGTTGATAATTAAATTAAATTAATATTAGTTTTTTGTTATTAAAAATTTCATGAAGCGTAATTAATTAATTAAGATATTAATTAAATTAATTAATTAATTTAATTTTATCTTTAAAAGTAAGTTAATTAATTGGTACCGAATGACGTAAATATTGGATAAAAATTAGAGTGAAATTCTTAATTCAATTAAAATGCACTCAAGTTTAATTTTAATGCAAGTTTAATTTTTATTCTTCATTTATTGAATATACAAAAGATTAATGCATATATGTCTGATCATGAGCTGAGGCTGACCAATGCATGTTTGGTGCATTTGTTACTATTTATTTAAATTATTTATTAAAATATTTCATGGTATTGTAATAAATTTTTAATAATTTTAAAGGCGATCTGCATATCATCTCAGTGTCATTATATGTATAAGGATCTGCGTGTCCACTTCTCTGAGTTGTACTTTTACACCCCAAGACCCCCTCGCTTGCATGCGAGTACAATTGTATAATGACGAGATGACCAGTGATGCACTTCACGCCAAGTGACGGCAATGCACCAGACGATAGTTGGTTACGTTGGATGAGCAGATGTTGTTGTTCAAGTTGCAAGAAACACGACTAAAGGTATTACCCCTAGGGTTTTGGTTGGTCTGTTATTCACTCAGCAGATCAAACAGTAGCATTGAATCATGATCTTGTGTTCATTTTATTTTCTCATGGTTTATTATTTTTGGGCATGTGTAATTTAGTGCGTGATCACATAGTATAATAATAAACATACATGCATAATAAAATGAACATGTGGCATGATGAAATTTCTATTTCTTACACGGTCATTTGTGAGTGCAATCACATAGTACATGGTTATAAAAATAGAAAATGATCTCATTCGTCACATTAAAAATAACAAAACCATAAAAATATATATTAAGTCATAACCGCCATTCGTCATTCAAGTTTGGACAAAACTAGTTATTTGAGGTGCTGGTCATGCCATAGATGATGGTGCCTTTTACTAATAGGGAGTCCTTATAAAAATTATGGGTTGAATTAACTAAAAGTGCAGTAAAGAAATATACATAGCAAGCTTGTTGTAATTTTAGAGGCAATCATTGAGTAAATCATGTTCTGATTTTAAGAAGCTGGGACTTCACTCAACTGATTGAGGAGCCGCAACTTAAAGCAGTCAGCCAACAAAAATCCTTCCTAGAACCCTCCAAGTAGTGGCGTATACATATCTTGTAGACTATGAGGGGTGGTTCGGAGATCCTTGCCACTTGAATGCTCAAGTGACTGAGTATTCTGATTCTAGCACAGATAGCTCCTAGAATCCGATAAAATAGTGGGAGACATTAAATGATTTAACTAATTAATCAAAAAAAATGTCGAAACTGGTAATTCAGATAAAAGGCACTAATCTACTAAAATTTATTCTTGTTGAAAAATGGAATGTTATACAACAACATTAAAACTGTGATATTATAATGGAAAAATTAAATTTCCACACTAACACGAGTGTCCATGAATAGTACATTCATGTGTTCATAGTACTATGATATAGGAAACTCAATGTGTTAGTGTCCTCAACACTGTTAAACTACCTCATGAAGCTAGGGTGAAAATTGCATACGTGGGAATAATGTACAAAGAATATGATAGTTATATCATTATGCTTTCATCAACATCCGGTTTTAGTTGCGGTCGCTACACCAGGAGATAGATGATATAACATAAAGTCTCATATCTGAGAAGTTTTCAAGGATACACAAAGAAATGATATGAATAAGGCTATGTTTACACCATCATGTGTAAATTGAAAGATCAATCATGATATTTAAATATCATTTTCACCACATTACTCAAGTATCATTTTAAGTTAAAAAAATGAACAAGTATTGAGTAAACGCTTCATTACCAATTTAGGTAAGGTTCACCAAGTGAATAAGAGTAAAAGACAATTAATCTTTAATTCTTATGGTAAATAAATTGAAAGAAAATGTGAAAATGTCAAAGCAATTTAATACAAATGACATATTTGTGACATCCTTCAATTAATGAGGTATTAATAGAGGTTCTTTTCATTGCATATTATAAACTAATACTATGGAAGTTTAAAAGAAGTAAACTGATTTAAATGAGCAAGTTTCCACTTCTACATCAGGCGTATTCATCAATGTATTGTTTCCCTTTTACTACTTGGATATTAAATACAATTTTCTGGTAACATATGTATATTATAATACAATAAACAAGTTAGTATAGAAACCTTACTAGAAGTCAGGTGTATTCTCCAAGTGGATGTGAAAGGGTGATACCTATGCCTATGGTGAGATGTACACAACTTCTTCTAATTTCCAAGTGAAAGATTCATGTTGAACTATTGTTGAGTATAACAAGAAAAATTAATCTAATGTGTCCTTGGATGAAAGAAGACATTCTTTTAGTTTCTGGAATGAATGTTGTTTTTGGTAAACTCAATCACTCGTGTAGTAATACATGAATCATAGACAATTAGTGATGAATATAAATGTAAGACTTATACCCAGTTGTTATAGGATATTTCTTTTTCAAGTAATACTACAAATGGATGTCATGTATATATTAATTATTCTATTTGGGCTTGGAATAGCTAAATACTTTTGGTATTATCGATGTCTTTAGTTTGGACAAAGGAGCCTTTAGAAATAAAGGTACGTCACAAAGATTTTAGAAATAGTTCCACACATAAGAATGAACTATTCAAGTATAAGCTAGATGTATATATGCTTCATAAAATTAATTTAAGTAATTAAGTAATAATGAAGTGAAGTATTTTCATGGTTAGGAGATATGAGTTTCTTCGGGTTGGGATACCGAAGAATATCTCGACCAGGAATTCATCAATCATGATAATGTAGCGTGGATTAATTCCTAAATTCACATTACCTTATCGACATAATGACATTGATGTTAATGAGGAGGATTTATGATCAAGTATTACATATCAACATTGACCAATAAACATATAGCGTGGAGAAATTCCTAAACACACATGTTATACATCAAAATTTTCATGTTAGTAAAATCAAATGTTGGAACTAGCATAAACATCCATTATATTTCATGAAATGATTTGCAAATAACAATGATATCCCAAAACCATATTCCAACTATAATGAAAAATCGATATCATACGAGTCATAGTATGATAGAAATCTATTATGTCATAAAGACATGTGTTTGGACGTAAATGGTTTGTTCGGATACAAACAATCTTGCATCAAGATAAACACATTGTGCATCTAAGGTACTTATCCTAACAATTTCTTAGGATGTTACATAAATCCATAAGATAGAAAATTTGTAGTCAAGTAATGGACTACATATATATATAAGGGTTCACATCTCTATTAGAGATAGTGGGAGCTATATTGACTTGGTTTAGTCAATCCTCAAGATGCACAACATAGTTGGGATAGGAACTAGTTCCACAAGCGCATGTGGAATAAAGTATGTTCCAGAGACACATACTGCATAGGAAGGATAAAACCATGGTGATGGTTTTTATATTCACTATGGTCGGAGATCTATTATTCAATGTGAATAATATTTCCTACAATTAAGTAGTATATGGAAATTAGATAAAACTGATAATACCAAATAAAATTCAATTAATGGATTCCAAGTATCAATGTGAAAAGGGGATATTATTTTGAATACTAGGGTGGGTATTCAAGTGATTTGATACATGGATGGTACGATCCTGGTACCAACAAGGATTGACTGATTTGACCAAGTCATTATGCCTAAATTTGTTAGAATTTTACTTATCATATCTAATATATATGATCAGTTTATTTAGAATTGGATGTCATGACCACCAATTTTAGATGGTGTCTATACGACACAACCAGAAACGGATGGTCACATCACAGAATTCTAATAAAGGTTGCAAGATACTAAAATCTGGTTTAAGATTAAATTAAGAAACATGATCATAGAAAATACATTTGAAAAAATGTTTTCCATGTGTCTAAGTGAGGTTAGTGGGAGTATCAATGTTTTCTAAGAAAAATATGTTCAGAAACATATGGAAAATAGACATTGGTCTCACATTTAGTTAAGGGAAAAATCAAATTTAATCTCTAATGATTGACATAAAGTAGCAACCTAAGTTCTAGGGAACATGATCTACAATGGTAGATCTATAGGTTGCTTGGTCCTAGTCAGTTGTTCATACAGTGACATTGTATTGAAAAATACATGTAGGAACAATTCACGAGATTAATTGTTTCCTATGTCACATGGCATAATCTCTCCATGTTGACCTGTCTGTGACATGGGAAGAGATAAATGTGGTGAGTAAAAATCCATACGTCGTAACTATGGATCAATCATGTATGCCATGATATGTACAAGAAATGATATTTCCAAGGTATATTTTACAATTGGAATATATCAGTTATATCCCAGAGCACTACAAGAGATGTAGTTGGTACTATCTAATTGTACTTAGGCAAGTACAAATGATATGTACCTAGTAAGTGGAGAAGAAACGATACTAGTATTCAGGGATACAAACTAGTCTTATATAGATCAAGAGATATACTATTGCAGTTAAATACGACGAGCGAGACAAGCTCATATAATCCAGTGGTAGCCCTACCTACAAATACCGAGTTAGTTACAGCTTCTAAGGCAACAAAGAAGCAAATATGAAACAAGTTGTTCCAGTTATTGGAATCTCACATGGTGAGAAAATTATTATCATAATCTAAATTTTGATATTCTTAATGGCCAAGATGTCTAGATATGAAAATAGAAAAATGTTAGATATACTCAGGATACCACCCCTTAAGTAGTTTTACTCAAAGAGATGAGGTCGCTATAGTAGAATAGCCACACCGTGGAACCGTGGTAGACCGAGTAGCTAAAGATATTACTTGACAGAAACTTAATGTTCATCATGTAAGTGTCTAAAAAGTTTGGTTAGAAAGTTGGATCTAGTGAAAGTGTGAGTGTTGAAATAGTGGGTGCCCTAGACCCAACTATTCAGTGCTTTTGATTACCATATCGTGTATACAGTTAGCTATACATTATGTCATCATACCATTATAGTGTATACTGTTCTGAATCCACTATTGAAATGGTAATGTCCAATGTTTAATTGTCATATCGAAAGGTTATAGCAGTTCCCGGGATATAATGAGAACCTCTAGATACTATGACATTAATCTTAAATATATGTTATATAGTCTGGATACATCTTACTGATTTGACACAGTAGATGTTTGACTATGAGGTGCGGGGGGCTCATAAGCATTGAGAATTCTTGTCATGAAGTTTGCTTTTTTTGATCTCTAGTAGTGGGATCATGAGGACTGACCCGCCAATATGAACACCACATGTTTCAGGTGTCATTGGATGTTCATATCTATGATCATGTGTATTGGTCTCCAAACTTGAGATCATTACCAATGTAGGTCACCAGATTACATAATATGATGCAAGAAGAAAACCACGATGATGAAGTCGTGGCGAGGTAGTTTGTGTCGGGTGTGTCGATGGTGGCATGACATTGGTTTAATGGTCAAGAAAGGATTTTTCGCTTCCGGGTTATGGAAGTAATATTTCTTAAGACATGTTGATATGGATGGAAGTGAATTTATAAGACCATGGAAATGACTGTCAAGGGTAAATATGTCCTGTTAAATCAACAAACTATAAAGCAGGAAAAGGGTGATGACATCTGAGTGCGTCTAGCTTTATGAGATATTACAGACAAAGATATTATATTACATAGTGTGTGTTCGTAGGTTGGTTTTCACTACCATTACTTTCATTATTTCTTCAGGGTCCATGATGGGTTGCTACCTCCCACTCTTGGTTTGTGAATTCTATTCACTACTGTCGAGATAGGGGCTTAGAGGGTCAAACACAATAGCATATTCAAAAATCTACCTTATTCAGTTGAATATGAGTTTTAGACATAGTGGGCCCCACCATAGGGATCCGGGATTTGTCCAGAGTTAAACGATCACCAATGAAATAAATATATTCATAATATTCAAGTTTAGAATATTTATTATTAAATTTATTTATTAAATGTATTTACGTGTATTAAGTAAATACATGAAAAATATTAATTGAAAAATATTGAATTATTCAAGGTTCAATTAATATTTATGGGAGTGAAGAGTCGAGTTAATGACTCTATTATTATCATGTAATATATTTTAATATAATAAAAGTAAGTGATAATAATATTTGTGACTAATTTTAGTATTCATAAAATGTTGTTGATAGTGCGTTAAGTATTTGGGGTCGGGAAGGCGATACCGGGTATCTTAATTAATCACTATAAATAGAAGAGAAGGGGCTTTTGCCGATGACTATTTAGGGAGATTCTCTCTCATATCCTCTCTCCCACACTCTATAGAGAGATGCTCTAGATCCAAGAATCTTGTATGGAGCTCTCTCTCGGGCATCGCTAGCGTAGCGATGCGGTGATTGTTGGAACGTCGAAGGCATCATTAGTATTCTGCGCTAGAACCAGGAATTTGACATACGACGCTTCCACATATTCCTTGAAGCACGTGTGGACGATCTAGAGGAATTTAGATTCATATTCTTCGAGTAGTGATCGCCAATGATGAGAATACATCATGCACAACTTCATAATTAAAATAGATATTTTTAGGGTTTATTTTGTTCTTAAAACCCTTCACGTGTGGTCCTTGACTTTGATCGGGATTCTCTTCACTTACGTCGACAAGTTCACATCGAATTTTAGTGGAAAGTTTTTTAAAAACCCACCTGTTTGGGGATTCTGTTGTACGTCTGGTTCCAATAGAAACAACCTCCATGTCTAGCAATGTAAACTTGCAGCTTCACCCTATGATTTCTTTCACTAACTCACCACATCAAGTTAATCTTCTCCAAATATAGGAAAATCCCATGAACTCTAACAACATGTTGGACATGAGTGAGCTCCCAAGTTGACAATTTTCTACTCTATTCTGATCGTTATGGAGACTCTACATATCGATAGCATCATAAATGTTGGAGAAGAGACCTTCTGGGAATTATTCCTAGAGTTATTGACCACCTTTGATATCTCCATCTAATTCCTACACTTAGTAATGGGTGGAAGTCCCAAAGAGCTTGATTTTTCTTAATTTGGAGTCGGTCTAGGAGTCAATACAGAGGAATTCATCCTCTTGGTTGTTTATCCCACACTATAGCTCCAACCACCTCGTGAGGATACCCAAGATTTATGGATTCTAATCAAATAGGACCCACAGTCACATCATGAACTTGGATTAGTTTCAGTGTCCGACCTCAAATATCTTACATAGAGACATGTGGCATGGATGGTTTTCACGAGGTGAGACTCAGGGAAGAATCATCTAGATTGATGTTCTTATTCTTATGGATACCATGGGTGGTCCAACCATTAATATTTACAACTAGTTTCCAAATTATTTAAAGATTCAGACATAGAGGAAGAAAGGAACATTGACTGAAAATTCATTTATAACCAATCTGGTCAGATACTACTAACCTCGCCAGCCAGCTGGTCTCACCTCCTGGTAGTGTGATGAAACTGGAGTAGATTCTTGACCAAGACCCCTAACAAATCCTTTGTCTAACTTTTTGGGGACTTTTGGGACATTTATGTTCTTGGGATGGTTGTTCAGTTGTGTCCTTTATGTTTTCTCACTGTTGTACTCACATTTGTTATCTTTATACATGGGATTTTATTTTCACATATTTTGTGTATTGATTGTCATATCTTTTATTTTTCTTCCTAGAAATGTGTAGTTGCTCAAAATAATATGATATTCTCAATGGTCTAGTTCCCAATTCTGTGTTTGATTAACCACTACTCTAACATGCCATCGATATTGTCGAACAAATTCATGGACTTACACTAGAGATTCATCAATAGTAGTAGCCACCATGGCCCATGATTCCCTTCATGATGCATATCATTCACACTCCAGTAGTAGCACCAGAGGTAATAAAACTTCCAAACAAACTGTGATAACATGGAGATATAACCTCAGGCAGCTGTAAGCAATGTAGGAGAAAGTGATATAGTGGACACACTGGCGGAAATTTAGGTCCACCTATCTGTCTGACGATGTCTAGTTTTCACTTAATGGGAGACAACCCATAGCTGATATTGTTTTTAGATTGAGTAATCATTTTTTTGTCAATTTTATTTTTATTTCGAGTCTATCATGAAACTGCATTGTAAAATTCTCATTAATTCAATAAAAATTATTATTATTGTTTCATACTTTTTGTGCATTCCTTTTTACTCTTCTATACCAATGTTTATACCTATGTAATAATGTTTTTTATCTAGTGCGCGATTTTTTCTATAACCCATTTGTAGGTTCATTAAACATTGCATTATTACAGCTCAAAAAACCCCATGGAATACCACATTTTAAGAGCTCTCGATTCCCTCCTTTTCAATTATGTAAAATATACAATTTGAATTTCTTTAAAAACATTCAAAGAAACGACACTCCCACATGCATTTCATGGAAATTGGGGATGTTTTACCTTTCTATGTGTTAGTGTGGAGGGGGGGTCTCATGATTTCATCTGTGATACACATGAATTTTTATTTATTTTCACTTGTCTATGAGATAGTTTTCCAAATGATAAGGTTATTTTAAACTTGAAAATATTTATTAACTTAGAATTAAAGAAAAAGTTAAGTGTAAAATTACTAAGAATCATGTTTTATGCTTATTTAGAATTTTTTATAATGATTTATGAGTTTAGAAAATTTATTCAAATTCAAAATCTTTGATATTATATCTAATTGACCAATTACATAAGATATCTGTCCATTGGGATTTGTATATTTATTTTATTCTCACTACCTGAGAGGACTCAAAGCCTTCAATTTGATATTCATTTCTTAGAATGTTTATTGAGAGATACCTGGGGCATGTCAACCTACAATAAATAGTACCAAGAACTTATCGAAGCGATGAGTGATCAAGTATAAATTTAAAATGTTTGAGGCACTCTTTGATAGCCATTTTCCCTAGACCCACCTTGAATCTATCCTTATTTTAACCAATATTATCCATGAATGACCTTTTAGGATGAATCTATTCCAAACACATTTCCCTTCCTACTCTGCTCTGTCAATAATGCATAAGGATTCCATTGAACAAGTGTGGGGGAGGTATTCAGACAGCATGAGATGCTTCTATTTTTAGATGTATAGTTTTATTACCATACTACATGGTTGTGATCTATATCTACCATTTTTTAATTTCATTTCTATTCTGTTCATTTAAAAAATATAGAAGAAAAGAAATTTTTTTATTTTTTCTGTACTTGAAAGGTTAAAAATCCCCATTTTCTATATAGATGAATCCCTCAAAGGATCATATGCGGTTAGGTGATGGATGTGAGATCTAACCTGTGAATTAATTTCAAAAACAATACATAAAAAATAAAAATAAATGGAACAAAATCATATTTACATGCATACTTGATATATATATGGATACAACCTAAGTTGATGAAGTATAGATTTGACCATTTAGACAGAAGAACTTTATCACATGTGTCCTTACACTTAATCATTGTACATTAGAAATTACCTCTCTTTTGTGCCTAATTTTCACTATTCTACTGACCTACCCACAACCTCATAGTCATTAGAACGCTAGTGCTGAAGACCTCGTGATTAAATTTTATACTTATATTTACACAGTGGAGATGATAGAACTATTGAATGTCTATGGTTAGGAACATGTTCTTAGGGAATGAGCATACCACTATATTTAGTTTACCCTGTGTGATGATAGAAAATCATGGTGTGGTAAATTACAATTGCGTATACCCTTAAGGATTAGTTAAATGGTCATAATTAAAAGAATAGATTTTTTTTTTGAAAAGATGGACTAGGATGCATGATTTATATTCTATGTAGGGTTAATTCTAGAAGCCGACCTTTTCTGTTTAAATATAATTTTAATTACATCAAAATAATAAATGTTTCTTTTTTTAAAAAATTATTTATCCTATGTGAGACCCTTGTTGAGATGTTATTTATTGAGGAAAATCAGTCATTCATGTCAGTGGGGGATTTGATAATCCAAAATAACTTATGCATTTTTGTATCATTTATTTATAGTTTTTCATTAATTTACATGATAGTGATTTTAGAAAATGTCTAATTTCATAAGAATAAATTCTTCACAAGAGTACAATGAAGATAATAAGAAAAAGTGAAAAAAATGGCCTAGTAAATGTCTTGATTCATTAGTACACATCGTGTATGTGTAGTTCATAGCATATCCCATGTCATGAAGCCAAGCCGTGACCAACCCATGAAGCCAACAAGGAAAAATATGCTACATGTCATGTACAACTTAGACACTATGTGAATCTAGTCAAAGTAGATAGTGATAAATCCATGAGGAATCCACTCACAATGATAGTTGGATGCAGGGTACACATTGTGAACACCTGGAATATGATGTCTACCTGGTCAAACATCATAAATCCAAGAGATATACGCATGTAATGTTGGATATCCCCAAATCTGTAGAAATCTACATGGATCGAAGGTACCTACCATGTACCTCAGGTACAAGTCAGGATGAAATATGAATATATATATATATATATATAGTATAGAGGAATATCATTTAAAATCACATCGGGATGAGATTCACCTCTCCTTTCGGATCCCAGTGAGCTCTCACACCCATTTCTCCCTCTAAACTCAAAATTTATTCGTTTTTAACATTTTGTATCAATCCATGATCCATGGATATTTTCTTATTAAATGATTTTCAGTTTTAGTATATGAATTTAGATTTAGTTCCATTTCCTTTTCTCAAGTATGTATTTTAATTCTAGTCATGATTTACCTTAGGTATGCTTTCATTTTTTTCACTAACACTGACCCCTTGCATGATTTCAATTCAAGTAATTTCAATCAACATGTCTTGAATTCCTTTGTTTATGTATTTAATTCCATCCTATCCCCATATGGATAGATAAATTCATCATAAGTAGGGATCATGTTCAATGTATCTTCATTGTTAATCAAAACATTAATTCTACACATGGTAAACCACAATAGATTATTAATCAGGATAAAACCAAATAGTCTACCCCATTGTTGTGAACATCCATGACCATGAGATATCAATGAAAATTAACTGATCATTATTTATGTAGATTTGGCTACAATCACTATTCTAGGACACTTTATTCCTTAATAAGCTAAACATATTACCCCTAGGCTACTACTATCTCCCAATAACAGAATAGTCACTTCATACGTAAAACTTTGTGACTTGACCAATGTCAACTAGAAACCTTCATTTGCTTTGTAGACTAAGACTTGGGACCCTTAAATTGTTATAATTGGAGAACATCATTTACCCAAATACTCAAATTTGATCTTAAATCCTTGATAATTATTTGAAATCACTCCCAATTATAGATTATGTCGAACTCCAAAATGTAACGATTGTTGGAAAGTACTCCTCTCATGGTCTAAAGACCAAATCCTACCTTGGAAACAACATTCCCCTCATGGGTTAGACACCAAAATTCCAATACACCATGCTTTTGTAGATAGTAAATTTTGGGAAATATAAATTCTAATTTGACTCATGCCCATAGGGATTAAAGGAACCTCCACGGCCGTAATCAATAAGTATGTGGAAGCAACATGTGAGCCTAAGGATACAATGAAACATAAACACCCTTATATATTCACTACTGAGTATATGATTTTAAATTTTAGGGAGGAAATATCTAAAGGACAAAATAATGAAATGATATTGAATTTATAATTGGGAATTTAATTTTGAATAAACATTTTGGTCAACTTTAGGAATATTGTATTTTATAATACATATGCGACACAATATAAAATTAAACAAAGCATTATATCATTAATTGAGAAATATAAATTTATAAAAAAAACATATCAATAATAAATGAAAATATTAAAATGGGTAAATAAAAAATTTAAATTATAAGAATAATAATTTTTCAATTTTAATCAACTAGATTTTTTTCTACCTCAAAAAAATTGTAAAAAGGAAACAAAACATTAGTAATCTAATAAATATAATACAAATGAAGAATATAAAACCCAAAGAGAAATTGAGGTGAATCAACTATGAAAAAATTAAGAGGTATTTATAAGAGGTAATATAACTATTGGGATAGTAATATGAGCATTGGAAGCTTAATATAAGCATCGAAATAGTAATTTTACCCATAGGAATCATAAACTGACCCTTGGAATAGTTATATGGACATTGTGAATAGTCACATGAATATATTACAGTAAATTTACCTCAAATTTTTATAATTTAATATAAATAATATTTAGCATAATTAATTTTGGAATGCATAATTATTTTTATTCAGTAAATAAATATAATGATTAAAAACTCAAAGAAATTATAATCACATTTTTGAATAAACTATTATTTATTATTTTTCGTAAAAATACAAGTTCTAATTTTAATACTTAAATGTAATCATGTTATAAATGTATTTTTGGAAAATTAATTTCATTTTATAAATAACACATATAAATTTTCTAATGAATTTTTTCATTATTTCCAGAGAAAATATATATTTTGGAGATTATTAAAAATGCAGTTTTTACGTAACATGTATGTTTTAATTACATCATTCATAATGTAATACTGAAATAAAAAGGTATATAGTATCTGAATTCACCAGAATTTTTTTCATATTGTAAGTTTTTTTCAAATTTATATTCCATGGTGAAATATTACATTCTAAATATTAAAATATGGTGTTTTCAATTAAAAAATCATTTCTCATAATTTCTTCTTTCAATTTAAATAAATTAATAAATTAGATGATTTAAAGGATTAAAATTCATGAAGCCAATTTAAATTATTAATATATGATTCACAATATGAAAAATATCACCATTTAAAATCTGACATTTGAAATAATATTTTATTTAATATTTGTACTCAATATACCCCCTCAGTTTAAAATACACCCTCTCCCCCCATATAAAACTAGTTCATTTACCCTTAAAAAGACAAAAAATTAACCAATGTTCCTATCGTAATACCCTTAATGTCTTTAGGTATGTTGTTGACTCCAATAATTTCATTATTTCAAACTGTTATGGTTTATTGCAATGGAACAACACCAAGATAGAAGTGAGATTCTTTAATCTGTTTCTTTCATTTTACTCTTCCATCCCCGGACCTTCTTTTCCATCTTAACCCAAATTTCATAAAGTCAATTAAATTTCATATTATAATTATTTATATAATAGTGATGTACTATAATAATTTAATATATTTTATGCATCACTAACCTCATCTTTTGATAATATCCCCTTAATGGTTGGTTAACCCCCAATAAGGACCATTCTAATTCCACAATTATCACATCATTTTTAATAGGTTGTTATAAATTATTCATATTTTTTAAATTTACAATTTTTTGGATTTTTAATATTTTTGAGTTAATTATATAAATGTGTAAATATAAATAATACAAAATCATGAAATTCAAATAAGACTAGGTATTTTAAAATAAAACATACCCTCAAAACATTTCACCTTTAGAAAATAAAATCAAAACATTAAATTCAATGATTATAATTTCTTAATAAAAAATTAACATATTTAGTTAACTATTGGACTCATGTTTTAATAAATATATTTTTATTATATTAGAAATTTATGTGATCTGAAGTAAATTGGGATTTATGGTAAGAGGATTCTTGATTCTAACTCTTTTCTTTTGTGTTTATATAAACCTTCTCTTTCTTTTTAATATGAATTCCTCTTAAATTCCCTCGAAATATCATTTCATTGTAATCTAACTCTTATAACTGGGTATATTCATACATCTACCTGATAAGAATTATTTTTAAGTTGACAATTAATATTTATTATTAAGAATTTATTTTCCAAAACATTTTATCCACATATCAAGTGTTATTTCTTCTTCACTAAAATAATAATGATATTTTAATAAAGAAATAGGGCCTAAATTCTTAATTTGGGAACTTGAAATGATATTTATTATTTAATTCTTAATGAAATCATTTTGAAACCCATTCCTCTCAATGAACTTATTTTATGTCATTTTTGTAGGATTCATTTAATGTCGCATACATGATTATTAAAAATAAATGATGTGACGGGTGGGCCTAGATTATATAAATCTCCAATGAATTGGTTAATGTGATATATCTCATGATATTATTTGTATTATTGGTGAACTGGAGGTAATATTTTTTATCAGTTATGATGTTATTATTTGATCACATATGTTATTTATGAAGAGGATCCTAACATTGTTACCAGTTTAGATGTTCGATTTGACCACTATGTTATGATGGGTTACAATTATTGACATTCTAAATTCAATGATTCTTTAAAATGATTACTACGTGATTATTATGATGAAATTTATCTTATTTTAAAATGATGAAGGTTATTCTCAACAATATTCTATATTGATTTATGTCTTATGAAACTTCCCTTTAATTCCTCCCCCTACTGAGATTTTAGATCACCACTTTCATCAATGTATGTCCTTAAGAGGTCACATGTTTCTAGGATAAAATTTTATATTTTATGAATACAATATTTATGGATTTAATAATTATTTATTTTTTATTATGTTCAAGTGATTGATGAAATTCATATTCTCAAGATACTAAACCTTTTGATCTTGGATTGTATTGTCAATATGTTATATCTATAAAATATGATGTAATAATAATTAATAAAAATTTGGGCCATTATAATTTTCTTATAGCATGGATAAATCATTTAAATAAAAAATATATTTGTATTTCAGTGGATAAAGAGTTTTAAGAGAGGATGGACAATTATTTTTAATAACTGTTTTTGAAGACGATCATTTATCATTGATTTTCAAAGGTATTTTACGAATTTTACTTAAAATTGAGAATGATTGGGATGTGTATTATTTGGTATTTTCCTACAGTTGATTATGAGGTTTACCTTCAACCATAAGTACATATTGAGTTGTTTTTTTGGTAAAATAAGGATGCTCAATGGCGGTTTAGATAGTTTTTCAATTTGATTTAGCACATAATTAATTATAGATGGATACAGATAATTGCTTAGTAATTATGGATCAGATTGATGTTGATGGTATTGTGGGATATCGGTGTGGTTGGCTTGGTCATGGATTTGGTTGGATGGATCATGATTATAGGAGTGTAAATCTATATTAGAGTATGTTACCCCTGAAATTAATAGGTATTTGGTAATTTATATGTGATTATGAACACCATCATGGGGATTTAGATTTATTTAATTTGGAATGGGACTAAGAGTTCCCTATTTTCTAATTTATATGTATTAGAAAATCCTACAGTTTGAGTGAGTGATATATAGTATAATGTGTAATATAAAACCGTTGGGAGACCATTTCAATAATAGAGAGGATATTTGTGAATACGTGATAGATCTAGAATTTATCTTGGCCTTAGGGCTTGCTTGGGTTCACATACGATCGATCTCTTGGGTCTATTATTATAGATATGGTTGTATTTGGCTCATGGATGCTGGGTGAGGCCACTGATTATCTCATTTATGGTTGGGAACACCACCATTTATAGTGGGTAGTGGTCTTTGTGCACACATTGAGTGTGATATGTAATCTAGGACTTGGTATAATATTCCATGTAGGGTTTCCAAAGGATGAAGGACTTGAGACCTCTCAAATGGGATATGGAAAGTGTGACCAAATCAGGGGTTAATTTAACTATTTTTAAGGTCTTAGAGGTCAGTCATTATAGGTAATTGAGTGTGATTTCTATGATGTAGTAATTGAGTAATAGTTTATGAAATTTTAGGTGTAAAATTATATTTATAAATGGATTGACCTCTTATGGATGGGGGTTATGTTTTTTCATTTATCATCAGGGAGACCATGAGGTGATGAATACATCTTGGTAGTATTGAGGTGATATTGGGTTTGGACAATAGAACCCACTGGGTGGATTTATTGATGAGATATGAATATTAACGGGTTTATCATTTCATTTTCTATGTGATTAATTTGGCATTGAGAAGAATATTTTAAAATAAATTATGGTTCAATTTTTTCCCTAGGGAGGTTGTGATTTTGTTGTTAGTGTGTTTTATTGAAGTGGTGTTGTAGATATATATTTTTGGATTTATGATGGTTTTGGGTTCATTTTCTATGTTAATTGAGTATAGGTCTAATATTGATAGAAACTTCTTATGAAGGTTGAGGAATTTGATAAAGAGATATCCGTTATTTTTTGGTGAGCATACCTTGTGATGAATTTCATATTATATGTGATGGTTGGTATGGGTTGGATATAAGATTCCTCCATGAGGTAGATGGTAGTGGTAGGGATTTTTTATGTGTCCATACCCTGATTAATAGGGTAGTGGCTGAGTCTCAGTTATGAGGCGATTACTATAGTGAGGTGGGAGTGGTGGATGGTTGGTATGAGGCATACCTTTAGTAAGAGCATAGAGTGAAACATTTGGTTTTGGGACTACCTTGAGTGATATAGAAGAGGTCATGTAATGGTATGAGTTCTACACTGAGAACTATAAAAGTGGTCTAGGATTGGTATGAGGGACAATCATGAGTGAGATGTTAGAGGATGAGATGAAGAGGGATGTTATTGAGTCTCAATATTGGGACATATTTTGTGTGAGGTGGTAGAAGTTGAGATAGGGTGTGATACCCTACCCCATGTAATAATGTATGGGTCAGGTATGTGACATGATATTCTGATTTCATCCATATGTGGATAAACCAGGATTGGTGGGGTTTCATGATGGTTTAGTTAGAACATTAATATGTTGCATACATTCTTATATGTTGTTTAATTATTTTATTTAACTTTACCATACATATATATGTATGTTGTGGTGTATATTAGGGGTGGGGGGTTGAGAATCCCTTTATATGTATTTCTCTTTTTCTATAACATAAGTTTGATAAAATGTTTTATAGTGGATTAGTCCTGAGTCGCTCAAGTGGGTTTTTAGATTCTATTGAGGCGATCCTCAGGGAGATAGTATATCCACTTGTTTATTTTATACTTTTTTTTATAAAAAACTAACCTAGTGGGTGATATATTTGAATAAATAAAATGTGTGATTGTACATAAATTAATTATAGAATTCCTGCATATTTTTTTATAGTTGTACTAGATACAATTACATAAATGTTTTTTCTAATTATATATTTTGGATTATGTTAATTTATTTGATTGTTATAGATGGTATTGATATTAAGAGTATTTTCTCCCGAGAATTGATCACATGATCTTTACAATAGTCAATGGACTTTATAATACATGTATGAACGCTTGTGGTCTTATGATGATCTAGGGATAGGTGTTTGTTTTGTTGATATTATTCATGGTGTTTGGAAAAGGTATCACAGAATCTTTTATTTTGAATTAATTTATATGGTACTTGTAGTCAAATATATGAATATATCAGTTCTTAAAATGAACCTATGACTAGTGAGTAAGGAACACATGTTTTGTGTGGGGTCCAGGTTACCATGGTTATGAGACTAGTATTCATGGTTTCCATGATGGTAGTTAAGATGTGTATTAATGTTTGAAGTTATATTCGAGATTATTCTTCATTATTTTACAACTGAAAAAATGATAAGAGAGATGTGTACATGAATCATGTTTGGAATGTAGTATTCACATTATATTTATGTACTTTTGGGTGAATTATTATCTAGATATGATAGAGGTCATTACTATTTGATTATTCAATAACAATATATATAATATTTTCTTATATAACATGTTGGTGGAATTATAATTATTTGCACCATGAATATCAATAATATTTTCTTTTTTCATGAATATTTATATGGGTCATACAATGGAATTTTTTATGTGATGACTATATAGTCTATGAGTACAAGAGATATATTGTGACAATTGGTGGATTGGTTTAGGTAATTGATTCATCTATGATGGATTTTCATAGGTAGATTTTGATTCTTATATTGTTTAGAAGGGTAATGAAGTTTCTTGTTGAGTTATAAAAAACTAATTTTTTGATGAGAGGCATGTTAGGTGTCTTGGGATATTGTAATGTAAAGTAGTTATAGTAATTTTTAAACTGTTGATGTGTTGAAAATGTGAGATCAGTAAAATTACTTGACCGATTGTTTTTGTTATTATTTATTATACGGTATTAGAAGTCGATCATATAGGGAATTTTTTATAGTGAGTACAGTTTGGGTATATTATTTATATTTTTTTAATGACCCCTATGTTTAAGATAAAAAAAAATTAGTCATATCATGGGTTATATTCCATGGTTTACAATGAAATAAATTTTAGAGATTTATTTTAGTATTATGCGATGACTTAAAAGTGAGGGAAAATTAACTTTCTTATTAGGAGACAAAAAATTTTCATTATGTGAATCAAGGAGGTGTCAGTCTAGTTTTATGATTATATGGTAAAATAGGGTATTGATGTTTGGTTAGAATGATATTGATATGGGAAATAGAAGAAATAATTAAACGGTTCTTCAGAGAGTCACTCTTCCTTGGTAAAGGATAGTGAGTTGTTATGTGATTTATTTTCAAGAAGTTTCATTGTCTGAAGGATAACATGCATTAGATTCTTGTGGTGACTCTTTGGAATTTAGAGTGTCAGAATAGGTCATGATTGATCTTTGGAGAATTTATGGGGTTTATGAGAACATAAGAGATGCATGAAAGATGGATTTGTGTATTTACCCCTTACTTTCGACTAATTTTATGTGAGTCATGATAATTTAGTGGGTTGGTACACGAACACCATGTAGTGAAAACATTGATGGGATTAATGAAATCATTGATGGGATTAATGAAATGGCCATTTTTTGATGGATTGATATTTTTATAGGAAATTATAACTGTTACATCTATGGAAATATTGAAAATTAGTTGGGATAATGATCTCATTAATAGTGATGAAATTTCTTGCTTCAAGGAACACATTCATTGGTTTGGGATAGGATTTGTTTAATATTGGTGAATTTTTTACAATAATGAATCAGATAACTATGATTTAATCAATACATGCCTGTGGATTAATAGATTTTGTGAGATATTGAGTGATGAAGGATAATGATGAGAGACGTATGTATGATGTTGGATAATTTCATGTGTTGTTCTTATGAAGTGATAAGAATATGGTTTTATGGAGGGGGTTGAACCATTGTGGTTCTTAAGTAATGACACTTCTTTTGGTTGGGTTTTGGGGAATGTTAAGACAGATGTTACTAGAAGTACTAGAATTGTTGACTAATATTGTTTTATATAATATATTTTTATGAGTGGTTTGGACATGTTTAATCATTAAATTTGGTAATAGAAAGGGCATGGGTTGTATAGATTACATGTACTAGTTTAGCAAGACAAATGATAAATATAATTGTATAGCGAGGAGAATATTTTTGGTAATTAATGAAATAACTATGTAACACCCCATGTTTTTTTAAATTTTTTTAAATAAATTTAATTTTTTTTGTTATGTTTTGTTATACAAAATATCGAGTTTTAACAAAACATGATGTAATGTTAGAATAATATTATTTAATATGATAATTATCACCTAGACTTTGGAATGTAAGGTATGTATAAGATTAACTAAACTATAAAAATATAGTTTTTTTATCATATTCTTATAATTAATTATTTAGTTATGATCTAATTATAAATGAAAATAAAAAATACATTAAAATAATTGAAATCGTTTTCAAAAACACTAATTTTATGCACATGAACATGATTTAACTCAATAAATTAAAATTTTAAATTTTTTAAATGATTTTAATGAAATTTATATATTATATATTCAATCATATGTATACAATTAATCTTATTTTTTAAGGCAAGACATAAGAATAAATCCAATTTTATTCTCAAAAATATTATTTTTCTAAAAAAATTGTTTTGTCAACTTTTGTATGCTTATTTTAAAATTAAATTTTCATTCTTTTAAAAAATTATTTTAAAAAACAAAATTTTAATTTTAATCAAAATTTAAAAATTATATTAGCATGATGTTTTTATAATTTTATGAAAATAAAAATTCTTCAATAAATAGTAAAAAATACCACTTTTTATTAAGAACATTCATTTCTATTGAAGAATTTTAAAATAAATAAATTGTTTAAATATTGTTTTAAAAATATATTTAATTAAATTATATATCTATTGATCCAATATATCTTATTTGAATCAATTTCATATTTAATATTGAAATTTATTCATTTTCCATCTGCGAAATTGGTTTCCTTGAAAACTTGCTTTCTTGTCACATCTACGCAGTTAATTTTAAATTAACATCATCCGCATATATGATTTGAATTTGGGAAAATCGTATTATAATTTTTAATAATTTTTATTTATTTTATATAATATGGTAAAATCAATTTGTTATCACAATGAATAGTAAAAAAAGTAAAAGTATGTTAGCATGATTAATGTAAAAATGGGTTAATCAGGGCGTTAAACTAAAATTATAAGCACTAAAATGACCCAAAACTAGTCCAAAAACTATTTATTGGATATATTTATAGATTATATATTCTTTTCTAGAGAATTTACCATTATGGAGTCCTGTTTTAGTTGAACGACATGGTTATAACTTTTTGTTTTCAAAAATTACAAGTGATCCACTCACCTCAAAAAATAATGCCACCCCTCTCATCTATTATTCAAACATCTAAATCCAAATGGTTAGGAAAAAACCAATACAAACCTCTTACATATTCTCCTTAAATCCTTAATTACTTGTTGGTCTAAAATTCAATTTTATAATCCGTATTTTGAAGGACAAATGTTCTTGTTCGAAAAAGATATAACATCCTTAACCAGGTGTTTTATTTTATTTTTCATCTACCAATTTAAATTATTCATAAACCATGATGATATAATAATATCAATATATGATACATAATAATATGTTACAATGTTATGTTAATGTCTTGAATTCTTCTCCTCTTCTGTCAAATGGGATACAAACTCATCATTCGTATATATGGTGAACTACCACCTCACGAACCGATGTTGTTATTTTTCCATTACCAGCTTTAATGGATAGATATAGTGATAGATTTAACACACATATATATTTATGATATTATGATACTATTATAACTATTTAATTATAATAACACATCTATCTTCTTACATCAAATCTCATTGGGAAATCATGACGTGGGTCATGTGTATGGAAGATTATCTCCTCGCGAACTGATGTGATGTTTTTTAATTTCAATTTTACAAGGATTTATGCAAGGATATATGGAATAAAAATGTATGATATTTGTTACATATTTATATTTATAGTAGTTATGTATCATATATACAACCATACTTTCCCTTTTGTGGGAATATGAGAATGTCTATCCTGTATATAGTGGACTACCGCCTCACGAAGCGACATGATTCATTCTTCATATACAATTTTTAGGGAAGGTATTAATGATATTTTTAAATAAAAACATGTTTTGTATATGTTTCTATGATATAAAAATTATTCTTTTTTTATGTTAATATATTTTTTACCTTTCTTTTTTTTAATCTTTCAAGAAAATAGAAATAACATTCATTTGTATGTAAGGGCTATCGTCTTCATGAATGATTGTTTTCATTTTCTATCTCTAAATTTTATGGATTGATATAAAAATTTTATAATTAATATATATGTTATTGATATTGTGTTTACAATATTGGATATTATGGAGCCATCATCTAAGGAAGAGGGAATAAAATAAAAAACAAGATATAGCTGAAAAATAGAGTGGTTATTATACAAAACAAGATTTTTATGAAGAATTTTTTAAAAATTATATTAAAAGGACCTAAGTACATCATATATGGTATTATATTTTTAATTATGTTTATATAATATATTTATAATAAAATTATATTTATTATACAATATGTTTTAATGTGTACTAAAGAAGCCGTGACATATGGTAAGGGATTTCTAGACTCTTTAATTTGAGGGAGACATATGAAAACTCACAACAAATTTCTTTTATGTAGTGTATATACTTCCCACATGACATGTTATACGATGAATATACTTATTTTCTTGTTATTTACAGTTTCAATTGATTTTATGATTTATTGAGGCTTACAATTAAAAAAATTAAAAAAGAGGTATGTGATATTTGTCACACTTTTATTTTCTATGAGACATATTACATATCCACCACATGTTTCATTTATGTCATGTATATAATTCCCATGAATTTATTTTAGGATTATTTCGATGAAAATTCTTTTGAATTTAATTTCCATTTGTTTATATTTATTTTATTGGGATTACGTGAAACATCATGGAGAAGGATAACACTCCAGAGTGCCTTGAACATGATTCGACACATGGATACAAGCATATCTCCCCATCCTCTAAAGGATGCCAACTAGAAGTGACATGCTATGTTGTTTCTATGGGGATAATCTTCCATCCTACTATAGTGTAACACAATAGAATATCAATAATATATCAAATAGCAGAAGAATATGTAACAATTAGAAAATAGATACACAACAAGAATATAGAAAATGACAAAAGGAATCTCATATAAAAAAGTGATTATACAGAAAATGATTCAAAAAATAATTTAAAATAGGTAAATAATATTACCATATAGTACATGTGTCAAAATTATGAAAATACAAAAAATTACAATATCTTAATAGAATCACACACCTCAGCTCAGTCCCATTCTCCTATACTTTTATCAATGGCCCAAAAACAAGAATCAAACTATTAGTTATTTCCACTATCCATTCCTACATCAAAATAGTCTATCTAGGTACACAAAAGTGCACCAAATGGGTTTTAATATACAATCCCAGTAGGTTACCACCCAAAGGTCTAGGAAAAGTCATGGATATGCAACATATCATACAAAATAAACGTTCAATTTATATCACAAGTAAGTAGGGAATAGAAGTAAAGTGTCCATGGAATATCTACTAGAAAACAAGTGAAACCGTATATCCTAATAAGGATCCCTACAAAACATGGGTGAATATACTATACCAAGGAAGGTATAAACATTACCAACTTAACTACTAGGGCCTCATCATACATCTATATATATATATCATGTCAACCTTGGCCTTTATATAAAACCATAACTTTCCAAACAACCATAGTCATTATAAACAACCTAGAATATCCCAATAACCATGACCATTACATATAAACTAGTGTCAAACACCTAGGGGCCATATGAAGGAATAGTTTACCAATACATCCTAAATTATTGTCATGATAATCTCAATGGAAAACTCTGTTAGGCTTCAATTTGAGTCTAAGAAGCTTATCTAATGGCCATGTCCACAATGACCCCAACCAAATCAAATCTAATGGGTACCAAGGTCCAAGGTATCCTAAAAAATCAGAATCCAAGGAGGATAAAGGGGTATGGTATTCTCTACCATTTCCAGGACCTATGGAATATCATACACATGGAATCCTATGTAACCATTCATCAATTACATTCACATTCAATGAGTATAACCCCTCATATAATAATTCATATTCAATTCAATACATGATTCTACCCACTCATATAAATTATAGATAAAAATCATTCATGTAGTTTAATTAAAATCAATCACTACATAACATGTTAGTATATGCAATGAGAGGTAATTAATATATTAATTAATTCAATTAAATAAAACTAATTTATTTAAATCTTCCTCTAAAGAGGAAGGATAATAAAAACACCCCTTTTGTGGTTTAAAAAAGTAAATACAAAAGAAATACCACATGGGGGGCCTTGGTTGGGGAAATTGCCTCCAAAAAAGTCATTAGGAAACTAAAGTTATTCTCTATTAAGGTCCACTTTATTTAGTTGAATTAATAAATTCAATTTTTGAGCCACAATGGAAGTTCCGGTGGATGTCATAATTACAACTTGGTTAATAAAGCACCGAAACTCAAGTTAAAGTTATAGAACATATACCATAAGTCAGTGGTAGTGAGATCATCCAATATAGTCTCCTGATTCAATTCAAGTTGGGAGAATAATGAATAAAATATGAAAACCATCAATACATGGAAAATTATATTGCACCCAAATAGCACAACTGATGACATAAATAATGAGTAATGAAATAAAATAAATTTATTACTCACCGTTGTGGATCCAAATAGACTGACGACGCTCGATTCTGATATTAGACGAAGAAACTGTAGAAAAGACTAAATTTTTTCCTTGAAAATGATCACTCACAGTTTGGCTACACATTTGTAAAAATGATGAACTAACCATGTGCTCACTACTATAGGGAGGATCACTTCACATGATTTTCACGCATGTGTTTCTAAACCGTGTACAATTTTTGTCTCATCCCACTGTCAAAAACTGTAGAGGGTACCTAATAGAGGTACGCCTCAAGTTGCATAGTCTTTAAAATAGTGTAGCCTCCCCCACTCTCTTTCGAGCCTTGCACAATTATAAGTCACAATATGGCCAGCCATGCACTATTTCTACTAATAGTGAATCCTAACTATTTCACCCAATAATTTGTATACTGGGATCTGAAGAAGCCTATATAACCCCAACACACCCGTGATCAAGTTTGGAAATAAAATTATTCCTTAAGTAATAATTATGAAAAAAACAAAATGATCTATATATCATACAAAAATCTAGGTTCCTACAATCTTCCTTGGTTAAATCAATTCATCCTTAAATTGACCACTCAAGGGTGGTAATGATTATTCTGAGTGAAATTACAGTCCCTGAACACATAATTTGGCCTCGTTCTCTAAGTTCTTATCTTATAAATGGATTTTCTACCATAGAACCCATACTATAGGAACAAAACAGACATGGATAACCTCCATTCTCTTATCAAATATATGAATCAGATTCTCCTCAAAGGATGCATCTACTTGAAACTCAACTTCCATGCTATTAAAAGTATGAGACATGTTTGAATGATAACAGAATATATGAGATAATCGGAAGATGTCTGGTATGGCCTAATACATATGAGGTAACTGAAACCAATAGGCTACGAGCCAGTCTCTACCCAAACTCTTGAATAGCATGACATATTGCGGTGAAAGATTACCCTATATCCTAATTCGTCTATGTCTCAGCCTCAATGAAACACGTAAAATACCAGATCCCTAAATTTATACTCTAGAGCTCATCTATGGTGATTAAGTTAAGATTTCAATTGAGATTATGTATTATCCATCCAGCTCTAAATCAATTGTATATGATCAGAAGTATCCTAAATGAGAAGTGGTCCTAGAAAAGCTACCTCACCTACCTCAAGCCAGAACATGGGTTTTCAACATGGACTACCATGAAATGCCTCATAAACTGCCATCTATGTCATTTCCTGATAGATATTATTTTATAATATCACAACCAGGGGTATGTGCCTCTCCCAATAAATAAAATATTTTTGGACGTTGGCTTGCATCATGACCTCATACACATGTATCATATGCTCCAACTAACCATCAGTCTGAGGTAGTTATGTTGGGCTCCGAATCACTTTTATACCTAGTGCCCTCTATAAATTCCTCTATAAATGGAATGTAAACCTAGAATTACTATCTGAAATAGTAGTTCAAAAGACCCCATGAATTCATACTATCTAAAATATATACAACCACAGGAGGTCATCCACACTAAATTTAACCTTGATCAAAAAGTAATGTGAAAACTTTGTGAGCCTTCTATAAAAACCCACACAACATCACTACCATGAGGTTACCTTGAAAAAACGGTCATGAAATGCATCATGATGTCATCTCATTTCCTCTCAAGAATAGGTAATTACTATTATTTTATGGTTGGATCCTGATATTCCACCTTACCTAATGACTGGAAGAACACCTCATAACAAAACTAACTACTCATCACTTCATACCGAGCCACAAGTATTAATGGTGTAAGTCACGATACATCATTCTGATTCTGAGGTGTGCTAACCAAATTGAGGCATGAAACTAATACATCATCATCATCAGGCATATGTCTTATAGAACCTAAATGAGACTATGAATGGAAAAAACCTCATCCTCTCCTATGGTCCAACCAGGAGGAAGGTCCTCACCTTCCACACTCTACCATAGGACTATCCCCTCAATGCTTGAGATATGTCACATCCACACTCTATCCTGAAGGGAAGATACCACAAATAAGGATGAAGAAAGTCTATCCCCAACTGTCCTTCACCTCTAAGTGTATTAGAGAACAAATCCATAAGCTTCATATTTCTACTGGAACTAAACTTCCTTTATCTGATTCCTCCTGATCAATGCATCATCCACTATATTTACTTTTCATATCATGTAGGAAATGTTTAATTTAAAATACTATAGGTATTCTACACACCTTGGCTACCTCATATTCAGATCATGCTATGTAAATATGGACTTGATGATTTTGTGGTCCATGTACCCAAAAAAATGCTCTCCGATTAATTAATGTCTCCAACAATTCAATGTATGAATAACTACATCTATGTTTATATCATAAGTCATATAATTCATCTCAGGTATCCTCAATTGCCAAGACCTATATGAAATGACTCTATCTCCCTCCATTAGAATTGTTCCTAGCCCAAGAGTTGATGCATCAAAATAAATAGTGTAGCTTCTTCCCTATTTTTATAGAATTAGGACTCGTGCAGAAGTCAGTCTCCCTTTAAGATCTTGAAGGGTTGTGTCATAGTTATATAACCATACAAAATTCACACCCCACTTAGTGAATAACTCCAATTGCATATCTATACATGATAAGTCTTGTATTAAAGACTTTTAATATTAAGATATCTCTACTAACATACAAATATCAAATATGTTCTTGGGATTATCCCAGGAAACTACATCTCTCACCTTATCTTAATAAATTTATTTTCCATTCTCCGAGATAATGTGAACCAAGAAGTGAATATGATCCATCAAGAAGTGGTATTTTGTGAGCTTAGAACATAATCAATGTACTCTATGTGTATCCAAAATGATATCAAGATGTTTATAATGGTCCTGTCAACTGTGATACTACACCAATATATGTTCCCATGAAATCACCAAAAACGAATCATGATAATTATGGGAAGCATGGTTCATACGTATAATGAAAACTGATGTAATGTTCAAGAGAACCAAAAATAATACTTAGATTCCCATTTAGACCATTCCTACTAAAAAGGATATACAAGGTATGAATGCAGGTCAAAGACATACCTGGTGATATCCCTATCTCAAATCATGTTTCAATAACTATTGAGATCCACTAAGATGATCAATTAATCCATCAAATTTGGTAAGGTATATCAATTCTTAATCATCAATTGGATCAATTTTGGATAATCAACACATAGACTAATGGTACCATCCTCATTTTTCAAAAAAGGATCAACAAACCCCATAGAGATGTACTGGGTTGAATAAACTCTTTTGCCATTAAATAATCTAGTTGGCTCTTAATCTCCATCAAGTACATCATGTCCATCCCATAAAGAGGAATTTATACTGGTTTAAATCCAAGAACTATATTGATTTATAACTACACCTCTGTATCTGGAGGCAAACCAAATAATTCATCTAGGAAAAATTATTTGAAGCACTCTACCACAGGAGGAAATTTTGCTTGGCGCACTCCCTGATCATCCAGATACAAACTAGAAATATGGGATGTTATCCCACCCATACCACATTACTATGGTCCTACTAGACTCACCTAAATATCCCATTCATCTTTTTGAGTATAAACTACTCCTTGTGATGTGGAAGTAAACCTCTAGTAATATCAGTCAATGTAGTCTCGATAAGCCACTAGCGATTCCACCCCGAGTATGACGTAAAACACTGTCATCTCGAGTACATAAATATTTGTGATAATGTGACACCCACTAAATTTAAGGGGTAACTCTCTACAGTTATGTAAATCCTCCATTATAATTCCCAATGGATTGTATAACATCATAATTCCCTCATTAAACCGAATCATATTCCCAAGTATTTTCATAATTGGTATATATATGGAATTTTTCGATTCATTTATGTCAAAAAGAGAGGGTATAATAGTTGAGGCTACTAAGATTATTCCTCTCACTATAGATTTTCAAAAACTATACTCTTCCAGAATAGGCTGTAAAAACATATTTGGCTTGTACCGCAGCCCAATGATACAACCTCACTACCTGGAGTAAGCTGACTATACTGACTCGGTGTAACTGGTGTCTGGATGCTTCAATCATGACCACCAATACCTCATCCTGCTCAACTGATATGACTCTATCTCCTTGGTTTATGCGGATCAGTGAAACCCACTTCCAAACCTAGTTTTAGAGCCGATCCCCTACCAATCACTACGGGAGGGAAGGCCCTGTAGAAAAGTTTATTGTGGCTCATCCTACCACAAACTCGACACTGGACTGGGTTGTGAGAACACTGATACCTCATGTGTCCTCATAGTCCACACTAAATATAGAAAAACTGAACTACAACCACTATTTTCCTAGTTGGTACTAATCTCATAGAAACCCTTAAAATGGTGCTTCGTGTCAGAAGACTCTAAACCACTTGGTCAAGAGACTACAATACTCTTCACCACCCCTTAGTTTTCCTCAGGTTTAACAATGTAATCATTTCCAGATTTACTATATCTATAATAATCAACCTAAACACATTGAACTAAGATCAAATACTAAGCTAGAGACCTTCTTGGAATCATCTATACTTATATAAAAATTAATCAAGCTATTTCAACACTGAACTATGTAAATATTTAAATAATGACGAGTACTCCATAACTGTCAGGACATGATACTCCAGATTCTTGAAATCAGTATCCTTGTCTACCCACTGAGTCTCTCGGAAAAGATATTCAGAGAAACTAGTTTGAATACTGGTCCAAACGATGTCTCATAGCTAGTCATTCTAGTTCATATCATGCCACCAACAATGATCTTCCCTATGTAAAATATATGTTGCAACCTTCACTCTCCTATTAGTATGTGCCTACAGATGATAAAAAATAAATAATTCAATCCTAATCCATCGATCATCAGCCTTTGGACCACCATCCCTTGAAAACGAGGGGCGATGTTGCATCTATAACACACATATCAACTCGGACATAGATAAGGCATGATGTAATGATTCCTAAAAAGTTTTCTGGAAGTGGATAAACCACTCACAAAACCATGCCTTAGAACTTGTGTCTGGTATGATAGTTGGTGTTCAGTTGGATATAAAGGAGGATCCAAGAGTATCCCTTGTCCCACCACCTCTAGATACTAGTCATCACCACCCCTCTAGTGTACGATGGGAGGTCTCTATGCTGAAATACCTATACACATCCAAACACACAACTCAAGAAAATTATTATATCAATGTTTTCAACTCAAAATCATAGGAAAAGTCAAAAACATCATATAAACTGGACATTCAACATAGCCTTATCCTATAGAAAACACTATAGGAATTAAAATAATCACAAAATTCACTTGAGTCACTACATGTTTCACCATAAAAACTAAGGTCAAGGTCATGTTTATATTTCATTGTTTTCAATTTCCATTTGAATTTATATTCATTTCACATTTCATATAAAATGGTTGAACCAAAATGGTCACCGTTAAAGATTAATAAGGGCTCATACTTCTTTTAAACTAAAATATGGTGTCCACACAATCTTCACAAAAACATGTTGTAGTCCATGCAACTCATGGTCCATGATTCACCATGCAATATTTAGATGCTTATGGTGTCTTCTATAGCCTAATAATGAAAACAATGTTTATGATATGAAAGGAACTATAAGTAAGAAACATTTTATACAAGACACTTCATTGAATTATATCACAGCATCATATATACCTATCACATAACATATCAAATCATAATGAAAACTGGCAATGCATCCTATATAGGATGGCATAATAGATGGCTTGTGGTTTATGACCAGTGCGTAAAATGATGCATTAGAAGGAATAACTGCATCTAATTAGGTTAAAAAAATAAAACTCATGATAGTATCAATAATTGCATCACAATTCATTTACATCAACCAATAGAAGGATTAAATCAACTATAATTGTGAAAACCTAGAAAAAAACAATTTCCATTAGGGGAAATTTATATTTTTCCTGTATGTGGGTTAGTTACACCTAGGCACAACACATTAAAAATATTTCAATACCTTTCTATCCATGTCTATTTTCTTAAAATAATAAACAATATAATGAAATGATATGGTACAACATTGTAATGTCCCAGACCTAGATCCCACGACATAGTCCCCTGAGCCCGGTTGACCACATGGCCTCAACTGCATCTCCCTAAATGCTAGAGGATTTTGACTAGAAGAAGGGTCCTAGGTTGTTTTTTAGGATAATTATTCCATATTATCAGATTGTAAAATAGTGGGATATCAATAACAGATCAAATAGCTAAAGCAGATGTAATAATCAGACAAAAAAAAATAATATTAACAAAATATTTCCATAAGGAATTTCTTATAAAAAAATATGATGAAAAATTTCATGTTTATAAAAATAATAAAAAATAGGTATATAATAGTAAAGTAGAAAAAATGTGACCAAAAACCAAAAATAACCAAAATTACTATATCCAAATAAAATCCTAATCCTCATCTCTCTCCTATGCTCCCAATCTACTATGCGTGGCACAAAATCAAACATCAAACACTGGTTGCTTTCACCTATCCATACCTGCATCTAAATAGTCAGTCTTGGTACCCAACATTGACCTGAATAGGGTTTGATATATAATAATTTTAGGATAACCTATTGGTTTATTTTCATATCTGGGTTTTTGGATTCATCTTTGGTCTCGGTTTTAGGTGGGTTTTTAGTTTTTTTATCAGGAACCAAGTGTGACAGGTTTGAATTTTTGATATATTATTTATTTTTCTCATTGGCCTTCTTTTTTTATGGAGGGATGGTATAAGGAGTAGGGGGTATTGTAAAATATGTTTGTAAACCTCCTTGTGGATCTTTTTTATTGGGTATGTTTGTTTGATGGTTTATCTCTTTGAGGTGGATTCGTTTTGGGGTGAAAAGGGTAATTTCTGGGGACATTTTCCAGGTCATACAGTTAAGTTAAACTATTAGTTTAACCATGTTGTAAGTGTGTTGGGGTTGTACGGTCTGTTCATAGTTTAACTAACCATTTGGATAAAGTGTGCAACCCCTCCAACACTAGACAATGTCTAATTAAATGTTTTGTGCATCATTTGTTAAACTGTGTGAGTTAACCATTCAAGCCACTCGAGAAATGATATTTTGGGCTTTTATCCTTCTTTTGAATTGGGTTTTATTCCCTTGTCCTCTCCAATTCAAACAATATGACAAACACGCCTTCCATGATGGTTTTTGTCTCTTCTAAGCACCTCCGAGTGAGATTCAAGATGACTTCTTGGTGATTCTTCACCGAGATCAAAAGGTAATGTCTCCTCTCTCGTTCTACTTTTATTTTCATCGATTTTCACTTCCTTTATATATATTAATGGACAATTTTGGATGATTTGGGTATCTAGGGTGGTGAAAAATTGGGGGGGGGGTTCATCTAGGGTTCTACTTGATGGATCTTCTCACTTGGAAGCCTTGTGGTGCGTTAATGGGTTTGTGTCGTCGATGCACCATGGATTTGAGGTAGCTTTCTTGATGAATATTCCTTTTAAATTTAATTACTGTTAGTTTCATTATTTTCTCACATTATATATATGATAAATGTTAATGTGTGAAATTTGGTTAAATTTTTTACTATGAAAAGTGGTGTTTTATGCTTTGTTATGTGATAAATAGAATTGTTTTTTAAATAATACACACCAAGTGTATGATTAAATTCAAAGTTATATTTTATGGGTGATATATGATATAAAATGAGTGTTTTGGGTTTATAAGTATATTTTAAACATGAAAAATGATGTTTAGGTTTACTTTTATGGGTTTACCAAATAGTTTTGGTTTTTATAAAACAATATGTATTGGCTTCGATGGTTCTTTGGCACGTATTGATGATTAACGACCCATTTGGAATTTTTATAAGAAATTATTTTCTAAGAAAGTGTAGTGTGAATGTTTTAAGGGAATTTTTTAAATGATTTTGAATGGTAAATGGTTTGTTTACACCATTTTGAATGGTGGATTTGTATCTTTGATAAATATTTGTTTGTGAGAAAATGTATAAAGGCTAGTTTGGAAACTCTATGAAAATGATGAAAAGTGTTTATTATGAAAACCCCCATATGATGTAAATCTTGCCTTGTCTACATGTAATGGATGAGGGGTCCTTGTTGACGAATCCTCATGATCTATTATCAGAGTTTATTAGTGGGAACCCTTCGAGATCTATTTATTTTAATGCATGAGATTAATCGATGGGGAGACTATGGGTGAGTCTTGTTGTGGATTATTATTATATATAGGTTGTGATTGGATGCTCTGCTATCATTATTTAGCCCACCAACATTAAGTACATGAGACATGAAAAACTAGAATATTGAGATAATTTTGCAAGAATCATTGATGAACTGGTAGGTTATGGTACTCACCAGTGACCTATAATAGGTAGATATATTGGGTCTCTTGATATGAGATTCTCCCCTGATCTTTCATGATATGGGGGGGGGGGGGGGTTATGTGTTTATTTAATATGGTTTATGATTTTTTTTTCAAGTACTGTGTTTTACCTTATTTGTGTAAGATGAAAAATAGAGACATAACATTTCCCCTTGAAAATGGTAAGGTCACTCTAACGAAATGAAGATGGTTTTGGAAACGAGTAAGGGAAATGAGTTTTTTTTAAATTAAATCATTTGGAAAATCATAGTTTGATATATTTTGGTCCAAACTAGAAAACAAATGTTACTTTTTTTAATGGAAGTTCATTAGGAAATAGAATATCAGGTTAGCCTACTGAGTTTTAATACTCATGCATATTGTTTTCTTCGGTTTATATCCCATGTGTAATTTCAGCTTGTGTTTTATTACCTTGGGAGATGATTGATCATTATGTTGGAGAGTGACCCATAGGGTTACATAGAGATAGTGTGGTAATCTAATGAGGTCGGTTTATCTGTATAGTTGTTTTATTTTTTTGGTTCTTGTATATGATGTCCAGCTCAGCTTATTTATATAGTGGTTTGTTTCTGCACCTTTCCAATACTTTGTTGACTTGTTTATTTATTGTGATAAATAGTTACCTATTTATACCATTTTGATTCCTTGAACTACTTTCTAGCCCATGGGGAATGGTAAGACACATTGGTCCATGCCACATATCGGCTTGGGTGACAGGTTCAGGGTTGAACTAGGTTGGTTCATCAAAAAATGGAATCAGAGAAGGTATTCTCTTAGGGGACATTGCATTTTACAGTTCCCATTATTACATGGGGATGTCAAGGTAGAATTTTTAGTATTTTCAGAACTCGAATGGTAGGTGAGGGAAGATTTTCCAAAACTCATGATCATTTTAATCCATAGGTTTCCATGGGAAGTTTGTTTTTTTATTTTTGTGGTTTTTAGGGATTTTTTGGTGACTGAGATACGACTAAGGGAGTTGGGACAATGGTATCTATGGGATCGCATGGCCTGTCAAGCTATGTGGGTTTAGGGACATGGTTTAGATGTCTCTTCATGTCACTGGTATGTTTGGCATATAGATTCCAACCATATGTTCAAGTCACCCACTTACACTAGTTACCTCTTGTGGGTCTCCTTGAATCTTCTTGAAATATGGAAATTTATTTGATAATCCTTGTGTGATAATTGTTAAAACTAGTTTTTAATGGAATGATTGGGTTTTGATATTTTTGAAAATGGATTTAGATGATTTACTTTATGAAATGTTTTATAATGATGGTTTTCTGTAAAAAAAAATCGGGGGTTAAAGATGAAATGTCTTAATGGGATTACATTTTCGTAATTTAATTTTTTTTTTTTGTAATAAAATTTTCAGAAGGAATGGGTTATTTTGAAAATCATGAACAGTTGAAGGATGTTTTAATTATATATTCTCTTGAAATATGTTTTGAAAGGTTGGTGTTTTTCTGGAGTGCTTTTGTGTATTTTTAAATGGGTTTTGATATTTTTGGCTAGCGGATTATGAAAAGAGGCTTGGGTGAGTTTTTGAAGTTGAAAATTGTTTTTTAAAAGGGAATGATTGATTTTGAATTTTTTTAAAAGAAATGGAATGGGTTTTAAACCAAATGGTTTTGGTGACATGAGAATTTTATAATTTTTGGACAAATATTTTGAGTGATATGAAAATTATTTATAATAGACCCCTATGGGAATTCATTGTCAAGAATTTTAAAATAGTTTTATTTGTATAATATGAAAATGGTATTTAACATAGTTGTTAGTGTGCTTTGGGAGGGTATATGATTTTTGAGTTGAGTTGAATGGTTTGTTTTGGAAAATGGGGTTTTTTTAACCTTTGGTGTTTTCATGAGTGCTCACATGAATGGTTTTATCTGTAAATGTTGATGGATGCCCAGTATGGAAATGTGCATGGGTGCTCAGGGTGTAATAGAAATGTGAATCTGAGTGAGACCCGATGAAACACCATTGGTGGGTGTGAAATTCTACCAAGTATGATTTGTTTTATTTTAAAAATGTGTTTTATGTCGGAAATTGTGATGTTTTCAAGACTGTTGGTCATATGTCTTGTTTTCACTATATATTAGAAGTGTTTTTTATTTTTTATTCTTCCTCATGATTAATAAATGATAACCCTGTTGTGTATTGGGATGGAATCTTGTCCGTGGCTCAATTTTGGGGTAGTGTTCAGTGGGTTTCTAGAAAATTATGGGATATCGTTGAGTTAGTTTCCATCTGATATGGTTTTTATTCTATTTTTATTTTGGTTCATGTGATAGGTTTTATAGAGCTTGAGAAATTTTGGTTTCCTTATTTCCTTGTGTTCTCCCCTATAAATATGTGATGGATGTTATAGTATAAATTTCAGTTATTCTTCATTAGAAATATTTCATGATGATAAACATAAGTAATTTTTATGAGTTTTAGAAGGTTAATCCACCTATTTAATGGTTTCCCCAACCTATCTTTTAGAAAAACGAGTTATTTAGGCTCCATCTCTGATGATTTCTTGTTGCAGTGACTCCCTCAATTGTGGCAGTTGTGCTCAGTGGTGTTTGGTGGGTTTTCTAGTAATTATTTTTCATTATGTTCCTCATTTGGAGTGAGAGTGAATAATGTTGTATATATATGAATTAATGTTTTGGTGAAGGGTGTTTTTTATGCAGGTGACTTCCATGGGGTGTCATAATCCTTTGTTTATTCCTTGGAGTGTTATCTGGATTCATGTGGAACTAATGGAAGAAGTTTCAGTTAAGTGATTTGCAGCTCCTGCGAGGTAGTAGATGCTTCATACATCAGTGACCCAACCATAGGTATTTTAGTGAAGTTGGTGTATTGTTAGGGATCATGGGGGTTTAAAGAGTTTTTATATTTCTATGCCTTTACCATTGGAGTGAGGAAATTATAGTGATTTTTGTGGTTTCTCATCACTTTGAATTACATCTTGTCGCAAAAAGTGTGGTGGACTAACCACTCACATATTGTGTATGGTTATTCCTTCATGGATATTAGTCTCCTATAAGAGTTATTGTGTGTACCACCCATGTGAATCAGGTCTGGTCTGGGATATTATTCATCCATAGGTGAAGAGTGGTGGGTGGTTGTCGGCTATGGTTTCAGCGGTCAAATCATTGATCCCCTTCCCTCCCATCCTCATGTGATGGAAGTTTTTGGTTCGTGTAGGATGTTTTGGCTTAGTTCTTTTCCCCTAAATTAGTAATAGGTTAGTATAAATTCTCTTGATGTGTTCTTATTAAATTGTGTCCTTCTTAGCTTGGGTAGGCTATGGAGGAAGAGACTTTGTTGGCATGTATGGGAAAGTACTAGTTTTGGTTCAAGTTAAATTTATGTATGGTCATTCTTAGTTGGTCTTTAATGGTGGGGAGACCAAATGTGGTATAGATATGGTTTTCTATTATGAATACATAGGATGATAGTTGATTTATAATGGCAGGGAGTCTATTCTAGCCTCCCCTATACTGGTGAACTATTTCTGGTTGGTTTTCGGTTTGATCTAGTTGATGTGTCTTCTTTTAAAGTTGATGATTCTTCTATTTCTTCCATGATTTCAGTGAGCATTGGAATTATTAGGATAGGGACCAATGGTTCTATTTTTGGATTGGTTGTGTATGTGGTGGATTGATACTTCCTCGGTTCTTAGAAACTAGTTGTTGGTTGTTGTTTCATTTTGGGAAATGGGTTTGAGTTCCGTTAATGGTAGGTGACATGTTATTAGATTAAGAGGTGGAATCATGTTGATGTAAAATCCTTAAGAATTAATCAATTAACGGGAATATTTTGTGTCTTTTTTGGTGTAGAAACTGTTATAGTTGGGATTATAGTCACCCATGGGTTTTTTATTAATCTTTGGCCCCGGTTCGGGTTGGGTTCTCATTTGTTTTATTGGGAACCATGTGTGACCAGTTTGAATTTTTGAGGTATTATTTCCATTTATATTTGGTCTTGTAATTTTATAGAGGGAATATATAAGGAGGGAGGATTTAAAAATTATCTTATAACACTCTCAGTGGCTCTTTTTATGGGGTATGTTTGTTGGATGTTTTATCCCCTTGATATAGATGAGTTTTTGGGTGAAAAGGTTAATTTTTAGGGACATTTTCCTAGTCTAATGATTAAGGAACATAGTTAGATTAATTACGAAGTATATGTGCAGGGGGTTCAAAGATTGTGCACCATTTAGCTAACCATGAATCCAAAGTGTGCAGCCCATCCATCCCTAGATAGTGGCAAATTGCACAGTTTGCACATCGTCTTTTAAACCGTGTCATCTAACAGGGTAACTTCCTCCAGAAAGGGTATTTCGGTCTTTTATTCTTCATTTTAATTGGGGTTTCTTCCTTTATCCTCCCATATTCAATACCTAACAACACGAAACCTCCCATGGTGGGTTTTGGCTCCTTCAAGCCCCTCTAACTATGATTCATGGTCATTTATTGGTGATTCTTCACCTAGATTGATTGGTTATGGCTTCACTCTCTTTCTCCTTTGACTTTTTTTCCATTTTCATTTCATCATCTAACCTTAATGGCCATGTTTGTCCAATTTGGGTATCTAGGGTGATGATAAATTGTGGTTTTTATTCATCTATGATTCCAATAGTTAGATCTTATCTTTGGAACCCTAATGGTGCATTTTTGGTTGTGTGTCGTCGATGCTCCATGGATTTAAGGTAGGTTTTACCATGAAATTGAATATTTAATTTAATAATAATTAGTTTAGTTATTTTCAAACCTTACATATACACTAAATATTATTATGATCCTTTGTTAAATCGTTTGGTGTACAATGTAGTGTTGTATGCCTTGTTTTGTGTCAAATAGAATTGTGTCCTTACGTAATGCACCCCAAGTGTTCAATTAAATTTATTATATTCTTTCATGGGATATTTGTGATATAAAATGAGTGGTTTGGGTTTTTAAATATATTTTCAAAATGGGAAATAATGTTTGGGGTCCTTTTATGTATTTTCCAATTAGTTTTGATTTTTATAAAAGAATATGTATTGGCTTCTATGGCGCTTTGGAGCGTATGCCCAGTTAGTGGCCCGTTTGGAATTTTTATAAGAATTGGTTTTCGATAAAAGTGTAGTGGGAATGTTTTAAGGGAATTTTTAATTGATTTGAAATGGTAAATGTTGTTTTTACACAATTTTAAAAGGGTATTTTTATATTTGATATATATTGTTTCGTGATAAAATTCATAAAGGCAAATTTGGAAAATTTGTGAAAATAATGACAAGTAATAATTAAAAAATCCTATTGGATGTTCCTCATGCCTTGTATATATATAATTTATGGGTGATAATTTTTATTCCTGATATATATTATTAGGGTTCCTCGGTCGGAGCCCTTTTTGATCTATTTATATTTAAGGCACGAGATTAATTCGTGGGGAGACACAAGGTCAGGACTATTGTGGATTATTATTATATATATGTTGTTATTGAATGATCAGTTTGAATGAGTTGTATTAACCCCATTAAATACATGAGACATGGTAACCTAGAATATTGAAAGATTTTTATAAGAATTATTTCTACACAGGTAGGTTAGGTTACTAACTAGTGGGCCATAGTAGGAGGATATTTTGGGTTTATTGCTATGGTATATTCCCTTAGTCTATCCTACAAATGGGTGGCTGAGTGTGTTGAGAATTTCTATTTCATCATGTGTGGCATGATACTATAGATGGGTTCATATGTATTGGTTTCATTTGGATTATTCTTGATCTCCTGGGTTCTCCTATGTCTATTAACTCTTAGTAACCTACAATGATGATCATGATACTATTATATTTAGTTCCATTTTCCTTGTTTTTCATTTACTATAGTGACTTATTGTGGAATGTTTTCCAGGGAATGTGATATGTTTCATTAATAGGTTTATGAAAATTATTTTTATGTAATGTGTTTTAAACTATCTTTGAATGCCCAATAATATAGACATAATTTTCCCCTCGAAAATTTTAATGACACACTAATGAATTGAATCTTGTTTTAGAAATGAGTAAGGGAATGAGTTGTACTTATTTTTTATGTTAAACTTATAGAAAATCATAATTTGATATATTTTAGTTACAAATTTATATTAAAGTATGTTCATTGGGAAATAGAATATCAGGCTAGCTTACTGAGTTTTAATACTAACACCTATATTTTTCTTCCATTTTTACCCCTTTTGTAGGTTCAGCTTGAGTTTGATTTCCTTGGGTAACAGTTTCTTATTGTGTTGGAGAGTGACCCATAGAGTCACAAGGAGATAGTGTAGTCATATGGTGTGGTTGGTTTATCTTTATAATTTTTGTATTGTTTTTTTCTTGCATAATATGTTCAACTTAGTTTATTTTTATAGTGGTTTTCTTGTGTACCTTTCCACTGATTTGTTCTCTTATTTATTTATTTTGAAGAATTGGTCATTATTTGTACTCTGTTAATACTTGACACTAGTTTCCAGCCCATAGGGATTTGGAACTCTATTTAGGCCATGCCACAGATCAGCTTGGGTGTCCGGTTCAGGGTTAACCCAGGTCGGTTTGTGACATTTATAATATGTCATTTTTTAATTAATTTATGCCAAAGAAGAATGCAATTTATATAAAATTTAAATTATAAATAAAATTAATGTTCCCATGGAATATCTATTACAAAATTAGTGAAACTTTATATCCCAATAGGGCTCCCTACAAAACACGGGCTAAGCTTTTATAATAAGAAAATGATACACCATTTAGAAATAACTACCATGGAATTTTCGTACATCCACACATATCATATTAATCATGGACTTACTATAAAACAAGAAGTCTTTGAACAACCAAAATCACATCGTAAAAACTTTAATATATCATTCATGATGGATGTGACATATAAACATGTGTCAAACAACTTAGGGCCTTATCTATGGTATAGTGGACCAAGGCATCCTTGTCAAGTCCTAGGAGCATCATGCTGGTTACTCAATTAGCATCATGCTAAGCTTTGTATGGTGTATTCACAAACCATTGATATTTTTTTATCACAACTTTTTTGTTTTATTTTATTTAATGTCCAAACAATTTTCCCTTATTAATGTTTCTATTTATTCATCTTTTTCCTCAGCAGTAATGGTTTTTTGTAACTAATTTTTAGCACATTTTGTAAAGATCATTCTCTTAACATTACATCATATAAGATGTGTACATTATGCTATTTTATTGTATTATGTGTTATTCTATAATTTTTTACAATTTTATCACATAAATACCCGATATAAAATATTGAATTTTTTTACTCCTCTCACATTGTGAGTTTTGAGTAAAGTTATTTTGAAACTAATAAAGAGAGGTTTTCCTAGTCACTTTCATAAATTTTATCTTCCTCCAAAATTTTCTCCATGATAAAATTTATGTTAGTTCAAGGGAATATTATTTTATGTTTTTATTAATTAATGATTTATTTTGTATTTCCACATCACATGTAGAAATTGTTTTTGGTTGTGATTGGTATCATTTTATTTTATCTTAACGTTAATTTATTTTTTCTAAAATAAATTTCAATCATCACATACATTTAAATTTTTAATTTCAAAAAATAAATAAACTAATAGGGTTTAAGCTTATGTATTTATAAACTAATATATATTTATCTTTTTGTGTAATGATATCATGGAACCAAAGAATCCAATTCCTTATTCTGTATTGGGCGGTATCGTTCAATCATTATTTTGTAATGCTATTTTTCATATAAATAAACACACTTCTATATATCCTCTTTAAAATGGGGTTATGTTATGTTTTAACAATAAACCATTAATTTTATAAATGAGATATGATTATGTTAACATTTATATAAAATGAAAGAAATACTGATATACCTATTTTCTTATTCCAATACGGTTGACTATGTTTTGCTTAACCATCAAACGTCTTCCATTGGATGAGATGTGATCATGTTATCAATTTTTTGTAAATGATAAGTATATTGTAATTATGTAAGTTAGTTATTATAATTTTTATTATTACAAAAAAAAATTACTTTATTATTTTACCACCCACATTATACATCTGGATGGGCAATGATCATGTTATCCCTTTTATTATCATGAGAAAAAGTACATGTATTTTGAATATTTTCGTAACAATAAAGATGAATATTATACAATTATATTTTAAATTATTTATTCTTTTTCTTATATTATGAATGATATAGAATTACAAAAGTGATGGCTGGGTCCTAACATTTTATAGCTCCTCGATGTATTGGTAGGTCACATAAAATAATTTTTTGGGTATTTTGATGTATGCATACCAAGAATAAGATATTACCTTTATGATAAGATCACGATGCATTATATAATTAATTCTTGGCTTATGGTATAGAATAAAGTAGGATAACCTTATTAATTTAATCACAAAGGAATAAATATAATTGATATCCATATTTTCATTTATTTATTGGATATGTAATTCTATCAGATTTAGGTGATTATGGAATTTTAAATATAATTAATTCCTGTCAGATTAAGTATTCTTTGTTTTTTGACATATTATGTTATATGTTTCCATTACTAAGTGTTTTACCTCAACCCTTTCTCATGTTTCTATTCCACGTGTTATATGGAAAATTATTATGAAATAATTGTTAAGAATGATTTCCCATATGAAATAATTTTTGGTTGATATTTAAGACCCATTATAGATTATCTAGTTTCATATATTTGGAAATAAATCCCTATTTGATACTAAGAACCTAGTATATTCAAGTTAATCATCGTAGTATTATTTAATGATCTAAATCAGCTAATAAAATTGGTGTGTAAGAGATTGAATAGCCATATTGATTTAGTAATTAAGAATATTTATAACTCAAATTTTATTCTTGGAATAAAAGTGTTTATTAAGAGTTTATGTTTATAAACTAGATCTAGGAATGCAGGTATGGATTTTCACCGCTAGTATCAATGGAATGATATATATTACCTTGGTGATTAGAATTATTATTCATGATAATTTGGCAGTTAATAACTTTTTTATCATAATAGATAAACCTTTTAAATAGTATATGGTTTAATAATAAGGAAATAAAACACATTTTACTTTTGTATATTTATAGGAGATTATTGGTGAAAACCCAAGGTATAAGTCGAAATAATGGATAACATACAGATATTGGTTTTAATAATTAGAGATTATTTGGGTTTTCCTAAAAAGAAATCATAATATACATACAAGAAAGTCAATACAATTGTAGAAATAGTGAAAATAGGGGTAATCACCTCAAAAATGTTTTCTTGATAATTTAATCAATAATCATTATAATGCATGATGAGAGGGCCTATGACTTTACACCAAGACAGAAATTATATTTAGATTCTTTAGTTGATCACTTTATCTCTTTATGAATCATTTTGAAGGATTTTACATTAATGTAAAAAAATGAGATCGCCTAGCCTATTATAGAAATGTCCATTGATAATCAACAACTGAAAAAATAGAGTCAAAAGATTATTTAAATGCATTATATGTTAAAATTAAAAGGTGTTATAAGGTCTTAAATATTCACATTATTGTTTTCATATTGATATTTTATATGTTATCATATCCATTTTTTGATTCTGTATTTCTTTTAAAGATGATCATAGAAATGAAACCGATGATGGGATTTTCCTAAAAACAACAATGTTTCATAACATAAAAAGGGAACATATATAAATGGATAATAACCTTTTTACCTTCCTGTTATTATATAAAATTTGAGTTTCATAGCCTTTCTTAAGGAAGTGAGATTAATATTTTAATTGATATTGAATCTTGATACTCTTATAAATTTTAATTATCGATGAAATAATTATCGATGAATTTTTTGAATATTTTAAATTTAATTAATAATAATATGTAACATATAAGAATTTTTCAGGAATATTTTATCTTTAATAGTTGGGAAACATACATTATATAAAATTATTAACCTTGAAAATTTATTTAATATAAATTATATATTTTTTTGAGATTATTTTTGAAGAACATATGTTTGAGGGATGTGTAAGTTTTAGGATTAGTATATGAATGATCATGAAAAAATAAAGGGTGGTATGATTTTGAATAAATAATTTAGAGGTTATAGGTAATATTTGTATTTTTAAGTGAATCATTTTTTTATGAATATCATAAAACCTTTTGGATTATGATACATATAGACTAGTATGTGACTTTTTGGACTAGTGTTTGATGATAAAAGTTAATTTTTTAAAGATTATAAGATATCATTTTGGTATAATTTTGAGGATTAAAATGGTTTTAAGAATTTTATAAATTAAGAATATATGACTATGGTATATAAATACATGGAAATATGATTGTATGAATGATTAATGTTCATTGAGGAAATATAGGTAATTTGATATAACCCAAGGGAGTATGGTTGATTCCATAGTAGTGGCTATGTACTAAATGATGAATATGTTAATAATACATTAACACACATTATCTAATGATTCATAGCTAAAAGTTTTTAAAGAAATTATTTAATGTGGTGGGGGAGGAGAATGTAACAAATGATGATTTTAATGTACAATTACCATTAAATAAGTAAATTTTTTCTAGAACTATCTCTACACAACATGAAACGTAAATGAAACCAAAACATATATAGCTAAAATATAAATAAATTATGAATGACTATTAAAACCTAGGAATTGGAATAGAATTAATTAATTGGGTCTACCACTTTTTGAAATATACTTATAATGAAAAAGAAATATACTTTTTCTTTGAATGTAATTCATTTAGTTTAACTAAAATGACTAATAACATCCATTAATTTATAAGAATTAATTTTCTAAAAATTACTTGTTTATATGTTAGGAATTTATATTTCAATAAATATTTTATTAATGATGATGAGTTATTTTCATTGGTTAAGATCAATTTAGTTAGAATAAAATATTAAATATGAATAAGAATAGTTCATATTTGAAAATGTCACTTCTTAATAAAGAACAGTTTTACACTATATTATATGATTTTATTAAAAAATTGAATTTATAAATTATTTAATTTTAATTTTATAAGGTTTATATTTTTCTGGAATTTATAATTATATACTATCTTAGATAAATTTTTTGTTGTGTTCCCAAAAAAATCTATTTTTAGTGTGAAAACAATTTTTTTTAAAAAATATAATTTTTATGGTTTTATAATTATATATGAATGGGAATTAAAATTTTAAAAATATTAAATTAATAAAACATATATTTAAGAAATATAATTATAAATTTTAATATTGTTTTTGGGCTTATGATGCCTTTATCCAAAATTTTCAGAACTAAATTAAAATAATAGCTGTATAAAAAATTATTTTCAATATTTTATTTGAATTATGTAATTTCAAGGCGAGAATTAGTTTTCCCTTTTACATGAAAACCTTATAAATTTAATCCATTTTATAAAAAATTAATTTATATCCCGGAAATTGATAATTTTAATGATTATAGATTACAAATAAATTTTCTGATTTAAGAGCTCGTTGTTTTTTTCTAAATTTTTTAACTATCATGTGTGGTAATATTTTAATAAACTTCTAAAAACAATAGAAATATTATTTTATAAAATTATTTAAAAAATATAAAATGAGAAAGTGAAAATTATTTAAGGAGTTTTCATAATGCGATCTTATTTTCATATTTAAAAGGTTACACTTCCTCCAATTCATGATTGAATGTACCATTGAATTTATTCTTGAAAATTTAAATAACATCTCATAATATAACCATCTCCGATTTCTGATGTAATATTTTCACAATTATTTATTAGAAGGAAAACATTTCAATGTAGAATCCTTAGTCCAATTTCAGGTCCCCAACATAAGTAATCACTTTCTCTTTATATTTTCAATATAATATTAATTATCATAAAATTAATTGATGATATGAATATAATCAAATAAATATATTTATTATAATAAAATTTCATTTTTAATTAAAAACAATTACTTGTTCCGTTATATCCACTAATTAAAACAAAGAGAGTGATCATGCGTACATGTGAAGTACCACCTTAATGAACAATGTAATTCTTTTTTTGTCACCTCCTATAAAGGATAGTATCTAGAGTGGATTTAATGAATAAATGTTTTTTATATTTAAATAATATAATTCTTAAAATATCTTTTTTTCATATACCCTCATTTTTCCATTCATTGAGAAATGAGACGGTCAATCGTGTATACGGTGGACGACTGCCTCCACAAATAGTGAATTCATTTTGTCATCACCACCAAGATTATATTGTTGTCAGAGTTTATTTGTTTAGGAAAAATGATAATTATGAAATTTTTAATCTTATAAATATATCTTAATATATTTATCTAAATAAATTCTCTTATACGTGAAAACATTATAAAATGATACAATTTGGTTTGGTTTTACCAACTACGTGAATGATGTTATAATTATTTTTCACGAATGATTATGGCTTTCTATATAATGATAATATGATGAAATATTAATGAATATAAGATTTAATAATTATTATAGAGTTTTTTTATAAATATTTTAAATATTTATTAATATATCACCTTTCGATCAAGAAATAGAACTAAACTAGTTTTTCGCTTTTTCTATTTTCTGAAGCCATATTCTTGTATTTCACCTAATTAAAATGGGACTTAAGTAATCACTTAAATATATAGATTATTCTATCTTTTATGATTTATTAATTTTGAAATTTAATAATCTTTATGAGAATAAGTCATTTCTTCATGAAGTTTATATGAAATAAACCATTTAATGTTCTAACACCGAATAATGAAAATACACTAAAATAGATAATACATTTATAATATATGTTTATAAAAAATTTATAAAAAATTTATAACATATATATCATCACTCTATGATAAGTTATTAAGATAAGTATATTCATTATATAAGAGGATAATGATAAAATTTTAAGGAGGGTTAAAGGGATTGGGTTTTTCATATCAAATTACCCCTTTGGAGACATGTTTTGTATTATGCACATAATTTAAATAGTGTAGTTTATATACTCCATAATTGATATATTATATTATCAATTATCTTTTAGAAATATTATTTTATGTTAAATTACTAACCCTTATTTAATTTCAATTCTATTTTAATGTTTCTTTATATATAAGAGTGTTTCTTGGTATCAATTTTTATTCTTTGAGACATATTGCATTTTATAGAATATGTTGTCTTTGTATGGTTTATTCCATACCCTTTGATTAATTTTTTCCATAATATTTAATTTCGGGGATTTACTATATAAATAGCGTTATTATATTCTCATGGATATTGATTTAATTATTTCCATAGTATTGAATAGTTTTGGTAACATAATATATGTGTATTAAGTTATAATGTATTTTTTAAACATTAGTTGGGTTGATTCTTCCCATTTATAGTATTTTGTGGTATTATCCCTTTTTCACATTTTTGACACATGAATCTATTTTCAAATTTTTCATGCTTCATGGAGTATATTTCCTATACGAGATATTGATAACTCAAATCTACATTCATTGAGTTATTATTTTTAATAATGAATTTTTCTTTTCCATTAATGGGTTATAAAATACTGATATTTTTTCATATGATACATTATAATCTTATAAGAAAATTATGGATTAATACAAATTAATTTTTTTAATATTCTTATAATATTAGTTTTGTAGAAAGTTGTTTTTAAAACAATAAAAATTATATTACCATTTATTTTTCTTATGTTTTACATTCCTCTCCATATTTTTCCATGAAAACAATCATATATTTTCAAGGAAATATTATTAATTTTTTTTATATGATTTCATTTCCCTTATCATCATTATTTTCAAATTTATCTACCATAATATTGATCATGATTTACTCTTTATACTATAAAATCCATTTATATTTTTAAGGAATGATCTAACAAAACAAAAAATCCAATTCACGATCACTTCTTGGGTGCCATCATTCAAAAATTCCATAAAATGTTGTCTTCATCTATGTCTTCATACTTATATGTTTACTTTTTTAAATAGGGGTTATGTTCTATTACATCTATCCTCTTTCTCTAATTGGAAGGGTTATGATCATGTAATTCATTTTATTAATATTTGGAAAATTATTAGAGTGATATGTTTTTTTATTCTATTATAGACAATTATTTAAAAGTTGGCTATGTATTGTTTAAACATACAACTTCTTCCTTGTAATTGTTTATGATCATTTCATCCCTTTTATTAACCTGGGTAACTGTATTTCTGTTATATATGTTTTTATTCCATTGTGGATGATTATCAGAAAGTGGAAATTATATTGTTTAACTATCCACCTTATTTTTTTAGATACTTGTTAACCCATTTATTAAATGAGGGAAACTTATTGGTGTACTGTGTATTGTTATTCCAGGAATTATGATTATTGTAAATTTTTATTAACAATTGATGACTTTTATTCTCACATGATGAATGCATCTACTATATTTACTAAACATGGTTACTTCTCCACTTACGTGTCACCTTGGCAGAGATCCACGTCTCCTATTCCTTCGACATCAAAAATCGCGACCCAAATCCAGACTCGAAATCACTTTTTCCTCTCCCCCGCTCATCTGTCGACGGTAGGGTTTCCTCGAATGTTCAACATCCATTCCATGACTCCTTCATCTACCCTATCCAATCCCCATATTCTCAGCCTCCACCTCCTTCAGGTCCTTCCCCACTGTATGTTCTCTCTACTCGGCCTCCGCTTTTGGCTCCTCCGCACCTCCTAAGGTTACCTTCTGCAACGTCGGGTCATGATTTTCATCACCGGTATTTATAGTAACTCATTATTACGGGCTGTTGTAACCTCAATGCAATGATAATCCACCTCTATATCTCTATTTTGATTCTCTCTAGCTATGGTAACCCCTAATTTTTGGTTCCCTAGGTGTCTTTTCTGTTTGCTCGACCTCTGCCTTCGGCTCCTCCAAACCTCATAACGTTACCGCATGCACCTTCAGGTCTCGATTTTCATCGTTGATATCTACGGTAACAATTTATTTTAACTATTGTAACTTCAAGAAAATATGAATACACCTGTGTCTCATGATTTTGGTTCCCTCGCCGTCTGTTCTATCTACTCAGCCTCTGCCTTCGGCTCCTCCGCACCTCATAACGTTACCGCCTCCACCTTCAGGTCTCCATTTTCATCATCGATATCTATAGTAACAATTTATCTTCACTATTGTAACTTCAACACACTAAAAATACACCTGTGTCTCATGATTTTGGTTCCCTCTAACTATAATAACCCCAAATTTTTAACTATGGTAACCCCTGTAGCTATCATTTTGTTATTCTTATTACAATTTTTCATAGCAGGGTCTGATTTCATTGTTGGTGATGTGACGTGACTTCCTTTTGAGGTAAGATCTATAGAAATTAATCTTACTAGCCTTTATGACATATTTGTTTTCATATTTATTAAAAATAATTGAACATCCCACATTTATGTCTTCTTCATTGAACCCAACTACCATTGATTCCTGCAAAATTTGTGGGTATTTTTCAATCCCTTCCCTGATTTCTAGTCATTTGAAAATTAGAGGATGGTTATAGATCATGTATCGTTTAATACAGTAATATTTTCTTGTAGTGAGATAATTATCAATAGGCATCAAAATTCACATGGTTTCTTTGGTTCTCTCTTTTGTGCACAAATTATATAATAATCATATTTAATGTATCACTCTACTCAACAACTTTCTAGTAATCCATTATTTAAGGTGACTATATAATTGAATTAATGAATCAATATTCTCAACTCGGATGGTTTTTGAGTTATTATAGTCGTTTTTAATGCGTTCTTGAATATCATTTCAATAATTATCTATGCTCTATCAGATGATTCTTTCCATATTTACCTATGTATATTTTATCATTATATTATAATAGATATGTTGGTCTGTTTGCTTATGTTTATCTTTAGGTATATCATTTTTCCATTTAGTTTAATGTTTTTTCAAGTTTTACTTCATTTTTTCTCATTTCAATATTTCAGAGCATGGTAGAATTTCTTAGCTGTAGACACGTGACTACTTCCTCTAGAGGTAAAATTTATTGAAATTAATAAAATTCATGTGAATGCGATATTGTTTTGGCATATTCAAACTTTTTTTAATGTCTTTACAACTTATAGGATGTCAAACCTCACTCCCAAAAATAATTGAAGTTTTAGGTGTACTTTTTATAGTCACAGTGCTTCTAAAAAAGGATAGAAATTATTGTTCTTATAGATCTCCTATTGAAAAATCATTTTTTCAAATTTCAATATTTATTTCCCAAAATGTTACAAATTTTGTAGTCCACTATTTACCTTACATAGTTAGTGAGTAATAATTTGTCTTCCCAATATATAATTTATTCTAGGTGCCCACACATATACATAGTATGGTTTTCTTTAAAACCATGACAATTAAACAAAAAGAAAACCAATACAAATATGAAATTGTCGTCAACATCTAGATATGAAAGGTTACAGATAAAACTGCGTATGAGAGAAGGGAAAGAAGGTTGTGAGTAATAAATTATGATTACATTAAATTATTCTACCATTATTTAATCTTCTAATAAATTTTTTTAATATTTTTCTATAACAAAAGTTTCTACATGTACATTAAATTCTCTTATGTACTCTACTCACCAGTGTTCTACTGCATCATCTGATGCACTAAAAACAAATTGCATATTTGAAAGATGATGATGCATACCATTGTCACCATTATCTACGAGAAGTCTGTTAAATTCCAATTTACCAGTACATTCAATTATATTTTTTTAATTTACATTGAACTACAACTGATTAATTAAATTACTCTACTATTTAAATGACAGTTGCTCATTAGTGTGCAAATTCGTCAACAATATCAGTTAGAACAACCTCTCCAAAATTGGTATGTTATAAAATTATCCTTTAATACATATCCTTTTTGTGCGTCTCTGATTCTTTGCGGGTTATCAAAAGGTAATGACACATTCATACTACATTTTCCTATTCAGATACTCCCAGTACACATGTTTAATCTACTCAACCATTATTTATTGTTCATTAATTATTAGTAAGGTATAAATTTGTTTCATCAAAGTAAAAAACTGTAATTAGTAGAATATAAATTGTCTACACTCTCATTATAATACAAGGAACATTTTCAATTATACTGTATTTTGTGATTCATTTTTTCTCTGATGTAAACTTATAGTTAATTTTTTCTTTGTATGGTTTGTGTTGTCTTGCTTCTATTAATTTCAGGAGATGGTTTCACATAGAAGAACATGTTTTTTCTTGAAAAAGTGTCAGTTCTGATCATGTTGGTACCCAATTGTGATGGTAATGTAACAACATTCTTCATTTTACTACTATTTTTATGTGTAAATTCATACTATATTTTATTTATTTATTTATTGTCTGATGATGATTTTATTGTGTTTTTTCCTTTCTGTAGTTTTTATTATATATTTCATTATATATATTTATATCTAATTTTACAACCCTGCTAAACATATGGCCTCCCTATGTACTTAGTTGTGTCAAACATAACATACCCAGCTGTAATCTCATTAAAATAAACCCTCAACTGATGATATTATCAGTTTTTTTTGGGTTTTTATTTCTCAATTGATTGTTTTACCAAATATAAAATAGATCCAGGTTTTAGATAATAAAATTTAGGATAGAATTGTTGAGGTTAAACATGTACCTAGCTGTAATCTCATTAAAATAAATCCTCAAGTGAGGATATTATCAGTTTTTTGTGTTTTTATTTCTCAATTGATTGTTTTACCGAATATAAAATAGATCTAGGTTTTACACAATGAAATTTAGGATAGAATTGTGGAGGTTAAACATGTACCCCACAAGAAAAAATTATGGAGGATCAAATGGAATGTTATAGTTAGGTGGGAAACATCCATATCTATATGTTAGGTCTTTCCATGTGTTTCATAAAAAAATTATTAGAATTATCAACATAGGCCCCTGAATACTTCCCACTATTTCTCAATAAAAATATGTTTAATCCTATTTTATGGTGCTTTAATTTCCAAGCTCCCTATTGTTATATCCTTTTTTATTTAGGTTTCCACCCATCACCTCCCTATTTTTTAGACTGGTTTCCTACTATAAAATCAAAAATGTGCTTCTTAGAGAAACAATTGTTAGAAATTTGTTTGTTTTTATCATGTCCACATACCTTGAAGATAAGTGGTTTTTATTATGTTTTTTAATATCCCATTAAATGATTTTATGTATTATATTTCCCTTTGATTTTTTAGTTTTGATCATAACTATGTAAAAATGTTAATGAGATTTAACTATAGGTTCATTTTAAACAATGTGATGTTATTTTATTATTGTTATTCATATAATATGATTTCATGTAATTTTTATACAGTGTGATTTTATATGACGTGTTAGCTGAAAAAACACCGGAAGTCATATTAATATTTTAATATATCACAATCTAATGTATCATCTGAAAACATACTATACATTAGGTATCTTATTGGTTTAATTTTCTCACAATCATTTGAAAAATACTTCACATTGTGAAAAAATAATGTTTTAATTTCATTAGATTAATATGTCACAATTTTAATTACATTCCATACATTCCTTCACACATTTTTTGTTTCCATTAGTATGGATTCTCTCATACCAAAAGTAGCTGAATAGTGAGACCAACAAAACAACATATGCACAGAGATGATCATTATAGAAGTTCCATATACATATTCACATGGAAGCTGGAAACCTCCATCCTATCCGCATATAAAATATCCACTCAATATCTGGTTTCGTTCATAGGATTATTTAAGATTTTTAAACCATTCAATTTTTACCAACCCACTATCTTTTATGTCTATTATTATAGTACATTAGGTTTATTATAATTTTTGCATTACATTTTTTATTCTCCTTAAAAGCATATTCTTTTTGAGAAAAACTCAACCTTATTTTATGAAATAAATCCTTTTCTGTACACATTTTGTTATGTTAACGTTATTCCAAACTATCAATTTTTTGGATTGGTTGTACAATTATTTCCTAATTCCACATACATAGTGTTTTAAAATTTTTCTTATGCATAATTATATCCATATTTTATATGAAAAACTATTCCTAAAACAACAATATTTTATACAAATCACATTCAAAGATTTGACCTTTTATGAGTTTTTTCCAGATGATTTTATCTTTGTTCCCTAACAGTCCACTGATCTAGATCTGGCACAATCACAATGATCTGCACATATGCTATACCAAAAACAACATGTAATACAGCCACATTTTAATAAAATATTATTCAGAGATTCTAAATCTATGGATTTTCTCCCAGGATAATTTTTCTTTGTCTTCAAATATGCCTCTCATGGGAATATGGTCTAATCCCATTGATTTTCATAGATTCCATAGCAAAAAATTACACCTAAAACAACCATACTTATATTTAACCTCCTTCATCTTTGTGACCTAATTCCTTTTGTTGCAGCTAGGAGGGCTCCATATTCCACTCCACATAGGGAGATGACAAGGAAGGAAAAGAAGATAAGAAGTGTTGGAGAAATCGTCTAGGAGGTCCCCATACTCCACTCAAAATCGAGAGAATAGATGGAAGGACGAGAAGAACATATGTGGTGGAGCAATTCCTTCCGGACCATAATGTCAACATCTTCGTTCAAAAGACGTTTAGATACATGGGAATCGATTCCCCTAGAGACATCACATTTCTAGGTAATATTATATCCCATAATTTTCATCCTCATAAAACCATGGGAAAATTCACATTTGGCATGATCAGTTGTGAGCTCGTGCTACTGTGTGGATTAAATTGGGGTAGGGGCTCACTGCGTGGGGAGGAATTTATTGACATTTCAGGTTGGTGTTTTAGAGTTATAGCATTTTATATCTCTCTTCCTCCTTGCATGGGCATGAACATTGTATCTTTTATTAAGAGAGTTCTTTAAATATAGTCAATATTAATGCATAGTTTCTTTCACGCATTCAATGTGACAGGGATTAATATAAATGGATTTTTGTGATATACAGAACATCATGGAACAGAAATGTGTATGGGGATTTCATGATCAGTGGATCCTTTTATTTTCTCTTAGTAATTAGTTTATTTTACTTGGACTATATAACACTTGTGATACGTGTTATTGATAACTGGATCATGTACTCTATGGAACTTTTTAGTATGACCAGTAATTGTTTTTTTGATCATTGAAATATGTATTTTATACATACATTTTTTCGTGTAATTTAATGGTGTCTATGTTTTTTATACTCTTATTTCATTTTTATGCACCAATACATTGTTATTAAAAAATATTCAATGTAACTTTTAAAAATAACATTCTATTATTAAATAAAAACCATTAATTCAATATGTCGTGCATACGCATGGGTGAGTACTAGTTAGACATAAACAAGTGATGGGTGGGGCCCGATATTATTTTCCCTTCAATGCATTGGTAGGTCACACAGAAAAACATGTTTGGGCACTTTGGGGTATTACCTCCCCAAACAAGATATTACCTTGCTTGTATGATTATGATTTATATGATAATTATGTATTGGTATATGATATAGAATTAATTATAATACATTATGTATTTCATTTTTGTGGAACCAAAAGTATTGATATCCATGTTTTTATTTTATTTCATAGATATATCATGTTCTCAATTTTAGATGATTATGGTATTATTCAGATTATTTATTTCTACTATATTTTCAATACCATGATTATATTCTTAAGAGATTTAGATATATGTTTTCGATACTGAGTTCTTATTCTCACCCCTTTATTATGTTTATATTCCCTATGTTGTGATTAAAGTTAGAACATCTAATATATTTATATGGATAACATGTGTAGGATAATTTTTGGTAGATGTTGGTGAATTATTATGTATTAAGTAGTTTCATATATATTGAAAAAAATGTCCTTTTCTCCCAAAGAACATAAACAATACCAGTTATTATTTTTTCTAAATTCTCCAATGATCTATGAAACATACCAATATTTTATGAAATATATTATTTCAAATTATTTTAAATAATTTAATAGATTGTGTTACATGTAATACAGAGTTTCACTTAAATCACACCCAACACTAGTTTTATTTTTTGTTGCATGAAGTATTGAGTTCTTTTTATGAATTATGTTACACACAATCCCAGGTATTACCAAACAACAATATACTATTAATATTATTATGATATTTATCAATTATACATTGGAATTTTTGGAAGGTATGATATTAACTAAATTATAAAATTATAGTTTACACATGTTCATAAAATTAATTCAATAGTAAAAAATAAAATATAAATATATATAAAGACCAATTCAATATAATGGATGTAACAACCAATTCAATGATACAATGTTTCCATTTCATTGTTATTAATATTTATGAATTAAATATTAAATTTTAAATTAAAAGGGAAAAAATTTCTAATAGTGTATACAACATAAAACTTGAGTTTCATCGAAATCGTGGGTTTCATGGATGATAGAGTTATACAAAAAAAATATACTATTATTATTATTATTATTTAATATGGAAGATTTACCTCCATTTAATGGAAGGCACTATTTCAAAATAAACATCGAGACATTATTAATTTGAACTTGAAAAAATAATATTTATTTCTAAAATATTAATATCAAAATATTCCTTGGATAGTTTGTTTTGTATTATTCTAAGAAGTTTCATATATTTATGAATAGTTATTAGTACTGAATTTTAAATGAAAAATATTTTTTCTTATAATTTATTTAAATAGTGAAATTATATTATGTTTTTTTGAATTATAATCAGATAAATTTAGATCATTTAATCCAATGTAGTTCATTTTATTAATTTTAATAGTGATTTTAGATATAAAAATAGAGAAAAGTTTTGAACATTTTCACTTTAAAAACCTATTAATTGTAAATTAATTTTTACCACTAATATGGCTTGAATTTGGAAAAATGGATTCCATATTTTATATTTATAATAATTTATATTGTATAATAAGGTAAAAATATTTTTTTAGCAAAATTATTAGAGAAATTAATTAAAATGAATTATAACTATTAAAGTAAAAAATGTGTTTTTTATGTGGAAAATATTTATTCTTAAAGAGTGGAATGACCTTGATACATGTAAAAATACATTTTGGTGCTCGTTATTAGACCACATCCCATCATGCATCTAATTGGGATGATTTTTGCCGTCACATTATATAGGGGATACAACCCAATAGTGTTTTCTAAATAACCTAAAATTACATGGAAATTTTTTTCTTAAATCCATGGGAATTTTGTGAGTATTCAGTTTCTGACGGTGATTAATTCTGAGGCCCAGTGTGCCCGGAATCAATTTCTGAAGTTTTGTTCAGGTGCGTTTAGTTAACGTATGAGTGGGATTTTATATCTTTTGAACCGGTGCTCGGAATTGAAATTAGAGGGCACCGTTGAACTCGCAGCGTCAGTGATTTCATAGTGAGATCTTCACCGCAGTTGCATTTTAACGAGAGTAAAAGATAGTTTTTGGGGTTTTTAATTAAATTGAATAAAAATAATGTTTTAATATTTTTTTTATTTTGGTGGTTGAAACCTCCAAGGGGAGGTTGGAGGTGGGGTCCACCACACCCAAACCTCCAATGGGATAATTTTAATAGGTGGGGCCCACCCGAGCTCTTAAAATCCTCTATCCCCCTTTAACCCCTTGGAACCCCCAATTAAGTGGGGGAGCCTCTTCACCTTCCCCCTCTAATTAATGAGCCAACCCCACCCATTTAATTAAGTGATGTAACTTAATTAATTTGAATCATTTTGAATCCTATATGCCAACATTATAATAAGATGTTATATTTTATTATGGTGGGGTTGGCATAATTTTTGTTGGGAGGATTAAGGAGAGGAAAGAACGTAGTGGAGCCAATTCTCTCAAACGAAGAACCACCAAAGAACTTAGAACACCATCTTCTTCCTTCTTCAACCAGGGAAAGAAAGGGAAGCATCGTCTCCCATGATGAATGTCGATGACGTCATCTCAACTCGTCTTCTCTGAACTCTTCATCCTCCGACATTGACGGAACGACACCACCTTCTCGTGACTCCATCAACAACACCAAACTTGAGGTTGGGGGATTTGAGTTAATTTATATATGAGTAAACCTCCATTATTTATTGTTCAAATTTCTGGGTTATGGTGTGCCAAATGATATCACCATGATGAGGAGGTCTCAGATCGCACGAACACGGCCCGACCCTCCTCCTTTGGTTGTTCTTGTTTGTTGATGATGAAGGCGGACCATGAAGAAAAAACAGGCGGCGCAAGGTCGCTGGTTCACCAAGAGGGCACACCACTATCACACCGCGCAGAGTCCAGCAGAGGGCCATGACTAGCCATGCTGCAGCGGAGGGGCGCGACACTATCGGGTTGCGCCGGTGATGTAGAACTGCGGCCGGGGTGGACCGTAGCGAAGGGGCGTGACGCCGTTGTGTCGTGCCGAAGGGAAGAGGGCGGATCCAGCTAGCCACTTAGCCAGCCGGACAATTCGGGACCCCTGGGTCCCACTGAAAATGGAACTGGTGCCTAGCACCGGTTCGGTTCAGGAACAGGGGGTGTAACCCCCCAAGCATGGCCACCAGCCACGCGGGCTAGCCACTCGGGCCACCATCGGCCAGGCCGCGCTTGGCCGGGCTGACCTCGGAAGGGCTTCCCATGGGACGGGCCAGGCCGCCTTCAACCGGGCCGCCATCGGGTCGGGCCGCCCTCGGGTTTGGCAGCCCTATTCAGATCGGGTCGGACCCGCGGATCGGGGCGGGGCCCAGTCCGGACCCGATTGGCCAGTTAACACATTTTTTCCTATATGCTAGGCTATAGGTATCCGAACGATTAACAGTATGTGGTGACAGAAGGATTAGAACAGGACGATTCTTTTGGCATACCCCACTTGAGGTTTGGATGCAGTTGGGGTACGGCCGGGTTGGTTAAACCTAAAAACCAACCGGTCCCCTGAAACAGAAATGCATATAACTCACAGACCGGGCGTCCGATTGACGCGCCGTCTGTCGCGTTGGGTTCCTTATGATAAGGAAAAACTATGGGATACATAAACTCAAGACTCCATAGTAGTTGATGTATCAAAACTTGGCTCGAGAAGGGGACCCTCCTGGAATCGAGCGTGCTATGTGAAGGAACCCTATGGTTGGCTGCGACTGAGATGATAGGATCCTACATGGACCTACTACTATACTAGGATCCGCCGTGGGTTCGAAAGTGAAGATACTCTACCAGGATCCTCCGTGGGTTCAACAATGATGACTTCTGTATCGGGATCCTCTGTGGGTTTGATAGCGATGACTTCTGTACCAGGATCCTCCGTGGGTTTCACAGCGTTGATACCTTTCCAGGATCCTACGCGGGTTCGATAGAGGAGATGATCCAGTGGCTACACCTAATCATCTCTACCCCTCTACATATGTTTTATACCTGTTTGATCTGAGTCTTCTCTTTCAGTTGTTATCATTGAGATGATTGACCATGCTTCATTTGGGGAATGGGTTGTGCTTGGGCTCGAGAGTTGGAGCCAGACTGTGACTGGTAACTTAGGTATATGTATGGTCATATACCTAAGTAGGGATGATTGATACTTCATGATTGTATCTTACTACTGTGGTTTATCCTTAGTGGATTCTGGGAGACCATTGGGGGTCTTGAGGTCCCCTACTGAGTATTTTTATACTCACCCCTGCACGGGCTTTGCCCGCACCTTGTTGTGTTCTGTGTAGACGATGGTCAGCAGTGATCGAGGCTGAGGGTGATGGACGGGAGGCTGCTCGGAGCTGGAATAGATGGGGCGTACCTCAGGGATGAGTTGTTCGAGATCTGTACCTACCCTACAGGTAGAATTCCACGGTGGATGGTCCAGGAGCTGCTTTCCTTTTTACTTGTACTTGTACTTGTAGTTCATTTGAGTTTTTATACTGGCCCACTTATTTTCAGCACACCTTTCATTTTTATATTAGTACATGTTACTTCTACTGCTTTTGTTTAGACTATGTGTGTTACAGGTTTAAATGTATAGCTTTCCCTTTTTATCAGGGATTTACCTTTGGTGCTAGTCGCCATCCCCTGGCCAATGGAAGGTGGGCTTAGGGTAGTCACAGCACGGGCCCCGAGGACGGGTTGTAACAAATTGGTATCAGAGGAGTCTGTTCAACCGCAGAACATGGACTCTGATTCTTTTAATGGCTATAGTTTTAGGTGTTTTGGGTGTGGTTATCAGTTTAGGGAAACCAATGTTGGTATGGCGGCCGACATATCCATACACTAGGACTATGACTTATGAACTCCGACTCAGTGCATGAAAACATTGATTGCGTGTGAGTTTCCTTTGAAAAGTTTTCTTCATTATTACTTTGTGTCAGCTCACCATGTATATTGTTTTGACCTTCGCACACCTATTTCTTTTTAGGATGGCCCCACATAGGCAGCCAGTTAGGGTTCTGAGTTCTGTACGAGATGGTAGCCCACCAACTGACAAAGCCTCAGTGTAGGGCCCCATCACAGCATAGGTACCAATGGTACCACTACCTGCTGGGCCACCGATACCACCAGTTCTAGTAGCAGAGAGTTCATGCCGTCTAAGTGTGTTGCATGGGTTCCAGCTCCAGAGGCCGCCCAGGTTCAGGGGAAAGACGGACCCACAGGTAGCTGAGGATTGACTGGAGGCTATTGTGAGAGTTTTCAAATTGGCAGGGACACCAGCTGACCTCATGGAGATCCTTGCCGCGAGTCTCCTACATGCAGCAGCAGGCGGATGGTGGATCCTGATGCTCCAGGTGCATGACGATTCATCACTACTCTGAAAAGTCTTCGAGAGTCTCTTCCGGTCAGAGTTTGGTCCAGCCACCCTTCATGCGGTGCAGATACAGGAGTTACTACATATACAACATGGTAGCATAATGGTAGCTTAGTAGTCAGAAAGGTTCACCAACCTATCACGTTACTCCCTGGATATAGTACGAGACCCATTATTCAGGACTCAGACCTTCGAGCAGGGATTCAGGCATGAGATCAGGGATTGGATGATCTCTATCAGCATCTTGACGCAGGCCAGGGTGCTGGAGCGAGCCCTACTTGTGGAGAGTTTTCTTACTGAGTAGTCACAAGCAGCGAGACCCACCACAGGGTGACACGTAGAAGAGTATTCTGCAGCCAACAGTAGGCAGATGTTGCATAGGTCTAAGCAGACCAGGACATCAGGTTGGCGACCCCAGGATATAGGTTCGGTTGTGTGGGGCACACGAGATAGAGCCAGCCAAACAAGGAGCAGGCAGTTATATACATGCGGAGGGCAGGGTCACACGAGTCATGACTACCCAAACCACCATGTAGATGAGAAGCAGACAGTAGAGGGACCTCCCAAAAAGAGGAAGAGGTTCTACCGTGGTGGTCCGCCGAGGGCAGGCGGGCATGGAAGAGGAGCTGGCCGAGAATCAGGTGGTGGAAGACGTTTCGAGGCTCTACCACCACCACCACCAGAAGGTCTACCCCGACCACAGGGAGCTGGCAGACATGGGTGGGCTTATCTCCATGAAGTCGAGGCCTAAGACTACGGTGCACCTAAGATGATTCGAGGTAGTATCCGTGTCTAATCCACCCATGCTGTAGTGCTTATATACATAGGTGCGAGTCATTCTTTTATTTCCACTGCCCTCATTCAGATCTCGGAGATTCCGACAGAGTCCTTGGCTCGATCTTTATGACTAGAGACTTCTACGGGAGTAGACTCGACAATTACACACTAGTGCCGGTAGTGTAAGCTTACTCTAGGAGGTGAGAGCTTTGGCAGGGATCTTCTCATAGTGGCGTCGAGGCCTTACGACGTCATCTTGGGTATGAACTGGTTATCCATAGTTCATGCTCATATTGATTGTATTAGGCAGAAAGTGCGGTGTGTCCGCAATGATGGGATGAGGTTTACCTTCACCAGTGAGAAGGGAGCCTTTGCAGTGTAGGATGGGCTTACCCAGAGGAGGGGGTAGTCGATCACACATCAGTTGGCTAGCCTCATTCTCAGGCTGGTTGATGTGCAGAGTACGAGTTATCTAGTTGCAGTGGATCAGTAAGAGGATGTTTTTCCTAATGATGTTCCATGAATACCTTCCTCACAGAGAGGTGGACTTCTACATTGATATGTACCCTGGGATGACACCGATATCTACTCCAGCATACCAGATGTCTCCCGCTGAGTTTCATGAGCTGCAGGTATAGCTAGAGGAATTTCAGGGGAAGGGATTTATCTGACCTAGTGTTTCACCTTGGGCATACCCAATTTTGTTATTGGAGAAGGAGGATGGGAGATTGTGTCTCTGTGTTGATTATCAGTTCCTGAACCAGGTGACTGTGAAGAAAAAGTACCCACTATCGAGGATTGACGACCTCTTTGATCAGGTGAAGGGAGCGCACTAGTTCTCAAATATTGATCTTCGGTCGGGCTATCACAAGCTCAAAGTATGAGATGAGGATGTGCAGAAGACGACCTTCAGATTCCGATATGGCCACTATGAATTCTTAGTTATGCCATTCCGCGTAACCAACGCACCAGCAGTGTTCATGGGACTCATGACCTGGATCTTTCAGCCATACCTTGATCACTTTGTGATAGTCTTCATCGATGAAATTCTGATATACTCAGCTACTGAGGTGGAGCACACCTACCATTTTTAGGTAGTAATAGACACACTCCGAGAGAACCAAATTTATGGTAAGCTCTCAAGTGCCAGTTCTTGATCCGAGAGGTACACTTTCTGGGACATGTCATCTTAGAGGCTGGAGTTGTTGTGGATCCAGCGAGGATCGATGTAGTACTTGAATGAGAGCCACCCAAGAGGGTGACGTAGGTATAGAGTTTTCTGGGACTATCTGTGTACTATCGGATATTTGTTCCAGACTTCTCTAGAGTTTCAGAACCACTTTCGGCATTGATGAAGAAGGGGAAACCCTTCGCGTGGTCATAGAGATGCTAGCAGAGCTTTCAGGAGCTAAGGTAGAGGTTGACCAGTGCACCCATCATGAGGCTATCAGAGGAGGGTGTTGGGTACATAGTTTATTGTGATGCATTAGGGACTAGACTTGAGTGTGTCGTGATGCAAGAGTGAGATGTGATCACGTATGGTTCTCGGCAGCTGAAGCAGCACGAGCAGAACTTTGGTACCCATGACCTGGAGTTAGTAGCAGTGGTCTTCACCTTGAAGATGTGGCAACACTATCTGATGGATGATAATTTTATAGTCTAATTTGACCACCAGAGTCTCAGGTATCTTCTCACAGAAAGAACTAAACCTGAGACAGCGGTGTTGGCTTGAGTTCCTTCATGACTATGACTTCGAGATAGTCTATACTTCTGTGAAGGGTAACGTTGTGGCAGATGATATCAGCAGGAGATCAGGAATTCAGATGCTAGGAGAGGTGAAAAATTATCTATCTAAATTGTAGATATATTTCATGGATTAGGATGGAGGAGCCTTTCTACACTCTCTCACAGTCACTCCTCGACTTCTTCGGTGTGTCAGGGAGGCACAACATGGAGATGCTGACTGCGAGACACGACATGCTCAGATATCTATTGGGAAAGCACCTGATGGATTTTATATAGGTGGGGAGCATGTCATTCTCTTCAAAGGACATACTATGGTACCAGTTTCACTTCAGAAGAAGTGTTGAGGAATTTCCATAGTTCCCCTCTAGCGGTACATCCAAGAGTGGTGAAGATGTATTAGGACCTCTGACGATAACACTGGTGGCTAGGTATGAAGAAGGCAGTAGCAGAGTTTGTCTCTCGATGCCTCAATTTTTAGAAATTGAAGGCGGAGCACCAGGTTCCATAAGGCTTGTTTTAACCCTTAGAGGTCTCATAGTAGAAGTGGGATGAGATATCCATGGATTTCATAACGGGACGTCCACATACATCCATAGGACAAGACTCTATCTGGGTGATCATTGACTGACCCACCAAGTCGGCCCACTTCCTACCAATCACAGAGCAGGGTTCAGTAGAGAGCATGTGATGCCTCTACATGTGGGTGATCGTATGACTTCCTGGTGTGCCATCGACGATTTTCTCCGATCAAGATACTCGTTTCACTTCCCAGCTATGGAAGGGGTTTTAGGAGGCTTTCAGGACGCAGCTTCGCTTCATCACTGCCTTCCATCCTCAGACTAATGGTCATACTGAGAGGACCATTCAAACTCTTGAAGAAATGCTCTATGCATGTGTCCTTGACTTCCGTCATAGTTGAGAGGATCATTTACCCTTGCTAGAGTTTGCGTATAATAACATCTATCACTCCACTATTAGGATGACACCTTTCAAGGCACTTTACAGCTGACCTTGTAGATCACCTCTGTGCTAGAATGACCCAGGGGAGTCAGCACTTATGGGAACAGTGATGGGGCAGGCTACAACGGAGAATGTGCAGATCATTTAGGGTTGTATAAAGACTTCACAGAGCAGGAAGAAGTCCTATGCTAATAGGAGACAGATACCACTGGAGTTTGAGGATGGTGACAACGTCTTTCTATAGGTCTCACCTTGACGAGGTCTACGGAGATTTGGCCAAGGTGGAAAGTTATCTCTGCAATTCATTGGACCTTTCCAGGTCCTCAACATATTTGGAGAGGTGTCTTACTACTTGGATTTTCTACCTCAGTTGCACCAGGTGCATGACGTCTTCCACGTATCTCAGCTGAGGAGATATGTGCATGACCCTTCTCACATCACCGACCATGGGGAGATGGACATCGATGTTGGGGCGACTTTCACAGAGGTTCCAGTGGAGATTTAGGATTGACAAGAGCGTGTCCTTCATGGACGGTCGTTACCTCTGGTTCACATTTGCTGGCAGCATGGGAACCTCCAGGAGAGCACATGGGAGCGGGAGGCTCACAAGCGGTCTCAGTACCCCCATTTGTTTCCTTAGTGTGAGTTGTAGATTACGAGGACGTAAATCCCTAAGGTGGGGAGAATTTAATGACTCTTAAATTCCATGTAAAAGTTTTTCATAAATTAATGGAAATTTTACGAGTCCTCAGTTTCTGACGGCGATTGATTCTGAGGCTCGGAGTGCCCGAAATCAATTTCTGAAGTTTTGTTCAGGTACGTTCAGTTAACGTATGAGCGAGATTTTATATCTTTTGAAGCGATGCTCAGAAATTAAATCTGAGGGCACCATTGAACTTGCAACTTCGGTGATTTCTTATTGAGATCTCCCCGCAATTGCGTTTTAACAAGAGTGGAAGATAGTTTTGGGGGTTTTTAATTAAATTGAATAAAAATAAAGTTTTAACATTATTTTTATTTTGGTAGTTGAAACCTCCAAGGGGATGTTGGAGGTGGGGGCCACCAAACCCTAACCTCCCATGGGAGGATGTTATTAGGTGGGGCCCACCTGAGCTCTTAAACTCTTCTAACCCCATTTAACCCCTTGGAACCCCAAATTAAATGGGGGAGCCTCTTCACCTTCCCCCTCCAATTAATGAGCCAACACATCCCATTTAATTAAGTGATGTATCTTAATTAATTTGAATCATTTTGAATTCATTATACCAACATTATAATAAGATGTTATATTTTATTATTGTGGGGTTGTCATAATTTTTGTTGGTAGGATTAAGGAGAGGAAAGAACTTGGAGGAGCCATTTCCCTCCAATGAGGAACCACCGAAGAATGAAGAACATTGCCTTCTTCCTTCTTAAACCGGGGAAATAAAGGAAAGCGTCGCCACCCAAGAAGAACGCCCACGACGTCATCTTGAATTGCCTTCTCTAAACTCTTCCTCCTCCGATGTTGACGGAATGATGCCGCCTTCCCATGACTCTTTCAACATCACCAAACTTGAGGTATAGGGATTTGAGTTATTTTATATATGAGTAAACCTCTATTCTTTGTCGTTCAAATTTATGGATTATGGTGTTCAATATGATATCACTTTGATGTGGAGGGCTTAGACCGCATAAAAATGCCCCCCCCTTTGGTTGTTCTTGTTTGTTGATGATGGAGGCGGACCGCGAAGAAACAACTAGTGGCGCAATGCCGCCGGGTCGCCAAGAGGGAGCAACATCGTCGTGCTGCATGGAAGGGGAGTCGCGGAAACAACGGGCCATGGTGGAGGCACGCGGCTTCGTCGGGACATGAGAAGGCCAGCAGAGGGCCGCGGCGGAGGGGCGTGGAACCATCGCACCCCACCGGTGATGTTGAACTACGGCTGGGGTGGGCCGCAGTGAAGGGGCGCGACACCATCGCACCGCGCCGGAGGGTGGAGCCGGCTAGCCGCTCAGCCATCCGGACAAGGAGGGACCCCCCGAGCCCCTCAGAAAATGGAACTGGAACCTAGCGCCGATTCAGTTCTTAAACAAGGGGTATAACCCCCCAAGTGTGGCCAGCGGGCCACGCGGGCCAGCCGCCAGCCACGCAGGGAAGCCGCCAGCCATGAGGGCTAGCCGCCAGCCATGCGTGCCAGCCGCTCGCCATGCGGGCCATCCGGCCGGGCCGACCCCTTCAGATCGGGTCAGACCCACGGACCGGGATGGACCCGCAGACCGGGTCGGACCCCAGTCGGGACACGATTGGCCAGTTAACACCTTTTTCCCCATATCCTGGGTTACGTGTGTCCAAACGACGAACCTTCTGCAGCAACAGAAGGCATAGAGGAGGACAGTTCTTTTGGAATACCCCACTTGAGTTTTAGACGTAGTTGGGGTATGGCCGGGTTGGTTGAACATAAAAACCAACTGGTCCCCTGGAACAGAAATTCCAATAACTCACAGACCGGTCGTCCGATTGACGCATCGTCTGGTACGTTGGGTTCCTTATGATGAGACGGAACCACATGATACATCAGATCGAGACTTCATATTATTTTATGTATCAACACTTGGCTCGAGGAGAGGAACCCTATGGCTGGCTGTGACTGAGATGATAGGATCCCACGTGGACCTACTACTGTATTAGGATCTTCTGTGGGTTCGACAGCGACGATACTATACCAGGATCATCTGTGGGTTCGACAACGATGACTTCTGTACTGGGATTCTCTGTGGGTTCGATAGCGATGACTTCTATACTGGGATCCTCCGTGGGTTTGACATCGCTGATACTATTCCAGGATCTTACGTGGGTTCGACAGAGGATATGATTTAGTGGCTACACCTAATCATCTCTACCCCACTACATAAGTTGTATACCTATGTGAGATGAGTATTGTATTTTAGTTGTTATCATTGAGATGATTGACTTTACTTCCTTTCTGGAATGGGTTGTGCTTGGGATCGAGAGTTGGAGCCGTACTGTTACTGGTAACTTAGGTATATGTATGGGCATATAACTATGTAGGGATGATTGATACTTTGGGATTGTTTCTTACTAATGTGGTTTACCCTTAGTGGATTCTGGGAGAACATCGGGGGTCTTGAGGTCCCCTACTCAGTATTATTATACTCACCCCTGCACGGGCTTTGCTCGCACCTTGTTGTGTTCTGTGCAGACAATGGTCAGTAGTGATCGAGGCTGAGGGTGACTAACGGGAGGCTGTTGGGAGCTGGACTAGATGGGTCATACCTCTGGGAAGAGTTGTTTGAGATCTGTACCTACCCTACAGGTAGGATTCCCCAGTGGACGATCCAGGAGCTGTTTTCCTTTTTTACTTTTACTTGTACTTTTTGTTAAGTTGGGTTTGTATACCGACCCACTTACTTTCATCACACCATTAATTTCTATATTAGTACTTGTTACTTATACTTCTTGTGTTTAGACTATGTGTGTTATAGGTTTAAAGACAATTCCTTCCCTTTTTATCAGGGATTCTCCTTTGGTGCTAGTTGCTAGACCATGGCCTATGGAAGGCGGGCTTGGGGTAGTCACCGAACAGGCCCTAAGGATGGGTCATGACATGTTTACCGTTTTATATTTACAAGAATACCTCACCGTATCAACTATAAAAAGAAACTCAACCTCGCCACTAATTCAAACTAATAAATCATTTTTTATCATACAAAATATAGAAGCACAAGTTCCCAAAATCCCTCCTATAATCCAATAATACTCACTTCATGCAAAAAGAAAACCAAGGATGTCCATTAGTGTAAACTTACATGAGTTACCTGAAAATGTGGTATCATTCTTCAACGATCAATTTTCTTTTACTTATTTATCAAGAAATTTTAATTCTATTTGTTAAATTATTATTTAATAACCTCATTATACTTGATATAGTGATATTTATTTATTGTTAAGGGTCAAACCAATACCTTTAATCACTTCCATCAAATGGGATACACTATCATCATTTGAGTGTACGACAGACTACGACCTTGCGAACCATTGTTGTTTGTTCTTCCATTACCACCTATCATTTATGGGAATAAATATGTAATTAATATTTTTATATTATCTGTATATATGATATTTATTATTTAATAAAATTTATGGAATTATTATATATCATAACACTTCATGATTTCTATATTGTGGGAATATAATTACCCTATTTGTGGATGTGTGGACTTCCTCCTTCTCAAAGCGATGTGATACGTTCACACATGAAAGGAAATTTTTTGAAAATGTGTTTAATTAAAAATGTTATATAAATTAAATATTTATTACATTAATAAAATAATTAAATTTCTGGAAATATAATATATAATTTTTTGTAATACCTTTTCACACACTGAAAAAGTGATGCCGTCATTTGTAGATGTGTGGACTACTGCCACCTCAAAGCGATGTGATTCCATTTACATCGAAATAATTATATATAAGTATATATGATGAAATAATATGGAATTTATGATATAAATATCATTTGATCTAGATAAGTGATATCTACCTTCTTTCAATAATTAACACTGAAAAGTAGGAACGTTACTCATGCGTACATACAGCTTACCACCTCCATGTTTAAAATGTTGGTTCATTTTTAATAACCATTACTAATGATTGGTTTTAAAATTAATATTTATGTATAAATATTATTTTTATTTATTGATTATTATTATGGATATGTTTATACAATGGCCCAATTTACAATTGTTGACCTACAAAATTTGTTTTTTGACACCTAAACAGAAAATGATCAAAACACCAGACATAAACATAATTTTAATATTTTTTGTATACAACAATATGATAATTTGAAAAAAGTAATAACATACTTTGAAAAGGTTATAAAGTAAGTAAATAATTAATATAATTTTATAATTCATTAAGATAAAGACACACATTAAAATTCATATTTAAGGTAAGGGACTTCGTCTCAACCACTTTTCATTGAGGAATATTTTGATGTTTTACACCCACCATATTTTATGTGATGTATATATATCTCCTTTAATATATTATATCATGAATATATTTATTGACTTTTTTTATTTTTTTATTAAATATTAATATTTTATAGGACTTTTGATTAAAATATTTCGGAGTGGTATGTGACCCATTAATTTAAAAACCTATTTATATATGATTAAATGATTGATTTCAAAATATTTTCCTCGATTTCAATATTATTGATTGTATTTTATATTTTTATTTATACAAAATTATTATAATGTGTATTTTATGTCTATTTTTGCATTCAATGTTTTTACAAAATTAACCTTTAATTTTTTTATAAATGTCATTTTGGAAAATATAAAAAGGATTGTTCTATTAATAATGTACACGGTGGCAATGAATCTTCCACTGCTGCAACCATTATTATTTTTTGAATTTCATTACAAGTTTTCACGATTCATTAAATGAAGAACCATATTTATCTTCTTCTTTATTTTTTTTAAAAAATAAAAGGAAAAATAATTTTTTGTTTTGAAAATGGGGTCTTAATGGAAAATGAAATTTTTATAAAAAACTTTCATATGAGTTTAAAAGAGTGTTTAAAATGGTTTTATGATGAATGTTTTTTATTCATGAAGTTGTACTTGATCATTACATTATGTGATATCCAAGATAGCTCCAATAAATCCAATTAAATCTTAACATTCGAGGGCCCTGATAGTGTCGAGAAATCCACTTACATCTTAACATGAGGCTTCCTAGATTGTACTGGGAAAGCCCATTACATTGTAACATGGCCTATCCTAGATAAAATCAGGAAATCCTCTTAGAACATAACACGGGGTGGCCTAGATATCACCTGGTGTGTTCATTATAGCTCTCCAATGCGTTAGGTAATGATAATATTGGATGTTGTTCATATAGTTATTCTAAATAAAATATTTTGGAATGTTCTTTTTGAATATGATGAAATGTCACCTAAAAGAGATTTAATTACATTCCATGGGTTTTAATTATATTATTTGAGAAAAATATTTTTTTCTCATGTTATAGTTTTTATTTCACATTGTAACAGAATGTTGATGATAATGTCAAACATTATAGGATTTTTTATATATATATACTGAACAATATGTTTGCCTCAAATTTATATCCTTTACAAAGCTTTTATGATTATCCCATGTTTTTAAACTTTTTTCATAGGGTTTAGGAATGGGTAAGGGAAATAAAGAGGTCATGTTGAAAGTCATCGATATTTTCCTGAAAAACAATTGATCTTTTATTTTAAGAGTTTTATATTTTTTGAAAAATGGATTATGATCATAAGTTTCCACTTATTATTCTTTTTTGGTTTTTCCTGTATAAGTTATGGCCTAATTTTATAAAATAACAAACGTGAAGAGATCTTTAAGGTTAACGAAACTAAATTCCTGACTAAAATTTATGATAATGTTATGTTTTAAGTATGGTTCCTTATAATGGATATCAAGGAAATTGTTTAGATTAATTTAGAGGTTATACTAGTGTTAATACAATGATATTAGAAGATTTTATATTATGGTTAAGTTGAAAGGACCTAGAATTTTGAGATTTCCATGTTGCCTAATATAAATTATATTTTTCAGAATGGATTTCCATAGAGGAAAAAAGGAATCTATATTTGGATGTAACCAAGATAAAAATATCATTTTTAATCAACATCTAGAAATTAGTAGAATTGTAACAAGCCATTTTTTGTAGCGATGCCTAATTTGACAGAAGATATAAACTGTGGCGGTTTCTATACAAGAGAGGAACCTGATTTACCACCAAGGGATATGAATATAGTAAATCATTTAATTTGGAAACATCCCCCATTATTCAATGGATATTCTCACCCAGTGGTAGATGAAAGATGGATCAATTACCTGGAAAAGATATCTGAAGTCATGGGCTATTCAGAACATCAAAAGGTAAATCATATCATTTATCATTTTAAAGGTGATCAATGATGGACTTTGGTAATGAATACAAGTGAGAAAGAAGATCACGATGACCTAGAATAAGAAACATTGAACATATCTTCCTTGAGAAATATTTCCCTAATTTTATTGTCATAGGATAGAGAAAATTTTACAGTAATTAAAGAAAAAGGATGATGATTTTCTATCCCAACCTGAATAAAATATTAAAAGGTTGGATAAGTACATATCATATATTTTTTGATACATTAATAAACAAAAATTATTAGATATTACTTAGGATTAAAATATAGGTTATGAAGATCCTTTCCAACAAAAGAATTTAAAATTTTACCAGAATGTTGAGAATGTTGAGATGGAATGTTCTGAAAATTATGTACCACAAGATGAATTGTTTAAGAAATGGTCTATGTATTATGAAATAGAGAACCAATTAGCTAAGAAGCCTATAATAAATCCAAAAACAGGTTACAAGGGTGCTAAAATAAATTTCATGGAATGTATGCTAGGATATAGAAACTGTTTCCATTGTGGTAAATTTGGTCCAAAAGTTCATGACTATATAGAATTGTGTCTTGAACAATAAAGCAATGAGATAATTGATTTCTAGTTAATAGTAATATTCTTTAGCTATAATGAGTTAGGAAATTATGATAATTTTTGCTCGAAGATTCATATTCAAGATGGAAATCATCATGATCGGAATCATAAAGGAGTGCAAAGGTAATTTTATACTACTAAAATTGATTTTGGGTCTTTTGGTAAAGTGGTGGAAGCTCTAGTGAGATCATTATTTTTCAAAGTTTAACCCTACGATCTTTTTTTCAGACACTCCTTCTAAGGTTTTAAATTATGTGATCATAAATTTATTAAAAACATTCTAGGATATATTTAGATGGGTTTATGTTTATGTGAGGTTTTATTTTAATGAAAAGTTTTCCATTAATTTTGATCATTAGATATTAATGTATTATATCATCACATGAATGTTTTGATTATCTTACTAAGTTATCACCATTTTATATTTGGTTTAAAAATAAAGATATAATATATATCATATTATCCTTTTAAGGATTTTGTGTTTTGTTAAAAGTTGATTCTAGTGAATCACGCATGAAAAATCATATTGGATACTCATTATTTGGTGAAAAAGGTCACATATTGGTAGAAACTAATTAAATTATAATACCCTACTCATTAAGTAAATATATTTCCTTATGCTCTTATTATAGATGGCCCATGAATACATAGACTCTCAAAAAAGTATATTGATATAAAATGTTATACTATTGCCATATTTTTTTGATGATATCAGTGAAAATTTCTACACAATTTGGCTTGTTGTTTTTTCCACATTAACTTTCTACTGAGCATGTTCTCTATCAATTTATATTAGTCCATAAGAATTAATTTTCCCCTTTTAAATAAATATTCTCCCTATTTGGAATACTAGTTGTTTTTAACCTTTGGTGGCCATTATGTTTCCCACTTCCCCCTTTTAGATGATATTTTATTAAAAATTTATTGGTGTGTGTTTCAATTAAAGAACTATATATATGTTAGTCAGTTGATAACCAATACAAATTTTGAGGATGAAATTAATTTTAAGTAGGTTGGATGTAACATCCTGGGATATTATGAAATAAAGTATTTTAAATTATTTTAAATGGTTTACTAAATTAAGTGACACATGATACATAGTTTATATTGCATTATATGAAGCACCAAGTTTATATTTTGTTGCATGAAACATCGAGTTCTTTTAATTACTTATGTTACACACAAGTCCAAATCATACTAAAAAACTATATACAATTAATATAATTATGATAGTTATCACCTAGATGTTGGAATTAAGGGAATGAATGAGATTAACTAAATTTTGAAATTATATATAAATTATGTTTATAAAATTATTTCAATAGGTACTAATTAATTATATATTAAAATAAAGTCCAATTTAATATAAAGTATGTAACAACACTATTAATGGTAAAATATGTATTTTTCATATTCATTAATATTTCTTAATTAGATAGTAATTTTTCAATTAAAATGGATTCTATGTTCAAAACCATAGATGACTGAAAACATTATTTTCTTTGAAATATTCATTACACATACGAATGATTCATACCAAAAAGTAATTTACTATTAATATAATTATTTAATATTGTAGTTTTTCCTAACTTTATATGAATACATGATTATAAACTATATTTGACCCTTTTATAACATTTATATGAGAATTCAAACTTAATTTTTGACGTATAAATATTAAAAATTTCTTTGGGTTAATTTTTTGTATTTTTTGTGATAAGTTTCATATTTTGATTAATAGTGAATAATACTAAATTTTATTTGAAAACTTGTTTTTCATATAATTTATGTATATTGTAAAATTATATTTATAATTGGTTTTAAATTATAATTATATAATTTATATATCATTTAATAAAATTTTTTTCATTGTAATCAATTTCATAGTGATTATTTATATAAAAACATATCAATATTTTGAACATTTTCATTTTAGAAACCCACCTTGTCTCCTCATTTCTACGATTATTTTTAAATTAATTTAATCCAAATATGTTTTCTAAATTTAGATAAATTGATTCTATATTTCATATTTTTATAATTTATAATTTTTAATAAGGTAAAAATATTTTTTGACCAAAAATAGTACTGAAGGTAATTAAAATTAATAACAACGGTTAGGGTAAAAATGATTTTACTTAGTGGTTAGACATTAATATTGTGGGACCAAATGAGCTCGATACATGTAAAAAACATATTGGTTTATATTATTCAACAATATAATCTCTTGGAAATAATTATTATCATTATTGGTGTCACATTATTTAAGGGAGACCTCCCAATAGTGTTTACCTTTTTATATTTACTAGAATCCACTCTCTCTCCACAATAAAAAGGCACTCACCCTACCAAATACATTACACCTCTGAATCCCTTTGGTTCATCCAAAACATGCCCAAATAGTATGCTAAAAACCATCCCCTTATCATAGAAACCTCACTTTGGATATTAATATATCCATGCGATTCCTTTTATGCAAACCAAAATAGAGTTACCCTAAAAGAGGTCATATTCTTCATCGATTACGTTTGTTTTATTTATTTCTAAAAATAATGAAATTATTATTTTTCCATGATTATATAATAAAATCACTATCCAAAATATGTTGAGATTATTTATGTAAATGTTCTACCTACAACTTCAAAAACTTCCATAAAATGACATACACAATCATCATTCATGTGTATGACAGACTACCACCACGCAAACTGATGTAATGAATTCTTCCATCACCCCCTCTCAATGATGATAATAATGTTGTACATACTATTTTTATATTATATATATGATATTTATTATGTATTAATACCTTTTTAAAAATTATATAACACATACCTACATCATTTCAATTTTTTGGGAATATGATATCATTATTTGTGGACGTTTGGACCACCACCTCCTCAAACTGATGTGATACATTAACATTTATAATAAAATATATTAAGGATAGTTTTAATTAAAATATCTTACATAAAGTACATATATATGATATTCATTAAATAATTATATTTCTATAAATATAATAAGTCTTTTGCATTAACACCTTATCACTCACTGAAAAAGTGATGATGTTATTCGTGGACGTGTGGACTACCATCGCCTCAAAGTGATGTGATTCCATTTACATAACAAGAAATTTATATATAAGTATATTATATTAAAAAATATTTTATTTTTGATATAATTATTATTCTCAAAGTACCAATTTTACTTACCTTATTTCAATAATGATCATTGAAAAATGGGAATGTCACTCATGCGTATATACGACCAACCATCACCATGATTGTAAAGTTGGTTCATTTTCCTAACCATCACTCATTGTTGGATTTTAAAGTATAATTAACTTATAAATATGATAATTATTTAATGATTTTTATTTTTTATATGTTAATACAATGAACCCTTTGGCCATAGTTGACATACAAAAATCATTTTTAACACATAAACTGAATATGGTAAAAAACATGAAGTATACTTATTTATTTAGGAATATGTATAAAAAATAAAATAACTAAAAAAACATAGGTTATAAACTTGAAAAAAATTCTTAATAAATTAATTAATTAACATAAGTTTATCATTCATGAATATAAATACACACATGACAATTCTAACTTAAGGTAAGGTAATTCGTCTCAATCTCCTTTCATTGAGGCATATTTTGATGTTATACACCATCATTTTTTTGAGGTGTACATACAAACACATTGACATATCATATCATGAATTTATTTATCCTAATATTATTTAAATTTTTGTTAAATGTTTTTCTTTAATGGGGGATTTTTATCAAAATATTTTAAAGTGGTATGGGAAAACATTGTTTATAAAATATCATTTAATATTTTTAAAGATATAATTTCAAAATTCCTTCCACTTTGTCCATAATCAAGATATTATTTTATATTTTTATTTATATAAATTTATTATAAAATAAATTTTATATATATTTTGAATTTCATTAAACAGTTTTGAAAATATAATATATTTCCATATTTTATTAAGAATGTTTTGAAAAATGTCAAATGTAATGTTCTATTCTTAATGTACACTACGATAATTATTTTTTTACTTCTGGTGAAATTATTTTATATTTTGGATTACTTTGTATGATTTAATGTTTACTTAAATGAAAAACCTTAATAATCATTTTAGTTATTTTGTTATTGAAAATGGTTTTCAAAAGAAAAAAGGTATTTTTTTGAAAATGGAATTTCAAAAGATAATTGTATTTGAATTTTGAATTTTTTTTTTATGAATCTAAAAATATTTTTTCCAAAGGTTTTATGTGGAAATTGTCTTATTCAGGAAGTATACTTAAGAATTACTTGATTGGGTGGCACATATAGGGCTTGGAAAACCAGTTACAACTGAACATGGCGTGGACCAGATATCATAATGAAGCCCATTATAGTATAAAATGGGTTGGCCTAGATATCTCTAAGAAATCCCCTTACAACATAACATGGGTTGACCCATATTGAAATGATAAATATCATCAAAACATAAAATTTTGTGGCCTAGATATCACCAGGTGAGCTTGTTATAACTATCAAGTGCATTGGGCAGTGATTATATATGATATCAGTCGTATGGTTATTCTAATTGAATGTGATTTGAAATGGTTCTATGAATATGTCTCCCTAATTCACCTAAATGAGGTTAAATCGATTGGCTTGGTATTCAATGATTTTATTTGATATTTTTATCATGTGAATTTGTTTTATTTAATATTCTCAATGAACATTGATGATGAAGGTAAATGTTATATTATTTTTCTTATTTTTAAGGAACTGAAAATTTCCTTTTTTATATACCTTACTTAGATTTTATTCACATCCCATGTTTTTAAAATATTTTTCTAGGTTTAAGAATTAGTGAGGAAAAGAAATATCTCATGTCGAAATTCATGGATACTTTCCATGAAAATAATTCATTAATTTTTAATAAATTTATATTGTGAATAAATTGATATTGATCATATGTGTCCACTTTCTAATTTTGTTGGTTTTTTATGTATGATTTATGGCTTAATTCTCTAAAACTCTATACCTAATAATATTCTGATAGTGAAAGAAATAAAATTCATGAATTAATCTAAAGACAATGTAATGTTTTAATGATGGGTCCTTATAATATAAACCTACAATGATCATTAGGATATGTGAGATACAATTATAATTTTTGATCATGTTATTAAAGACATTTATATCTATGATTTTACACTTTGTATAAAAGTGAGTATGTAATGTGGTGGTTAATTAAACAATATACGGTAGTCTAGGTCCTAGATATCACACCATACCACATGTGATTGGGTAATTGTTCAGTTTTATTATGTGTTAGATGTGGACATAGAGGGGTGAAGATGAATATTTATATAAGACATATCCTGACTGATAGGGAAAAGTAAAATAGTTTTTATGAGGCTTACATTGATTGAGTGGGTAGAGGCTGGTGTTCATTATACGAGACCTCCTGGATTGATAGGGTTGAGGTTTAGTATTTATTGGATAAAGTCAAGGATTGGTATATAAAATTTTCTACATTAGATGATAATAAAGTGAATCAACCATTTTTAAAAGGGGTATATTATAAGGACCCAACCTTAAACATTACTTAATATTGAATTAAATGAATAATTCACTTTGAGGATCGTTTTAGGTTTAGAGTTTTAGAGAATTGGGACATAACTATAACATCTCAAAAGAAAATGTAGACACGTCTACACAGTTTCCATTTTTTTTACAAAACATGAACTCTGAAAAAAAAGTCATGTCTAGTTCAATATTTAAGACAACATGACTTTTCCTTGATTCCATCCTTGACCCTATTACACATTATGTCCTATGAAAAACATTTCAAAAACTTGGGATGAGCATAAAAAGCTCAGTAAGGGATACACAAAGAAGGAAAATAGTTAGTTTTTCAAAACAATGAGTAAACCATGAATAATTTAACAAAAGTAATACTTTTCACCTTCATGAAGTAGTAAATACTCTTCACTGAATAAAAGATCATTACTTACCATTTTGAAACCAAAAGATTACCATAAAACCCATATAAAGAACACATATAATATAAAGGTAACTTGGGACATAAACATACATAAATGGAATAACCATACGATCGACTTCCACACATATCACTAAATGGAATAGCCATACGGCCAACTTCCATACCCAGTGCATTGGAGGTTATTACGTAACCACCTGTCCTGGTATTCACGGCACCACCCGTCATATGGTTTATCACGTAACCACCCGTCAAATGTCCAAGTACCATCACAACACATAAAATATTGAAAATATAAACATTTCACTAATAATATTTCATTTTAAATTGCAAGAAGTAATTTCAAGATATTTAAATAATCAATCCATTTCTATAAACCATTTTAAAATTGATTTTTTAATGAAAGTGTCTCATACCACATTGAAGATTTTATGGAATTATAATTTCAAAACATTTATTTCCATATAAATAAATAATGAAAACTATTTTGAAAACATGGACATTAATGATAAATATTTATAATAATAAATCCTTAAAACATTCAAAACGATATTTTATATAAAGAGTTTTTAACAAAATGAGGGACTCTTGAATAAAAATAATTGAGGAATAAAATTTAATCGGAACATTATAATATCATGAGAATAAAGGGATTCATGATATAATCTGAAAAAGGATAGTATATACACTATATAAGAGTGAATTGGAGCATAAAAACAATGAAGTCTCAAAAGAAATGTAAATTAAGATGAAATCCCTTGTAAAGATAGTATCCTTAAATTAAGGATAAATCAATCTCATAATTATGTGTGGAAAATATAAATACACCCAATATAAGAGGATATTAAGTGTAAAACATTCATAGGTCATTCAAATATATTCATAGGATGACATATTCAATAAGTACATGTTGAACCCAAAGAATCGAAATTGGGTTAAGAAGTTCCCTTGTAAAAATTCGACAGCCTAACGACGTCACTTTAAAATTCAGAAAATGAGTTTATGAGACAAAAGGGGTATATCATCACTTGGAAATAAAGTTTACATCAATAAGGATATAGAAGAACATATCCCAACATAATAATATGTAAATTAAAATACACAACCAAAAGAAGTCTTTTAAAAAGAGGAGGGTGAAAGGTTCCCTTACCGATTTGGTAACATACAAAACATATGCCACATGAAAGAAGGATCATACAATATAGATTTAAATACTCATAAATGGAAGTATATTACACAAAGAGTACAATCATGGGCAGTACATACACCATACAAAAGAAAATATTGGAAAATATTGCATGAATCTCACAGGAATAAAATGTGAGATGAAACCATTTACCACGTTGTAATCAACTAAGTCGTATGAAAAAAAGTTAATATCAACCAAAATAATCACAGAATGTAATGCCCAAGACTTTTATGAGAAATATTTTGTTTTTATGTTATATAAATCATAAAAGTAATCTTTCACTACACAAAACACTAGCTTGGCTTGCTTTACACGCAACCGTGGCCTTCCTCGATAGCTTGTGTCGTACACAATACTTGAGTTTCACTAAACAATGATATGCTATTAAAATATTATTAAAACTAGCCATTATTAATATTAATAACCACTTTTTGAAATTTTATAAACAATATTTTTCAAAATGGACTTCATTTTTGGATTCGGAATATCGAAATTAGCCTAGGGTGAAATTTTAGTATTTTTCTGAAAACTTTCAATTTTTGATGAATAGTGAAACCACTAAGTGGTAGTTAAAATACTGAATTTTTCATAAAACTTAATTTTACCACTTCTGTGAGGGGAATTTGAAAAATCAGAGAGACACGGTTGATGTCAGAAAGTAAACTGTGGTTCAATGAGATGAAAATAATTTTTTGGTGAATAGTAACTTTTTACTTTTTTTACCACGGTTAAAAGTAAATAGGGTAATTAAGGGTAAACATGATATTATTATTACCCTAACACATGTCCTAATTCTATTGGACAAGTGTAATTCGACCAAAAACAACCTTAGGAATAAAATATGACCATTTAGTCCCACTTGGATTAGATTAGGACATTTATTATTAATTTATTTAAAGAAGGGTTAAAATAGTTAAAATCGACGTTTAATAAGTAAATAATTTTTAATATGGGGTTATACATAAGATAAATTTGATTGTAAATATTAATTAGAAATCGAATAATATTTCCTATATAATGAAATTTTATTTTTAATTTTTAGACATTAAATAATTTAATTTATTTATGACACAATGATGATGCAGTAATTATCTTATTGATGAAATATTGACATAATTGATATTATAAATACCCAAATAAATATAATTTGAGACTTTTTATTAATTCCACTAACTTTATAGGTTAATATGACATGTTATTATTTATTTAATTAGCTTTTTTCGACCTAATCATTCTGTTATGATTTTTCAAAAAATCAATAACTAAATAGTGTCAAAATTGACATAAAATAGTTTTTAAAATAAATATTATATTATTAATTGTTATTTTATTCTTAAAAATCTAAGGTTCGGACAAATTACTTAGATAAGGTTTTATATTTTAATAATAAACAACTTGGGGTTCGTTTGGCTTTATATGGTATGTTTATTAACCTTATAGTGTAAGAAAACAAGAAGACACGGCAAAAGTTAAATTATCTAACTTAAAGTGAAATCTAAATGATAAGGTTAAAATTGATACCTAAACTTGTCTAAAATCTATTGGATAAGATTATTGCGACCCCTACCCGCCTTATCTTCGAAATATATCAATTTGGAGCTATTAAAAACCGAATTTGACTTTATAATATAATAATATTTTTAGTTATTCCAAAGGTTCCCCTCTCCTCCCTTATAAAAGGGCACCTCCTCCCCCTCTTTATCACACCACTTTGAGCCTTAAAGCTCAGACAAACCCTACCAATTTCTCCTATCCACTTCCCTAGAAACATACTATAGGTTTTGGTCTTCTTCAAAGACCTATTTTAGTGCCCTAAAAAGAGGTCTCAAAGAAGCACTTCAAAGAAGAGGTAATGTCTGTTACCGATTATTTCATCTTTATTTCTTCTTCCAATTCTTCTTCTTTAGTTGTTTCATTATGAAGAAATAACATCAATATCACTAATGTACTGATATGTTATTATAAGTATGAAACAACCCTATTTCACCATCTATCCATCCTACGGAAAAAGAAATCACCGCGCGTGCGTACGTACGGAATACCGTCTCCACTCCGTGGTGTAATCTATTTTCCACCACCACCTTACTTGAATGGGTATAATGGTTTAAATATTGACTATATAGGACTATTATAAAGTGATATTGATTATTAAATAGTATACATACACTCCAATACAATTCCACGATCATAGGAACGATATCATCACTCGTGCGTACGTACGGAATACCGTCTCCACGATGTGATGCGACTCGTTCTACATGATCTTCATTTCATAATGATTATATAAATGAATTGAATGAATAAATATGATATATATTACACTAATACCATTCTGGAAATGATGTATCTATAACCTAAAGAGAAGAATAATAATTTATTCGACAAAACACGCATAAGAACAAAAAGTAATAAACACCCGAATAATAAGTAGTAATGAAATATTACTAATAAGAAGCTAGGAATATGACCATATATGATATCATAACAATAATTATGATTCTGGAATAAGTAAATAACATTATTTAAATCATTATACAGGAGGTTCGGACACTTACGAAGCAAATCGGACTTAAGGTAAGGGAAATATCACAATCTCATTTTTATCTGAGATTGTTTATACTTTGGTATTTACTGGGGTGTATTTTATCATACACATCCATGTTTCATCAATATGTAATATTTATATCCTTATACAATAGTTTATATCCAATTTTACCCTTCGTTGAGTTTTTAGTAAAAGATATGAAGGGAATCTTTTGTCGTTTTTCATATGAGGTTCTTTTTGACTTTTCCGACAAATGTACGAGAAGAATGTTTTTTTTAACTTATACGGAATGAATGGATTTTTAAAACATTATTTCCAAGAACCTTCTTTTAAAAGTTTTCAAGTTTATTTTTAAACAACTTCTTTTAGTTTAAAATTGTATGACATGGTAAGAAAGGAAAATGTTTTTGAAGTAGAAAGGATATTTTCCTCAAGAATGGAGTTCAAGTGTTTTATCAAAATTATTTTCCATATAAGATAATATAGGGTTATGTTTCTATACCTATTATTACATTGATTTGATTATGTTGTGATGGAATTATTTTTATGAATTCTTTTATCTTATATGAATTGTTTGATGATGTCACGATGTTTAAGATTCCCATTTTTATTACATGGGTTATGCAATGATGTATGATTTATGATTTTGTGGAACACATAAGAATGGTATCATTATGAGATGGGTGGGACCTATATTTATCTCCAATGCATTGGGTAAAGATATTATATCTCATGAGATAGACATGGCTGGAACGGTAGGTTATACCAGTTCAGTGAAACAGGACTGAAATGAGGAGTGAACTCGGTTCAGAAATGGAATTTGTCCACTAAGATCGTCTTGGCAATGAGTCTTGACTAACAAGAAAGGATTATCTATGATTATGTGTGTATGACACAAAGTTAAATGTTTTATGTTTTGATTATTGGGATTACATTTCACTACCATGATCTATCCCATGTTATGAAATTATGATCTCTTTTGCAGGTTAAGGTTTCCAAAAGTTATGTTCTTTTGAATATGATGTGATTGATATTTCTTTTGTTTACCTTTACTAAGCATTTGAGCTCACCATTTTGTATGTTTTCTTTCCCCAGGTCAAGAAGAAGGTTATTAAGTAAGATATGCAAAAAGGGACTATAGATATGATTAAATAAATGGGAGAAAGTGTAGACGCTTTATGAACCAGTTGTTTATGTTTCCCAGTTTCTAAAGACAATATACCTATACGGTCCTTTCATGGTTTTGTTATATGTTGTAATAAGTATGCTTCAATTTTGAAGTATTAACAATGTATGCAAAATATTGGTCGTTATAGTTGGTATCATAGGAAAGGTATAGTCAACCTTTGGAAACTATGATGTGAAAGCCTTAGTAAGAACCTTAAGGATAAGTCTAAGAATAGAACACAATCTTAGTGTTTTAGAAATGGCCATGAATAACCTAGGATAAGACCTTAAGTGTGAAATTTTATTCTTGATATGTGGTTTTCCTATTATAATTATTGTTGCTCACACTATTCTTCTTGGTTTTAGTCAATGGCTGGAACCCAAAGGAACCGTGTTAATGAGGAATGCGACGGGCAATGCAATCATTGTCCCCCTGAGCAACCAAACGTTATGGGAGCTGGAATGCAAAATCTTGTAGCCATGATCACACAACTTTCTAAAGCTATGAATCATGCAGGACTTCCAAACGAGCAAAGGAAGGAGCAACATTCTGTTGAATCCTTCATGAGACAGCGTCCTCCTTCATTCAGCGGGTCTACTGATCCATTAGTTGCTGAACAATGGATTAGTACTACTGAAAAGATATTTTCAGTTCTTTAATGTTCTGAGCATGATAAAGTCATCTTAATAGTGTATCGTTTGGAAGGTGATGCTGATAAATGGTGGAATCATATTAAGAATACGAGGCAAAGGTATGAAATTGATGCCATGGAATGGGACGATTTCAAGAACTTATTTTTGAATAAGTACTTCCCTTGTATTCTCCGAACAAAGATGGAGAAAGAGTTTCTTGAACTGAAGAAAAAGGATGATGAATCTGTTGGTACCTATGAAGCAAATTTTACAAGACTTGCAAGGTACGCTTCTGGTATTATTATCCAACCTGGGAGTAAGATAGATCGATTCTTTAGTAGCTTAAAACCAAGTCTTCGAAGGGCCTTAGCCATAAGGGACTTCAATAGCTACGAGGAAATCATTCGATGTGCTCTCAAAGTTGAGATGGAGATTGGAGTAACCCATCAGTCATATGGGTTTGATAAGAAAAGGAAAATGGAATTCAAAGGAAAATCTAAAGAGCACACTGAAAAGAAGACGAGCTTTCCCTTATGCTCAAAGTGTGGAAAGAAACATGGAGGGAGTTGTCTTAAAGGGACAAGTAAATTTTTCAAGTGTGGAGAGGAAGGTCATCGGGCATTTGAATGCCGCGATGATGGGAAGAAGATGTCTAATGATGCAAACAAAGGAAGGGATACACAGAATGAACCTACTACACTTCAATGTTTCAAGTGCAAGGAGATGGGACATTATGCCAATAAATTCCCTAATCCAAGGGTTGATGATGATGGTCAACATCAACAAACTCTTAAGGCTAAAGACAAAGGAAATTCACATGCAATTTCTATCAGCGATGTGGAGTACGATAATGATGTGGTAAAAGGTACACTTACCATCCACTCTAAAGTAGCAAATGTTTTATTTGATTCTGGATCCACCCACTCTTTTATTTATGAAGAATTTTCTAAGGGTATCACTATATTACCTCAACAATTAGATATTGAGTTAGTTGTGACAACACCTAATGGCACAACAGTCGCATCAAAAGTTTATAATTCTTCTCCGATTGAAATTTGTGGGAAAGTGCTTCATGCAAATATTGTGATCCTTCCTATAGTGGAATTTGATGTGATTCTTGGCATGGATTGGCTTTCTCTATATGGAGCTCATATCAATTGCCAAAGAAGGGAAGTCACATTTCATATTCCAGATCAATCTATGATCATCTATCGATGCAAGGATGAACATAACCTTCCAGTGGAAATTTCTTCCATATTATGGGTCTTGATTCCACTAAATGAAGGTTATTTATCTCAAATGGTTGGTAAGAAACTCATGATTAAGAATATGCCCATTTTATGGGAGTTTGATGATGTCTTTCCGGAGGAATTATCAGGTCTTCCACTAAATTGTGAAGTTGAGTTTTCAATAGAACTCGTACCAGGTACTTTGCCTATTTCAAAGACACCTTATAGAATGGCCCCAATTGAGTTGCAGGAATTGAAGAAGAAACTCCAAGAGAATCTGGATAAGGGATTCATACTCCCTAGTGCGTCACCTTGGGGAGCACCTGTTTTATTTGTTAAGAAGAAAGATGGATCAATGAGACTCTACATTGATTATTGAGAACTTAACAAGATCACTATCAAGAACAAATATCCTCTCCCACGCATTGATGACTTATTTGACCAACTACGCGGAGCTCAATACTTTTCCAAGATTGATCTTCATTCAGGGTATCATCAATTAAGGGTCAAGAGGGAGGATATACCAAATACGGCTTTCCATACAAGGTATGGACACTATGAATTTATAGTGATGCCATTTGGTCTTACTAATGCCCCTGCTATCTTCATGGATCTGATGAATAGAGTCTTTAGAGACTATCTTGATCAATTTGTGGTAGTCTTTATAGACGATATTCTTGTCTATTCAAAGAGCAATGAAGAACATGGAGATCACTTGAGAATTATATTGAAGACCCTGAGAAAGGAGAAGCTTTATGACAAATTTACCAAGTGTGAATTTTGGCTTCAAAAAGTTTCATTTTTGGGTCACATAATCTCAAAAGAGGGGATATCTGTGGATCCAACAAAAACAGAGGTTATTGAAAGATGGTCGAGACCAACAACAGTAACTGAGATCCGAAGTTTTCTTGGTTTGGCTGGATATTATCGACGTTTTGTGAAATATTTTTCATGATTATCTAATCCACTCACCAAGTTGACTCGGAAAGGAGTTAAGTTTGTTTGGACAGAATAATGTGAAGATAATTTCAAGGAGTTGAAAAGAAGGTTATCCAGTGCACCTGTGCTCACACTGCCTTGTAGTGGAGAAAGGTTTATGATCTATAGTGATGCATCCAAGAAGGGATTGGGGTGTGTTCTTATGCAAAATGATATGGTGATAGCTTATGACTCACGATAGTTGAAAATCCCTGAGCAAAATTACCCAACACATGATTTGGAGTTAGCTGCGGTAATCTTTGCATTAAAGATTTGGAGGCATTATCTTTATGGAGAAAGGTGTGACATTTATACTGATCATAAAAGTTTAAAGTATATTTTCACACAAAAGGAGCTGAATATGCGTCAAAGAAGATGGTTGGAGCTAATTAAGGATTATGACTGCTCAATCCATTACCACCCTGGGAAAGGAAACAAGGTGACAGATGCATTAAGTCGACAAGACCATACCAATTTATCCATGATGAGGATCACAAAAGATCCAATATTTATGGATTTACAAAGGATGGATCTTGGAATTATAATGGAAGGGGAAAAATCTTATCTTTCTCAAATGAATGTCCAACCATCTATACATGTCAAGATTAAAGAGGCACTGAAAGAAGATGTCGAGTTACAAAAGAAAGTGAGAAATTATCCTGAATTAAACCTTGATTGTGATGGGATAATAATGTTTAGGAACCGGGTTTGTGTTCCTCCCATCCCAGAATTAAAGAAGGAGCTGTTGGAGGAGGCTCATAGTTCTTCATTCTCTATTCATCCTGGAAGCATGAAGATGTATAGGGACCTGAAAGAGTACTTCTGGTGGGATGGCATGAAAAGATATGTTGCTGAATATGTCTCTCGATGCTTGGTTTGTCAGCAAGTTAAAGCTGAGAGACAGAAGTATAAGGGGATGTTACAACCATTACCCATACCTGAATGGAAATGGGAAAACATCACTATGGACTTTTTCATATGACTTCCTAAAACATCCAAAGGAAATAATGCTATTTGAGTCATAGTTGATCGTCTTACAATGTCTGCACACTTCATTGCTATTATAGAGGATTTCTCTCTAGATCAGCTTGCCAGGATATATGTAAAGGAAGTGGTAAGATTTTATGGAGTACCACTTTCTATTATATCTGATCGGGATCCGAGATTTACCTCGAAGTTCTGGTGAAGTCTTCAGCATACTCTGGTTACCGAGTTGAGTTTCAGCACTGCTTATCATCCTCAGACAGACGGTCAGTCTGAGAGAACAATTCAAACTCTAGAAGATATGTTGAGATCTTGCTCTATGGATTTCAAAGGTGGTTGGGATCAACACCTACCATTGGTGTAATTTTCTTATAATAATAGCTTTCACTCCAGTATTCAGATGGCTCCTTATGAGGGTCTCTATGGAAAGAAATGCAGGACTCCAACTTGCTGGGATGAAGTTGGGTAAAGAAATCTATTAGGACCTGATCTCGTTGATAAAATGGAAGAAAATGTCAGATCTATTCAACAACACATAAGAGCAGCTCAGAGTCGACAGAAAATTTATGCCGACAACCGAAGAAAAGACCTAGATATTGAAGTGGGTGAAAAAGTGTTCTTACGAATATCTCCCTGGAAGAGAGTCATGAGATTTGGAAAGAAGGGGAAGTTGAGCCCTATATATATCGGTCCTTTTGAAATACTGGATCGTGTCGGGAAGGTAGCTTACCGATTGGCACTTCCACCGAATCTCTCTCAAGTACACGATGTGTTCCATGTATCTCTCCTGAGAAAGTACATACCTGATCCTTCACATGTACTCAGCTGAGTAGTTGTACCGCTGGATCAAGATCTTTCTTATGAAGAACAGCCGATAGAGATTCTGGATCGTAGCGAAAAAGTCCTACGAAGTAAGACCACTCGATTGGTGAAAGTTTTATGGAGGAACCACCAATTAGAAGAAGCTACATGAGAGCTTGAGGATATGATGAGGGAGAGGTATCCTCATCTGTTTGTGACAAAGTGAAAAATTTCGAGGGCGAAATTCATTTTAAGGGGGGTAGAATGTAACGCCCGAGACTTTTATGAGAAATATTTTGTTTTTATGTTATATAAATCATCAAAGGAATATTTCACTACACACAACACTATCTTGGATTTCTTTACACGCAACCGCGGCCTTCCTCGATAGCTTGTGTCGTACGCAATACCGAGTTTCACTAAACAATGATATGCAATTAAAATATTATTAAAACTAGCCGTTATGAATAGTAATAACAACTTTTTGAAATTTTATAAATTTTATTTTTTAAAATGGACTTCATTTTTGGATTCGGAATATCGAAATTAGCCTAGGGTGAAATTTTGGGATTTTTCTGAAAACTTTCAATTTTTGATTAATAGTGAAACCACTAAGTGGTAGTTAAAAAACAAAATTTTTCATAAAACTTAATTTTACCGTTTCTGTGGGTGGAATTTCGAAAATCCGAGAGACACGGTTGATGTCAGTAAGTAAAATGCGGTTCAATGAGATGAAAATAATTTTTTGGTGAACAGTAACTTTTTACTTTTTTTAACACGGTTAAAAGTAAATAGGGTAATTAAGGGTAAAATGATACTATTATTACCCTAACACATGTCCTAATTCTATTGGACAAGTTTAATTCGACCAAAAACAACCTTAGGAATAAAATATGACCATTTAGTCCCACATGGATTAGATTAGGACATTTATTATTAATTTATTTAAAGAAGGGTTAAAATAGTTAAAATCAAAGTTTAATAAGTTAATCATTTTTAATATGGGGTTATACATAATATAAATTATATTGTAAATATTCATTAGAAATCTAATAATATTTCCTACATAATGACATTTTATTTGTAATTTTTAGATATTAAATAATTTAATTTATATATGACACAATGATGATGCCGTAATTATCTTATTAATAAAATATTGACATAATTGATATTTTAAATACCCAAATAAATATAATTTGAGACTTTTTATGAATTAAACTAATTTTTTAGGTAAATATGACATGTTATTATTGATTTAATTAGATTTTTTTAGAACTAATCATTCTGTTATGATTTTTACAAAAATCAATTACTAAATAGTGTCAAAATTGACATAAAATAGTTTTTAAAACAAATATTATATTATTAATTGTTATTTTAATCCTAAAAATCTAAGGATCGGCCAAATGACTTAGATAAGGTTATATATTTTAATAATAAACAACTTGGGGTTCTTTTGGCCTGATATAGTAAGTTTATTAACCTTATAGTGTAAGAAAACAAGAAGACACAGTAAAAGTTAAATTATCTAACTTAAAGTGAAATCTAAATGATAAGGTTAAACTTGATACCTAAACTTGTCTAAAATCTATTGGATGAGAGTATTTCGACCCCTAACCACCTTATCTTTGAAATATATCAATTTGGAGCTACCAAAAACCGAATTTTACTTTATAATAAAATAATATTTTTAGTTATTCCAAAGGCGCCCCTCTCCTCTCTTATAAAAGGGCACCTCCTCCCCCTCTTTCTCACACCACTTTGAGCCTTCAAGCTCGGCAAACCCCTGCCAATTTCTCCTCTCCACTTCCCTATAAACATCCTAGAGGTTCTGGCCTTCTTCAAAGACCTATTTTAGTGCCCTAAAAGGTGGTCTCAAAAAATCACTTCAAAGAAGAGGTAATGTCCGTTACGGATTCTTTCATCTTTATTTCTTCTTCCACTTCTTATTATTTAGTTGTTTCATTATGAAGTAATAACATCAGTATCACTCATATACTGATATGTTATTATAAGTATGAAACAACTCTATTTCACCATCTATCCATCATACGGAAAAAGAAATCACCGCGCGTGCGTACGTACGGAATACCGTCTCCACGCCGTGGTGTAATCTATTTTCCACCACCACCTTACTTGAATTGGTATAATGCTGTAAATAATGACTATATATGACTATTATAAAGTGATATTGATTCTTAAATAGTATAAAAACACTCCAATACAATTCCACAATCATAGGAACGATATCATCACTCGTGCGTACGTACGGAATACCGTCTCCACGATGTGATGCGACTTGTTCTACATGATATTCATTTCATAATGATTATATAAATGAATTGAATGAATTAATATGATATATATTACACTAATAACATTCTAGAAATGAGGTATCTATAACCTAAAGAGAAGAATAAGAATTTATTCGACAAAACAAGCATAAGAACAAAAAGTAATAAACACCCGAATAACAAGTCGTAATGAAATATTACTAATAAGAAGCTTAGAATATGTCCATATATGATATCATAAAAATATGTATGATTCTAGAATAATTCAATAACATTATTTAAATCATTATACAGGAGGTTCGGACACTTACGAAGAAAATCGGACCTAAGGTAAGGGAAATATCACAATCTCATTTTTATCCGAGATTGTCTATACTTTGGTATTTACTGGGGTGTATTTTATCATCCACATCCATGTTTCCTCAATATGTAATATTTATATCCTTCTATAATTGTTTATATCCAATTTTACACTTCTTTTAGTTTTTAGTAAAAGATATGAAGGGAATCTTTTGTTGTTTTTCATACGAGGTACTTTTTGACTTTTCCGACAAAAGTACGAGAAGAATGATTTTTTTTAACTTATACGGCATGAATGGATTTTTAAAACATTATTTCCAAGAATCTTCCTTTACAAGTTTTCAAGTTTATTTTTAAACAAATTCTTTTAGTTTAAAATTGTATGACATGTTAAGAAAGGAAAATGTTTTTGAAGTAGAAAGGATATTTCCCTCAAGAATGGAGTTCAAGTGTTTTATGAAAATTATTTTCCATCTAAGATAATATAGGGTTATGTTTCTATCCCTATTATTAAATTGATTTGATTATGTTGTGATGGAATTATTTTTATGAATTCCTTTATCTTATATGAATTTTTTGATGATGTCACGATGTTTAAGATTCCCATTTTTATTACATAGGTTATGAAATGATGTATGATTTATGATTTTGTGGCACACATAAAAATGGTATCATTATGAGATGGGTGGGACTTATATCTCCTTCCAATGCATTGGGTAAAGATTTTATATCTCATGAGATAGAAATTGATGGAACGGTAGGTTATACCGGTTCAGTGAAACAGGACTGAAACAAGGAGTGAACTCGGTTCAGAAATGGACTTTGTCCACTAACATAGTCTTGGCAATGAGTCTTGACTAACAAGAAATGATTATCTATGATTATGTGTGTATGCCAAAAAGTTTACTATTTTAAGTTTTGATTATTGGGATTACATTTAACTACCATGATCTATCCCATGTTATGAAATTATGATCTCTTTTGCTGGTTAAGATTTCCAAAAGTTATGTTCTTATGAATATAATGTGATTGATATTTCTTTTGTTTGCCCTTAATGAGCATTTGAGCTCACCCTTTTGTATTTTTTCTGTCCCCAGGTCAGGAAGAAGGTTATTAAGTAAGAAATGCCAAAAGGGACTATAGATATGATGAAATAAATGGGAGACAGTGTAGACGCTTTATGAACCAGTTGTTTATGTTTCCCAGTTTCTAAAGACACTATACCTATATGGTCCTTTCGTGGTTTTGTTATATGTTGTAATAAGTATGCATCAATTTTGAAGTATTAACAATGTATGTAAAGTATGAGTCATTATACATAATATGATGAATATAAATATAATCATGATAATATATATCAAATTTAATTACACAATACACCACATGCAATAAATCGGTGCTGAATAATAAAAATCTCACGGAATTAAAAGTGATATAAGAAAATCCCTTACAAAAATTCTACAGCCTAATGACGCCACATAAAAATTCTTAAAATGAATTGATTAGAGTAATAGGGGGTCTCTACACATATGAAAATACAAATTAAATTATGATGAATATTAAATAACATCCTCCAACATAAGAACACGGAGCATAAAATAAATGACATAAAAGAGAGTACTTGAAAAGAAAGAGAGAGGTCAGATCCCTTACCTCATGTCCAACTTGACCCGTTAGTTCTTTAATATTCTGAATAATAAAATAAAGTTAATTTATAATTTCTTAAGAACCATTTTCAAGTTTATTATTCCTTTTATATCACTTATTACCATGTTATAAACATTATGCAATCATTTATGTTTATAACGTTTGTTTTGTCGATATTTGGTACTTGAGTCAATAATGGACATCTTAAAATTACATGTTGTTCATGTGGTCAAAGGTCAATTATATCCAGAATGATATTCATGATTTGGATATAATATATATCATATATATATCCATCATATAAATGTTTTTATAATTGTACATAACATTTAGAGGTAATAAATGAAATGCACTGTTCATGGAGACGGTAAGCCGTACGTACGCATGAAGGCTACTTTCATTTATATTTATTATTTTAATGTAAATAAAACATAACGATACATATGTATATTTGAATTCCATTATAATATATTTTATAATATCATTAACTCCATCCTTTATACATCCCACATAATCCATTAACAAATCAAATCACGTTGAGGGGGCGGTAGTCCGCACTTCCTCAAATGAAATTATCGTATTTACCCACTATGGAAACCATAAAGGTGTGATATAAATGGGAAGTACATAAGCATAATGAAATAATAAACATAATATATATCATATATAAATACAGCTCCATCATAATGGCTACTATTAGAGGCGGTTGGAGATATTTGAACAATCATCGGTTCGTGAGGCGTTAGTTTTCCATCCACAGAAACATTTTGTTCTTCATCCATTAGATGGATGTGTGTGTAAGTTTAGTTAGATTTATTCTAATAAAAACATCCTAATATATTTTGGATACTGGTTTTGATACAAAATAAAGGAATAAAAAGAGTTTAGGGGTTGGAGATGTAAAATAAAAGAAAACAATTTAAGAGAAACGGTCACATTTAATTTCGGTAACTCCCATTTGGTTTTATCCAAAGGGCTTATTAAAGTTCCCTATGCCTAAAGTAAGTCTTATATGAGGAGTCGAGGGATATAGGGAGTTTAATTGGGATGATTTTGGATGAGACAAAAGGCTTTTGAGGTGTGTGGAATTGGTAAGAAGTGGTCTTTTTTTATAAGGGAGAGGAGGGACTCTTTAGGAAAGTGTGAAAACATTATTTTATTATAAACATATCTTCAGTTTCAAAAGGTCCAAAAATCATTATGGTACAATATAGGATGACTCCAATTCGAAATAAAATCATCCAATCAGATTTGGACATGTTTGGGATAATATTTTAATCATTATAATCTTATTTATTTAAATTATTTATTAATGAGATAAATATTGCATCATTATTATGTCGTAAATAATTTAATTTATTTTATGTCAAAAAATTATAAAAAAACAACCATGATTTAGGAAAGATTTTTATCATTATAATTAATATTTATATTCGAAAAGATAAATTATATAACCGATTCTAAAAGTTAATTTACTAAAGGATATTTTCTTTTGTCGTTGTTGCCATTACTTTAAGGTAATTAATCTAAATTGTCATTATCAATTCCAAGTGGCTCAATGGGGTCCCAAAATAGACCCAAAGATGACCATGATCGTAAATGACTCAGCCGATAATTTTTGGGCAAGTGTTAAGGTAATTTTGAATTATTATAATATTCTTTTTACCTTGAATTGTCTTATTTATATTTAACCGCAGTAAATAAAAGTCAAAAGTTACTATTCACCAAAGATTATTTTCATATTATTGAACAAAATTTTACTTTTTGATAACAACCATGTGTGTTATATTTTCTAAATTCAATTCACAGAAGTGGTCAATTTTCATTTAAATGAAAAAATCAGTTTTTTAACTACCACTAAGTGGTTTCACTATTCATCAAAAATTGATGTTTTTCAGAAAAATACCAAAAATCAGCCAAAGATATATATGATATTCCAAATTCAAAAATAATATATATTTTTCCTAATTCAATACATATAAGTGGAATTAATTAATTTTAAAATTAATTCTCGTTATCCAAACAAATAGCGTCTTTTTAAGAAACAATAACTATCAAAAGATTGACACTTGTTTATGTCCAATTTCAAACTGAAATTAATTCTAATGACCAAAATTGGATTAAATGGTAAAAATATATTATAATTTAACTTTAAAACCAATTTAAAAGATAATATAAAAATATAAATAAATTATATTAAAACAATGTTTTGAATTAAAATACAATATTTACACTATTCATTAAAAAATGAACTTTATCGGAAAAATTCCAAAAATTTACACAAAGTAAATTTTTATGTCCCAATTCAAAAGAAGGATTTTATTTGGTCAATTGGAATGTATTAAAGTGACCAAAACTATATATAAAGAGGGTTCTCCATTAAAAGGTGGTAAATCGGCCTTTTAATGTAAATTATGCTTAAAATTAGATTCATTCATATTTTAAGCCTCTAACTGTTTATTGGATAAATGTAAATACATTTAAAAAAAATGTATAATAATATTATAGTTAGTTTTATTAATTATCACCAATAGAAAAGCTTGGAGTTAACTACCATTTAAAATAATAATATTATATTATTACTGTGCAACGTAAGATTTCAAAGATAATCGTTATTGTGTATTGGGTACCCTATCGAACATAGAACACATTTTAAAGTAAAATTAATATTTAATTCACAAATATTAATAAATATGAAAATGTCATATTTTTTATTTACCTGGGATGTTACATCCTTCACCCCTTTTGGGAACTATGTCCTCACAATTTTAAAATTGGGCTCAGAAACTTCATTGAAAGCCCCACATCAGAAAATGAGTAAATTAAACAATCACATTAAAAGAAAGAAAGAAAAGTAAAAAAGTCACCCAAGACAACATATACTAGTATTTCATGAAGACATGGATATGGAAGAAAAAACAAACTGTCAAGTTTTAATGGAGAGTGTTATAAAACATGTTTAGGAGAAAGTTAACCACCAGAAAATCACAAACTTGTGACGGGTTAAACGGTATTTGATTCACCAGTAGGAAAAGTTAACAGACAACGTTTTTTGTTTTAAGTTAATTTTCATTAAGGAATTTATTTATGATCTTAACTAAATCATAAGGAAACATACATACTAGTCATGTAGACTTTCATCTCCTACTATATTTCTTACATAAACTCATATTTTCACAAAAAGATGATTATTTAGGATGACTTGTTCCCATTAAGAGCACTATAATCAACTTCGAGAGAATCACCTAGTCCAAAAAAGAAGAACTATATATTTCCCATGTCTTTAGACCTTAACCAAAACCAAAATAGTTAGTATAATATTAGATAATCCCCAAAAAGGATAATCTTTTACCAAAAGAAAAACTACTCTTTATCTCCAAAATTTGTCCAACAAAACCCAAAGGTCATCAAAGACCATTCAATAAAAATTTATCCTTAAAATTCTTCAAAGTAATCCAAATTAATATTGAAACCCAAATCTCTGAAGGATTTAATCACATATTCTTCCAAGATAAATCTTAACATTTATCTCTAAATAACATCAGTTACTCTTAAACTCTCATATTGAAAAGTAATTAACCTAATCAAATATCCTCCATGATAGGTTGATAATTTCCATAGATAACCAAAAATCAACTTATTCTTGATTTATAATATCATATAACCCAAAAGAAGAATTCATAATAACTAGGTACTTCACGTAGTCCAGTGGTAGTCAATAAATACGAGTCACAGTTGGTTGTGGGTTCAATTCCCGCAGCTTCGTCAGATCCGATGGGTTGTCACACGGTCTGCTTGTTGTCCTTTTTCAAATACTATATAATTTTATAAAATTCCCCAAAAAAATATAAATTCATTAACAATAACCATAACATATTCTAACCACAAATGTTATCTAATAACTTTCGTTTTGCATCCCAAAAAGAATTAACCGGTAATTACCTCAAATTCAAGGATCATATAAACCCAAATTGTTATTTATAACTATATCCACAAAAGAGAATATAATTATTCCTTGAATAAAATTTTTATATATCAAACATCAGGGATACACATACTATAAAAATTATTTTAATGTAATCTCATCATCAAAAGAGACATAATACTTTTAAGAATTTCACCATCCTAAAATCTACCATAACTCTTGAATCCATTATATGTTGACTTCTTACTAATTCAAAATTTTTCATGATCCATTAACCATTCCTTTCCAACTTATTCTAAAATACTTATTTCCTATAAAAAATCATGAATCATATCCTAAGATTTCAATAATAGGAAAACATATGTTTAAGAAATAATCCATACAATTCATTGTTCATTGTCACATTCTTCATCGTCGATCGGAATGACAATGGGTATTGGTTAAAAAATATTTGTATGATCCTGGTGATACCATTCCCAAAACTTCTTCGTAGGACATGTAATTTCATAATGACCATGCACACCACATTTAAAACATTCAACTGATCCCTCAGAAAGGACTTCTTTCCCTTTCGTAGAGTCAACTAGATGCTTCCATTTTCCATGGTAGGTTATTTCTTTATGACCTTCATTTCCTCATCTATAGCATCTTTCTGTCCCTTGGAAATATTTTCCAAGGTGTTTCTTTCCACATCCTTGACACATAGGATTTTGAACACACTTACCTTTATGATTATTACCTGAACATCCATAGGGAATTGTTTCTCACATATATGATTCCTTATAAAGATCACTAAGGTTCAAGTGGTGAATCATGACTCCATATAGTTGGTTGAGAATAACCACAGGTGTTCTCATTGCATCTCCCATATCATTCCGTTGCTCGTTCAGAAAACCGTCACAGTTTTCTTCAAATCCACTATTACTTTGGTGCCCGCTAGATCCATCCATTTACTAAAACCAAAAAGGCCAGCGTGAGTATATCAGTAAAATCATCATATAATATCTTATGAGGAGGGTAAACACTAAGATATACTTATTCATGTTATCTTAAACTCATTCACTTTATCTAAAAAACTATGATTATTTCGGAAATCCTAACCATTATGGTAATGTCACTTATGCTTAAAGAATACCCTAACCTCTAAAGTTAACTAAACCGACCTATGATACCAACTATAAAGACCTGGCCTTAAACCTTACTTAATATTGAATTAAATAAATATTTCACATTGAGGAAATTTTAAGGTTTAGAGTTTTATAGAATTAGGATATAACTATAACATCTCAAAAGACAAAGTAGACACTTCTACACAGTTTCCATTTTTTTTTACAAAACATGAACTCTTGAAAAAAAAAGAGTCATGTCTAGTTCCATGTTTAAGACATCATGACTTTTCCTTGATACCATCCTTGACCCTATTCCACATTATGTCCTATGAAAAACATTTCAAAAACTTGGAATGATCATAAAAAGCTCAGTAAGGGATACATAAAGAAAGAAAACTGTTAGTTTTTCAAAACAACAAGTAAACCATGAATACTTTAACAAAATTAAAACTTTTCACCTTTATGAAGTAGTAAATACTCTTCACTGAATAAAAGATCATTTCTTACCCTTTTATAACCAAAATATTACCATAAAACCCATATAAAGAACACATAACATATAAAGTTAACTTGGGACATAAACATACTTAAATAGAATAACCATACGATCTACTTCCACACATATCACTAAATGGAATAGCCATACGGCCGACTTGCATACCCAATGCATTGGAAGATATAATGTAACCACCCATCCCAGTATTCACGGCACCACCTGTCATATGGTTTATCACGTAAACACCCATCAAATGACCAAGTACCATCATAGCACATAAAATATTGAAAATATAAACATTTCACTAATAACATTTCATTTTAAATTGCAATAATTAATTTCAAGATATTGAAATAATCAATCCATTTTCATAAACTATTTAAAAATAGATTTTTTAATCAAAGTGTCTCATACCACTTTGAAGCTTTTATGAAATTACAATTTCAAAACATTAATGTCCATATAAATAAATAATGAAAACTATTTTGAAAATATGGACATTAAAGATAAATATTTAGAATAATAAATCCTTAAAACTTTCAAAATGATATTTTAGTTAAAGAGTTTTTAACAAAATGAGAGACTCTTGAATAAAAATAATTGAGGAATAACATTTAATATGAACTTTATAATATCATGAGAATAAAGGGATTTATGATATAATATGAAAAAGGACAGTATATACACCATATAAGAGTGAATTGGTGCATAACAACAATCAAGTCTCAATAGAAATGTAAATTGAGATGAATTCCCTTGTAAAGATGGTATCCTTAAATTAAGGATAAATCAATATCATAATTATGTGTGACAAATATAAATACACCCAGTTAAAGAGGTTATTAAGTGTAAACCAATAATAGGTCATTCAAACATATTTATAGGATTACATATTCAAAATGTACAAGTTGAACCCAAAGAATTGAAATTGGGTTAAGAAGTTTCCTTATAAAAATTCGACAGCATAACGACGTCACTTTAAAATTCAGTAAATGAGTTTATGAGACAAAAGGGTATCTAATCACTTGTAAATAATGTTTAAATCAATAAGGATATATAAAAATATATCCCAACATAATAAGATGTAAATTAAACGACACAATAAAAATAATTCTTTTAAAAAGAGGAGGGTGAAAGGTTCCCTTACCGATTTGGTAACTAATAAAACATACTCCACATGAAAGAAAGATCATAAAATGAAGATTTAAATACTCATAAATGAAATTATATTACACAAAGAGTACAATCATGGGCAATATATACACCACACAAAAGGAAATATGAGAAAATATTGCATGAATCTCATGAGAATAAAAAGTGAGATGAAACCCTTTACCACGTTGTAATCAACTGAGTCATATGACCAAAAGTTAATATCCAAAAAAATAATCACAAAATACCATGAATATAAAGATAATAATGATAGTATATATCATATGGAATTACACAACACACCACCTCCAATAAATAGGTGGTGAATAATAAAAATCTCACCAAATTAAAAGTGAGATTAGAAAATCCCTTACAGAAATTATGCAGCCTAACGGCGCCACTTAAAAATTCTAAAAATGAATTGATTAGAGTAATAGGGGGTCTCTCATAATATTAAAATAAAAATTAAATTATGGTGAATATAAAATAACATCCTTTAATATAATAACATGGAACATAAAAGAAATGACCTAAAAGAGAGTACTTGAAAAGAAAGAGAGAGGTCGGATCCTTTACCTCGTGTCCAACTTGACCCGTTCGTTCTTTAATATCATGAATAATAAAATTAAGTTAATTTATAATTGTTTAAGACAATTTTTCAAGTTTATAATTCCTTTTATAGCACTTATTACCATGTTATAAACATTATTCAATCATTTAAGTTTATAACGTTCGTTTTGTCGATATTTGGTACTTGAGTCAAAAATGGACTTCTTATAATTACATGTTGTTCATGTGGTAAAAGTTTTATTATATCCAGAATAGTATTAATAATTTGGATATCATATATATCATATATATCCAGCATATACATGTTTTTATAATAGTACATAACATTTATAGGTAATAAATGAAATGCACCGTTCATAGAGACGGTAAGTCGTACGTACGCATAAACCCTACTTTCATTTCTATTTCTTATTTTGATGGAAATAAAACAAAACGACATATAGGTATATTTTAATTCCAGTATAATATAATATATAATATCATTAACTCCATAGTTTATACATCCCACATAAGGCATTAACGAATCCAATCACTTTGAGGGGGAGGTAGTCCGTACTTCCTCAAATGAAATTATCGTATATACCCACTATGGAAACCATAAGTGTGTTCTACAAATGGGAATTACAGAAGCATAAGGAAATCATAAAAATAATATATATCACATATAAATACAGTTCCATCATAATTTCCACCATGAGATGTGGTTGGAGATATTTGAACAATCATCGTTTCGTGAGGTGTTAGTTTGTCATCCACAGAAACATTATATTCTTCATCCATTAGATGGAGGTGTGTGTAAGTTTAGTTATAGTAATTTTCATAACAAAATCATATTATATTGAGTATACTGGTGTTGTTACAAAATAAATGAATAAAAAGAGTTTAGGGGTTGGAGAAGTAAAATAAATGAAAACAATTTAAGAGAAATTGTTACCTTTAATTTGGGTAACTCCCTTTTGGTTTTATCCAAATGGCTTCTTGAAGTGCCTTCTGCCTAAGGTAAGTCTTCTATGAAGAAGAGAGGCATGTCGGGAGCTTAATGGGGCAGATTTTTTATGAGAAAAAATGTTTTATAGGTGTGTGGAATTGGATTTAAGTGGTCTCATTCTATAAGAGAGAGGAGGGTCTCTTTAGGAATGTATGAAAACATTATTTTATTATAAGCATATCTTCGGTTTCAAAATGTCCAAAAATCATTATAGTCGAATATAAGATGGCTCATATTCGAAATAAAATCATCCAATCATAGTTGGACATGTTTTGGATAATATGTTAATCATTATAATCTTATTTATATAAGTCATTTATTAATGAAGAAAATACTGCATTATTATTGTGTCATAAATAATTTAATTTATTTGATATCTAAAAATTTTAAAAAAAATTCCATGATGTATGAAATATTTTTATATTTATAATGAATATTTATAGTCCAAAAGATAATTTATATAACCCCTTATAAAAATTAATTTACTAAAAGATATTTTCTTTTGTCATTTTTTCCTTTAAGTTAATTAATCTAAAATGTCATTATCACTTCCAAGTGGCACAATGGGGTCCCAAAAGTAACCCGAAGATTTCCATGGTTGTAAATGACTCAAAAAATAAGGTTTGTACAAGTGTTATGGAAATTTTGAATTTTTATAATATTCCTTTTACCTTGAATTTCCCTATTTACCTTTAACTGCGTTAAATAAAAGTCAAAAGTTACTATTCACCAAAAATTATTTTTCATCTTATTGAACAAAATTTTACTTCTTGATAACAACCATTATGTCATTCTTTCGAAATTCAATTCACATAAGTGGTAAATTTTTATTTAAATGAAAAAATCAGTTTTTTTAACTACCACTAAGTGGTTTCACGATTAATCAAAAATTGAAGTTTTTCAGAAAAATACCAAAAATTCAGCCTAAGATATATTTGATATTCCAAATTCAAAAATGATGTCTAATTTTCCAAATTCAAAACATATAAGTGTCATTAATTAATTTTAAAATTAATTCCTATTATCCAAACAAATAACGTCTTTTTAAGAAACAATAACTATTAAAAGATTGACACTTGTTTATGTCCAATTTCAAAATGAAATTAATTCCAATGACCAAAATTGGATAAAATGGTAAAAATATATTCTAATTTAACTTTAAAACCAATTTAAAATATAATCTAACCATATAAATAAATTATATTAAAACACAGTTTTCAATTAAAATACCATATTTACACTATTCATTAAAAATGAACTTTATCAGAAAAATTCAAAAAATTTACACAAAGTAAATTTTGATGTCCCCATTACAAACAAGGATTTTATTTGGTCAATTAGAATGTATTAAAGTGACCAAAACTATATTTAAAGATGGTTCTCTATTAAAAGGCAGTAAATCAGCCTTTTAATGTAAATTATGGTTAAAATTAGGTTCATTCATATTTTAAGCCTGTATATTTTTTTTGGATAAATGTAAATACATTTAAAAAACATGTATAATCGTATTGTAGTTATTTTTATTCATTCTCTCCAATAGAAAGGCTTTTATTTAAAGACCATTTAAAATAATAATATTATAATATTAGTGTGCAACGTAAGATTTCAAAGAAACTCGGTGTTGTGTATCGGGTACGCTATCGAACATATAAACCCTTTTAAAGTAAAATTAATATTTAATTCACAAATATTAATAAATATGACAATGTCATATTCTTTATTTACCTGGGATGATACATATATAGCACATTTATTGCATATTAGATGAGAAAATAATATATTTCTAAATAAAAGAACAAATAGGAAAAATTAATTAAATTCAATGTAATTATAAAACATAAAATTTTTTGAGAAGAATTATATTTCAAAAATTTGATCTAATAATATTGGATAAAATGACAAGTAGTTTGAACGATTTATGTTTTTAATTTTTAATAAATATAAAAAATGTAAAATATATTCCAAAAATATTATGTTATTTAAATGTTTGTTTCTAATTATAGAGGTTTCAGAACAAATTATTGAAAGATAATTCTATAATTTTAATATAGAAACCATCCATATACAAAATAAGTATTTTACATGAAATGAGTATGTGGTTATTCATATAAAATTATTTCCTTAAAAAGAATTAATAGTATACACAATCTATTGATTTTCAAGGAGTAGATTATTTCGAGCTGATTTAATATTATTTCAGATGTTCAATAATTTATGGTAATTATTGAATATTTAGATTTTAAGGGAATAAATCCTATATTTTTTTGTAAAAATTGATCTTCTCTATAAGGTCTGGAATTAAGTAATTTATGGGGAGTCATCAGAGTAAGATGAAAATAAATATTGAGAATAAGTTAGTTATGGATGTATTAAATATAGATATGAATAAACAAGATAGATGAGATTAGTTGGATGAAATAAATTGAATATCTGATTAGGTAGATTAGTATACTTATGAATGGGGAAATAGACTTTTAAAATAATAAATTGATATCGATGTTTATAATTCAACAAAAAGAACAGATTATTAGTAGTCCTTATAATTGAATAGCATTAAAAGCTACTAAAAAGGACAAGACATTGATTCATGATAGTGGACTTCCATTGAACATTACCAGTGATTCCATCATTTTAAAAAGTATTTATTATAATTTATCAGATTACTTACTATTTAAAATTATAATTATTTCAAAATTAAAGGAACAAAAACTAAAGATATTATTTCATAAAAGTTAATGACCAAAGATGTTCTTTTTTATTTGATTAAAAATAATATTTTATGTGTCATCCAACTATAAGATAATATAAATGAAGTAATATTTTGATATATAACTTGATTTTTGAATAATAAAATGTATATAATATTAATCACTAATGAATGACAAAAATTAAGTAATTAATTTTAAATTATAAACACACATACATTATGTTAGTTTCCTAAAAATGAATATAATAATCTCAGGTATAGAATGTATGGTAATCATGGTAAAAGAGTAAGAGGAAAACATTTAACGTAAATTATATAATATATCTTAAAATTTGAAAAGGGAGTGATATTAATTTTACCTTTTTAGAAGGAAAAGTTAGTATAAGTATTTCTTAAGATAGTGGAGAAAGATTCTATTTTTATAGTAGAACTAATTTTCCATTATTTCTATGTACATATGAGATATCAATATAATAATGGTGTTCATTATTTTATAACATTCACTTATTTTTTTAACTAGATTATAAAGGTAATGTTATTGAGATAAATATCTAATAATGTATTGAAATTCAATATTGATAGAAGATATTTTAAAAAATAATTGAGCATGTTTATCAAGAACATTATAAAAAATCAGTTAAAAATAATATAATATCAATGAATTTGAGTCATATATAGAATATAATTATACCAAATATGACTAAAAAAGTCTATATACACCATAAAAAATGTATTCAGAAAAATAAAAAAAAGATATTTTTATAAATTATTAAAATCTTGTTCTCTAAATATGATCTATATGAATTATTTTTGACAGAAGATATCTAAAGTACAGTAAATTTTATAAGTAGATGTTTGGCTGATATTTTAATAAAATACGATTACATATGAGGTGTTATAATGGAATCAACCATTTATGAATAGTTTAAAATGGTTGTAAGTTATTGTACAATAAAAAAAATTAAATCGATAAAATTTATATGAGAAGGATAAAACTATATTTTCATGGGTTATTTATCAACTCCTAATTTTTTTAGTTGTGGGAATAAATGTATTCACATTATTATAAATAACTATGATGTGGAAATTATTTAAAATTATCTCATTCTAAGATATCCATATGACAGAGTGTAAAAAATCTTTATACAATGACATGAAAACTCTAAAATAGTGAGAGAATTAAAATTGTAAACTAATAAAACACTAAAAATACATATTCAAATCATACAAGCGATGAATAAGGTATTAAAAAATAAAATATAGGAGTAACCATGGGTATAAAAACATGTTAATTCTTATAAATTTATTAGAAATTTGCATTTATATAATGAAACCATTATGAGAATAAAATACAATAATTAGATAACATTGATTTCATAAATTGAACAAAATCTATGTATTTATTTATTGACTATAAATGATTGATAAGTTTTAAGAAGTATGAAATAGATTAAATTTAATATAATTCTATTCGGGCCTTTTTTTCCAAGACCTAAATTAAGAAATATTAATTGGAAAAAGAAGGTTTTCTAAATCAAAATCAATGATAAATGTAATTTTTCACGAAAAATAATCTATATTTATGTAAAAAAAATTATTTAAAATTCATGGAATTGATTTTTTAAATTCAATTTTATTTTTTCAAGAATTGAATATATCAAGTTATTCTTGGAAATAATTGTTCATAAATTGGTCAAGATATATCAAAAGGATAAACAATCTACAATAAAAATAGTAATATTTAAGAACATGTGGTCAAAGAAAATCCTAATGAATTTTTTATTGATATTTATGAGAAAATTGATTTTAAAACAATTCCTTCTATAAGTTAAAATAAACACCTAGATCACTTCATTCCAAACTATAAAATTATTCATAATGAGGGATTTTTAAGGGAAAATATGATATTAAAATTTCTATAAAAGACAATATTTTTCATACACTAATTATCTTTATTTATATTTAGATAATTATTTTTATTAGTGAAATGAATTATTTAATAGGTATTATATGAAAAAATGGAGATTCAATTTAATATTATTACTCATGGTAAAATGATGTGTTTTCTAGGATTTCAAGTTATGTTAAATAAGAATATATGTTTCTATATTTGTAGAAATATGAAAGGAATTGATTAAAAATTTGTTGAGTATTATTCAACCCTGGTATTCATACCCATGATAGTTTGTGTGCTCTTGTATAAGGATGCTACATGAAAAATTATGAATCAACATGAGTTCTAAAAGTTGATTTGAAGTTTTCTCTATTAAATGACATTATTAATAAATAATGTTCCGAAAATAAATTTGTATTAATTTATTCAAATTGAACTTAAATAATCATGCATGAATGATGGTAACGTACTTTTTAGATAAACGAATAAGAAATTTAAAATTGGTATATTTTATAAAATATTTGATAAAAATTATTCATTGTGTTATAGTGACTCTATCTAAGATAAAAGAATTGATTATGAAAAATCCCCATTAATATGCACATTAAATTTGGGAAAGAGTTGTTTAAGTTGAAATTTATTGGAGTAAAATGATGTGGAAGCTCATATTTTAGAGGTTAAAGATTTACAGGATTCATAAGAATATATAAAAATGATTTGGGTGAAAAAAACATCAAATTTTAAATTTATAAGTCGATAACCCATTAAGAGTTATCTATGATAATCAAAGTGAAATCAATTTATTGAGAAATCTAGTGCAATAGTCAAGGAAAAATCATTGATATTAAATAATATTTTATCGATGATATAGTTGAAAATGGGACAATGAGACATGATTTTATTTCAATATCAATGTAAATTGTAGTTATTAATATAAAATCACCGACGAATGATAGAAATGAAAATAGTTAAATAATAAAATGTTCATCATTTCCACACAGGGTATGGGAATATGCCCAAAATTTTAGTGGATTATACCATTAAATAGAGGAATAAATGTAACCAATGTGACAAATCTTACATGATATGTCCATTTTTGAAGAATTCAAATCTAGTGTTTTCAAAAATGGGTATTTAATGGTTGATATGTGTGAATTGATTAATATAGAGATAATAAATTCCACAAAAAATAAATCAAATTTCACATAGTGATGGAATTTTCTTAAAAAATGGACTTATATAATATTATGTTAATAATTTTTATCCAAGATAAATTTCCATGAACTGATGATATTTATTGGATTGAAAAAAAGATGAAAGGGAAAGGCTTAAGAAGAAAATTAATAATTTAAAAAGTGGTTAAATTTTTTTATCGATATCATTTCAGAAGTGTTAAATAGTCTAGAACTGATTTTGATTTCATTTTAGAAGTTTGAAGAAGGGTAATTTTTCTATACATGTGTGATTTTAATGTTGAACTATTTATGTATATTTGTCTAAGAATTATTTTTGGATACAATATAATTAATTTAAAATTACATAATTCATGTAAGAATCAACTGAATATATTTTATATTTTGTTGAATTATTTTAATATAATTTATGCATGATTTTTATAGAGATTAGATTTAAGAATAATCATGAAAGACTACATATATCTGATCATTGTCTATGTGTGATAGAATGACATTTTTCAAAGACACGATAAGAATGATAAGTGATCATGAATTATTTAGAAAAGTTTCTCTATATTCAAAATATTTTTATATGAGTTTCTTTTAAATTCATATTTTTGTGAACTGGTGATATATATAATTCAATAAAACACCATATAAGAGTAATTTTTTGAAATATATTAACAATTTTGAATGTTTATCAATAACAAGTGTTTATGGTAAATAAATGAAATCAATTAAGATATAATTTTTGAGACTCATGAATGATATTTGATGAGATTTTAATGAATATTGTTATTTCTATGTGTTAATTTCTTCGTAAAATGCATCTAACAGGAAAATTAAATAATGAATCTTGAGAAAACATTACATAGGGTTCCCAAAATTCAATATTTAAAACTGTATATGTGAATGTTACTAAGGATTCAAAAATAATGGTAATGAAATAGATAGATCGATATATGAGAATGCTAAAAAATATAAGATGATGAATTATATACATAGTTATTAATGAGAACAAAATAGAGTATAACCATCAATCCCAATCCCATAAAAAGGAAATGAAGGGAATACTCTAACCTTGAACGAACAATTGTGACAAGAGCAGTCGATGCTTCCCAAAAGCAAAACACTAAAATTACAACAGCTTCAAGTGCGGTTGATCTGACTGCTGTCACTTTTGATGCATCCTGGGAAATTGTTTTAGATTCTTCTATGCTGCTTAAGGTTGTTCCTATTTCACCTAATGAGGGGATCTGAATGAAGACTTGGACCAGACTATTGAAATAGATTTTCAAAGGCTCAAGAATGATGAAATCTCTACGGATACTTATCTCATCATCAAATATTGAATGTTTAATAAGAATTAGGTGAAAGGGTCCAAACAAACTCTCTAATTTATTATCAATGTCGCTGTATTTTTAACTGCCTTCTGATTTTTTGTCATGTTCATTCTTGCATGTCTCCTTTCATGGATGTTATTGATTCAGATTTTGAGGTCTTGGAGATTACTATAAGGTGATGCAATTTTGATGGACACATTTGTTTCTTAGAGGTTCATTGCATAGACTCTACATGTCTTGATTCTTATGTCATGCTGAAGTTCTTAGAGGCACTAGAGTGGATTGAACAAGATAACTTGTATGGAGCCCACTTGAAGTTGATGTACTTCTTGTATGAGGTGATCTTTTACTTGAAGGCAAGGTTTGTGCACATTTTCATCTTTGTGATCTATTGATCAAGATTTATAGCTACATTATCATGTATCTATATCAATTTTAAGCCGGTGTAAACTCATTGCACCTCGATCATGCATTGTAACTCTTTTTATTTAATAAATTCTTTTGGGTCATGAATTGGGTGATGAATTCATGTCACCACTTTTCTTAAGAAAAATAACAAATAAGTTGGATTCTATATAAATAATCCGGTGAGAAAGTGTTTGAAATTAGTTTATGTATTAAGGTTGATTCAATATAAAATTTTATAGACTTTATAAAATTTAATAGAACACCTCATATTAATATGTAATCAAACACTATTAAGATAAAGTCACCCCTGTTCTATTTAATTATTAAAAAACGAGTTAATTATATTCCAATTTACATTAAGCATATGAGTGAGGATGATTTCAAATATAGAGAGGATTCAATAAATAATTTTTTATATATGTTTACTTCAAAATGTAATTAAAAAAAGGTTTTAACATTCCATAAACCCCCCTTTTAGTGTTATTGGTCCCCTCAAAATGAAATCATGAGTTATGTTCATGATACAATAGATTATGTTTCTATATGTGATGTTAGAAAAGAAAACAACTTGGCAACATATTCAGAATATGATAAGGATTTTGAGATTATTGATTGAAAATCCATAGTGGGTGAGGAATTTCTCATTTGAATCATGTGTATTAGATGGATTGGTAAGAAATAATAAGATAATTCACCCAATTTCATTGTTGTCTATTATATCATAAAACCAAGATCATGTACCAAACTAAATCAAATAAAAATACAATTAATATCATTATAATGAAGTAAATAATCTAGTGAAATATTATACAAAAATAAAATTGTTATTTATTAGATAAATAATATATTACAACTTTCACATAAAAAAATATAAAAATATTATACTAGTTTATCAAATAAAAGGATGAGTACATTGTTCTCAATTTAGTTGACATCAAAATAAAAAAAAAGTGGTGGATATTTTCAAAAACCCTTTCTCCTTAAAATAATATTAAACTCATCGGTTGAATATCAAATTTTTATCAAATAAAAAGTTTGGAAATGGTTTCTCATGTACCCCTAATTTGTATTTATGTTTTTTTAATATGAATTCTTATCTATGATATATTTACAAGGACAATAATCTTTATGTTTATGTTGAACAGATGAAATATAGGGAAAATGGAAAAATTATTGACAATAGTGATGTCAGCTCAAAAAGAGCATATCATAGAAATTTTAGAGCTAATTACAATGTTCTTTAAAAAAGGCTATCAAAGTAATTTTCTAAAATTTGAAGCAGGGAAAATTTAATATAATTAAAAGTTGGGGATCTATAATTCTAAGGGAGGTTTGTTATATATAAGAAATAATGTGTAAATGATAACAAGTTATTAACATAAATGAGTGATTATGAAATGTGTATATTGATAACATAATGGTATAAATATTTAAATATCCAAGGTAATCATAAGAATATTTTAAAAACACATATTTCCTATATTAGGAATAAATAATGTTGAATTAAATTCAAATATTAGACTTCATATTTTTATTTTGGATTTTAATTAATTAAAAACTTTCAACTACATATTAATATTCATGAGAAATTAACTTAGGAGCTTCCAATAAACCTAAAGGGGGAGAATAATTGAACCTCAGACAACTCAGATATGAGAATGATAGATTATGTGATGAATTGGAATTTTGTTGTTGTCTACAAATGATATTTAATTTATGAAATATTATTTTTTTATAATATTTTAAGACTTTTAGAGATATATTGATGTATTTTAAAGAAGTCTTTGATGAATCATGAAAAAACCGTGTTATAATTAAGGTTTTAGTACATGATATGGTTATTGAAATATATTTATAGATGAAAGTTTGATTATAAGTCCCTGAGATGAGACACATTACTCCATTATTCATCAAACCATCTCATAGTTATCAAATCACTACTATGTTCTATGTATATTTTTTAATTTTATCTTCAAAATATATCTAGGAAAAATTTGGTTGTCTAATATATAGGTTTTCAAAAATTTATTTCTCACATGAAGTTAAAAAACAAGAAATAATAAGGAAGTCACACCATAATATAATTCATAGTAGATTTTTTTTATATAATCAATTTATGAATCTTGATATTATAGAAAAAATTCCATGGATTAAATTATGTTTTCTTTAATATATGGTATTTCATCATTATATTTCAAAAAATACTGACCAATTTTTTGAAGGAAGTTGATTAAAGCTTCTGAAAAACTATGATATAGGAAGGATGATACAACATCATTGTGTGTTTATGATGATAATTCTAAAATATTGAAATGCTAAATACTCCAATGATATAATGATATGAATTTCTTGGCCATCTGTGTGAAAAATGATACAAGAAACTATAACATAGTTAGTAGTTCCACAATTTTTTTAAGATCCTTGCATTGTTTTAAAGTTTTATTATATTTTCAAATTTGGAAACAAAGTAACTTTAAAGAGGAATCCGTATTGAATACATTTTTAAAATAAATATTTCAATACAATGTGTAATTTAATTGTCATATATTCCTAAGTAATTAAACAATGTAGACATTATAAGGTGGATGGCTAAATAACTCAAAATGGTACAAAAAATAGAGACACAAAATATGACAATAGAATACCTAACATCTTAAAGATTTTTCTTGATTGAGTCATAATATTGAATCATTATTGATGATATGAATTTATTTTTAACGTGGGATATGAATAGGTTGAACTTTATTGGATTAGTATAGTAATTATATTTATGTTAGATCTGTTAAAAAATATTACTAGTCATAATTTTAATGACCTTATCTTTAAGAAGGAAGTGGAGTGATCAGAAGTGGAAGTAACCATTAGACTTTGAAGCGGGTCATTCATAAATAATTCTCTCACTCAATAGTGTTCTAGTGTATTTCTTAGTACATTATCACATAATCCATGTATTATCTTAATATGCAGCCCCTTTATGTGAACCAAGTAAAATATAACTTTCCTTATACATTATCTATTTTTTTCTCATGTTGTTTATTTTTTAATAGATTATATAATTCTCACTAACATAAGAACAAGATATTCTTTGTGATTAAATTTAATCCTCTTAATTCATCCCATTCTTATTGGAATGTTTATGTCCATATAGTTGCATCAAATGATATAAATAATGGAACATTATAAGGACACACCACTACATTAATATAACGTTTTACACGTATCTATAGTTAAAAATAATCATGTATTACTATGAAATGACCATAATTGTTAAGGTAATATATTCTAATTTAAATTAAATCATTCCTTTAATATTTTATAGGGTGAGTGAATGAAAAATTCATTATGAAATTTTCCCACTTATGAACTTGTGCTGAGATAGGTTTCACAAATCCATTAAAAAGTTATCCCTCATCCATTATCCTTTCAAAAACCTAATATATCAATATATATTAAATAATTAAATGTCTCAATTTATCCCATTTCAAATGATTTTAGAGATACCTATACGTATTTTTACAATAATAATGAATAATTAAATCTATTAAATGATCCTATTGTTTTAGTGACTTCTTCTCATCTAGTATTTGTGACTTATATAATCTATTACTATATATCATGATTCAGTAATAAAAAATAAATTATTTAAACTTTTAATCCTATATAGAAATACACATTTTTTAAACCCATTATCCTTATTTTGTTGTTTTTATCTTCTTTAGTAAAGACGATTGCGATGTTTCTTTAGTAGTTTTGGGTGTTTAGTCTTATATCAAAATTCCCAGATCTATCACCAATATATCCTCCAAAATGATATCATTATTAACTATATTTATTTAAAATAATCCATGACCAATCCTAATAAATTATATATATACTATCATGACTCACTAAGGAAATATGCCCTAAGAGGGTGGGGAGGGGTAAAATTATGAAAAGTATATTAAAAACATTATCAATTTTTTTTGATAATTTTAGATCATCTTATTCACATGATTATCTAGAGAATAGTCCCTTCCTCTCTAATTGATATAAATATAATAATATAAATTATAAAATATTTTATTTGATATACTCATTGTCTGGTGATGTAGTTTGGAGGGGGGGAGGGATTTGTCTTTCGTTAGTGGAATAAAACAAAGTAAACCAATTTTCGACAAGATCAATCCATTCATTAGTTCTAAATAATTTTAAATTAAAAATATAAAATAACTGAATTGAATAGATATATCCAATATCATATTATATAATTTTGATTAATATCCTTGATAGTTAAAAGTATCCCTACCCCAAAGGAAATCAGTGGGTAGTGGTGAATCTCCCAATGCATGGGAATGATCAAATCATCCTCATGGATTTCTATAATGATTTTCCAAAATAAATAAATAAAGAATGAGATATTTGTATTTTAAAATTCATACTAATAAAATAATAATCTAATGTACAATCATATAAAAAACAATAATTTTGTTAAAACCATTCAAGGAAATTCCATGGATTATAAATACTTATAAAATAGTTTACCATCGATGAAACAATTTATAAGACTACAAAATATTAAAAAACTTAGTTACATTCAAAAGATGAGTTTTGAATTTTTTTTTTAAAATATACATTGAAACTCATTTGGATAAAATTATATTTTGTATTTTATGATTAATTAATTATCATTGTTGGAGAAACAATAATAAAAAATGAAAAACATGCATTATAGAATAATATATTTACTGGAGTGAACTAGAACATGATTGAGGAAAATCGAGTATAAAATATTTAAATATTAAATCATTTAATGTAAATATTCAATAAATATAATAATAACACATTCATGAGAACTATAATGGTTTTGTGTATTATGAGACTTGATACATAATCAACACATTTCATGAATGATCCTCAATATAACCTATATAATTATTCTCACATAGTACTCAATAATTCATAGATAATAAATCATGCTCTATGGAATAAGGATTTTTCATATCATTTTATAGGAGTCAAAAGTGTAAAAAATCATCTATAATCAATCCTAATCCACTAGATCAAATCATAAGTGAAAGTATATGTTTTACTCATACACATAAGCATAAATATTCATTAATTTAGTCTAGGATAAATAGAAATTCTATTTTAGTGGATATATTATTATAGTGGATTTTGATCCTTACCAATTCCCATAAAAATAACGGTTAGAGGCCCATAGTGGGGATAATTCACTCGTAATACCCTTAATCATTGTAGATATATCCCCCTAGTTGATTGAGTTCACTGCTCATACCCATAATAAAAGTTTACAAACTCACATAATAGATTGGATTTATTAACCCTTCCAATCCATATTTTCTCATGATCCATCAAGCTTTACTAAAGCATTGCAGAGTTATATAATTTTAGGTCATCTAATATCACAATTAATACCATACATTAATTTACCATATGATCATAAGAATATTAATAATTTTATTTTAGATTAATTGACCATATTAGAATAATATTTTTTCTATAAAAAAATTCTTGAAAAATTACAATCATATTACTTCTATATAAATTAATTGGATAATATCATTATTATGTATCCCTATTGAATTTAAACATTAATTAATGGATGTATATATAGATAGAAAATAAATTTTATATAATAATTAAAAATGATCATTGAAAAAATGATATATCATTTTCATGTGAAAAATTATATAAAAAAATTTAAAAACGTGGGATTCAATTAATGGAATATTGATAATTAATAACAAATATGATGGTGGGAGAATGTGGTCAACAAATAAGTGGTAAAGAGACACTCTTTTTCAAACTTTGGTGAAAAATGAAAAAAAGAGAGTTGTATAAGAATATTAGAAAGTGGTCCTTTAAAAATTTAAAAAAATTAAAATGTAATTAAATTGATCTTATTAAAATATTTCACTATAGATAAACACTTGTATTAAAAAAAATTAAGAACAAGGACATGGAATATAAATATTCATGACCAAAAGAAGTGAAATAAGGTCATCTATTCATTAAAAAAATCATTTTATCATTTTGAGTACTAAAGTACTAAAATGTTATGAATACATGGATACCCCATAGAAACCATAGGATAAGAAAATATATGTATTTTAAGTCATAAATAATAGATTATGCCTATAACTAGGATTCAAACATAAATAATATTGATTAAAAGTGATAGTGGAACATAAATCCCTTACTTAAAGTCCTAAATTTAATTACATAGAATATAAAATCATGATTAATAAATATATACTTATTATAAATCTATACAAAAACAATAATCATACTAAAATAAATATATAACATTATATTATAATTTTCATTCAACTATTTGTAAATACATCTTTATCAGAATTTATATTTTGTTATAAATTGTTTTGTTTTCTATACATGTTTTGGTTTTATAGTTATGATCCATAAACATCAATCACGGTTAATTTTTTTAATAACCTCATCAATATCATATTTATTAATTTCATAAATTTTTTGAAACATCTATATAAGGCGGTTCAAAAAAATGGATGTAATGACCTTATATTTTAAAGGAATTTTTTTTCTTAATTCTTTGGAATTTTACGAGTCTGTGGCTTCTAACGGCACATAATTCTGAGGCCCGGTTTGCCCGAAGTCAATTTATGAAGTTTTTTTCGGGTACGTTCAGTAAAAATATGTGTGGGTTTTTCTATATTTTGAACCGGTTCTTGGAATTGAAATATGAGGACACTGATGAACTTGTATCGCCGGTATTCTCTTAAAGGGACCTTTACCGCAGTTGCGTTTCATTCGGGTTGAATGTTAATTTTTGGGGTTTAATCTTAAATTAAATAAATTTGTGTGGTACAAAATTTTATTTTGAGAGTTGGTTATTTCCTCCCATGGGGAAGTTATTGGAGGGGCCCCTACCCAAATAACTTCCCATGTGTGGATATATGTGAGGTGGGGCCCACACGAGCCCCATCCTTTCATCTCCCCATAACTCTTTTCAACAACCTTAAACCCCTTGTTTAATTCTTGAAAACTCCCTCATTTAATTGGGTGGCGCCTCTCCACATTCCACCTCCCTCATTCCGTTTAATTATTTCCAACCCATCTCAATTAATTAAACAACTCTGCAATTAATTAATTAAAGAGTTTGAATTAATTTGAATTCATGGAATGTTTATTAAAATAAGGGAAAGACTTATTTTAATTTTGGTTGGAAAATATTGTGCTGGGAAATCCTTGGAGAATTAAAAGAGAGCTTTAACCATCCATGAAGAACACCATCTTCTTCAATGAAGAATGTCGTCTCTATAAAGAACGGTGACGTATCTTTCTTTCTCTTCTCCGCAACAAGTGAGGAGACACCGCTTCCTCCTCGGACGCCCCCCAACGTCGTCTACAAATCCCTTTTCCACGACTACTCTCTTGAAACCAAGGTAGGGGTGTTTTACAATTTTAATTGAATAAAATTGTTATTCGTCCCTCATTGAAATCATGTTTTACCTTTGGCCATTTGATACCGCCTAATGCGGAGGGCGCGAACTGAACGAAAACAACCTGACGACCCTTCGATTGTTCTTGGATACTTTTCTGGTGGCAATGAGAGGCGGTGGAGACGAACGGAAGTGGTGGTCATGCGCTGGCCACGTGCGGAAGAAGTGTGACCTGTAACTGCGGCCCACTCGGCCAATGAAGAACCGGCCGACTAAAGATGGTCGTGCCAAAGGAGGACTGTCGGCTGCCCGTGCTGGCCGCCTTCGCCGAGAAGGCCGGACGACCGATTTGGGAGGGCGGCGCCACTGGTTCAGGTAGCTGGGGGTGCCCTTAGACCGCTCGGCCAGCCTGCCGATCCACGGCCAGCCGGGCCGCGCTGTATCGTGCCTGGCCGCGCCGGGCCGGGGCGGGCCGCACCCCGCCGGGCTGAGCCACGCCCTCTCGTGTCAGGCCACGCCCCTTCGGGCTAGGTCATGCCTGCCACTGGGCCAGGCCGCATTTCATCAGGCCGGGCCGACACCCCATACAGGGTCGGACCCGCCGAACCAGGTCGGGCCGACCCGCCAGCCCACTAGGCCTAACGGGCCGGGCCCATGGGCTTAAATGCGAATATCTTCACGACCGTGCGTCCGATCAACACACCGTCTATGGGACTGGGAACCTCATGACATGGAGGTCCTTTTGCGATATTCTATGTGAGTTTTGGAACACTTTGAAAAATGGTCAGGTTTGGAACGAGCATATTTTCCAACCTGGCCCATGGAACAGAAAAGCCTATATCTTTTAGACAGGGAATCTGATTGAGGCATCCTATGTCGCGTTGGGTTCCTTTTGATGAGACGGAACTTAGGGATACATCAACTTTGGACTTTGTGATAGTTGATGTATCGACCCTTTGGCTCGAGGAGCGGACCCTCCCGGAATCGAGCATGCTGTGTGCGGGAGCCCTAGAGCTGGCTGCGACTGCAACGACTACCGTACTGGAATCCTTAGTGGGTTCGACGATGATGGAAAATGTACTAGAATCCTCCATGGGTTTGACGATGATGACAACTATACTGGAATCTTCCATGGGTTTGACAGTGATGACTACAGTACTTGAATCCTCTATGGGTCCAACAATTTGACTTCTGTTTTAGTATCCTACGTGGACCCGACTGAGTAGCTGGTCTAGAATCCTACGTGGGTCTGACAGCTTAGCTGGTCTAGTATTCTACGTGGGTATGATAGCTTATATGAATTAGTGACTGCATCTGATAATCTTTATCACTTTGAGAAAGATGTATACATTTGTCAGCTGAGTCTTGACTTTCAATCATTACCATCAGTGTGATTGACTTCTTTGATGTGTGGAATAGGTTGTGCTTGGGCTCGAGACTTGGAGCCGAATTGAGATTGATGACATAGGTATATGTAGGGGAATATACCTAAGTAGAGTTGGTTGATACTTCGTGATTGTATCTTTCCTTTGTGGTTTATACTTGGTGGATTCTGGGAGACCTTAGAGGGTCTCGGGGTCCCTACAGAGTATCTTTATACTCACCCCTGCATGGGAAATTCCTGCACTACGTTGTGTTGGTTACAGACGACGGACATCACTGATCGTGGTTGAGGCTTGTGGAGTTGGACGGTATCAGGAGGTGGACCACTTGGTGAGACATACTCGGAGCTGACGGATTGAACCGAGGTGCTGAGGAGACTATCTGTACCCAACCATCAGGTGGGATTCCCGGAGGATGACTCGGTGGTTTCTGTTTTCCTTTACTGCTGTTGTACTATCTTTTTAGTTGTACTGTAATTTCAGTTGGGTTTGTATTCTGGCCCATTTATCTTTCAGCACATACTTTTGTATTCTTTATCACTTTGTGCTTTCTTCTATTTCATACTCTGATGCGTTTTTTACTTTTATAAAGGCAATCCCTTCCCTTTTTATCGGGATTTACACCTTTGGTGCTAGTCACCAGCCCCTGGGCTATGGAAGGCGGGTTTGGGGTAGTCACGACACAGGCCTCGAGGACAGGTTGTGACAAATCAGTATCAGAGGAGTCTGTTCTACCGTAGAACTCGAGACTCTGATCATTATTTTCTGTGAAGAAATAGTGTTAAGAGTATTGAGTGTCGTTTTTAGTCCAGGGAGTCTAGTGTTGGTGCAGCGGCCGACGTATCCATACACCAAGACCCTGACCCCTGATTTCCGACTCAGTGCACGAAAACACTGATTGAACGTGTGTTTCAAATGTTTTCATTGAGATTACTTTGTTTCAGCTCACCAGGTATAAGTTTTTGACTGTGGTTCACCTTTTCTTTTAAGGATGGCCCCACGAAGGTAGCCAGCTAGGGTTCCGAGTCGAATACGATATGGCAGCCCACCGAGCGATGAGGCCTTGGTGCAGGGCCCCATCATAGAAGATGCACCAGCAGTACCACTACCTGTTGAGCCACCGATACTACTCGCCCCAACAGAAGAGAGTGAACACCTCTTGAGTGCATTGCACAATTTTCAGCGATAGAGTCCGGCCATGTTCTACAGAGAGACGGACCCTTAGGAAGTCGAGGATTGGCTAGAGGCTGTTGTCAGAGTCTTCATATTGGTAGGGACGCTAGCTGAACTTACGGTGATCCTTTCAATGAGTCTCATGCACGTAGTAGCAGGTATATGGTGGAGCTTGATGCTCCAGGTTCATAAAGAGGCATCTTTACTTTGGATAGACTTCAAGAGTCTCTTCCGGTCAGAGTTTATTCCAGTCACCCTTTGTACGGTGCGGATTCAGGAGTTACTTCACCTTCAGCAGGGCTGCATGACAGTAGCTCAGTACTCAGCGAGGTTTACTGACCTATCGTGCTACTCGACAAACATGGTACGAGACCAATTTTTCAGGGCCTGGACCTTTGATCAGGGACTAAGGCACAAGATCAGGGCTTCGATGATCTCTCTTAGCATTCCAACGTAGGCGGGAGTGCTGGAGCGACCCGTTCTTATGGAGAGATTTCTCGCTGAGCCGACACCAGCAACGAGACGCACCGCAGGGCGACACATAGAAGAGTCTTCTGCAGCCGAAAGTAGAAAGATTTCACAGAGGTCCAAGCGGACCAGGCCATCAAGAGAGCGACCTCAGGATACAGGTTTGGTTGTGCGGGGCACCCAAAACAGAGCCAGCTATACGAGGAGCAGGTAGTGTTATCCATGTGGAGGGCAGAGTCACATGGCTCAAGACTGCCCGACCCACTATGCAGATGAGCAGCAGATAGTGGAGAGACCTCCTAGGAAGAGGTAGAGGTTTGACAGTGGCGGTCCATAGGGAGTAGGCAGACGAGGCAGAGGAGTTGGCCGAGCAGCGGGTGGTGGACGTTGTTTTAAGGCTCTTCCACCACCACCACCAGGAGGTCTACCCCGACCACAAGGAGTTGTAGGACAGTGGAAGGCTCAGTCCAGGAAGTCAAGGCTTACAACCATGGCACACCTGAGATGATTCTAGGTACTCTCTGTGTCTACTCCACCCTTGCAGTTGTACTTTTAGGCATACGAGTGAGTCATTCTTTTATTGTCGATGCCATAGTTCAGAGCTCGGAGATTACGACGGGGCAATTGGCTCAATCATTATGGCTAAAGACTCCTACAAGAGAAGTCTCGACAATTATGCACTGGTTCCGGCAGTGTGAGCTTACTCTAGGAGGTGATAGCTTCGACTGGGATCCTCTTATAGCAGCATCGAGGCCTTATGATGTCATCTTGGGTATGGACTAGTTGACTACAGTCCATGCTCAGATCGACTACATTAGGCACAAGGTGAAGTGTGTCCGTGCGGATGGGAGTGGGTTCACCTTCACCGGTGAGAAGGGATCCTTTGCAGTGCAGGAGGAATTATGGAGAGGAGAGGGTAGCCGATCACACATCAGTTTTCTAGTCTCATCCTCGGAGCAGTTGATGTGTAGATTACGAGTTTTTCTGTTGTGGTGGATCAATATGCAAACGTTTTTCCTGAAGACATTCCAGGACTACCTCCTCATAGAGAGGTATACTACTACATAGACTTGTACCCTGGGACATCACCAATATCTACTCTAGCATATCAGATGGCTCCTTCTAAGCTTTATGAGCTGCAGGTAGAGTTGGAGGACTTGCAGGGAACGAGATTCATCTGACCCATTGTTTCACCATGGGATTCTCTGATTTTATTTTCCAAGAAGTCATATGGGAGCTTGCGATTGTGTATTGACTACCACCGCCTGAATTAGGTGACTGTTAAGAACAAGTACCCACTCTCGAGGATTGTTGACCTCTTTGATCAGCTCAAGGGATCACGATGGTTTTCGAAGATAGACCTCGGGTCAGGCTATCATCAGCTCAGAGTTCGATACAAGGATGTGCATAAGATGGCCTTCAGGCATTGGTATGGCCACAACGTGTTCTTGGATATGGCCTTCGGCATAACCAATGCTCCATTAGTGTTCATGAGTCTCATTTACAAGATCTTCTAGCCTTACCTAGATCATTTTGTCATAGTCTTCATCGAAAAAATACTTATTTACTCAACAACTGAGGAGGATCACGCCTACCACTTGTGGGTTGTACTAGATACACTCCGAGAGCACCATATTTATGGTATGATCTTGAAGTGCCAGTTCTGGATTCGAGAGGTTCACTTCTTGGGACACGTCATCTCGGAGGCAGGAGTTGCAGTGGATCCAGTGAAGATTGAGGTAGTGCTTTCATGGGAGCCACCCAGGAGCGTGATAGAGGTGTGGAGTTTCATAGGTCTGGTTGGATACTATCAGAGATTTGTTCCAGACTTCTCCAGAGTTTCAGAACTGCTTTCAGCTTTGATGAAGAAGAGGAAACCCTTCGTGTGGTCAGATAGATGTCAGTAGAGATTTCAAAAGCTGAGGCCGAGATTGACCCGTGCACCCATCTTGAGGCTAACGTAAGAGGGAGTTGGGTGCATAGTATACTGCGACGCATCAGGGACCGGACTCGGGTGTGTCCTGATGCAGGAGAAAGTAGTGATTGCGTATGGTTCATGATAGTTGAGGTTGCACGAGCAGAACTACTCTACCAATGACCTGGAGTTAGTAGTAGTGGTCTTCCCCTTGAAGATGTGGTGGCACTATCTGATGGGAGAGCACTTTATAGTCTACTCTGACCACCAGAGTCTCAGGTACATCTTTTCGCAGAAGGACATGAACCTGAGATAGTGGCGATGGATCAAGTTCTTCTAGGACTTTGACTTTGAGATTGTCTATAATCCTGGGAAGGGGAATGTTTTAGCTGATGATCTCAGTAGGAGATTGGGCATTCAGCTACTAGGAGAGGCGATGGAGCAGCTAGCCGTGTTGCAGATATCCTTTTTGGATAGATATGGACCATCCTTTCTACAGGCACTCACAGTCACTCCTCCACTCCTTCAGCGAGTCAGAGAGGCACAGCGAGGGGATGATGACTACGAGACATGACATGTTGAGATATCTGCAGGGCAGGCGCCTGATTGATTTTCTAAAGGAGGGGAGCACGTCATCCTCTTCAGGGGATGTACTATGGTACCAGTTGCATAGTAGGAGGAGGTGCTGAGGGATTTTTACACTTCCCCTCTATCAGTACATCCAGGAGTGGCGAAGATGTATCAGGACCTCATACGACAACACTGGTGGAAGTGTATGAAGAATGTTATACCAGAGTTAGTTTCACGATGCCTCCCTTGTCAGCAAGTGAAGGCGGAGCACCAGGTACCAGCAGGCTTGGTACAAACCTTAGAGGTCCTGGAGTGGAAGTGGGTCGGGATATCCATGTATTTGGTGATGGGGCTTCCAAGTACATCCAGAGGGCATGACTCTATCTGGGTGATCGTTGACTGACTCACCAAGTTGGCCCACTTCCTACCGATCAGAGAGCAAGGCTCGGAAGAGTGCTTGGGAAGCCTCTACATTCAGGAGATCGTACAGCTTCACAGTGTACCACCTACTATTGTTTCCGATTGTGATTCTCAATTTACATCCCTGCTATAGAAGGGGTTACTGGAGGCTTTCGGGACACAGCTTCGCTTGAGCACCACCTTCCATCCTTAGATGGATGGTTAGACTGAGATGACCATACAAACACTCAAGGACAAGCTCTGTGCATGTGTCCTTGACTTTGGTCATAGCTGGGAGAATCACCTACCCTTGGTGGAGTTTGTGCACAACAACAGCTACCACTCCACCATCGGGATGGCATCATACGAGGCATTGTACGACTGACCTTGCAGATCACCTCTATGCTGGACTGACCCTGGGTCGTCATCATTCGTAGGTCCAGAGATGGATTAGGCTATGACAGAGAAGGTTCATATCATCTAGGAGCGGATGAAGACTGCATAGAGCAGACAGAAGTCCTATGCTGATAAGAGGTGGACACCACTGGTGTTCGAGGATGGCGACCACGTCTTCTTACGGGTCTCACCTCGACATGGTCTATGAAGATTTAGCCAGGGCGGAAAGTTATCTCCGCATTTCATCGGACCATTTCAGGTCCTCAGTAGAGTAAGAGAGGTGGCTTACCACCTGGCCCTTCCACCTCTGTTGCAATGGGTGCATGACGTCTTCCATGTATCTCAGATGAGGAGATACGTGCACAACCCAACCCACATCATCGATCACGGGGAGATGGGCATCGATGACGGGGCGACATTTGCGGAGGTCCCAGTGGAGATCGAGGATCGACAAGAGAGGGTCCTATGTGGATGGTTGATTCCTTTGGTGTGCATTCTCTGGCAGCACGGGAACCTCCAGGAGAGAACTTGGGAGCGGGAGGCACAAATTCGAGCTCAGTATAAGCAATTGTTTTCCTAGTGTGTGTTGTAGCTTTACAGGGACATAAATCCCTGAGGTCGGAGTAATTTAAAGACCCAGAATTTTCATGGAATTTTTTTTCTTAATTATTTGGAATTTTATGAGTCTGTGGCTTCTGAAGACATTTGATTCCATGGCCCAGTGTGCATGGAATCATTTTTTGAATTTTTGTTTGGGTACGTTCAGTAAACATACGTGTGGGTTTTTATATCTTTTTAACCGGTGCTCGGAATTGAAATATGAGGACACCGCTAAACTCGCAGTGCCGATATTCTCTTAAGGGGACCTTTACCACAGTTGCGTTTCATACAGGTTGAAAGTTAATTTTTGTGGTTTAATATTAAATTTAACAAAATTTTGTGGTACACAATTTTATTTTGAGAGTTGGTTATTTCCTCCCATGGGGAAGTTATTGGTGGGGCCTACGCCCAAATAACTTCCCATGTGTGGATATTTGTGAGGTGGGGCCCACACGAGCCCCAACCATTCATCTCCCCATTACTATTTTCAACTCCCTTAAACCCCTTGTTTAATTCTTAACAACTCCCTCATTTAATTAGGTGGAGCCTCTCCACATTCCACCTCCCTCATTCCATTTAATTTTTTCCAACCCATCTCAATTAATTAAACAACTCATCAATTAATTAATTAAAGATTTTGAATTAATTTGAATTAATGGAAAGTTTATTAAAATAAGGGAAAGCCTTATTTTAATTTGGGTTTGAAAATATTATGCTAAGAAATCCTTGGAGAATTAAAATAGAGCTTTAACCTTCCACGAAGAATGACGTATTCTTCGACGAAGAATGCTGAATTTACAACGAACGACGACATGCCTTTCTTTTTGTTCTCTGCAATAAGTGAGGAGACGTTGTTTTCTCCTCGAACCCACCCCGAAGTTGTCTACAAATCCTTTTTCCAAGACTCCACTATTGAAACCAAGGTAGGTGTTTGTTTCAATTTTTATTGAATAAATTATTCTTTGTCCCCTGTTGAAATCATGTTTTACCTTTGGCCATTTGATACCACCTAATGTGGATGGCGCGGGCCGAATGAACACGGCCCGATGACCCTCATATTGTTCGTGGATACTTTGGCAGTGGCAACGAGAGGCGGTGGCGATGAATGGAAGCAGCGGTCGTGCGCCGGCCCCATGCGGTAGAACCATGACCCTTAACCACGGGTCGTTCGGTCGACAAAGAACCGGCTGGCTAAAGACGGCCGGGCTGAAGGAGGTCTGCGGCGCCACAAGGGGCGCCGTGCTGCGGAGGGTCGTAGCTCGCATTCCGCGGGCTGCTTGGTGGGCAAGCCGACCGAGCTGAGGAGAACCCCGACGCCAGGAGGGCACCGCGCTGGACTAACCGCAGCCCACCCCTGCGGGCTACCTGTGCCAAGAAGAATGGCTAGTTTGGGAGGGTGGCACCACTTGGTGCCACCGGTTCGGGTAGCCGAGGGGGCCACACCCCCCTCGGACCACTCGGCCCCTTCAGGGCAAGCCACAGCCAGCCGGGCCGCACCCAGTCTAGCCAGGCTGTGCCGCGCCGCGCCGGGCCGGGCTAGGCCGCGCCCCGCCAGGCTGAGTCGCGCCCCCTTGGGTCGGGTCGCGCCCCTTCGGGCCGGGCCGTGCATGCCACCGGGTTGGGCCACATTTCTTTAGTCCAGGCCGACACCCCATGCAAGGTCGGACCCACAAAACTAGGTCGGGCAGACCCGACAGCCCACTGGGCCTAACGGGCTGGACCCGTACGCTTAAATGTGAATATCTTCATGACCGTTCGTTCGATCGACACACCGTCTACGACACTGGGAAACTTCATGATGTGGCATTCCTTTTTCAATACTCTATGTGAGTTTTGGAAAACATTGGAAAATGTTCGGGTTTGGAAGAAACATATTTTCCAACTGGGCCCCTCGAACGAAAAAGCGTATATCTTTCAGACCGGGCGTCCTATTGACGCACCGTCTATCGCGTTGGGATCCTTTTGACGAGAAAAAACTTTGGTATACATCAACTCTGGACTTAGTGATAGCTGATCTATCGAACCCTTGGCTTGAGGAGAGGACCCTCCCAGAATCGAGTGTGCTGTGTGTGGGAACCCTAGAGCTGGCTGCGACTACGAATACTAACATACTGGAATCCTCAGTGGGTTTGATGATGATGGAAAATATACTGTAATCCTCAATGGGTTTGACAATGACAAAAATTGACTGGAATCCTCTGTGTGTTCGATAGTTAGGACTTCCATACTTTAATCCCTTGTGGGTCCGACAGTTTGACTTATGTTCTAGTATCCTACGTGGGTCTGACAGCTTAGCTGGTCTTGTTTCCTACAAGGTTCCAGCAGATTAGATGAATCAGTGACTGTATCTGATCATCTTTATCACTTTACGAAAAATTTATACCTATGTGAGCTGATTCTTGACTTTCAATCATTACCATCAATGTGATTGACTTCTTTCCTATGTGGACTGGGTTGTGCTTGGGCTCGAGAGTTGGAGAAGAATTGAGATTGATTACATAAGTATATCTATGGGAATATACCTAAGTAGAGTTGTTTGATATTTTTTGATTGTATCCTTCCATTGTGGTTTATCCTTCGTGGATTCTGGGAGACCTTCAGGGGTCTCGGGGTCTATGCTAAGTATTGTTATACTCACCCCTGCACAGGCAATGCCCGCACTACGTTGTGTTGGTTACAAACGACGGACAACACTGATCACGGTTGAGGATTGTGGAGCTGGATGGTATCAGGAGGTGGACCACTTGGTGAGACGTACATGGAGCTGACGGACAGACCTGAGGTGTTGAGGAGACTATTTCTACCCACCCTTCAGGTGGGATTCCTGGAGGACGACTCAGAAGTTTCTGTTTTCCTTTGCTGCTATTGTACTAGGTTTTCAGTTGTACAATACTTTCAGTTTGGTTTTTATTCTGGCCCATTTACCTTTCAACACTTACTTTTGTATTCAGTGTCACTTTGTGCTTCCTTGTATTGCATACTCTGATGTGTTGTTTACTTTTATAAAGGCAATGCCTTCCCTTTTTATCAGGATTTACGCCTTTGGTGCTAGTCTCCAGCCCATGACCTATTGAAGGTGGGCTTGGTGTAGTCACGGAACGGGCCCCGAGGACGGTTCGTGACAATGGATTACATCATTTCATGGAGGTGGTAGTGCACACATACGTAAGGGGAATGTTTTCAAATTTTAATCAACTGAAATAATGGAAATTAGATAATAAATTATCAACTGCAAATCATTTCTTTGTCATAAAAATCTTATATATTCATTAATTACATCTACATAACAAACCATGGAGAGGTTCTAATGAAAACTAATATACACTGTTTCATGGAGATTGTAGTCTACATTTAAACATGAGTGATGTTTTAATTTTTAATTAGACGTAAAGGAATTCGAAAATGGTTTTCCATTTACATAATAATAAATTTAATATATTAAATGTATTAAAATCATTATGATAATATGGAAATGGATAATTTTTAAGAATTTTATGTATAAGTAAACATGAAAATTGTCAGTAATAACATAAACCTCATCCCTGAAAAATATTATTTGATGAACACCTTAAGGATTACTAGATGGGTATTTTGGGAATACTATAATCTCTAGGTCATCGATAATGATTTTGGGAAGTTATCTGGGTATATTATAGTTGAGATAAGAGGATCATAGTTTGTGGATAAATGAGGGGATGTGATGGTTATCAATAAGTTAGGGGAGTGAAACCCTTATGAATACCCATAACATTAAAAAAATTTAAATTCATTTTCATTGTAATGAGGATCCAAATAAGAAAGGGTTAAAATATTGGATTTTTTAATGTTTAATCAAAATAATTAATTAATATTTATAATTTTTTATTGATAATTAATGCCTTATCACTTTATTTGACCCTCAAGTTTACCCTTTTAACCCTTTCAGTGGTGATAATATTTTTAACATGGAAATTATTTATTATTGTTAAAATTAATTTTAATTTATTAACTAATATTAATTATTTTGATTCCAAAAAATGAAATAAATTTTAAAATATTCAATTACAAGTTGTTTTTGTAATTAATTATTATATCCCCACACAATATGCATAAAATATATTTTTAGAAAAAATATGTTTTTTTGAACAAAAATATATTTTTTCTCATTATTAGACTAGTAAAAACCATTTGATGAATGTTAATATATATTTTTGGATAAAATATATAAATTCTTTCCTTAAAACTATTCATCAATGGAGATGAAATATATTTATTAATATTAAAATACATTTTCCCATTAAAAATATTTTTTAAAAAATTAATATTCTTTACATTCACATGATTTTACATAAAGTTTTGATAAAATGATAATTAATGTGTGGATTATTATTCATTTTATTATCAATGAAATTAATTTACAATATTTTTTATTAGAAACCAAATTATTTAGTTCAAAGATAAAATCCCATAAAAATATTTTTTATGTTAATTAACATAATTTGTGTTGTATATAAAATAGTATTTATTTCCTAGGCATTAGTAAATGCATATTCATTAAGGAATAAATCATATATATATATATATATTATAATATAATTACCCATATTGATACACAAAAATTCATAATCTAGTTATATTATTAACTTTTAATGTTAAAATTTATCTATGTTCATTTATAAATGGTGTCCTGTGTATAAAATATTTAAAACACATGGAATTAATTAAAGTGAATTAAATTATAAAATATTATAGTTTCATATTATACCCACCATAAAATAAATTTTTCCATTAAAATGTCATTACTTTTATTAAAAAATAGTGGATACCACTACCTCATAAATTCTCCATGTTTCATTTCTCCTTCATTAAATTTATTGGTTCACCATAGTACATTGACTAGTGGAGTGGTGTTATTCCGAAACACTTTATATATTCGATCAAAAATATCCACCAATTGTTCATTATAAGGAATATCATATTCTAATATTACAACCTTTGAGTTTATTACATTTTAAAGATCAATTATATAATTCAATAAAAGGGATATGTGGAACCTCTCAGAAACTTGAGAGAGATTTAGTGGAAGTGGAAAATGATAATCCACTGTCATGATAGAATAAAAATTAATATAGGGGATTATATATATATGAATTATCTTCACAATGTCTTTGAATCTCATAACATTAACTTAAGTAGATATTCGCTAGCATACCTTCTGAAAAACCTAAAAAAGTAAATAAATATTCTTATTTTCATTATAACATTTTTATCATCTCTATACTAGCATGATATGCTGCTAACTGTGAATAATATTCTATACCATTTCATCACTATGATATGGGAACAATAACTATTTTACACTCCATCTTCATCCTAACATGTTATAGATTCTCACTTATTTCTATTGAGGGCCTCATAATGGTCCATCTAAATGATAAAGTTAAAGTTATTATTGTAATAAATAACAACCAATGGAATTTATTTATTCTAATAACCTTTTAAACCCATATATAAATCTATAAACATATATTATATGATTTTAATAAACATTTTAAACATTACATTTTTTGGATTATTTTTAGTTCAAATGTTTAACGTTATAGTCAATTCTTCATGAAGACTTATCAATTGCTTTGAGTAAACATTGTATCATTATAAGATACCAATGAGAGTGGTCCTGAATAATAAATTAGCACAAACATAATGTAAACCCTTTAAACTTGGTGAAATAAGAAATCATTTCTGATGAAAAAAAAATTCTATAACATCATAAGATAATTGACTATAACACAAATGATGTTATTTCCTTTAGATGTCTTTGGTAATCCTATATTTACTTATACGGTGGTGTTTCCCCATTTTTATACATGTATGAGAAATAGTTGTAGCACCTCATAGAATTCATATATATAATCCTAACCATCTAACACACAATTGATCAAAAATATATATTCTATAATATTTCTTTTCATGTTATCCAACAAAAAATTCTCCTTGAGTCCTCTATATGTATTTTTAATTAAAGAATATAAAAATAATGATGATAAATATAATTTATGGAATAAACCCTCAATAAATTTTTCTATTAAATGGAAACATATTAAATAATTGAACCTTATTTTTCCTTCATGGTCATTGTTGAACCTGAGAAATATTCCATTTTTTCATTTTCAAATCCACCTTTTATACCACTTTACTCAGTAGATGAAGGGATTGTTGATCTTCAAACTGAGAAAGATTATATTTTTCACCATTATTTATGTTTTCATGGTCCATCATCTCTATATCAATACATTATGGATATGTTTCAATCCACATCATGGATACATTTGTATTATCCTTTAGACTCAGAGCATCATCGAACATGTTCATCTTCTCTGGGTGGTAATGTATTAAGAAGTAATATTTATATAATTCCATATAACTAAAATAATTTATATTTATCTATTAATATGTGAATATAAAAATAAATTTTTTATGATCAGTAAATATATCACTAATATCACCATAATGACAACACATCAATATTTTTTATGGAAAAATTATTAAATGAAACTCCAAAAAAAGAGGAAGGTAATTTTTCTATTGAACCTTATATTGACAAGAGTAATACAACACTATCATTTATTTATTCATGAGAAAATATGTTTGAATATCATATTTGATATATCATAGTATATGACAGAACTATTTACTATATAACGTAGTCTGAGTTCATGTGAAATGACCAACCTTCTCCTCAGTTCCTCAAAAATATTTTCTCAATCATCTATCGAATTGAATATAGATCCAATCTAAATCAATGTGGTTTTTTTATTTGATAGATATGATAAATTTCTAAAAAATAATTAATAATATGTAACTAAATCAATAAAATTAGTTATCTCAACTATAGTGGATGGTATGTTCCATTTATCAATATCTTCGATCAATTAAGATTCCATGAAAATACCATCACTTGTATTTACAACAACCATGAGATTTTTTTATATATAAAGAATTAAAACTTTTTATATTTGATATAAATATTATCCTTCCTCATATTCGTTTACACAATCCTCAAATGGCCTTCATGATCTTCCCTAATAATTTAATTTATGATAATATCATCAATAAAGACAACTACAAACTAATCAATTCAATACATAAAGACTATATTAGTTTGATCTATTTAATTTTGTGGATTATTGATAATTGTAAATGCATCATAATAAATTCATAATGTCCGTACCCCATAATAGGATGTTTTATTGGGTATATATCCATTTTTACCCATATCTGGTAATATCCCCATCAAAAATTAGTCTTTGAATATTATTTAGTTCAATGTATTTTGTCAAATAAAATCCTAAATATTTTGTAGGACATAATGTTTCTTGGTAGTAATATTATTATGTTATTTATAATCAATTCAAATAGGTAATGTATTATTTTTCTACATAACAAGAAGAATAGATTATCCTCGTAGTGAAACATTAGTGTTTATGAATACCATTTATAAATTCTCATATAGTTATTTATTCAGTTAATAAAACTAAATTAGCTCAACTTCATAAGGATTTGTTGAAGTATTTTTAACATAAAAAATTAATTATATAGAAAACTCAATTTTATGATTTGGTGGAAGATTAGGAAAATTCTTGGGAAATACAGAAATGTACTCTATAATAACATGCATATATTCAATTTTGAATTTCTAACCTACTATTAGAGATAATCATCCTTCATGAATATATAGGAAGTCCCATGAAATTGAAATATTTTCCATTAATAGTTCATGTTTTTCATTTCATTAATAGTTGATATTAGTTTGATTTAGAATATAAAATTTGACGTCCCTTATTTGGACTATTAAAATAGGAAACACATTGATAGATCTAATCCATTCCCAAATTCAAATAAAATTAAACTAGGGGAGAATAGAAGGATTTATATCAATAAATTGAAAAAAATGAAATCATAGGGGAGATATAGAGTTGAGATGTGATTTTCAAACCATTAATATTTTTCATTGATGACTCAAAGTCTAATCTTTGAGGCGGTGATGTGGTAACCTTGGAAAAAAATTGATTTAAAATATTGGATCGATCTATAATAAGAAAATCAATTTTAGAGTGGATAATAAATATAAATTTCACCAATTCATTATTGTGACCCAAATTAGTAGTTGTGATAACATGTGAATTCCTATTTCCACTTGGCTAAATAGGGGTTGATATCTATTTTCATTATTTACCCTCATATTTATACAATATTTTGCATAATTTCCACACTTCTTGAAATTAATAATTTAGAGTATGTTTACTGTGTTTGGTTTATCATTACTTTAATTAATATCAACCTCTTAATGTCTCTTTGAGATGGATTTTCTAGATGGAATTTATTTAAACACATAAAGAATTTACCTATGCAATTAATGCAATTATCCTCATTAATGTATTTTCATTTTGTGCATGAAGGGAGATTAATTTACTTTTCACTACATGTTTTATTATCAGAATTTATTATTAATTTAATTTCATTTAGGTCAAATCCCCAGAATCATGAGAATAATGAGATTCTCCACTCTTTATTTCTACCTTGCAGAAACATAAAACAATTTATTCATAACTATTGGAGTCTTTAATATCCAATTCCATTCGGAGACTTGGTCTTAATCCACTAAATAATGGATCATTTTTATAATCATTGTCAATGATAAATCTATAATTTTACTATAATGTTTAGTGAAAATTTCTAAATATGTAATAAATGATTCATCATCCTTCTACTTCAGTTCCAATAATTATTTGTATGTATTAGGATGAAGCGTTTGGGGGAAATGCATAATGAAAAATAAATCATTAAACACTTATAATTTCATAGAGTAAATTTCAACCACAATACTTGTATTAATGATAGTATTCCACCATTATATAAATTTACATTGTAAATAAAAAATATATAAAACAACCTTCTCAGGGTCCAAACATAGGAGGATGGATAAATTATTATCTACTTAATTAATACATTGCTCATAAATAAGTGGATTAGTGGTCCCACTGATGGTTGGTGGAAATTTCCATATTAAATATTCAATGACGAGTTTTCAATTTATTTAATTTTTGATGTTAAGCATGATTAATTAAACAGATAATAGCTTGAGATTCTTGGGAGATCATAAACATAATATTTCAAATCCAAGATCTCATTTAATTTTTCTTCTTATAGGTATAATCAATGAACTAGACATCACATTATTTTTATCACAATTCATAGAAAATCTATCCATTGAATTAAACAAAAAAATAATTTTTTTAGAAACAAGAATCATTTATTATATTATTTAGTCAAATTATATAAAAATCATTAATAATTTTTATTAAATTATAATAGCTTCATTTCAACCTATGATTCTCTAGCTTTCTATCAATTATATATATTCCAATCTATAAAAATGGTTAATAATGTGAATGTGAATTCACGAAATAATATCCCCTAAGAGGGTCAAACTAGGTGTGTAGTTTTCTCTCTTTTTCAAACACTAGGTGAAGTTTTAGTTAATACCCTGCTACAATTTTTAGTGTTATCACACCTCAGTGCACCGATTCCATAACATGCATCAAAATGTTTCTTTCCTAAAATATATTTAACTTTTAATAAAATACACGCACTAAATTTTAAAAAAAATTGGGGTAGTTCGTATATCTATACTTCTCCCATGGTTTCTCACAAATATTTTTCAATCCAAATCATCAATAAATATCTATACCCTGATCCGATACCAACAGATGTGTCCTGATCATAAAATAAATAAATAAAAAATCATTATAGTTTATTATTCAATACATCTTAAAATAATACTCACCTAATAACCCTAATGGTTTAGTGTCTTCATATACGAGATTCAAAATCATCTTATTCTATAAATAAATTGAATACCTAACCCAAAATTATTCTCAGATAGTACCCTTCTTAGAGGTACACAACATAATTTTTTTTTTCATTAACCAAGGAAATAAAAACACAATAATATGAGAGGTTAGATTCTTCATATTTTTATGAATTTGAGATATCAATACACGATCATAAGTGAGAATAATATAATCATACATGTACAAGAACCTAATTTCATCTTTTGAATACATACCCAACAGGTCATAGATCATAAATAATGGGTTATGACATAATTATTATTATAAAAAAATACCAAATTATCAAGTGTGATAAATCATCAATATTAAATTGCGAACCATGAAAGCATATTATAATCATAATAATTTTTTTTTTGAAATTAAAAAAGTATATAAAATAATTTCTTTAGTCATTTATCAATTATAAGAAAATCATAGTTTATCGATCCTTATAGTAGACATAGTTTACTCCCTAATAATAAAAAATACATAGATATAGTCCCATATGTATTCTATTCAAATTTAATTGCAATATACATTGTGAACTGTGTCCCAATGCAGATTGAGTTCGCTTCCAAATCCCTTAAATACAGTGTGCAGATACTCATAGGGGATTTTGTTCCCTCTCCATCCCATTTCATTTTGTATCATGATATATCAATATTTAACCAATGAATTAGAAGGATATATAATATTAATAACACCATTTTCATGATGAAAACAATAATGTAATGTTCCATAATATTATACAAACATCCATAATTTCATCATACCTTAATTAACCCTTCAGAAATAAATAGGATTCATAAAGAAGCCTTAACATATCATCATAATTATACATCCAGAAAAATGAATTGGATGGTAAAATTAGAACATATACCATAAAAATTATAACATTCCTTAAATTATGTTCACATATATCAAAAATATAATTTCTAAAAGCATTAAAAATAACTTTTCAAAAACAAAAGGAAATTTAATTTTTCGGTTGCTTTTTAAAAAATAAAACTTATGAGATCAATGGATAAAATATTTTATTTAAAAAACTATAGAAAAATGGAAAGTATTATTTATAATTAATAATATCCATGATGGAGGGGAAAAGTGTTCAATTTGTGATGTTTAAAAACAATTATTTTTTCAATTTTCTTCAAAAGGTGACAACTGAGTCATAAAAAATTCTTAAAAAGAATCCTTTAATTCATTTTTAATTAATTTTAATGTTAGTAAAAACTAAATTTTTTAAATATATATATATATATATATAATATTAAAATCTTGGGGATGGAAGAGATTGACTCTTGAGCAAAAGAAGAGAATTATAATAACATTTTCATAGAAATAACATTTCTTCCATTTCATTTTCCAAAGATTGTAAAAACAGTATGAGTACCTAAGAACCAAAAAAATAAACAGAGTTGAATAAAATATATTGCGTTTAAGAGATAAATATAATAAAATTCCCCCAAAGGACTTTCAAGTATTAACTATCAATATTAAATTTGTAATTGAATTATAAATACCTTACATCAAGTACCAAAATGCTTCATACACACTCTATCCTCCATTATAATAAATTAATACATGTTATAAATATGTTATATAACCATATTTATACTTATATTACCTAATTTCATTCTTTTATTATTTTTAATCACCCATTTATTCATAATTACTAATTAAAAACTTTATTTAGATGTTAATTGAGTTGTTTTCCATTCATACTTTGGATTAAATATTCCTTTCATTGTAACAGGTTCAGGTTTATAGAATCTTAATAATGTAATAAATATCAATTGGTTCATTATATATACTTTCAATAACATCCATTTAGTTATTGGTGAATAATGAAGTATATCACTTCATAGAGGGGGTAGTCTGTATGAATATAGAAGTGATTTTTTCATTTATTAAAAGATATAATAAGAAAATAAAAATAAAAATATATTTTTATATAATAATAAATATATCATAGATATTCTATATATTCATTAAATAACAATATATAACTTTCCCTGAGAGGTGGTGATGGGAAATAAAATACAACATTTAGTGGATACTGGCGTTTTTTTGTGCACATGAGTGTTGTATTCATTTTCCATTAGATAGAAAAGAGATATATATTGGTTATAAAATTAAAACAAATTTTTTCTATATTAAATAATAATAATTTATTATATTATTATGGTAATGTATTATTTATAGGATGTTTAATAAAAATGAAACCTGGATAAGGTTAGTAAAAACATATACATCTTGCATGGATAAAGTCCTTTGAAAAACTCATTAAGGATTATTGGATGGATCTTTTAGTAAAATAAAAATATATATATCATGGATATGAATTTTTAATTTATTTTAGTTGGTTATTTTTTATCTATATTTTTAAGTTTATATGGGAATGTGAAAATTGAAGGTTCCTTTTTATATGTGAGGGGAGTGCCATTCTTGTAAATACCCTAAACATTAAAATAATATAAATTATTTTTCATGGGAAACTCTAAAAAAATAAAAAAAATTCAAACATAAGAAAATTTATGTTCACTCTCCACTAAACCCCTTAGATTTATAAATTTTCAACTAAGAATTGATACATTATCTCTTTGTTTAACCCCCTTATTTGCCCTTTTACCACTTACCATTGTGACTAGTTTTTTATGGTAACTATTAAATATGAATAAAATTATGTTATTAATATTAGATGAATTAAATTATTCTAATTAAAAAAATATGACCCATTTTAAAAAATTTATTTTTAATTGGTTTCACAAATAAATTTTAATATCCGTATAAATAACATAACAATACATTTTCAGAAACTAATTTTCCAGAATAAAAATGAATTTATCTTAATTTTTTTCATAGTCAAATAAATTAGAATATCATTTATTTATTTTATTGAATATATTAACTATAAATTGAAATAGAATCATTCATTAATGGTGGTTAACTAAATTTATTAAGATAAATATACATTCTGCACATAAAACATATCTAGAAAATTACTTATTTTACCAAAAAGGGATTTTATATTATTTTATAACCAATTTATAATCATTATTTTAATGATTATTTAGCTAAAATAAAAATAAAATTAATTTAAAAATAATTTTTAAAATCATCAAATTTATTTATTAGAACATTATAATTCTTTGGAGAAATTTATTTTTAACATTAATTATTTTTTTCATAAAATTTAAAATTGAGAATTTATTTCATAAGTATTTGTCTGTTCACTTTTATTAAGAAAAAAATAAATTATATATATATATATTCCAAATCCATTACACCTATTCATACCATCCAATTTAGAGAATAGGATACAACACTCACTTTAAATAAAAAATATGTTGTTTAATATCAGTGTTGTATTTTTTAATAATTCATCAAAGACATTGAATTTATTTAATATAAATATAGTACACAATCATACGGTGTTACAATGACACAACATCCATAACTAAATCCTAGTTTACACTAATTTAATTCATAAAGTGGGTCATTAAATTACAACATAATTAATCTATATTGTAAATTTTTACCAATATTCTCCATGCATTAACATATTATAGACATAATGAACATTCATCTTATGTTAAAATATATGTAATGACTTGTAAAAACATATCCATTAATAATTTTATATATATTCCAAAACTTATTTTAATAATGTTATAAATCATTTTTTCTAGATGTTACACTATATGTAACAAAGTCATAGAATCCATCAAAAAAACATTCTTGGATATCAACCAAATCAGAATTTTATTTTCTCTAATAATATTATAAAAAAATTACAAAAATTCTTAATCATGATCCACATAATAGACAATTGTGACCCCATATGACTTTTTAGTGTCAATAACATTTATCAATTCCCTAATACATAATTTTATGTAAACACCATCCTCTATTGTAACATAGTTCTACTCAAGGTATAAACATATTTGGTGTGATATCAGTTAAAAAATTGTGTCTTCATAGATTTGTCATATAATTATATCATATATAATATTAATAATAAAATAACCATTTTATATGTGACATCAATTGACCCTTAGATTTTTTGTATATAAATTTCATACAACTTACCCATGCATTCTTGATTCTCTGAAGATAGACTAGAAAAATAGATGAGCACATATATTTTATTCCATTAATAAATAAAAATATAATAACATCCTTGGATATATTTTCCATACCAAGGGATTATTTTTGGTTATGAATATGGAGAGGATGAAATGAACAATAGATTAATTTGATATGGTTTTTTTGTCATTTTTTTAAAAAAGAAATATGTTTTTTGAAACTAAAGAATTAAATGATATTACATTTTATATGAAGTCCATTAAATGGTGTTGGAATTATTGAGAGAACATGGATTTCGTTTGGTGGTTAAATATGAGTGTCTAAAAAATATATAATTGAATTTGACATCTCCAAATCACGATAAAAAAAAAGAAATCAAACTAGAATGGTAAATGAAAGAAAATCGCTACTCAAGAAATGGGTATATTGAATATAACTTTTCTATGGGATAATATATAATTATTCTAGGGATAAATAAATAACATGAAATAGTATTTAATTTGTGATATCATATTTTAAAAAACTATTTCATGGTGATTTTTAATTGAGTAGTTTCGATATGATATATTATGATACTTTTACATGATTTAGTCAAAGCTATGGCGGATCATGTGTTTTTTCACACATTTTACTGTTTCCAAAAATATGTATTGATACAAAAGTTGAATATATCATTTATTAAAGTGTTTATCTCTAATAAGTTTGTAACATTACCTTTACAATAAATAGATCTTCCAATGGTTCACTTATGGGGATATTTTTTGAAATATATAAAATATTAACGAGGGTTTTTTCCTAAAAAGTGTAAGAAAATAGACATTGAATATAGTTCAAAATATGGAGTCCCACACCTTGACACAAGGAATTAAAAGATAAAAATATTTCTATATTAAATGAAGAATGGATAATACACCATATATAGGTAGATTTGAGAATAGTTTCAAAGTAATTTGGAGTGGTTAAAATGAAATAGAATACAAAATGTCTTGGTGAATAATTAATAGTCTATGGCTAGGTTATATGAACTAAAATGGTGTAAAACAAATTATGTTGATGAATAAACAAGGAATGATTATTGAAGAGTTATATATGTTCAGTGGATCTGATGCATGGAGGAGTTCCTGACTCAACAACTACTAAAACTCGATCATTAAAATCTATAATCTCATCAACAGTGGCTAAAATCTTATAATTGACCCCAGGGATAAAAATGTGTTCGATAACTTAATAGTTATTAAATGAATAATTTTTAATTTAATTTTAGTTTAAGATTTAAATGTTTAATTGTTAAAAATATTGTTGATGGGTATGATATATGATCACAGGGTCTCAAATGATTATCTATGGGACAAAAGTTATAGTTAAATAAGAGGTGTTCCTGTTGGGTAAAATGAAGAGAAAGGGTTTGAATAGGAAATAAAATATGAATAATCACAATAAAAACAAGTTTTTCGGTATATAAATTTTTATGAAATAAAATAGATAATATTTCATTGGAAATGAGTTCCTTATAAAATTACAAAGTTATATTTTATGTATCATGATTTTAATCGTAAAACATGAGTTATATAATACATTTTATGATTTTAATGAGATATATGGTCTCAAGTTATTATATATCAGGATAAGGAATAACTACGAAATTTTAGTAGTTATCTATGTAAAATTGATTTCTGCATAATTCGTTTGAGCTTTTGGTGTAAAATAAAATAAATTCATTAGTAAAATTAAAAAAGTGTCAAATGTTTTCTTTAGAAATAAAACTAAAAAATAATTAAATTAACTTATTCACCCACTCATAGAAAATTATAACTGCCCTGGGGTATCCTTTCAATGTGGTCCTAAAAAATAAATAAATAACCCTGAAAACCCAAAAAACTCTCTAAATCCCTATAAACACTAAAAACACATAAAAATCCTAAAAATATCTAAAAATACTGAAAAACATAAAAAACCGTAAAAATTTTACAAACCCTTAGAAATATATAAAAACATAAAAACACTTAAACCCCTTTAAAACTAAAAAAATATTAAATCCTATAAAAAACTGGAATACCATATGAACCCCTATGTAAAATGTATTCATATATGAATTAAGGGTAACGTGTTGAATTTGAAATGTGAACACATATATAATTAATTCAGAAAACATTAATGGGACTAACCCACTCGATGGTAAAAATTATTATATATAGAAAGATTATATTTTTTTCAAACAATTTATCAATTATTTTTCATGTTTTTTGAGGAATCCATATGTAGACTTTATCCTCAACTTGATTTTTATTATAATGAAGAAATCTATAAAAATAATTTGAAGAATGAAAATCATTCTCTAAATTTTATAGTTTCCTTTCTTTCAGAAAATTGGTAACTCAATGAAAATGGATTAAAGAATATAAAGGATATTTTTTATAAGCTAGAAAATATATATAAATTAAATGTGATATTTATTTCAGTAAAGCTATATATTTGGTGGTTAAAGTATGATCATCTCAAAATAAAGGATAAAGACACCATAGATTACATATTTAATCGAGTTAATTAAATTATCTGTATATTTAATGTAATTTTTTTTAATTTTTATAGGAAATAATAGTTGATAAAAAAATACTACACATTCTCCAATAGAAGTTTGATGCAATTGAAAGAACAAATTAAGACGACCATTCACATTCAATTCTATTGGATGATCTCTACTTCATCATTATTATTTATAAAATGTGAAAGGGAAGTATCTTCAAGATGATGATTGTGGATGAGAGAGAAAATTATTTTAAATCATTGAAATTGGATAAGGGAGGAATGTATCATTTTTTAATGAGTAAGATAATAATAAATAAGAAGATATCAAGGTAAAATTTTATAAATATTTCCAACTCAATTATAAGAGAGTTATAGGAGGGAAATAATATTTTTGTGGAAAAATTCCACTGAAGTTTTTGAAGTGATGATATATTTGAAATTTTGTAGAAAAGATTCCAATGTTGAAATAAGTATTTGATTTTGATGATAAGAATTGGAGGCTAAGGAGTAACTAAAAAAGGATAGCTGGCCTTTTTTATAGCTTACTATTTTCTTAAATAGGAAATGATAAAATTTATCATAACCCATAAAGAGAAATTTATTATCAATGTTTGAGGATGATGATATTAGGGTGGATGATGAGGAAGTTAATACTTCTAGTAATGTGCCTGATGAATTGTACATTCCTAAAGTGATGAGGAATAGTTCTCTAGCTATGAAAGATGACATGTTGTACATTTGGATGAAAACTTATGTTTTGTTTATCATTATTTGAGAAATTAAAAAACATATAAAGTTAATAATAATTTGACAGAAAAATTGGAAAGGAAAGCAATATTAAATGATAAATATTTTGAATCTGTTTCACAATAATTATGATATGATAAACATGTAACGACCACATTAATATTTTACTTCAAAAATGTTACTTAAAAAGTTAGAGATAGTTTAAGGGAATTTATTGTGCTTAGAAATGAAGATTAAAAAAATTTATAAAATCAAAAATAATCCAAAAAAGTTACATTAAATAATGAAAAAATGTATTAGAAGAGATGTTGAAAGGGAAATAAGTCACAAGAGGATATGAAGATTTTGTAGGAAGACATGATTAATCTAAAAATATGGAAATTATAGGATTATTGATTTTAATGTAAAAGGATACATAAAATAGTTATTTAAATGGATCTAGAAATATGTATAGATAAAAGAGAAGTGTTTTGGGTGTATATAATATTTTTTTCTAAAAAACAATCTAATATATCGTACTAGAATATGGATGATAATTCAATGTCTTATTAAATATTCCATGCTATTCTAAATGGTAGATATGCATTTTATAGGAACATTTAACATTTTTGAGGCATTATGAATATTTAAAGTAGTTATTAGTTTTATTTAAAATAATAAAATTATCAATATGATAGTAGATAATGTTTGTTCTAAATTCATCTATCTCAATGAATAATAGTTCATATAAAATCTAAAAAATATATAATAAAGGTTAAGAACAATATCTTATAATATTAAGTGGTTTATGGACTATATAACCAGCTATGTCAATCAATAGAATAACTTCCCACCATTATATATCACTAAATAATTTGAAATTTCAATTGTCAAAATTCATAGTAGTGTAAAAATAAATTAAAATAGCTAGAATAAGTTTTTGATGTTTCAATCAATGGAACCCAGAAGTAATGTTCATAAATAATTTATAGTTGACGTTCTTCTCACATTAAATAATATTTAATATTATAATAATATTTTGATAATTAAAATTAATTCATGATGACCATTTTAAATAATGGGTCTCTTTGAAATAATTGTGTTGGATTAGTAGTTATTAGAAAAGATTCATTGTACACTATAGACACGTTATATATTTATGTGATAAAACTGAATTAATTATGAATATCTCACATATGTAATAAATATAAGTAATTTTTGTTTCAAAAACATAGGATACCATGTAAGAGTTTCTAAGATAAATGTGTTTTTATAAAATTATTTTGAGAACAATGAAATTTTTTTATGTTGGGGGATATTAAAGATCATTCCACCTAATCATAATAGAAGAAAATAAATCAAGTCATTAAAGGATTGTACATAATAGTAAAAAAAAGAAAAAACATACCCCGGGATTGAATATATTATATACTTATAATATTATTATAGAAATTAATTTTCTGTGACTTATATTATAAAATTGTAGGATTTTTAATTCGTCACAAAATAATGTATATATTCAATTATATTACCTCTTATAACTCATTAATCAACATTTTTACGGGTATAAGAGGAAATAATATACAAAGGAATATAATTATTTTAACTAATCTATAGGTGAATTCACCCACATCACAATGCATTATTTTCCAGAATAAAAAGTGGAGGGCTCTAAATTTGTTTAATAAATAATGAAGAACCCCTAAGGAGTGAGGTTACTCATAGAATAAAATATAGTCATATATAATAATATTTAAAATACTAAATGAAAATTTGATGTAAATATTTGAAATAATTTTATTTAATATGAACTAAATATACTATACTCCCCATAATAAAATAGTTTTACTGATTATAATAATACATGTTAGGTGTTTATGGCTCATGAAATGTTGTTTGAGCATGATACATATCATTACAAATAGATATACTGAATTATTATAATGTTTCATATTAAATACTATTGTTTAAACGAACCTAATTTCAATATTTCATGATATATGTTTTATATTAATATTTCTAAAACTTTTAAACACACAAGAGTTTCTGGGAAAAAAATATTTTTAATTTTTTACTTTCAAAATAATGGGATGTTTGTGTTAAGAGGAGTAGTTAGCATCTTCCTTGGCTATCCTATAAATATAAGATGATACTTCTATGAAAATAAATATATAAGTAAGATTTTGAAAAATATTAATGTAATTATACTGAAACACTCAATTGATAAAATAAAAAATCAATATGTATATACTGCAAGTGCTGATAGTGAAAACAATTTTTTTTGAGGAGTGGGATGAAATTGTTGAAAGAAAAGTGATTCTAGAAGAAGTATAAACTACAGATGATTATTTATCCATTTCAATTGACTAATAATGAAATTTCTCTACTTATAAATGTTTTAGAATGTATGCGGATATCTAAAATATAATTGGTTAATATGGACATATGGTTTAAACTCGATGAGCTTTGATGAAAAAACACATACATTATTGTTTTCTCATGTTGAGCCATGAAATGTTAAATAATACTTGGAGAATAATGAGTGGATAAATAATATAAAAGATACATTATATTAGAACAATAAAAATTAGGCAATGTATTTGGTACCCAATACATAAAACATGAATGTTATTAAAACAAATTGGTGTTTGAGAACCAGCTGAATGAAAGAGGAGGGGAATAAGAAACAATACCAAAGTATTGTGAAAATTGTACACAATGTATGATGTTATTTATTCCAATGATTCCATCTCACGAGTTTCTAGGAATGTAGATATTAATATTTTTTTTATTTAGGTCAAAAGGTGATATAAGATATTCCAAATAGATGTCAAATCAGACTTACATAATGGAATATTTGAGGGGGATGTGTATTTTAGGAAACCAAATGTTTTTATGATTGGATAAGATAATATATATATATATCTGTGTGTATGTGTGTTAAATAACAATATATATGAGTAAAAACAATCCCTCTGAGAATCATCTTCCATGTTAAACATGTTCTTGGAGTTTTAGATGTTCATGTGGGGAATATTGTTTAGAAACCACTACATTAACGATGAAAACGAGGAGTGTGTTATTATTTTCTTAAATAATTATGATAAAAATTATTCCTAATGAAAATAATGTGAATGAATGTAGTTTACTTAGTATATTTAAGGGATTTTTTAGATTTCCTTGCATTGTGATATATGATATTTTTCTGATAAAAAATATTTCAAGGGGAAGATCATATTTTTTATTAACAAGAGATACATTATCTATTACATATATAAAAGTTTTAACAAATGATTTAAAAGACACTTTCTGACCCTATTTTTATGTTACTGAATATTATCATTTATGAATATGGAACATAAGTTTATTTAATAGAATTCAATAGCATGTTTGGGAGTTCATCAAACTATATGGATTTAAGGATAGATAATGTGGCTGATATAATGTTCTCTAGAGCAGATTAAAGTTAAATTAAGTAATTTCATTTCATTATTGGAATGATAATTTAAGGCTTCAGTATTATTTATATATTTCCTTAGAATATACATGATGTATTTGATTTCACTCCTTACACAAAACCCCAACACTAAATGAATCATAATAAATTATTACTTTATAAAATAATTATATTATTGAAATATATGTATAGTAATACAAAATAATGAAATAATATATTAGAAAATCAATATTAATACATCAAAACAATATATATATACTCAATTTTTGGAAATTTAATTTATGGTTTCAAAAATATGTTTTCATCAGAAATCCATTTTTATTTCATTTTTAGAATATGACCATTATATATAATATATAAATTTTCTAAGATTTAATTTAATGAAATTAAAATAATTTTCAAAATCATTATATCAATATTATCTTATGGTGGATTTTGAGCATTATTCTAAAAGTTTTATTTTTGTGTGAATAGTTATAAAATACTATTTTTATTTATTTATTTTTTCAAGTTAAAGAACCATTGGTTTGAATTTTATATTAATTTAACATAAGTCACATTTTAGTATAAAAATTATAATTAATTACACTGTATTTGTCATAAACTTTTACTTTTTAATACTCTATTTTTTTAGATTAATTACAATTTTTTCTAAAAAAATTATTATGCATGTGATGTGTTTTTATCTTAATATATTAAATTATTGTTTATAAAACATTATTTAATGAAATATATATAATATATTTTTAATCATATATTCTTACATTTTGTTGATATTTTTCTAATAAAATAAATAAAAGTACAATTATTATTATGCTTAAAATGTATTTTTCTAAAATGGGTATTCGTTGTGGCTTTCACGCTTATTTATAATTAAAATCATCAACATATAGAAATTTATTATGTAAAAATTGATTTAAATATTTTTAATTATAGTAATTAATATATTTTAATAGGGTTAATATTTTTTTGACTTTCTTAATAGTAAAAACTATAACAACATTTAGCATGATTATGGTTAAAACGGGTCTACCGGGGGTTGAACCTATGGATAAGCTTCATATTAAAAATAAAAGTACAATTATTATTTATTGAAGTTATTTAGACCATATGAAATTTTACCTTAAAATTCATAGAAAATAAGAGCCACGTTCCCAGGACATTGACCTTATATTATGAAACACAATCCACACTTAAAAAAGAGATCCTTTTATCTTTAGTTGTCTAAAACTTTATTGATTTATAGATATAAAAATATCCACAAAAAGTCCTATATATAATTCTTACATTATTTATATAGTATCATTTATTATCCTGTTACAGATACTTTAGGGATTCAAGTTCAAGAAAAATGATATCATTCCTAGAAGAGTTATAAATCTAATCCAAACTCATTCAATTTTATTTATTTTTCAACATCATGTACAATTATTTTATCAAAAAAATGAATTCACCCATATCATAAATGTAGTTATTCACTATGATAATAATGATACAACCATTTACCACTTCATTAGCATCAAATGGGAGATGAATGTATTGCTCGTGCTTACGTGTGGACTACCGCCTCAACATAGTGGTGTGATTCGTTTTCCACCACCATATTTCATGGTCGATTATTATATTATATTAAATTTATAATGGTGATAATTATGATATAATATTTTTTATAGCTTTATGTATTATTAATTACCATTATTCTATTTATTTCATCAGAAAAATGGAAGTTTCCCTCGTGTGTATGTACATTTCATCCTTACCATGTAGTCGTTTCTTTACTTTTTTTAAATTATTTATATGAAGGTATATAAATATGTATTTAAGGGATTAATATGATTTTTTATGTCATGATTTACATTCTATAGGTGAATTGACTATGTTAAAAGTTTGTTGACTATAACTACGTAACTAAATCATGAAATCTACATGAAATAGTTAACACTCAAAATGATGATAATGAAATATTGTAAATGAATGGGTGATTAGATTTGATAAGTAAACCATATATGGTATTATATGGTTGAATATGTTTATTTTAAAGAATTATAATATATTTAAATTCGTTATAAAAGATCATAGAGAACTTACGCTGCCTGACTTACTTGAGGTAAGGGTTTCTCATCGCACTTTTTATTCTGTTAGACATATTCGTAATTCACTAATTTTCCCTCTAAGTGATATATAAAAAACCCTTTAAAATGATATATCCTAAATTTATTTTCATTCATAATTAACTTAATTTAACTTTATGTTTTTATATTCAATGGGGGTCTTTTTTTAAAAAATAAAATTTGTAAGTGTATAATGTTACATCTCATTTTTCCATGATTTTAAGCTTATATTTATGATGATGAAATTATATATTATATATCAAAAATATCATATTTATTTTCTTCCCATATGTTTATTTCTATTGATTACTTGTTTTCCTTCTATTTTTCTCTCTTATATTTCTCAGAAAAGAATAATCTTTTAAATGAAAACCGACCATATATTTTCTCTTTGGTCGAGAATATTTTCTTCAAAGTCCATATTTTCTTTAAAATATTTTCAATATTTTTTATTGGTTGTTGTTTTACTAAATTATTTTTTAACCTTGTTTTAATATCTATCTTTTTTTAAAAAATAATATGGAAGTCATTTTTTATGCTAGGTATATTTTAATTTTTAATGAAAATGTGAAATAATTTTTTTTTGTTTCGACATACAATGCATGAGTGGTTTTCATGTCAAATGGTTACAAATTACACATACATTGAATAATATTTTAAAATTTTAAATTCTTCTTTTTAAATAAAATGTTTTCAATATTTATTTGGAATCTAATTATTTTTTTAAATTTGTTTTCAGTAGAGAATTTTATTTTCTTCAAGGAATTTCCAATTGAGGTTTTCAACTAATATTAATCTATAATGTTATTATTTTTTTATTATTTTGATTTATTTTGGATATGATATAATGTTACCATATTTATTCTTTCTCTAGATAGTGTATGATTATGATGATGACATTTTTATGTAACCAGTACCTTTCAATGAGTTATGATATGATATTATGAAAAGCGTTTTATGATCCTTTTCAACCCTTATGTATTTTTTCAGTATGAAATTGGTGGGAGAAAAATTATATATCCCTAAAATTCACTGGTTTGAGTTAGATATCCTATGAAATAGTAATGAATAGAAAATGGAGTAAACCATGTTCAGTAAGGCAATTGTTTCAAAAAGATAATCCCATGACTGAACCTTGACTATGGATATGATGATATGAGTGACCCCAATCTATGATTTTAATGCTCTGACCCCATAATCCTAGAGTCAGTGCAACATTTTATTATAATTTCATAGATATAAGTTTCAAATTCAAAGAGACTAAATATTTTACCAGTATTGCAAAGTTATATTGTATACGTTATTCACATTTTTTATTTGGAAAATAAAAAAAGAATAAAATAAAATAAAATATCATCTTCCTTTAAATTCATTCAATGAATTCCTCTTTATAACCTGGTGAAAGGAAACATAATAAGCGTGAGCTTAAATTTTGAGTAAGGGTATGTACAACATTATAAATAATGAATAAATTGAAATAAATCAATAAGTAAAGATAAATAACGGATAACATATTCCATTTAATCAAAAAACTGAGAATGAAATTTATCCCTAGCTATGTCAACACAAAATATCCTAGATAATAATTATAATTAAATTCTTAATTGGGTATGTTCTTAACTATTGGACACCATGTATCCTAGGTACATGATACCTTTACCATCAAAACCTTTCACAAGATAGTTTAGCATATTAGGAAGAAACCCTATCTGATTTATCCAACTGATTCATCTCATGATAATATGATGCAACTAGGGTCTTACTTTAAACTTCCCCCAACCGATATTGTACTGGTCCAAATCATTCCTTCAATGTCAAATAATTGATTTAAAAATATATTTCTAAATCAAAGTTTCTCATACCACCTTGAAATATTTGAATCATAATCCCCATGAAGGAATAACATTAAATGAAACATAAAATATAATTAAAATAATTAGATTCAAGATATAACATTTAAATGGTTAGTATATAAACCATATAAAAGAAACTAGGTACATGACATTACAATATTCCTCAAGGAAACCAAATTGAAACAAAATCTCTTACCTTACCCATCCTTTAGTGAAACGTTATTAAAACTATTGTATAATGGTTTTAATATTTTTATTAAATTTTATCAAAAACTTATTTATTATATCATATATAATATTTTATACTATTTTATTTCTTTTTAATAGGCATTCGTTATTTTCACTATTTTTTTTGTGTTAATCGCCTAGTATCTTGAGAAAGTTTTGACATGTTATTTTTCATTCCAATTACATAAATCGTTATTTAATCATATCTAGAATGTAAGACAAGATGTAATTTTCATATATATATATTCATTATATATGTATATTTAATAATCCATAATATTTGGATATATGAAATTAATTGTTCCTTTAATGGAGATAGTAGGTCGTATGTACGAAAGAACGCTACTTTCAATTCATTATTTTTTTAAAAGAATGAATAGTAAATGATATATATATATATAAGTATATTAGTATCATATCTATGTAATATATGTCATATATGATTATTAAAACCCCCCTTTATATATTCCATTTATAGCGTGAACGAATCACATCACTTTGAGGAGGTGGTAGTCCACACTTTGACAAAAGATGTTATTGTACTAACACCAAAGGGAATGTATAAATGTATGTTTTATAAAATAATTAAAGAAGGATAAATAAATAATAAATATAATATATATCATAGATAAACTGAATTTAAATCAATATTACCAACCATGAAAGGTGACAATGGAAAAATGAACGACATAGGATAGTGCGGTGGTAGTTCTTTGTACACACGAACAATGATTACATATCCCATTTGATGATGTGTGTGTGAGTGTAGGTCCATCCACTAATATAAAATAATTTTAATAAATTTGGGATACTTATTATATTATATTTACATGATATAAAAATAATTTATGCTTTTAAATAATTAATACAAGAAAAACATTCATTGAAAAATGTTACTTCTTTTTGGGCATCTCTTTTTGATTTGAACCAAAAGACTTATTTAGTTAGATTTTTTCCAAATGTAATGAATATATGATTAAAATATGGAATTTGGGAGGTTAAATGGTTAGGTAGTGGCCTAACCAAATAGGTTTTTAATGTGATGAAAGGAGAATAATATCTGTCCTTTATAGGAGAGGGGAAGTTCACTTTAAGAAACTCTCAAAATATTAAGATAACACCAAATAATTTCCAATTTCAACTAGCTCCAAAGAGTGTTATTTAGAATTTAATATGTATATGGTCACAAATCATATAAAATAATAATTTTTAAAGAATATTCTGTTATATTATTACCCTTATCGTTTGTCATTACCCCAATATTAATTCCTTTAACTCTTACATTGAAAACATGTGTTTTTGTTTATTAAAGGATAATATAGTTACAATATAATTACAAAAAACACACAAATGGAACATTTATGACATATTTAACTTCATAAAAATTTATTATTCACATAATTTGATGATTTTTATGTGATTTAATAAAATATTATTTATTTTAGAATTTCATTAATGTCAGTTTGAAACTATTCATCTCATGAATTTTTAAAAAATATCAAATTAGATGATAAATTCGATAGAAAGCATTTAATACATCACTAAAAATTAAAATTAATCCATAAAATTAATTTATAACATTAATTATATCAAATTATATTTACTTTAATATATTTAATGTCATATTATATATATATATATATTAATTAAACATTTGAAGTCTCATTATTATGCTAGTAATTAATTTAATTATTTATTACATAAAATTGAAAAATAAGTTATCATGATGAATTTATACAATATATATTTCCAATAAATTTCTATAGTCTAAGATATATTCTTAATAACCACATATAAAGTTGAAATACTTATTAGAAACTTGAGTAAGACATATTAGAGTTTCCTTCTAATAAAATATTATAAAATCCATGAAGTCATCCAAGTAGATATAAGGGGACATAAAATTGGAATAAGGATGATTTAGGATGAAAAAAATCATCCAAAGAAATTAGGACAAGTATAATTGTAATTTTATGGTATTTATAATATTATGTTTACCCATAAAACTGGATTTACCCTTGACTGTGGTAATTAAAGTATTACTAAATTTACAATTAATATGACCAAAAATAAAATAAATCTATTTATAAAATTTAGATCTAATGATTATAAATATGAAATATATTTATCATGATCAAAAAACATAATTTCCAGTAATTAATTTAAAATTAATCCCATTGACAGAAAAAGAAAACATGTTTTCATTGTGAAAATGATCCAAATATGGAAATGTTTTTAGATCAAACCTCAATGTGAAATTGACTCAAATGAAGTACATTGGATTAAAGGATAAAAATTATAATATAGTAATAATTTAAATCAAATTAAAAATATAATAAGACACTATTAATTATTTAGATGAAAAAAGTTATTTTCAATTAAAATGCAATATTTTATCATTATTCACCTAAACAAAAAACTTTGAAAAAAAATTCCAAAAATTAAACCATTTTATATATTTATATTTCTATAAAAAGAAGAGGTTTTTTTGAAATGAAATTTATTAAGGTGTCAAATATTTTATTTAAAATAGGTTCCCCATTAAAAGGTGGTAATACTATTTTTTTAAATATTTTTTTTTGTGTAATTTTGGAGTTTTTTATCTTATACACATCAAATATATTGGATGAATGTAAAAATATTTAATTGGGTATATAAAATTTAAATTCACTATGTAAATTTTCTAGAAATGTTAATATTTAATTTACTGTGCAAAAGTTGACTAAATACTGTTTTGTTTAAACCTGGTGTTGTGTGCATTGTAAGTAATCACATCAATTAAATTTATTCAAAAAGAACAATATGTTATATTATTGGGGTGATAAAACTATAATTGTCTCAGACATGATCCTTGATTATGGAAATGATTTTCTATTCTTTGTGTATTACATGAAGTAATTAATCATTTATATGTTATGTTCCCATGTATCACGAGTGATTATTGAATTTTCCATACTTGTAGGACCTAAGTCATATGTTATGAAAAATATTTATACCATGACACATAACTAAAGATAATTTAATGATTTATCATGTATATTTTATATTTTGATCATTTTATCGTACCCATATTTTTTTTGAATCTCATTTATGGAAATTAATTGATATCTCCTTTGATTACCATTATTGATAATCTAAGCTCAATCATCCATATATTTCTTTTCACTAGGTTAAGAGGAAAGGTTTTAGGGAAGAATTTATCAATAATTGTTCTAGTTGTGATGAACATAATAGGATGGGAAGATATGTATATATTTTTTGTACCATGTGGTTTTGTATTCAAGATTCCAATTACACTAAACATTTATGGATTTACTATCGACCGTATTGACATATAATGAATATTCAACTAATATGATGTATAATTTAGGTATAAATTTTACAAGTCCCTCTAGTTTGTATTAGAGAAAGATTTAGTTGATTTTTTAAACTAGGATGAGGAATATTTAGTGGGAGGAGGTAGGATAATTCTAGGAATATTAGAACATTCTACGTAATAATATAAACAGTGTGTGGATTTCCTATCAATACATCCATGTATGGATTCTACAAGTTGATATGGTTTTTGAAAATATATGTACGTAGGTAATAACATAAAGAATATTTGGTCGAGAATATATCAACAGTCATTACAGTGCACAATGAACAGGACCAACCTACAATACTAGTTCAACAATCTCAGGGGATATGCGAGGGTTGATTCACATTTTAATTATGACCCCTTATGAATGATTTTAGTAGATGATAAATATGGATAACCTAAGATTAACCTAATTTTTCATATATTTGAAATATGGATTCATGAAAGAAGCATAATATAGATTATTTTTGAGATTATATGATTTCTAACTATTATTATTGTTTCTCATAATAATTCTTTTTGTTTTTAGTCGGTGGATAAAACTAGAAGGAAACATGTTAACTTTGAATGTGATGGACAATGAAATGATTTTCCCCTCCAGAAGCTGAATGTTATAAGTGTTTTATTGGAAAATAATATTTTTATAATGACAAAATATTCTCAACACATAATTAATTCTATGCTTCCATAGGATAAAAGGAAGGAACAATGTACAATTGAGAACATTATGAGGTAATTCCCACCTCCTTTTTTGGGTTAGTTGATCCACTAAATATTATGAAAATAATTATTACTACTAAAAGGATATTTTTTAGTATCATGTTCTCTAAACATTAAATTATATCTTAGATTTTTAACATTTATAAGGTATTTAAAATCAATAGTTGACTCTTATCATGAAAATGAGGTAACTTGATTTTATTGACTTCATTAAGTGGGAAAACATCAAGAGCATGTATTTCATTATGTATTATCTATATATTATTTATAATATGATTGATAATGAATTCATTAATATTAAGAAGATGGATCAAAATCCATTAGTTATTATGAGGTGACTTTTATAAGACATTCAAGTTGAAATTATAGTATTATAATTGAACAAAAATGTAAGATTTATTTATTCTTCCACGGCTTAAAGAAATTATCCAATGTGAAATATCAATATGAGACTTCAATATTTACAAATAAATCATTAAATTTTTTATCAATGTGGAAATTAATATTGTATTCAGCCATCAATATCATGGTTTTGATAAGAAAATTTAGAAGGAATTGAAAAGAAATTTTAACATGAAAACTTGGGGAGGGAAAAATATGAGTATTCATTTATAATAGAATCATGTAAAGAAATAATATGGAAATTATATTAATGTTAATGGTAAATTTTAGGGAATCCCTCAGGGGTTATTCCCTTGCCCTTTATTTTAAGAGGATTTACTCTTGATCTTCTCTGCCTCCTAACAACTTGGTCAGAGAAGGGATGTGCAACAGAGTCTTCTCCTCTCCCTCATAATCCCTTCCCTCTTTGTTTCTCATACCTAGTACCCATTATAGTGCTAAGTGAAGAGAGGTAAGTGTCAAAACCATGGAATCATCCACTATTTCCCAATCATATTTTACTAGTTGTAGAGAATAACTATTTTTTTCATATCATTAACTCCCTTATATCCATCACATTTAAGAATGACTCATCTTCACTCTTGTGGATATAAATGATAGTCATGATCATGGAATTCACACCTAAGGTAGAATTTTTTGGTAGGGAATCATACTTTTAATCATCCTCTATCCATCCTTCAATGTTCCTCCAATGGTGTGGGTCCTTAAGGTCATTCATTCATCCTCAGGGAATAACGGATTTTGTGGTTTCCCTAATCTCTTATTTTCTCTTGTTTCTCACACCAAGAATGACTCACACAGTCTTAGAGGTCGACAATGGTCAAGAAATCGACAAGATAACAAGACCTATGTGCATAATTCGAAGTATATGACTCAACCAAAAGAAGGTCCTCCTACATGGTTTGTTCCCCAACTTCTTATAAAATTGGTCATCCTCCTTAGGACTAAGCCCATTTTTCACCCCATTTACAATGGAATCCTCAGTTTTTAAGCCTCAATTGTTGAATAATGGGAACTATGATTCTTTCCATAATTATGTTATATAGGATTCCCACTTAGAGCCTGATATCAATGTCAATCCTCCTAAGGACTAATCCCTAACCATAATTCCCTTAATCTAGGAATCCTTATCAATATTAAGTATTGAAATTAGCCTCTAAATCCTCATAAGTTGACAAATCCCACATGGTCCCTTTATAGGGAATCCCCTTCAAGAGTAAGCATGAACATAATCCTCTTAATGATACATACACCCTAAGAGAAACAACCTTTGAGGGCCTCTGTTTTCATGGATCCTCCCAACCAACTACATAGGATTTGATTCCCATCCAAACGAGATACATAAAAATCCACTATGAGGTCCAAATCCAACACCCCAAATAAACCATATTCTCTATGGGCCACATTCCCAGTAAGATATAATTAAACTTGTAAATTCATATCCTCTATAAGTTCATTAGGATTATTTGGTATATGTACCCCACCAAACATTGACTCGAAACCTTCCACAACGACATCCTTTCCACATAAAGTTAAACTATACAATTAGGTTATTATATTAAAACCTTGAAATTTATGATTTTTCCCATTATGTGGAACAAAAAAATTTGGTTTCTGATTCTATAAACAAGTATACATGGGAATCCCATCCATGGGTCCTATCCCAACATTAAAACATGTATCATCTCCCAAGATGATAATACACAACAGAGTACCCCATTGTGTGTCTAGAAATACAACATCATTCAAATCATGACCAAATAATATATATTTTATAGAGAAGGGGATACCATTTATGGAGAAACATAGATACAGATATATATCTATATTAATGATTAACCTAATATATGTATATATGATTCCATTCTCTATACATGGAAAAAATTTAATTTTATTTCAAGGGTAACATACATCGTGCATTGGACTCAATAAAGGATTCCTGAACATATCTCAAATCTATAGGAGAGTCCCAAAGTAGTAAATATATCCCCCAAAAGGGTGTGATGAGGCTGAACTCCCATCCTCTAGAATAATGTGAGTTATTAACCATCATTTATAAAACATCCCAATGAGAACTGGCCTTTGTAATGTTGGTCCAATTGATATAGAATCATTAGTTGTTTCCAGTTCTCTAAACAAACCCATTCGAAACTGTTTATATATAATGATTCTTAACCCAAATATATTTATAATGAAAATAAATAAATGTTTAACCTAACATGAATCCTTATCCAATATTATAGAATAACCCACCTGTCATACCCCTTTTCTGTAAAAATTAATGTGGTCTAGAAAAGAAAATAAACTATGCATATTTTTAGTCAGATAAGATACTTCTTTGAGGAATTGTTTTGTTTTTGTTTGTCATATACTCAGGAATTCACTCCCAAAGTTACCTTTATTACAATGAAGTCCTTCATGACTTTACCAATGTATGCCTATATTTTGGATTAGGCTGGGTCTTCCTCCATACATAGGTCACTATCACCATACCAGTCTCTTAAATGCTGGGTCTCTAACATGCTGGTTCAAGAGTAAAATCATCACAGTAACATCTGAACCCTAGAGGATTATTGGTAGGCCCTCAAGCTCAAAAGTATCCCCCAATCATATAGTGAATCATAACCGGTAGTCCAGAAATAGATGATGTTAACCACCAACTTTAACCATTTTGAGAGCCTATCCCTAGAACACAACATCCAGTCTCTCACTTATTTCAAGGAAGATAATCATGTGGCTTTATATAGCCCCATCTTGAAGACACATGGGTCCTTTTATAAATCACCTCAGCCAATGGTCCATGGTAGTGAGACCTAAAATTTTTAAGGGTTATATCCTCATAATTCCGGCCTAGGTCCATCATATTTGTGTGTGCATTATTTACCAATATGGGCATAAACCAATTAGTAGGGAGAAGGGACACAACTCTCTCCCCTCTAGAGAATCCTACCAACCCAATTAGGTGGATATTTCTAAGTGGGAACATACACCATTTCTCATTCATTCAGCCATTATGTGGACCCATCTAGTGGAATTGAATGAATCCCATTATTCAAATTATATGGCATACTGCAAGCAAGAAGATACACTTGTCTACACCAACCAAGTCTTCCAGAAGACTCATATGGAATCACTCAATCAAACATTCCAACCATGTTTATTGGAAAGCTATGAGAAGGAACACAATCCTTCCTGCATTCCTAAATAATTCTAGTAGCCTCATTTGGTAGCAACCTGAAAAGTAATTCAGAATTTCCTGATGATAATTAAGGTGAAGAATCAACTCTATAGCCCTACAGATGAGTACTATCAGTATAAAATAACATGGAGGGGAATATAATAGGAGGAACATATACATGATCCAATTAAGGAATGGGCATTTATCTTTGTTATAATAACTGAATTCATAAAGAATATCCTAAAAATGGTTAAAGGTAAGATCACAATCCCTACCTACATCCTATAGACATTCTAGGAAATCATAACAGTGGAAACTAGATTACCTGGGTGATGGACACATAAATCTATCCCCAAAAGTGGGGTGGATCATCAGTAGGTCACCCCAGAGTAGAAACATACCTCTTATCATATCTAGGAATTCCATGGTAAAAAATTCAATAATATATATATATACCTAGATTGGGAACATACAACCACTCTAGCAGGAGTATGAGCTATCATAATTTCCATTCCATGGTACGCACAAACACATACACCTGAAGACCACTTCCCACAACATGTGTCCCCATTATCTCACAAGAGGGAATCCAAAAAGAAGCCTCATCAAATAAAACTAGAAAGTATAGAGAAAATTTATTATCCTACTATAGTCAATGTTGGAGTTCATAAATCCTTCCGACACTTATCTATTCCATATCATGATCCTACACTTCTATTATAAAAATATGATAGTAGTAGTAGTAAATTTTAATGTACTCTATTGATGCTTCCCCCAGAGGCTTTTTTCATATCTATAATCCATGATATCTGGAGACCATATCTTATAATTAGCGATTTGATAGCCTTACATATGTCTAGATGATCAAATAGAAAGAGGGTTCACCTCTTGTCTCAATTCACCATGGTGGTCCTCCCAATGAAAGAGTTCATTGTGAAATTCCATTCCATATAAATATTTCACATTTTCAAGATAATTATCCAATTAGAAATTTACTAATGAGAAAGTCCTCTTATCATGAGGAAGTTGCGAAAAGAAGGCTAGTAATGTTTGATTCCTTATCATTGGTAGGTGAAATCCTTTATTAACCAATAGTCATCCCAAATAAACATTTTTTCTCTGAAACTCATTTTGATCATATGACTTCCATCATTTCCATTGAAATACCAACTAATCTCACTTCTTATTATAATGCATTTGGGGAGTATCCAATATGTTTGGACTAGGTTGTGGATTTCCTAATAAAAGATAAATATAATCAACTATACATGAGGAAACAATAGGAAAAATAGGTATACTATTAATATTCTATCTTTTATCCACCGCTCAATATAGTATTTTAGTGGTACTATAGAATTATTTCGTACATGATATTTGCATCAACATATGAAAAAATATTCATTACTTAAAAAGAAAAAGTGGTATCTTATGATGTGTATCAAAATCATGTCCAGGTAATAGAATGTTTTCAATGCCAAATTGACATGGATGCTCTTTTGGATTCATGATACCCAAAGATCAAGAAATAGCAAGTTTCCCTTCAACATGCATGTCTCAGCACATTAATGAGATTTTGAGAACAGATCATAAATAACCCATCTGGATTTATTATCAGAGGCTGAGGTGAACATGGAGAATTATAATTCATCATGATATATAACCTGAAAATCCTATCAAAAGTGGTATCATGCATTATCATGCCCCTAAACCAGATCCAAAAAAGAGACTCTATCCATTAAATAATATTTTTTGAATAACCAAAGGCCCTGACCAACCCTCACTAACCTAAAGCTAGAGGAAAGAAGTCTATTTTGAGACTTTTGTGTCAAGAATTTGAGATAATCAAGAAAGACCCATGCTTAAAGGATGTAAGCCATCAGATAGAACATATTTCATAGGTAGTAATATGATCATAAAAAACTGTTGATCTATGTTCATACATAATGATGCACCCATTCCATGACCTGAAAAAAACCATAAAATTAGAAGAGAATATATTGTTAATACATCTCATAGTATTTTTGGAGCAATAATATCCTACATGGTAGAGGGATTTTTAACCCAACCCTTGATCCTAGAAAACCAAAACCGAAAAGGTTGTGAAAGAAAAATCGGACATCCCCATCCCATAGGGATGAGGTTTTTTCACCTCAACAACCCCCTCCATAGTAGGAATTGATATTACCCTAATTAGAGAAAATATTGTAGAATGGATCATAACAATTCATCACCTTTGGTGATTATCTACCATCACATGGAACATGAATGAGTAAATCATATAGAGATTTTATTTGGGCTACTTTCCACTAAGAAGTTCCCAAAAATTATAAAAGGATAGGAGAACATATCATAGAGGTTGTTGAAGAAGGAAATATCACAAACGCACTGATAAAATGACTATAATTCCTTTCACATCAGTGAAAGTCATCAAAACTACCCTCTTAGATTCGGTAGAAAAAGATTCATATTCCGAGGAGTTAGAATAGGATGATAAGATTCATAACCTAGTCCCCGCCAAAACAAATGAAGTAACTATTCTTTCTCAAAACAAAAAGGATTTCCTTGAATTTGAGAACTCCCAAAAACTATCTAGCCTACCTGCCTCAAAAGTAATCTAACAATGAAAAGAGAGAGTGTAGAGACCCAGCCTGATGTACATGGATATTACATTTATTTTTTGGAATACTTAATACATGAACAAAATAGATGCCCAAAGATTGTATTAGTTTACTATCTTTAGTAACTCAGAACCAAAACATCTAACTTGGTGAAAGGTCTTAAAAATCTCTCATAAAGTTATTCCCATTTTTTTCCTACCTAAAACCATTATATATATCATGGGGAAAATAAAACCTAAAAAATGGTGAACTAAATTTCCCTTTTAGGGTAAAAATTGAGAACATAAAATAAACCATAAACATTTTAATGTAAAAACATGAACCTAAAGTTTAAATATAAAAAATATGAGTCATGAATTAAATCTTGTAAGTACGTTTTGAATAGATCATAAAGTAACATTAAAAATGATTGATTAACATTTTCATAAAACATGTAATGGTGGAAAACAAATAATCACAAAATATGATTTCAATAGAAGCCATGGAATTGCTTCCAAGATCATCATAGTGGACAAAGTCCATTACTGAATTGGGTTTACTTATCATTCCATCCATGTATTACTGAACCAGATTTACTTTTCATTTAAATAAAGTCTACCTCAAGAGATATAAATCTTTACCCAATACATTGGAATGTGATATAGTTCCCAACCATCTCATAGTTAAATCATTCTTACATGTTCCACAAAAAAATATAAATCGTTCATCATAGCATAACCCATGAAATAAAATGGGATTTTTAAAAATAATTTCATCATAACATAATCCATATAAGAGAAATGGGATTCATAAAAATAATTAAATGATAAACTAAATCTAATCAATGTAATAATAGTGATATAAACATAACCATATGTCATATCAGATGGAAAATATTTTTGATAAAACACTGGAAATTAATTTCTAAGTAAAATATCCTTTATTTGTCAAAAATGTTTTCTTTTCTCAAAATTTCAAGAAATTTTAAAAGACAAGAATAAAATTACAAATAAAAATGAAATATTATAAACTAATAATCATGTAAATAATGTGTTATGAAAGCATAAAAATGCATTCATGCCATATAAGTTAAAAAAAATTCTCCTCATACTTTTTCTAGAAAACTCAAAAAGTACTTCGTAAGGTAAATAAGAAGAAAGATTCCATCCATTACAAGTAGTAAAGTCAAAATGGGTAAAAATTACTTTAAAAATACATATAAGAATTGTAAAAATTTTATGATAACATTTTTAGGAAACATGGTAATTGATGATAAATATATCCCCAGTAAATACTTCCAGATAAACAATCTCTGATAAATGTGATATTGAGAAATTATCACTTACCTTAGGTATGATACCCTATGTACGAGTCCAAAACTCATGTATAATGTTTATAAGAATATTATTAACTTATATTAAAATCATAATAATATTTATGATATCATATATGATTCTTTTATGACTTTAAATTACCTGTTTATTAACAATTCTTGGTCAATGCAACATTTAGTCTAATATCGCTTTGTTTATCGTACGTGTTTTGACTTGTTATTTTTGATCATATTAATTAAGTCAAGATTTAATTACTTCAGGAATTTATAATAAGATTTATATATCATATATATATATAATAGACAGATAAATTAAATGGAATACACCGTTCATGGAGACGGTAGGTTGTATGTGCGCATGAACATTGTTTCCATTTTCTTATCGTATTGAATAGAAGTACGTGAATGACATATATGTACATATATATATATAATTACAATATAATTATTAATTATTATATTTCATAATTATTAATCATATATATAATATATATTTTTATAATCATTTTTGGATGGTTAAAGTGGTGAATTCATCTCATTGCGTCGTAGAGACGATAAGTTGTACGTACGCATGAGCGATGATATCATTAATTTAATGTCTAAATATTATATAATTGGTTGGTATATTAATTATACAGAATATTTATAATGTTATATTTATTATGTAAATCCATTATTCTCCCAGTTATACCCATTTAAATTAAATAATGTGGAATAACAAATTACACCACAGTGCGGAGATAGTAAGTCGTACGTACGCATGCATGGTGATATTATTATTTGTTGGATGGATAAAATGATGAATATAATTGTCTCCTGATTATATTATCATCTAATTATATGGATAATTCTTGATTTATTACTTTGGTAAAGAAGCAATATAGAAAGAAGAAGTAGAAGAAGAAAATAACTTCAAAAGAAGGGATAAAACGATTACCTCTTCTTCGGGTGTTTACATTTGATTTGAACAAAAGGGATCTGTAGGATGGCTATCTACCAAAATTTATTCCTCTAAGATGAATTTAGGAAGGTTGGTAGGATAAATTGGTAGGGTTTGGCTGATCTTAAGGGCTTTAGAGGTGTGATTTAAAGAGAAAGGGAGGTTCCCTTTTATAATAGAGGTGAGGGGAACTTTATGAAAATCTTGAAATATAAATATATTGTAAAACTATTTTCTGTTATAATAGATCAAAATTGATTTATTTCTATTATAAGATGTGGAAGGATAAAAATACTCTCAACCAATAGGGCTTAGACATGTTTAGGTCCTAAAAGAATCCTTACCTTTTATATTTAACCCTCTGCTAAATAAGTTAACTCTTACCATGTCCTCTTTTATTTTTTACTACACGGTTAATATATTTATCATAAAATGTCAATAGAACCTAAAGTTGATAATTTATGAAATTTTTATCACTATAAAATTTATATGGACAATCTATATTATTTCATGATTTTTTATCTTTTAATAAAATAGTATTTTTCTTCAAAACACATTTATGTCAATTTAGACATTATTTTTTAATTGATTTTTAAATGTCCTTATTACTTGATTCCTTATAAAAAAGGCATCAAATAATCCCTAAAATATCAATTCCATCCATAAAACTCACATATGTAATCCAAATGTTCGAATTAAATTTATTTTAATATTTATAAATTCATTTATATTAATCTTTCATTAATGAGGTAATCACTACATCATAATTGTGTCATAAATAAATATATTTATATAATTTTGAAAAATTATAAATAAAATACCATGATTTAGAAACTATTTTAATATTTATAATGAATATTTATAGTCATAGATATCATTTATATTCAATTATATTAAAATCAATTTAGTAAAGGATACATGTTTATGTTATAATTAACTTTACATTAAAATAATTCTTATAAAATGTCATTTTCATATCCATGTGAATATATGGGATCCCAAAATCAACCCAAGGATTACCATGGTCTGAAATATCTCATAAAATAGGATTATAACATTTGTTATGATAGTTTAAAATTATTATAAAATTATTGGATTGCCCTTATTTACCAGATTTACCTTTTAACCATGGTGAATAAAATAATTATTGAGGTTACAATTCATAATCTCTAAAAATAAAAGGAATATATTTAAAAAATTGGGACCTTATGATTCCAAATATGGAATAAATTTTTCAAAATTCAAAACTCAAAAGTTTCAGTAATTAATTTAAAATTAATTACCGTTTCCAGAAACAAAAAAGAGGGTTTTTAAGAAATAATAACTATCAAATTATTGACATGCATTTATGCCCAATTTTAGTGGGAAATTACTTTCGATGACCAAAATTGATATAGATGATAAGAATTTAATTTAATTACACTTTAAATACAATTATAAATATAATATAACTATAAAAATAAATTATATGAAAAAACAGTTTTGAATTAAAACGTAGTATTTTTCACTATTCATTAAAATTTTAATTTTAACATAAGAATACCAAAAATTCAAAAAAAGTAATATTTTATATCCCATTTAAAAAAAATAGTTTATGTTTTCAAATTTAACTTATAAATGAGTTAAAACTAGATTTAAAATGGGTGCTCCATCAAAACACGGTAAAACTACATTTTGTAAAAAATACTTCTTTTATCTGAAATATTGATTTATTCTCATATTATGTTATATTAATTGTGTAAGATGAATGGTAATGTTATATAAAATTAAAAATGTGGTCAATGATATTCATAAATTCTAGTTTATGTCCTATTAAATAATAATATTTTAATAATATATCACTATTTAGTGAAACTCAGTATCGAGTACAATGAAAGCAACTGAGGAAGGCCATTATTGCATGTAACACAATCCAAGTTAGTGTTGTGTGTAGTGAAATATTATTTTGGTGTTTCATATAACATAATATAAACTTATTTTATTTACACATTGAACAAAATCTACAATAAGTGTTGCATAAAATGAATTTTTTCAAAAGAACTTGAAATTGTGTGCAACACGATCCCAGAATAGTGTTTCATATATTTCAAGATAATAAGGTGTTGTGTATGGATCAAGATAATCTTGGTGTAGCATACAACAAAATACATAAAATAAATTAAAAGAATTTATCTCATAAAATCTTGGGGTGTTACATTCTATACCCTTAAAATGAATTTCACGCTTGAAATTTGTCAGGGTTATAAATGGATTAAAACAAGAATGTTTCTTTCAAGGGAATCTACAAAGTAAAAAGGGATACTAAAACTTATTTTTAAAAAGGAAAGTTAGAAACATTATAGTTACTGAAAGTAAATCATCCTTGGGATTACACATACGATAACATCAGTGGTATGTTAAAACATGGATGTAGAAGAGAAATCTAACCATCATGTTTTGATGGATAGTGACGGATAATAATATTTTGAGAATTTTAACTACAAAAAAGCCATAAATTTGCGATGATTTAAGGGAACATATGATTCATCAGATACGAAGGTACTAGGATTACATTTTTTGTTTCAAGATCCTTTACCTAACATTGAATTTTGTTTTATTGATAAGAAATACTTACTTGATTTCAGTATAATCTCGTCGTTGGTCATTCCCTAAAAAATTTCCACATCCTCTCTTATTAAATGAAATGAAGTTGAATTTTTCATTATTTAAAATTTTTAATATCATGAAATAGAATTATTGTTCATTACATCAGTCTCAACAAAAGGTTAGAACTTGTTATCAAATATTCTTAAGTCCAAATATAGTTAGATAATACAGTAATATAAAAAACATCAACAAGAATATAATTTATACTACCAATTAATGAATAACATTAAAATCCTTCAAAAACCTAAAATATTAAACATTATAAAGAGGTAAAATAAATTTACATAACCTTTATTTACCATATCTAATAAGTTACTTCTTTGTTGTCACATTCCAAACATGTGAATACCTTAATCATGTATTCTCTTGAGTCATGGTAATAACATAAATTACCATATATCCTTACTAAAAACATGAATGTTTCCTTATTACATAATTTATTGGATATATTCCTTAAGTCCCAAAAAGAAATATAATTCTTCCATGATATCATAACCCACTTTTCAATAACTCCATAATTATCTGCTAAGAAACTAGTATCATATAATTTACTTATTCAAATCCCACATATCTTTATCAAAAAATAATTATTTGAACATAAGGAACATATTAAGGGTTGTCTATACATTAATCATGTGTTATCCAATTATATCATCTTACCCTTAAATCACCGTTATTGGATCCTTATAATTATTCCACATATCCATTCTAATCCTTAATAAAATACATAAACTGAAAACACTTATATATTTCATGATTCTTATAACATGATATATGAATTATGAAACATATACACCCCAATCATCCATCTTTATTATTTTACTATTACTCGGGATCCATTATCTTTGTATTTCCTAAAATATTAATCATGTCTTATTGTTCATCAACATCAAGCTTCTTCGGATTAATGTAAACAATACTATAAGAACATCACATACCTTTCACATTTGTTTACAATATCTTTATCCTCAGTAGTATAACCGACACTCGCACCATATTCTTGATTATATTCATGATATTTCCACATATGAAATTGATCTTCATTATTTATAATATTTACACATATAAAACATTCAATGGTTATCCATGTTCTATGTAGTTCTGGATATTGACTCTCACCAGATAGAAACGTATGAGAAATACATATTATAGATTAAAAAAATATAAGTATGTTAAATTACTTATAATATTTCAATCTATGATATGTTCAGTTTAACCCTAGGTTAGTCATGATTATCACAAAAACCCTACGTTTGTAACCTATACTATTTTATCTTTAGGACATCCCTAGACATATCCTTAGAAATATCTCTAGGAATCTCAATAAAGTTTTCACATCCTAGTTTCCAAAGGTTGAATAAACATTCCGCCTGATACCAAATCTAGTGACCAATCCTAATGTACACAGACATTACATTTCTTTTGATGAATATTTAATACATGAAAAAAATTTCCCAAATACTGTATTAGTTTAGTGTCTTTGGAAACATAGAACAGAAACACCTAACTCAGGGAAATACCTCCAACATCATTCATAAATATCTTACCCTTTTATTTTTCTACCTAAAATCATTATTTATTTCATAGGTAAAAGATAACCTAAAATATGGTGAGCTCAAATGCTCGGTAATGGTAAATAGGGAGAACATAAAATAGATAATAAACATTTTAATGTAAAAACATAAACACAATGTTTAAACCTCAAAATCCTGAGTCATTAAATAAATCATTGTAGTATGTAAGGCATAGATAATAAAGTAACATTATCCATGATAGAATAGCATTGACAAAAAATGTGTACTTGTGGAAAAAAATAAGCACATAATATGCTTTCAATAGTGGCGAAGGCATTGCTTCCAAGACCATCATAATGGATAATGTCCGTTAATGAACAGGGTTTATATGTCGTTCCATCCATATATTACTGAACTAGATTTACTTGTTGTTCCATTCATGTCTACCTCATAATATATAAATATTTACCCAATTCATTAGAAGGAGATATAGGTCCCACCCATCTCTTATTGAAATCATTCTTACATGTGCCACAAAAAAAACATAAATCATTCATTATAGCATAACCAATGAAATAAAATTGGATTCTTAAACATCATTTCATCATAAAATAATCCATATAAGATAAATGGACTTTGTAAAAATAATTCCATCATAAAATAAATCAAATAAAAGTAATAATATGGATATAATCATAACCTTATGTCATCTTAGATGGAAAACAATTTTGATAGAACACTTGGACTTAATTCTTGAAGATAATATATTTCTTCTTAAAAAATGTTTTCTTTTCTCAACATGTCATGCAATTTTAAAAGAAAATATTATGTTTTCCAATATAATTGAAATATTGTAAAGTAATACTCATGGAAATAGAGTGTTTTATGAAAGCGTAAAAATCCATTCATTCGGTATAATAAAAAAACATTCTCCTTGTAGTTTTTCTAGAAAAGTCTAAAATTACTTTGTATGGTAAAAAATGATTCCTTCCATACTATGTAGTTAAAGTAAAAAATGGGAAAAATTACTTTAAACATACATATAAAAATAGTAACCATTTTATGTTAAATGTTTTAGAAAACATGGACAAGGATGACAAATATATCCCTTGTAAATACTTATGTATAAACAATCTTGGATAAAAATGAGATTGCAAAATTATCCCTTACCTTAGATCAGATACTCTCCGTACGATTCCAAAACTTATGTATATTTTTTTTAAACATATTATTAACTTATATAAGAATAATAATAATATTTATGATAACATATATGATTAGTTTCTTACTTTATATTACCTGATTATTAACAATTCCAGGTTAATGCAACATTTGGGGAAACATCGGTTCATTTATTATACGTGTTTTGACTTGTTATTCTTGATCATATTACTTAGGTCAGTATTTACTTAATTCCAAAATTTATAATACAGTTTATCTATAATATATATATAATATAGGTAAATTAAATGGAATACACCGTTCATGGAGACAATAGGTCGTACGTATGCATGAACACAGTTTCTGTTTTCTTTTCATATTGAATGGATGTAAGTGGATGGCATATATGAACGTACATACAAACAAACAAATATATATATATATCATTCCTATAAAATTATTATTTAATATATTTAAAAATTATTTATAATATATATTTTTTTTTACAATCATTCATGGATGGTTAAAGTGGAGAATGAATCTCATCACGTCGTGGAGATGGTAAGTTGTTCATACGCACGCTTGGCGATATTATTATTTGAAGATATAAAAAATGATGAATATTATTATACCATTATTATATTAATATCTATTTATATGGATGATGATGTATTTATTACATTGGTGTGGAAACAATATAGAAAGAATAAGTAGAAGAAGAAAATAACTTTGAAAGAAGGGATAAAATGATTACCTCTTCTTCTGGTGTTTCATTTTTATTTGATCAAAATTGATCCTTTTCATGGCTAGATTCCCATATTTATTCATCTAGGATTAGGTTAGGGAGGTTTGGAGGATAAATGGTAAGTTTTTGGTCGATTTAAAGCGCTTCAGAGGTGTGCGTTAAAGAGAAAGGGAGGTTCCCTTTTATAAGAGAGGTGAGGGGTACTTTAGGAAAATATTGAAATATTAATTTATTATAAAATTAATTTCGGTTTATAATAGATCCAAATTTATTTTTTTAGAGTCTATGAATATTATGGTTCGAAATACTTTAATCCAATAGGCTTTAGACATGTTTAGTTTATAATGGTAACCTTATCTTGTAGATATAACCCATTGTAAAATAATTTAACTTTTACCATGCCCTCTTTTTTTTATACAACCTAGATAATATATTTACTATAAAATTACATGAGAAACTAATGTTGATAATTTATTAAATTTTTATAACTATCCAAATTATTTGTCTAAACTTTAGAATGTTAGTATTTTTATATCATTTAATAAATAGTATTTAAAAAAAATACATTTATTCAATTTTGAAACAATTTGGTAATTGATTTATGTTAAAATCATAAAAACTTGATTTCTTTAATCCAAAGGAATTAACATATACCTAAAATGTCAATTTAGTCTAGAAAATTCACGGATGGCATAAAAATGTTGAAATTAAATTTATTTTAAGATTTTAAAATTCATTTATTAGAATATTTCATTAATGAGGTAATCACTAGATCATAATTGTGTAATAAGTAAATATATTTATATAATGTCTAAATATTATAAATACTATACCATGATATATAAAATAAATTTCATATTTATAATGACTATTTATAGACATGGAAATAAGTTATATACCACTATATTAAAATAGATTTAGTAGAAGATATTTGTTTCTTTTATAATTAACCTCACTTTAAATTAATTATTATAAAATGTTATTTTAACATCCAACTGGATCCATGAGGTTACCAAATCAACCCAAGGATAACCATGGTCGGATATATTTCATCCAATAGGATTAGTACATGTGTTAGGGTTGTTTAATATTATTATAATATTATTTTTTACCCTTATTTACCGGGTTCACCTTTTAACAATGGTAAAGAAAATAATTACTGAAGATATTATTCATAATGTCAAAAAATAAAAGGTACCTACTCATATAATTGGGACCTTATGATTCTAAATATGTAATATATTTTTCCAAATTAATAATAAAGAAGTTTGTTTCATTAATTTAAAATTAATTCTCATTTTCAAAACCAAAATGTGGATTTTTAAGATGTAAAAATAATCAAATGATTGACATGTGCTTATAACCAATTTCAATGGGAAATTACATCCAATGAAAAAAAACATTAAATGAAAAAATATAATAAAATTAAACTTTAAAACCAAAAAAATATATAATCTATCTATATTAATAAATTATATGAAAATGATTTTTTGGAATTAAAATGAAGTATTTTTCACTAATCATTAAAATTTTAATTTTATTAGAAAAATACCAAACATTAAAAAAAGTAAATTTTTATGTCCCAATTCCAAAAAATAAGTTTATTTTTCCAAATTTAACATATAATTGTGTTAAAGAATATATTTTGAATGGGTGGGCCATCAAAAGGCGATAAAACTTTATTTTGTGAAAAATACTTCTTTTTTCTAAAAATTTGATTTTGTTCTCATATCATATTTTAGGAAATGAGTAAGATGAATGATAATGATATATAAAATTCAAAATGTGCTATATTTTATTCATAACGGCTAGTTCATATCCATTTAAATAAGAATAATTTTATAATATATCGTTTTTAGTGAAACTCGGCATTGAGTACAACACACGCTATAAAGGAAGGTCGTTATTACGTGTAATGAAAGCCAAGTAAGTGTAGCATGTAGTGAAAGATTTTTTTGGGGTTATATATAACATAATAACAACTTAGTTTCTTTATATATTTAACAAAATCTGTACTCAGTGTTGAATGAAATGAATTCTATAAAAAAGAACTTGAAATTGTGTGCAACACAAGGAAATTTTTTTATTGTGTATACTTCAAGCTAATAAGGTGTTGCGTATAACACAATAAAATATTTGTGTAGTATACAAAACAATACATAAAATAAATTAAAATAATCTATGACATAAAATATTGGAGTGTTATAGAGAGTGTAGTGACCCAATGTTTTTCAATGGAAATTCCTTTCTTATAATTATGTCATAAAATCACATGAAAACAAAACATAATAAACTATTAAGTGATAAGTGACTTTTAAACAGAAGTTTGTCACTTCGGTGTTTGGAATTCCGAAAATCCGATATACACTGTTGTGTTCAAGATGATTTTTGGGGTCCAAAAATAAAAAGTTAATTTTTGGTGAATAGTAACCTACCCTTATGAATAGTAAACTATCCTTATAAATAGTAATATGGGCTTTATGAATAGTAAATCATCCAAAATAATTGTAACATTACCCATGAATAATAAAATAAAATTTAGGCATCTTAGAAAGTGACAATTTGACCAAAGTAAACATTTTGGTATTTTTCAAAGCCATAAATAATTAATTATAATTAATTAATTAGTTTAAAAGAAAATGAATTTTCTTAAAATGTGTTCATAAATTAACAAATCTATGTCTTATAGTTTTATACACATTTATAAGACCCTATATAATTTTTGAAAGCATTATAAAATCTATTTTAATTTTAAGAACTGTATTTTTCAAATAAATTATGATTTTAATTAATTATTATATTAATAATTTATAGAAATTACTTTTGAAAAATGGATAGCATTTTTTGATTCTACACATCAAAAAATAGTTGGGGTGAAATTTTCGGATTTTTCTGAAATACTTGAATTTTCGATGAATAGTGAAATCCCGTAATTTACAAAATAAGCTAAATAAGCTAATTATTGAGTCATGTGTGATGTTATGCTGATGTAATCCCACTTTTTTCAGGATTAAATTATAAAATTACTACTCTTGGTCATGGAAGACTCACTATTCCTTGTCTTGTGGAGAAATAATAAGTTAATGAATTTTATATTGAGAAAACCCATCTCCCATCCACTATAAATACCACCCTTCACTCCCTCATTTAATCACACCTATAAAAATTCAATAATTGCCTAAAATATGCCCAAGAATCTTACCAAGCACCTTTCCCACGTCCAAGTTCTGTTGGTCTCATCAAAATACCAATCCTTGGCCCTTTAAGGAGGATCTCAAGAGGAGGATTCAAGAGGTAATTTCTCTCCCTCTTCTCCTTTAATTCCCTTTCAATTTCAAGTTCTTTTATTATTCTCTCCCCACCTATATTTGTCCAAATGGTATGGTAACTCCAGTTTCATAAATATATCAAAATTTTATGTTACTAATGTTATATTATTAAATCCAACCCCCTTTCTCTTCTTCATTTTATTTTGTAAAAGAAAATGTTTTTTGTGAGGTGTTAATCTATCACCTTCAAGAACAACATGTTTTATTTTTCCATTTATACCTTAAGATATTGTCATGAAACCATTTTTATGGTTGAAATAGAATATTTTATATTTATTATTTCCTACTTAATGTTCTGTAACTAACTTATGTTCATATTACTAAATGATTAATAGAAACAGGTTTATTGTAGTCGAAAAACCGCCCAAATTAACCCAAACGATCATCATTAAATTCCTATATAATGATTCATACACATGTTATATAACATAATTAATTATAATATCATTAAAAATCCGTTAATATCATTAGTAACATGTAATATATTTTCTAGATTTTTACCCATGCTCTACCCGAACTTAAATTTATGAATACAAGTGAACCGCTCAAGAAAACTGTAAAAACAAACATTCTCGAACAATGTTTTTAAACCCTATAACTCATAAAAAGGACTGTAAAATAATATAATGAAACCAAAATTAACCCTTTTCATTTATAAAATGTTCTGGAGTTTTTAATTAATGAATATAATTTCATTATATATCACATTAAACCAAAGGAAGCATTCTGATATCAGGTAAGGGGAAAATCTCAAACCCAATTCTCTTTCATCAGGTTCTCCCTCTTTCACTCCAAATTCGGTATAGTCACTCCTTAAAAATCATTTTTTCATAATTATCTTACCTTTTCTGGGATATACATGTTTTCTAATGAAGTTTATGTAAAAAAAATGTTTTCCAAAATAACTCTTCTTTTAAGAACTCACCTTTTGCCTCTCATTCATGGTTGATGGTTCTTGTATCATGTATGTTATTCCCTTTTTCTTTTTGGAACCCAAAGTTTATGATTTTTTTCTTATGATATGAAACATATTCCTCTCTATTGTTTAGTTATGTTCATTATTGATATATTTTCTATGTGTCATGCATGATAATGATAATGTTATGATGTGACGGGTGCGCCCGGAATTATATAGCGCAATATGAATGTTTGTAGGTGAAGGGTGCACCCAGAATTGTACAGAGCTCCCATGCATTGGGTAAAGTGATGAATATCATGATTAATTGTGAAATTTTGTGTGAAAAATATGCTATATTGTTTCACATGTATGTGTGGTAGTTATCCACTAAGACATGATGTTTCATTTTTACGCATTTCCACATTTCAAGTCTTATATTTATGATTCTACTTATGTTCATGATGATTTTCCTATGTTATTATTTTGCACACCCCATACTATATTGTTCTTATATGTCCCCTTACTGGGATTCTATCTCACCCTTTTTGATTTATATCCTCAGGTGACTACATGTACTAGGGAGAGGTCAAGTTCCAATAAGAAGCTAGTGATGAAGAAATTGAAAAAATGTTTATGCTCGATGTTGTAATTCTTATGTATGGTCATAGTTTTCCAAAGACAATAAACCATTGTACCCTCTATGTGTAATAATATTATGTTATTTATCTTTAAAATGATGTGATAGTAATGTTAGAAAAGGCTGGGTCGCTATAGTTCGTATCAGAGGAAAGGTTTAGTTAATTTGGGAATTAGGATTATTGAACCCTAGAGAAAAACTCTATTATGAAACTAAGTACAAACATGAAAAATAGAAGCTTTACCTAGGGATCTTATATGAAATGATTTTTATATAATGTGTGGAAACGAATAAGTTATTTATTCATGACATATTGACTTATGTTTTGTTCTAACCTTTTCTATTTTAGAAAATGGTGGGAACCAGGAGAACCCAGGCCAATAACTCATGCAAGGCCAATTCAACATTTTCCCGGATGACATCCCCAATTATTTGGGAGGTGGAGTTAAAATATTTCATAGTGATGCTTACCAAATTATCTTAGGTTATGAACAATAACCATAATAATGGGGAACATCCTTCTTTAACCAAAGAGAGAGCAACTGGCAATCGAATGTTTTATGTAGAAACGAACACCCTTGTATAGTGGATCTTCTGAACCACTAGTTGCGGAATAGTGGTTCAACTCAATGGAGAAGATCTTTTCATTTTTTCACTATTTTGAGATGGAGAATGTGACACTAGTTTTTTGTCGTCTAGATGGTCAGGCTGATCAATAGGGCTATGATTAAGAACACCAAGACAAGGGAATAAATTGAAGAGATGGAATGGGAAGAATTTAAGATAATGTTTCATAACAAGTATTTACCATGAAATTTTTGCACGAAGATGGAGAGAGAATTCATAGAGCTCAAGAAAAAAGAAGGATAACCTGTTACAACCTATGATTCGAATTTCACAAGGATTACAAGGTACGCTTCAGGTTATTTATCAACAATGATAACAAGATTGATAGATTCTTTAGTGGATTAAAACCACACCATAGAAATAATATTTCAATTCAAGACTTTTAGAGTTATGATGAAGCTGTTCGGTGTGCTCTCAAATTGGAGATGGAGTTTGGATAATGGTCCCATGGTTGTGGTGATAAGAAACAAAATATGGAGTTTTATGCTGGAGGATTTAATTACAAAGGTGTGAGGAAAACTCAACGACCCACATGCCCAAAATATGGGAAGTTCAACCATGGGAACCACCTCAAAGGGAAGGGGAAATGGATTAAGTGTGGGAAAGAAGGACACCATGCTCAAGAGTGTCGAAAAGGAATAAAAAGGAAGGATAATGTGGTTGAAGAAAGAAGAGAACCACCCATGGTTCAATGCTACAACTCTATGGAGCTAGGTCACTATTCAGGCCAGTGCACTAAACCTTGAGTTCTCGAGGGTAATCAGCACCAGCAACCACAAAATCCAAAGGAACAAGGAAATTATTATTCCATCAGTACTGTGGAAGTGGAGAAATATAATGAAGTTTTACAAGGTACACTTCTTATTCACTCAAGAATGGAAAAAGTCTTATTTGATTCTGTTCTATGCATTCCTTTATATATTGAAAGTTTTCTAGAACTATAGAATAGAAGCCCTGAAACCATGAACTAGGGATATCTATAAAAACACCAAGTGTTGCAATCATTACAACCCAAGTGTTTGACTCTTCTCTTGTTGGCATATGTGGGAATATTCTTCCAGCGAATCTCGTAATACATACCTTGGTAGAATTTGATGCTATAATGGGAATGGATCAGCTCTTGTTATATAGAGCACATATCAACTATCAAGAAAAGGAAATATCTTTTCAAATTATGAACCATCCCATGCTCCCCTACAAATTCTAGGAAGATCATGAATCTCCTTTAAAAAATCCTTCAATGGTGTGGGTGTTGATTCCCTATGAAGAAGCATACCTCTCCCAAATGGTTGAGTCAAAGGAAGGTACCAACCTTGCTGAAATTCCCATCATGACGGAATACAGTGATGTATTTCCTGAAGAGTTACCCAGAATTCCCCTAGATCGTGAGGTAGATTTATCAATAGAATTCATACCTGAAGCTACTCCTATATCAAAGTGTCCTTATAGGATGGATCCTATCAAACTGGATGAGTTAAAGAAGAAGATGCTAGAGCATCTGGTCAAAGATTAATACACCCTAGTGTATCGCCTTGGGGTGCGCCAGTGCTATTTATGGTGAAGAAGGACATAACAATGAGGCTGCTTATCGATTATCGAGAACTCAACAAGATCACCATAAAGAACAAGTAACCTCTTCCAAGGATAGATGACTTTTTCGATCAGCTAAGAGGATCTCAATACTTCTCAAAGGTGGATCTTCATTCTGGATATCATTAGCTAAAGGTGAATAATGAAGATATTCAGAAGACGGCCTTCCATACAAGGTATGTGCACTATGACTTTCTGGTTATGCCCTCCAGACTTACTGATGCCCCTGTAATCTTCATTGATTTGATGAATAGAGTCTTTAGACATTACCTCAATAGATTTGTTGTAGTGTTTATTTATTATACTATCATCTACTCCATGAGCAAGGAGGAACATGAAGAACATCTATGACATGTGTTGGCGACATTGAGAAAGGAGAAGTTGTACGCCAAGTTTAGCAAGTGTGACTTTTGGATAAAGCAAGTCACATTCTTCGGAAATGTGTTTACAAGTGATGGAATTTTTATGGATCCTTCAAAAACAAAGGCAATTGAGGAATTTCCCAGAACCTCTAGTGTCCCCAAATTCTGTAGTTTTCTTGGAATAGATGGGTACTACTGATTTTCTTTGAGAAACTTCTCACGATGGTCAAGCCCGCTAACTAAGTTAACTAGGTAAGTGGTAAAGTATGTCTGGATGGAAGAATGTGAGGGAAGCTTCAAGGAGATAAAGAGAAGGTTGATCACTTCACCTGTACTCACACTACCAAAAAGTGGCTAATGTTTTGTGATATGCAGTGATGCTTCAAAGAAAGGATTGGTGTGTGTACTCATGCAAAATGATAATGTGATAGCCTGCGCCTCATGGCAGCTGAAGATCTATGAGCAGAACTACCTGATGCGTGATCTAGAGCTGGAAGTTGTGTTTTTTCTCTTGAAAATCTAGCGGCACTACCTTTATTGCGGGAAGTGTGACATATACACTGACCATAAGAGCCTAAAGTATTTATTCACTCAAAAAGAGCTCAATATGCATAAAAGGAGATGGTTAAAGCTAATCAAGTATTAGGATTTCTCTATTCACTATCATCCTGGAAAGGTAAACAAGGTAGCTGATGCTCTAAGTAGAAAAGAACCAGCTACTCTATCTAGGCTATGGATTGAGAAAGACCATATCTTCTTTGATATGAAAAGAATGGATTTATAAATAATAAGGGAAGGGGATACATCCTACCTTTCCGAAATGATTGCACAACCATCAAACCAAGAGATGATTAAGGAAGCACAAAGGGATGATGTAGAGATACCAAATAGGGTAAATGCCATAAAGGAAGGGAAGATGCATGAATTCTATATCGATAATGATGGTGTGATTTGGGTTGGAATGAGGCTTTATGTGCCATCATCTCCCAGGATAAATAAGGAGCTTTTGGAGAATGCCCATAGCTCAATATTTCTTATCCATCCTAGTAGCACCAAGATGTATCATGATCTCCGAGAACACTTCTAGTGGGATAACATGAAGAAGGATATTACAGAATATATATCAAGGTGCTTGGTATGTTAGCAAGTCAAAGAGGAGTGAAAAAGTCCAAAGGTATTATTCAGACATTGCCTATACCCATGTGGAAATTAGAAAATGTTACTATGGATTTTTTCATGGGTCTCGTGAAGACGTCGAAGGGAAATAATGTTATCTGGGTTGTCGTTGATCGACTCGCCAAGACTTCCCATTTTATCACTATTCGGGAAGATCTCTCGCTTGAAGAACTTGAAAAGATATATGTGAAGGAAGTGGTGAGACTTCATGGTGTTCCACTCTCAATTGTCTTTGACTGTGATCCAAGGATCAGATCTAAATTCTGGAAGATCCTTCAGCATGCTTTGAGTACTAAGTTAAATTTCAGCATGACCTATCACCCCCAAATTGATGGCCAATCTGAAAGGACTATTCACATGCCTGAAGATATGATAAGAGCCTTCTCTTTAGAATTCAAAGGTGGATAGGATCAGCATCTCCCATTGGTTTAGTTCTCATACAAAAATAGCTTCCACACGAGTATTCAGAAGGCTCTATATGAAGCTTTGTATGGAAAGTGATGTAGAACTCAAACATGTTGTGATGAAGTTGGAGAAAGAAAGCTACTTGGACCCGATCTTGTGCAAGAGATGACATAAAAGGTTCAAGTCATCCAGAAACATGTCAAAGCTTCTCAGAGTCGACAAAAGAGCTATGCTGACAACCATCGAAGGGACTTGGAGTTCGATGTTGGGGATAATGTATTCCTTCGAATATCACCTTCGAAGAGAGTCCTGGGATTTGGGAAGAAAGGGAAGTTATGCCCAAGGTACATTGGCCCCTTCAAAATCCTTGACTGTATAGGAGCCGTGGACTATCACCTTTCACTTCCACTGAATATGGATCAAGTTCATTATGTGTTTCACGTATCACTCTTGAGAATGTAATTACATGACCCCTCATATGTACTAAACTCATAGGTGGTACAACTGGAAGATGATCTCTCTTATGAGGAGCATCCAATAGAGATTTTGGACCGGAGAGATAAGGTTCTACGCAACAAGACAACCCGCCTTGTCAAAGTGTTGTGGGGGAACCATAAATTTGAAGAAGCTACTTGGGAACCCAAGGAGGCGATGAAGGAGAAGTACCCTCAACTATTTGTGTAATGTGAAATTTCGTTGGAGAAATTTCATTAGGGGGGAAGAATGTAGCGACCCAAAGATTTTAAATGGAAATTTTCTTCTTATAATTATGTCATAAAATCACATGAAAACAAAAAATAATGAACTAATACATTCTATGTGACCTTTAAACATAATTTTTCACTTCTATGTTTGGAATTTCGAAAATCTGACATACACAGTTGTGTTCAAGATGATTTTTGGGGTCCAATAAGAAAAACTTAATTTTTGGTGAATAGAAACATACCCTTATGGATAGTAAAATACCCTTATAAATATTAATATGGCCCTTATGAATAGTAAATCATCCAAAATAAGAGTAACCTTTACCATTAATAATTAAATCTATTTTAGGCATCATAGAAAGTGACAATTTGACCATAGTAAATGTTTTGTTATTTTTATGAGTCTTAAATAATTAATTATAATTAATTAATTAATTTAAAAGAAAATTTATTTTCATAAAATGTTTTCATAAATTATTAAATCTATGTCTTATAGTTTTAGATAATTTTATAATACAATACATAATTTTTGAAAGCATTATAAAATCAGTTTTAATTTTAAAAACTGTATTTTTCAAGTAAATTATGATTTTAATTAAATATTAAATTAATCATAGTTAGAAAAATATTTTTGAAAAATTGAAATCATTTTTTTATTCTACACATTGAAAAATTGTTGGGGTGATATTTTGGGATTTTTCTGAAATACTTGAATTTTTTATGAATAGTGAAATACCGTAATTTACAAAAAGAAGTCAAATAAGCTAATTATAGAGTCAAGTGTGATGTTAGGATAATGTAATCCCACTTTTTAGGGATTAAATTATAAAATTACTATTATTGGTCATTAAAGACTCAATATTCATTGTCTTGTGGATAAATAATAAATTAATGAATTTCATATTGGGAAAACCCCTCTCCTCTCCACTATAAATACCACCATTCACTCCCTCATTTCCTCACATCTCTCAAGATTCAATACTTGTATAAACTCTGCCCAAGAATCATCCCTAGAACACCCCCCACGTCTGAGAGATTCTGGTCTCATAAAAATACCAATCCTTGTCCCCATAAGGAGGATCTCTATAGGAGGATTCAAGAGGTAATATCTCTCCCACTTATCTTTTAATTCCATTTCAATTTCATGTTCTTTTCTTATTATATCCCCACCTATCACTATAAAAATGGTATGGTAACTCCAGTAATATGCATATACTGTAATGTTATGATACTATTGGGGTATTATATCATCCAACCACCTTTATCCTCTTCTTTTTATTTTATAAAAGAAAACATTGTTCGTGAGGTGTTAATAAATCACCTTCAGGAACAACATGTTTTCTTTTACCATTTCAACCTTAAGATCTGGTCATGAAACCATTTTTATGGTTGAACCAGAATATTTTATATGCATTACTTTATACTCAATGTTCTGTAAGTAACTTATGGTCATATTACTAAATAATTAATCAAAACAAGTGCGTTGTGGTCGAAAAACCGCCCAAATTAACCCAAACGATCATCATTAAATTCCTATATATCAATTCATCCACATGGTACATAACATAATTCATTATAAGATCATTCAAAATCATGTAATATCATTAATAAAATGTAATATAACTTCTGTATGTTTACCAATGTTCTACCCGAACATCAATTTATGAATACAAGTGGACCACTCAAGAAAACCGTAAAAACAAACATTCTCGAACAGTGTTTTTAAACCATATAACTCATCAAAAGGCCCATAAAATAACGTAATGAAACCAAAATGAACCATTTTAATTTATAAATGGTTCTATAGTTTCTAATTCATTAATATAATGTCATTATATAGGACATTAAAGAAAAGTAAGCGTTCATATATAAGGTAAGGTGAAAATCTCGAACCCAATTTTCTTTCATCGGGTTCTCCCTCTTTTACTTTAAATTTAGTATGGTCACTCTTTAAAACTAATTTTTTCATAATTATCTTACCTTTTATGGGATATAATTTTTTCTACTGAATTTTATGTCAAACAAAATGTTTTCCAAAACAACTCTTCTTTTAGGAACTCACCTTTTACCTGTCATTCAAGGTTGATGGTTCTTGTATCAAGTATGTTATTCCCTCTTTCTTTTGGGAACCCAAAGTTTTTGAATGTGTTATTATGATATGAAACCCATTTATTTACATGGTTTATTTATGTTCATTATTTATATATGTTCTATGTGTCATGCATGATAATTATAATGTTATGATGTGTTGGGTGCGCCCGGAATTATATAGCGCAATATGAATGTTGGAAGGTGACGGGTGCACCTGGAATTATATAGTACTCCAATGCATTGGGTAAAGTGATTAATATCATGAATAAATTTTAAATTTTGTGTGAAAGGGATTCTATCTTTGTTCACAAGTATGTGTGTTAGTCAACCACTAGGACATGATGTTTTATTTTTATGCATTTCCACATTTCAAGTATTATATATATGCTTCCTATTGTGTTCATGATCCTTTGCCTATGTTATGATTATTCTCACCCCATTTGATATTGTTCTTTTATTTCCCCTTACTGGGCTTCTATCTCACCCCTTTTGATGTATATCCTCAGGTGACTACATGTACTAAGGATAGGTCAAGTTCTAGTAAGAATCTAGTGAATAAGAAATTGAATAAATGTTTATGCTCGATGTTGTAATTGTTATGTATGGTCTAAGTTTTTCCAAGACACTAAACCATTAGATCCTCTATGTGTAATACTATAATGTTATTTTTCTTTAAAATGATGTAATAGTAATGTAAGAAAAGGTTGTGTCCCTATAGAGAGGGTCATATTTTACATCACCCACTTCCAGGAGCTGTTACGACCCTTTCAATGGAAGAAAAAATTACTTAGAAGGATGAAGAGATGAAATAAATTAGAAGAGTTAATGAAAATATACTATAAAGAATCATTTATGCTATATATTCTCTACAATAAGATCCTCAAATTGAATTTCTAAATGAGTCACATCAATAAGGTGGTTTTTTCACAACAACTAAAGCTAATCTGAAACATACAATCAATGTGGGATTCCAATCCCCAATATATCTGGATCCCAAAGAAGTTAATAATGGATTCATATTGGGTGTGAAACTATAGTGGTGTCATTAAAATCCTCACAGGTCTTCCCCTATAGGTTACCAGAATAGCCATCTATAGTTCTGGAGCCCATGGTCCTACCTTCAACTACACTGTTCTATATCTGGATTAGTTAATCAATCCTTGAATAAAGATGATCACTTTTGAGCCAATAATGTATTTCTTGTAATCTATAGACTAATGGAACTCTCTGATACTACTGGAAAAGGATCCCTACCTTGAATGTGTAGATCCGACTCTTCTACTTCCAAATGTTGGGAACTGAACATTTCTAATTTTTAATGGATCGTGAGACATCGAGATATATTTTATTCATTTTTTATCTCACTATGACCCCATTATGTTTACCCCAGAAGAACAATAATTTTCGAAACATAGTTTCTTCAAGAAATTACTATAGGGACCAGTTTTATATGGTACACTAGCCTACAGTCCCGGTCAATCATAGGGTTGGAAGATCTTCAAGTGATGTTTCACTTTTGGTTCACCTCAAAACTACATAAAACAAATGTTTTTAATCTATCAACCTATTGGAAATTATAGAATGAAAGAGTCTTGGATTTTAGTACTCAGTGGGAATAAATTAAATACTCTTTGAACCTACTGCTCCCTCAAAAAGAGTTTTTGCATATCTATATAGAAATATTTTCCAGTGATATGTGCACTCCACTTATTCTTGTGAAATACATAGGGGGTTTTAGGAACATTATGCAATTACTCAATGATTGGAATAATTCCTAGAGAAAACTAGGAAAAATTATTTTGTATTACCATAAACATAGGGAAGGAGAACAAGTATTGATAAGGCCTTCAATGTTACACGTATGTGACCCCTTGTACCCACTCCTACTTGAATGTTTGAAAAATACCATGTTGTTGCATCTCTCAAGTGTCAACAATAGTTCCTGTCTTATTAGAATGATCAAAGATATCTTAAGAAGAAAAAATTTGAGAAAATGAAATCCATGGTCATTTCTTATTTAAATGACTAAGTACATGGGTACTTCATCTCAGTATTGGAAAACAACATGGCCAAGTGGCTGAAGCACAATAATACCATCAAATAAGGTGATTAAGATCTCTTAAACTATTTCCCCTTTCATCAAATGCGGGGAAACCATATCAAAGCTTTTTTTTCAAATACCTACTGCAAAGGTTAGTCGACTCTGGGAACGTGAAGCTGAAAAATTCAGAGGCCCCAGTACCATGTGCTTTTTTCACCAATCCTGAGGTGAAAAATTAATATAAATAACTAAAACTAATAATTCACCGATGTTCTATGATTGGATTGTCAAGAAAATGATCCACTGTACTCTTGAAATCCTTCAAACACAGTTGAAGTAGTTTACTGTGTCTTCCAACGATTTCCATATAAATTAGATAACTTCATCAATTGATCTATTCTATAGAAGTTATTCATCCAAATAGATACAGGGATGGAAGGTTAAAAATGAAACACATGAATATTAGCTCATTCTAAATCCAAAATTATCCTTAACCTTAAGAAGAATTCATGAATATAATCCCAAACACTTGGGAACCTCCCTACAAAAGGAGAAACAAGAGTTGACCCATCATGAGAAATATTAATCAGATAAGGTGGTGATATTTCATTATATTAACTTTATTCAACTAATGGATACCATCGCATATGATGAAAAATTTTATGAACCAAATACCACACACACGATTAATGAACTAGGGGAAGAGGCCATCGGAGTTGATGGTACATGGGAAGAAGTTGTCATACTAGGAGCCACTAATTCAACCAAACCACACCCAAACTATATATGTGGCTGAAACTCATAGGTGATATTTCCAGGGATCTCATTTAGAACAACGAAATTAAACAATGCATGATAGTTCCCTCCATGAAACAATCTTCAAGAATGTTTTATTTCAGGATATGACACCACCTAATCAACCCCAGTGTGTAGGAAGACCTAGCCAACCTAACCCACCATCAGTAGAAGTACATTCAACACCCATTACAAGGTACATTCTATCTATATCAAGAACATCAAACCACAAAGAAAATTTGAAATAAAATCCCCATTATAGGAAGAATAGACATATTGATCATAAGTATGATTTTTTGATGCCACTGGTCCATGAGATGGACATGTTATAAATCTTGGATTCTTTTTTCTGCCAAAAGTTATCCAGGAAGCACTTATAAAGGCCTTGTCCAGACCCCATGAGTTTGAATTCGAGTTTATGACATCTATAGTATATCATATAGATAATGATCCTATGTAATTACATGCGATTTTAACTTTCACACACTAGGATGAAGATGTTATCATAAAAGAATGTGTTAGAAACATGTACATCTCTAGGAGGATAAATAAAATTTATATCTGACAAGACATTATTGATAAGGGCTCTGGATTCAACCTATTTTCAGTTTAAAAACTTTTCAAACCTAGAATAAATTAACATCACATTCCCCATCCTCATTTATGTTACATGCTTATAAAAATATTGGGAAATAGCCTCTTTGAGAGATCACACTCATAACTCAGTTCAGGGATCATGTTTCAAACTCATAATTCATAGTTGTTTGTCATGATACGATGTTCAATGTCTAACTGGGAATACCTTGGCTACATCATCATGTGACCATTCCTTCATCGTACCACGAGTACCTAAAAAATTGTATCAATGATTCAATTGGTAAATTTTATGGTGATGAGAACCCACTAAAATCATTTGAGTCATTATAAATTGATACAAGGTTCTACCGTAAGTGATAAAAATAGTCCATGGAAGATGTTGTTTCTCAAATTAATGCTCCAAATTGTCTGGAGACAATTTCGACAAATCCTTTGGAGAAAGACAGTAAATATTACATACTTCACATAAATTATATTAAAAGAGTGGACATGAATTCATTCACTCATTCAGAAAATTATGTATTGTTATTCATGAAAACTGAACATAACAGTGTAGGATAAATTGTCAAATCTCAGAGTAGTGATAAATTCCTGGATGAAAATTTCTTCATTCCACACCATGAGCTTCAAAAAATACCGATTTCATTATCTATATAAGAATAATATTTCAGATAAATGGGAAAATATTGGGATTCTCATTATCAATATATTGTCTTCACTTTAGATCTCAAAACAATACATCATGGCATCAACTGATCTAGAATTGATGGCTTCTTCTTCTGGATTTTTGAATAATGATTCATCCCCAAACTCATAGATTGATGATTCATCACATACCTCCTTGGAATAGGTGAAATATGGGAACAGTGAGGAATATTAATAAGAGGAAGAACTCAAAGATTCCCCTATAACATTTGAGGAAAGTGTCTCCACCACTATGGATGAACTCAATGAGATAATTATGGGCATAATAGAAGACCCACCGACCACTCTAATTAGTGTTTCCATGAATCATGAATAATAAAAGGTATATTATTCATTTATAAATAAATAGTGGGACATGTTACCCGGAATTACATAGAGATATTATATCGCTATCTTGATCTGGACACACGTCATTTGGTTTTTCTAGAAGACCATTGAGGATACAAATAGGCAGTAAGACAGACACACCGATCTCATCTCTCAAATATTGAGGTTGAGGTGGATTATATCATGATGGATGAATTCCTCTAAGAGGTATAATATTCCTAATTGATATCCAATATCGTAATTAATAATAATAATAATAATGGAAAAATTATATCTTTCATCAACTTTAGATATCGGAACTGGCATTGTCTCAAAGGTGACTTCCCATTTCAAATCACAATACTCTTAATTGATGCAAAAACTGGTTATCAATATCTCTCTTTAATGGATAGTTCCAATGAGTACAACCAAATCTATATGGGCCTGAAAGATAAAGAACACACAATATTTAGTTCCCCTCAAGGAATATTCTTCTATAGATAATTCATTTTGGATTAAAGAATATTAGTTCTACATACCAATGTTCTAGGAATCATGTACCTACCCATGTATTTATAGAATAATACTTTTTGATTTATATTAATATTGATGATTAAGATATTAATTTTAAGTTAAAGGGGAAGCTTCTTCTAATATCATACTCAATACACAATAACAAGTTTCTCTGAAATCTTATATTGAACACCACATTGAGTTATATCGACAAATAATATAATAATATTATTATTTTAAATGGTTGTTAATGCATAGCTATTTTATTTCCAGGAATGAACATAACGGCCTAAATGATGATTAAAAATGTTATTTTAAATGTTTTAACAATTATCCAATAAATTTTATAAGCTTAAAATAAGAATGAATCTGATTTTAAGCTTGAAAACTCTAATTTTATAAAATGGCCGTTTTACAGCCCTTTAATAAAGAACCTTTTTTTAAATATAGTTTTTGTCACTTTTATATGTTTTATTTGAAAAAATAAACTTATTTATTAGAATTAGGGATTCAAAATTTACATTGAATTAATTTTTTTTATTATTTTGATAATGTTTATTTTTTTAATTAATAGTGAAACAATACTGCATTTTAATACCAAATTGTCTTTTCATTTTATTTATTTATATATTTATATTGTAATTTAAATTGGTTTTAAAGCTTAATTTGATTATAATTTTATCATTTAATATAATTATGGTCATTTTAAGTAATTTCACTTTTTAATTGGACATAAAAACATATCAATATTTTGGAAGTTTTTATTTCTTAAAAACACACCTTTTGGTTTCGACAAGAAGAATTAATTTTAAATTAATTACTGCAGCATATTTTATTTGAATTTAGAAAAATGGATTCCATATTTGGAATCATGAGGCCTAATTTTTTTAAATAGGCACATTTTACTTTTAGGCATTATGAATAGTAACTTTAGTTATTTTATTTACCATGGTCAAAGGGTAAATATGGTAAATAAGGGTAAACAAATAATATTATAATAATATTATACTACCCTAACATGTGTTATAATACAATTGGATGATATATTTCTGACCGGGGGAATCTTTGGGTTGATTTAGGGACCCCATGGAGCAACATGGATTTGAAAATGACATTTTATAAGAATTAATTTTATGTAAAGAAAAATGTTACATAATCATGAATATTTTAGTAAAAATATTCTATGGGGTTATATAAGTTATTGTTTTCACAATAAATAGTAATTAGAAATATAAAAAGATTTTCAACATCATGGATTTTATTCACAATTTTTAGACTTCAAATAAATAAATTTATTTATGACATAATGATGAGGTAGTGATTACCTTATTAATGAATGATTTAAATAAATGAGATTATAAATATTAAAATAAATTTATTTTGAATATTTTTATTCCATAAAAAAATTTGAGATTATTATGACTTGTTATATTTCAATTCATGATGTTTTTTTGGAAGAATCATGTTTTTATGGATTATTAATAAATCATTATATGAATAGTTTAAAAATTGATGTAAATGAGTTTTAAAAACAAATAGTATTTTAATAAATGATATAACAGTAATAAAATCTAATATTAGGACAAATGACATAGATAATTTCTAAAATTTCATTAATAAACCACTTGAGTTTATATTGTAATTTTATTGTATCTATAATAACCATATAGTATGAATGTACAAGATGACATAGTAAGAGTCAAATTAGAGAACTAAGGGTTAAAGATTAAATATATGGTTAAATTTGAATCCAAAACATGTCTAAAACCAATTGTTTTAGAGTATTTATCACAATAATATTATTATATTTTAATTAAATGAGTTGGGTACCTATTCAAATATATATTCATTTTATAGTGAAATAATCTTTCAATGCCTTCCTAAAGTACCCCTCCTTCCACTTATAAAAGGGTGTCACCTCTAACCCCTACTAACACATCTTAAACCTACTTTTCCATCGAATATGTGCCCAAATAAGATCGCAACATAACACTATTCCTCGTTTAATCCTCACTTTGGGAATAAGGAAATTCAAGAAAGCATTTTATCTTAAATAAAAAGGATTTACCCGATTTGAGGTAATTTCTTCTCTCAATCATCATTCATTTCTTTTTTTTCTCCAACCCAATAAACTCTCTTTACTATATTCCTTTATTACGACACAATTATAATAGATATACTAGTATTTTTTATGAGAATTATTCTAGCTACACTTACACACACCTACATCTAATGAATATGAACATATTGTTTCTTTGTACGACGAACTATTGACTCACGAAACGATGATTGTTCGATTTTCCCCTACAACCTCTTATGGAGGACATTATGATGGAACTATATTTATATATGAGATATATTATATTTATATTTTATCTATATTTGTGTAATTTTATTTACATCATACCTTTATTTTTCCATAATGGGTAAATATGATAATTTATTTTAGGAAGTGCGGACTACCGCCCCCTCAAAGTGAGATGACTCATTCATGACATACATGGAACATATAAAGGATGATTTTAATGAAAATATGTAACATATATATCATATTATATTATAAGTTAATTATAATATAATTATTTATCATTTCTTTTCATTCCATTAAAAATGGTAAAAAGAAATGAAAGTAGCGTTCATGCGTATGTACGGCTTACCGTCTCCCTGAACGGCACAATTAATTTATTATCTCCAAATATTATGGACTATTATAAATACATATATACTGGATATATATGAAATTTATGATATTTAAATCATTAATATCACTCTGTAGTTAATGGAATTTTGACCTCATGGACAATTGGTAATTATAACAAGTTCATTTTTGACTCAAGTACCGAATATCGACAAAACGACTGATATTAACATAAATATTTATGTAATGTTCATAACATTTTAATAAGTGGTATAAAATTAATTATATAATAGAAAAAAGTTCTGGAAAAAGTATAAATTATCTAAATTTTATTATTCAAAAATAACAAGGAACATAAGTGATAAGTTGGACTCAAGGTAAGGGGTTTATTATCTCACTTTTAATTCCAAGAGATTTATATTGTTTTCCAATTATTTCTTGAATATTGTGTATCATGTGCTTAATTTTGATATATATTATCATGATTCTCCTAATATTCATTTTAATCAATGATTCATTTTGTTTTTATTAATTTTTTTTCATAAGACTCGATTGATTACAATGTGGTAAGTGAACCTTTCTCCCTCATCTATTAGTCAAAGAATTATTTTATGTTATGTATATTAATATACATTTTCTTATGTTGGGATATGTTATTATATATCCTTATTGATATGAATTTGATATCAATGTGATGAGATATCATTTTTTTCTCTCATCATCTTATTTTTTGAATTTTTAAGTGACATCGTTAGGCTACCGAATTTTCGTAAGGGAATTTCCAAACTTAATTTCCACTCATTGGGTTTTATGCATACATAATTGATTATATTATGCCAAGATTATGTGTTTAATTAATTTTTATTTATTTATGTTGTAATTTACACTTCCCGTTGTGTGGATATACTATTGCTACACACAATCATCCCATTGATAAATTCTTACATCATTGATATGATCTTTGTAATGGATTTCGTCTCAATATCATTTCATTGAGGTATATCTTGATGTTGTGCACCTTTATTATCCTATAAGTATTATATAAAACCAGTTTTACATTTTATATCATTAATTTCTATATTATCATGATATTTGATGTTTTGTTTCATGTTATTCTTTAATAAATTTTATTCATGTGTTTCTCAAGTGTCACGAGACTCTTTAACTGCAACATCGTTTTAAATGTTTTAAAGATTTATTTTTCAAAATATTTCTCATTAATGTCCAAGTTTAAAAATGGTTTTATGAAATTTATTTATATGAACATATATGTTTTAAAATTATAACTCTCAAATTTCTTTTTATAGTTTCAAAGTGGTATGGGACACTTTGATTAAAAAATATCTTTATTAAATGTCTTAAATGGTTTTGGAAATGTATTGAATATTTCAATATCATGAATTGATTTATTGTGATTGATGAGTGAAATATGGATAACCAAAATATTTTATTTGTTATGATAATGTTATGGTGTTTTGGTAATTTTTTACGTATACGGGTTGTTCCGTGATAAACCTAGGGTGGGTGAGAGTTGGATAGATCTCCAATAGATTTGGTAACATGAAATAGGTATACATTAATATTTAAGCTAAGATATTTAGAGAATATACTGTGATTGGTATTCCAAATTCGACTCCCCAGGTAGTTGTAAAAGATACAGTGTAAATATGTTATGGATGCCTCAAGTAACAGTTATGATTTATGATTTATAAGTGTTGTTGATAAATCTTATGATTTCATGAGGTATGTTAAAGAGAATATATTATATGAGTAAAAAAGAATGATTTCATTGAATTGTATGAATTGATGGAATAATTTTTTCCTATTTAATTTTATAACCATTACTGAGTTTTTAATGATCATCCCATGTTTTTGAATTTTTTTAATAGGTTATAAGGAAGGGTAAGAGAAAGAAATAACTCAAGAAGATTTATATCAAGAAAGGAATTCATGTGTTATTTACGGAGTTTTATTGTTGTGAAAAGAATTGGTTAGAGTAGAAATGTCTACTTTGTAATATTTGAGATAGAATGTAGTAGTTAAGGCCTATTTCTCTAAAACTATAATCCTGAAAATATTCTTAATGAGAAATCTTATTTTAACTCAAGATTACGTAATGTTTTAAGGATGGGGCCTTACACATAACATCTCTAAACCCTTTTGTGGTAATTTTGTTGAATTATACATTGATGATATATTGGTGCCATCCTGTAAATGTTCTTACCACTTGGATGACCTAGAAACTATCTTCAACAAGTTGCGACAACATGGCATAATGATTAAACCATTAAAATGCACCTTTGGGGTAACCTTGAGAAAGCCCCTCGTCTTCATTGTACGCCATCATGACATAAAATTTGATCTTGAGAAAAAGGAATACCATACATTCAACCTCTTTAAAACCTCAAAGAGTTGAGGGGTATTCAAGGACAATTGAATTACATCTAGCACTTCATATCCATCCTTGTAGGAAAGTGTTTTTCCTTCAAAAAACTAACGAATAAGGGGGTCACATTTTAGGGGACCAATAAGTTCTAGGGTGATTTTGATAGAATGAAGACATATATATTGATATCACAAGTGTTGATGCCCCATGTTGAAGGAAACCATATCATTATTGATATGAGAACACTGGAATTATCCCTTTGAACCATCCTTTTTAAAAATAATGATGCTGGGAAGGAAAAATCATTTATTATCTCACTCAAACTATGTGTGAGGCTGAAACTCATTATTCAGATATGGAGAAGAGCTTCATGAAATTAATCTATCCAGTACATTATTTGAGGCACTACCTATAACATCATGATGTCCAATTGGTTTCTCATAATAAACCACTCAAATTTATCCTCAATCATCCTATTCTAACAGTATGTATAGAAAAGTGGGAAGTTATTATGCAACAATTTGATATACATTTTGGGCCTCATAAAGTAGTAAAAGGTCATCCCTTGGCAGATTTTCATGTTGAGAACCCATCCATAGAAGATATTTAAATAAATTATGAATTTTCCAGATGATGAAGTATTTTATAATAAAAACATCTCCCAAACATGGGAAATGTATTTTTATGGTGCATCCGGGAGATTGATAAGGAAAAGAATTGAAGACCCTAAGCTCAAAAAAATTGGGCTAAAAGTTGTTCTTATCTCGATAGAAAAGGAAGTCCTACCTTGATCTTTCCTATTATCAAAAGGTTGTTCAAAAAATAGGCAGAATATTATACCCTCATTGCAAACCTAGAATTTGGACTCAAAATACATGTGAACCACTTAATAGTGAAGGTAAACTAATAGTCGGTAATAAAATATATCAAAGTGGATTAATACATTAATAAAGAGATTATCCCTCTTCTTGACTATGTTAGAGGGTTGATGGTAGAGTTACCCTTAGATCCAACATTGAAACATGTCACATGATCATAGAATAATCTAGAATAAGTGTTGAAGAATGAGGTTAGAACTATGGTAGATCCAAACTAGGATGAAACAATCATCATCATTTCTCATCATAGAATGGTTTCACCTTTTTTGAAATCAGACCATAAGAAACTATTTAGATTGGTCTCATCACTAAGCCATGTAAACCTACCATTGGGTGAATTATTTTAATCATGGATTATCTCTAGGATGGAGTGATCCCAATAAAATGAAATGGGAAGGATAAAATCTAGTAGAAAGTTGTCAATTAAACTTTGTATAATGGCCCAAATGATCATCAGTTCCTCTACAATAGAGGATTTTATGAAGTTCTTATTAGATGTATTGATGGATAAGATTCTTCAACTATAAAGGAAGAAGTACATGAAATAGCATGTGGTGTACACTAGTCGGGATTTAGGCATTCTAATTAAATATGAATCCTTCACTGCTTTTTGACTTAAATGACATAGGATTGTACTAAATTTACCAAGAAATTCCACTCCTTCTAGGTGCATGAAAACTTCATCAATCAATCCCCAAATATTCTACATACAACCAAATACTCCTGGGAATTTTCTATATGGGGAATGGATATAGTGGTGTCGTACCCATAGCTACATCTATGAAGTAAAAATACAACTTAACTACTACTAATTTCTTCCCCAAATGGGATGAAAAAATACCCCTCAATGATTTCCAGGATAAAATCCCTTTCAGCTTCATGAAACCAAACATCAGTATTAGATTTGGGGTCCCTCATACCGTACTGATCAAAAATGGAACCAATTTATATTCTTATGAGTTAGAGAATCAATATCAGGATTAAAATATCAAATCAAATCATTCATCCAACTATCATGTATCATCTAATGGAAAGATAATGGCTTTCAACAATACCCTATTAACATACTCCTACATATGGTGGATAAAGATAATAAATATTTTCCTGACATGCTATTACATTCCATATGTAATATTGGACTGTGATCCGTATTGCTACACAATAAACCCTGTATTCACTATTATATGGTAAAAAATAAGTCCTTCCCATTGAGGCTTGGTTTCCATCGCTCTGTGTTTCTATATGTGATCAACTATCTATAGATGAGTAATCCCAAATATGAATGGATGAATTGTATTTACTAGATTAAAAGAGACTGCATACCTTTCATTACATGGAAATATACCAGAATCAAATAGCATAAGCTTTTAACAAGAATTAACACCTTCATTTATTCCTCCAAGGATAGTTTGTAATGATCCTTTGTACACTAATGATAACAGGAACGAAGCCTCTACAGCTTTATCAAAAGGTGGAGGGACCATACTCAATAAACATGGTCCACTCTAATGAAGATTATTACTTGATCTCAATAGAGGGAGAGATCATGGAAAATCTAAGAAATGATAGGGTCCTGATGAAATATTTTATCTAATCAGACAACATTCATCCTAGATATAGGATTCTAAACTACATAACGCCATATACATTCAAGTTGCGAGACATTAAACTGTATAGTGTGTATTTTTCACAGGACCGAATAGTGGATTTATGGACGACGGTGCATCCGAGCTCAAGGAGATGTGGGAACCATAGAATGCTCAACGACGACTTTCCCCCCCTTCCTGAAGGAAGGAGGGGGGGGGGGAGGACTTGGTTCGGGATCCTTCGAGATCTCAGAAACCATTTATTCCCTTTTCCAGCCCTAATTTTCTCATGGATTCCCCGATGATTTCTCTATGTCCGAAGGTTCTGGAGTCCCATCTTGGTGGTCCACAGTTGCTGATTTTGATGGCAGAGTTCTTGGAAGATTCGAGTCATCTAGACCTTACGTTGGTTGCACGTTTCAATCTTCGAAGACCCTAGGTTGACGACTTTGATCATTTCGTCTTCAGTAAATGGGATTTTCAAGACCGGGCGGTTGTTGGTTTGATAGATATATGTCACTTCATGGTTCGCTTTACCTTGGAAGCCAATATGATTCGAGCCTGGTCTAGTGCCCCTCGGCGATGTAACGGTTTCAAGTTTTATCTCCTTATATAGTCGTTTGACCATTGCATGAATCAGGATCCAACCACTAGCACGATTTGGGTAAGCCTTCCTCAGCTTCCTCTACCATTTCAGAATCCATAAATTCTTCATATAATTGGAAACATGGTGGGCCGTTATATTTGTTCTGATGTTCACACTTCCTCTATATGTCACCCGATTAACCCTCGAATTTGTGTTGAGGTTGATGTGTCAATGCCTTTGGTGGAGTGGTTTTGGATTGCAGTGGGTTTGGAGTTTAGATGGAAACAAGAAGTAGTGTCTGAATCTTGGGACAACTACTATTCGAGCTACTACCGTTTGGGGAATTTTGTTTCTAAATGTCATGTAGATGGTTTCAAGGAGAGGAAATTTGTTCCAAGGAGGAGGTCAGAGGAAGGTCAGAGGAGGAGGAACGATGAAGGATAGAGGAAGCTGTGTGGAACTAATCCTGGAAAGGATTTTGGCCTGGTGAGTAGGGATACACCGGCAGTGGGCAATGCCGATAAGGCCTCTTTAAATCTGCTGGTTTCTGCAGTTTTTAGGTGGTTGAGGAGTGATCTGCAGGTTGGGGATGGTGGGATGCAGGTTGAGGATTAGTGTCGCTCTTGTGCTGGAGGTGTGCGGGCTTTTAACAGCAGGGTCGAAGGAGTGCAACTTATGGCAGTGGAGAAAACAGGGCCTGCAGTGTATGATGGTCCTGCTGTGGAGAATTCTAAAGGACATCAGAATGAGAAATCTGGTCAGAATAATGCTACTGGAGGGATACTTATTACAGTTCCTACAATAAACTGTTTCCAGGGCCTGGAACAAGAGGATGCGGAGTTGACTAACTCAGTTATTCTTGATGCTGATGCAGAGAATGGTCCTCAGGAGGCTTCTTCTGGAAATGAAGAAAGGTGTATAGTGATATATGAAGAGAATGAAATGGTTGAGAAACCTCAATGCCTTTCTTTAATTGATACTAACGTTCCGTTGCTGCACAACCGGTCAGCAACCTATCCAATGGAGGTTTTCCCATGAAAAGGGGGGGAGATCCCTGAGAGCGGAAAAGAAAATAGTGGTTGATTGAAAAGGATCTCATATAGCAACATTGTATAGGGAGGGGTAGGTCTATGTATGGGTATTCAAGCTCTTAATGGGTGTGGCATTAGTGATTTAGTTCAAGGTGGGGATAGAAACATGACTGAAGATGGAGGAGTGGCATATGCTACTCCAAAAAGAAGAGGCATGAAGGATTATTCTTATTTACCTCGTACATTGTGCACCAGAGCCTCATTTAAGAGCGAAAATGGGGTGACCCTGGCCTTTAAAAAAGGCAGACCAGCCAAGAAAGAAGGACTTGGGTGAATCACTTTGGATGATGTGATCCGGGACTATAATGAAGATTTCATGAGGCATTTTAACCCGGCTTCTGAATGAGGAACGACCACTGCGGAGGACTCCTGTGTTGGTTGTGATGACGGGTATGGAGACTTTGGATTTTATTTTTTGTTGGTTGATCTGGGTGTTTGGTTGTTTGGTCTGTTTTGGATGTGTTTTGCTGGCTTGTTTTTGTCTTTGGGTTTCTCACTTTTCCGAAAATGTGATTGGAAAATAATTAAAAAAAAGTATTTCACAGTATTTTTCACAGAACCTCAAAAAGTATGAAATAATGTCCATGGAAAAAATTAATCATTTTGGCATTATTATTCTTGCAGCATGATAATAAACTACGTGACATGAGGTCCACGTCGCATGACATAAAAATGCAAGACACCCTTCTCCCTCACCGCATGACATTAAACTACATTGTTAACATCCCTATTATTTTATATTATGAAACCTATAATGTACCATGAGTTGAGATACTCCTCATGGTCCCTTAAAAATTGGCCACCATCTCATTTTTAATCCCCATTCACACCCCTAGAACCCCTTCGTGGTTTGAGATTCCCTTTTATCTAAACATGAGGAAGAAAATCTTGGAATCTCCCATGCCTAATCTACACATATATCATTTCCACTCTATAATATCATTTGTGGCTATCTTACATATATAAGGCCCATAATTTGTATGTCCTTACTACAAGATAATAAATTACCTAGCCAACTCCATTATTATATGTAGGTAAACTTTAAGATCTATCCACGAACTATATGTTTATTGACTCTAATTTCTAATGGGATGTGTAGTGGCACCAATATTTCTATCCTCAGACTCATCAATTATAAAAACAATATATATCCTTTTATCCCTATGCAAGAACCAAATATACCCATGGAGAATCTTTTAACCAAATATCTTGATTCTCATTACAACAAGATGTGCAGTGAAAACTGGGCCTCTTGTTTTAGGCCAAACCATTATTATGGAAAAAAAATAAATCCCCTTTCATCATGTAAAACCCCAATTGGAGTGGGGAAAATTTTCAAGAACTATGTGTTTCTTTATTGTTACACCATTAAGATACATAGTGACACCTAGATCTCTAATCTCTTTCCTATAAACAATAAAAAAATTCACCCACTCCCGGTGTATAGATCCAACCAGTATAGAGAAATTTTCAAGAACTAGGTATGGCTTGATTATTACTCCATTGAGATACGTAGTGATAGTCAAACCTTTTATTTTGGGTCCATATATAATTAAACCACAAATCACCTTTATTCATTATGTTGTAATTCAAACCTATATAGGTAATCCTTCTTTTGAACTATGGATGGATTGATTCTCTCCTCATCAAGATATGTAGTGACACCTGAGTCCTATACCCCAGCTCAACCACAACAACTCCCTTTTTTAAATTGTTCTGTCTTTATCCATACCACATGACATCGAACTACATGGGATCTCAAGAACCACATATGACTCGATTCATAGAAAGATGGTATTCATTGTGACACTTGTATCATACATCTCGTCTCAACCCCCATTGAATCTAAATTCACATTTACATCACTTGTGATTCTCTTATTCTATAGAATAATCCTTTACCACTCCTTGTTTCTCACATCGAGCATAGATCACATTGGTAATGGTGTTTGGTAATGGAGTTCCCCACATGATTAAAGAAGTTCAATTCACAATGGTTCTATATTTTTCTTTTATACAAGACCCTAAAAAGCGCACTATATTTCCACATCACATGACCATAAACTACATGATTCTATATAAAACTACATGTGCCTTTATTCACATCCTGTTGAGATATGTAGTGACGCATAGACCTTAGGTCCTAGTCCCAGCCATTGCGTAAAGAAAAAATTCCCCTCTCCTAGTTACAGACAATGATATATACAAGATCTCTCAATTTGGGTCCCTTCATTTGAGTCATTGAAGAAATAGGGATGTACCCCGTCTATATATGAGTATGATATATATAATGTATTATACAAAAGGTGTCCCATATCACTGTTGACGCTCCTTTTGTCACAGAATCTAAAGATCAGAAAAGGGGAATATTTGAGCTGAAGATGATTCAACCTTTGAAGAAAACATCAAAAATCACAAAGGGATGATCAAGGAAAACATTGCCCCTAGGCCGCGAAAGTTCCTTCATGGTCGCGCAAGTGGACTTGCGCGACACAACTTGGCGCGCAAGTGACTTGCGCGACCTATGTGATAACCGCCTGGTAACCGCTCAGGGCCTTCTTTTGCCTATAAATAGACCCTGTGGGCCCCCCATTCAGAAGATCTTTTTTCAGAAACTCGGATTGAAGCTCTCGACGCCCAAGTCTCTTCTCAAAGCTTCCGGAACACTTCTAAGGTAATTTCATACCTAGAACGGAAGATCTAATGAGAGGTAGGAAGGCCTAAGTGTTGAAACTCATCAACACTTGCGCGCCTGAGTGGCCAGCCCTTAAGGGAAGTGGTCACACTTGCGCGCCGCCTCATTCCTTTAATAGAATTTGCGCGTCCCTTTTCTGGAAGAACCTCAAGAGGATTATAAAGGGTTTAATAAAGAGTCGCTCAAATATTTTAATGCTGGTTGAAAATCGCGCAAGTACCCCACATGTCGCACAGGTATACCTGCGCGACCAATACTTGCGCGCCGCCGCAATACCTGCGCGCCTTCCAAGACTTGCGCGCCCCTTCCTTTTTTGTGTCTTTTTTTGCCCATTTCACCCCTCTTAATCCATTTCACCTTTCCTACTCAAGATTCAGTCTTCAAGATACTCTTCAAAGCCATTTATGGCATGATTTCTTGATTAGACTTCCTTATCTGAAAGGAATTCGGTGAAATATCTCTCAAAAACTAGTTATTTACACATCATTATGTCACTAAAGATTGAGAGTTCATTAATTCAACCCCATCCTTTAAAATGAGAGAATCCTTAACATGGGTCTCCTTTTCAGGAATAATCCCCAGTTATAAGTTCTTTAATCTGGGCATCTTCCTCAGGAGTAAGCCCCAAATACTTAAAGTTCCCAAATTTGGGCATCCTCCTCAAGAGTAAGCCCCAAACCTTAATTACTTAACTTGGGCATCCTCCTTAGGAGTAAGCCCCAATCCCAATTTCAAAATAGGGGCATCCTTCTCAGTAATAAGCCCCAAGTCCTCTAATTTGGGCATCCTCTTCAGGAGTAAGCCCCAAACCAAGTCCCCTAACCTGGGCTTCCTTTTCAGGAATAAGTCCCAGTCATAAATCTTGGGAATCCTTCTTAGGAGTAAGCCCCAAGTCCCTTAATTTGGGCATCCTCCTCAGGAGTAAGACCCAAACCTTAATCCTTAACCTGGGCTTCCTTTTCAGGAATAAGTCCCAGTCATAATCTTGGGTTTCCTTTTAAGGAATAAGCCCCAAGTCCCTTAAATTCACTTTAACCAATCCTAATTTACGTTTGATCTGAGATTCCTTCTCAGGAGTAAAACCCAGTTATCAATCCTCTCCTAATTTGGGTTTCCTCTTCAGGAATAAGTCCCAAGTTAGAGTATTCAAATCTCCATGAAGCACATATACCATTATGGAACCTGTTCCTGGATTTTCTCCTTAAAGTAAATCCTCTGGGAAGTCATACATACATAAGCCCCAAACCATTTCTTATGATTGCATATTTCATGGCACAATTGTCTAATTTTTACCAATACCTCTTGTTTCTCACACCGAGCATGACTCACGTGAGCTTAGAGTGTAAAAGTAATTATGACATCCTTCTTTGAGCCATCAATCATAAATGTCATACTCTATTACTCGAACTACGTGGGTTCTGATTCCTTTTCCAAAACAAAGGATACGTAGGTAGCCCATCTATGGGTTCGATCCCAACTTTGAAATAATTCATGTCCTTATAAATGACAATAAACTTCAAGTTCCCCACTAAGTGGCTTTAAAACCAGCCTGGTCATCATAATGACCAAGAGACTTATATAAATATTTTTAAGGATACCATTGACCAAGAATCTCTAAATAGATATAGATGATTCTCTATCGATGAAGAACCTCAAATACATATAAGATTCTCTAAATATCTTAAATATTTAATCATTGATTGTTAAACTAAAGGAAAGTTCATTTTATACTTGGTAATATAATAAGGATTCACGAACATAACTTAAATCTATAAAGAGAGTCCCGGAGTAGACAATAATTCCCCTCAAAAAGGTGTGATGAGTCCGACCTCCCATCCTCTCGACCAATGAAAATTCCTAAGCCTCATCAGTCCACAAGATAATGAGCGCCTACCTTTGGAAAGTAGGTCCAAATGGATGTGGAATCATTGGATGTTTCCGATTCTACGAACAAACCCGCTAGAAACTAATCAGAACGTTTGAATCTCCCATCCAGGAGGTCATCCCCGAATTCCGTGCGAAACAAAAATAGTGAACCCGACGTGAATCCTTAACCAAGTTAAAGTGATGTTCTTATTATTTGTTAGGCCCCTAAATTATATCTCCCTAATAAACTTACCAAAAAACTTTAAACTACATATAATATTTTCCATACCATAGGATTTTAAATTCTTTAGAAAAATGACCTCTCTATAAGATGTTAAACTACATGGTCAATGTCTTGATTTCATGACATTAAACTGGATGAAAATTTTAACATTATTTAAAGGGGCCCTTTCTTCATGACATTGACCATCTAGAAAAATTTACCCTCCTTAACTCAAACAAAATTTGTGTAGGAGTGGTTTCTTATTCATGGAATGTGCCAATATAAATATTCCCTTCAATATCAAACACCTCCCTTTGGTAAAAACATTATTGTCTAGTGAAACCCATATATTAAACATAAAACATAATCAATAGAATTACAGAATCCCTAAAAAGATCTTTTTCTTACTATGCTTCAATACACCCTAGTTGGTTTTTCATAATTTTCTAAAAAAAATTCAAACTGTCTATGAAATGATGAAACTACGTACTATACAATATGTGCCCCTACTGACCATGTATAGAACATCCCAAAAATGGGTTTTTCAATTAGTGGAAACTTTTTCATTGAAGATTCCTCCTCTATTCCCAAATATCATATTTTAGATCCAGAAACCATACAATGACGGCTCATTATTCCCCATTGGATGTATAAATAATGTCAGAATAATTTCACTCCGAAATCCTAGGTTGGGACATCATTTCTATATTTATGGTGAAATCAGGTTGACCTAAAAACACCATCCTCATTAGTATGTCTCGAATAACATTAAACTACATTAAAATTATACATAATACTCTCCATGTTTAAAACTTATAATGTGAACTTTAGATAAAATTTGATACTTTACTTGTTAGATCTACACTGCATACAGTTTAGGCATGAAAGTTATCCAATTAAAAGGTAAAAGGAACAAAATTTAATTGGTTACAAACAAGAAAAGGGAAATCTAATAAAAATGAAAATATTTCAAACTATGACCCATGTATTAGGGAAAAATTATAACAATTTCTATATCCCTATAAATATTGTTATGACCATATAATACAATGATGCCTTATTACGCAATTCAGCTTCAATGTTTTGTTAGGATCATAGAATGGAAATAGTGATGAAAAAACTTGAAATTGGAAATGACGATACTTTTTAATTATGTTTTAAATGAAGGGTATCTTTCACATACTAGAGCATATTTTCCAATGTTTATTATTTACACTCAATGTAGGATTTTAGAAGATGAAATGTACTCTGGGAAACTATCACAACTTACCGAATCTCAACTATAGGTATAGTAGCGACCTCCTCATATTTATAGAGATTCTCTTTCTAGGTGATAATGACATTTCTCCTCCATAATGAAGCCCCTTCCATGGATCGATAGAGTTTTGATACCTCTTCCTGTGCAACATTCAATTCTTATTTGAGGCACATTTTTTAGAGAGGCTTCTCACTATGGAAATAATGATACTCCCCCATGTTTTTGGAATGGATGGAATGGATGGAATTATCTTGGATAGAGGAAACTCTATGTTCCTCAAATTGGTTATCCAACTATGCATCATCCCTCTACAGTCTTTAATACTCTTCCCCTTCTCATATGATCAAATTCACCATATCATGGTTCTCACTGTAATTAAATTATCTATATTTTATCATAGAAAGATTGAATGGAATTCACAAAAGTCGAAATGATATGTACTCAAGAGGTGTCTCCCTATCCATCTGCCTGATATCTCGTGAAAATAAGAATACGTGTTGGGAGAAATTCCTCCCTCTTCTTTAGATCAGAATCATATATTCATTATGAAGGATGAGCATAATTTGGGATCATTTCGATCAATAAGTGTCGTTGGCCCACTCTCTCCAATGTTTCCCTAGCCTTACCTACCAATGATGGCAGAGATGGAACAACAACCCCCTTATCCAGAGTAGTTTTCATTGTTGGGATGCTAAATATTTAATGACACTTCTAGATCTCATCTGGAGGCTAACATGTAGTGAGGGAAATAAGGAAACTAAAATAGTTGATGATACTAAACCATTGTAGGATCAACTGCTAGAACTAGTTCCTCTCCATTACCCCCAGCCTCGATTCTCCGAACCAGTACCTCCTAATGAGCTGGGACCACATAGAATATCAATGTATTGATTAATTAATTACAACAATTCTTGATATGTAGCATAAAGTGTTGCAAAATCTTGAACCATAGGGATATCAAAGGTTTGTTATTCTGAACCCAAATTGTCTCTATTTTCCATCCATTATACCATTTACTCAGTAGGAATAGCGTCAACATGCCTCATAGAGTAAGTCTTAGCATCAACACCTTCATTAGACCACCCAATATCCTCGTCATCCCATTCTGAAGTAATAATAGAACCAAAAGTGACTACGATATCATAGTCTTATGGTAAAGGTGATGAATCTGAAATGTCATGAGAAGATTAAATTTATAAACTGCACATGACACACGCTAGTGTAAATTTTACATTACAATGAAAAATTTTCCTCTTGGTAGGAATAGAGGTTTATATGAATACATGTCTTGATGCTTAATCCATCAAGATCATAGATTCATCATCCTGAGTCTGTGCCTCCCTAGGGGATATTTCCTAAACCCTTGAAGAATCAGAACTAGACCCCTTACAAAAGGAAACCAATACAGATTCCAATAAATACAAATTTAATCAAAGTACATGTCAATGTAGTCATTATATCAAATGATGATAGCACATAGATTTACTATGGTGCATGCGTTGGGGCACATTTAATTGCCACTTTCAGTTTCACTCTTAATATGGAGAATGGTTCACCTGAACCCTATTGTCAAAATAAACTAGAGGTGATGGGTGAGGGGGTCCCGTATCCATATCCTCCACTATCGTGATATGACCCAGGTATAGTCCTCGGTATCCAAGGGTCTCGTAAACACCACCAATGGGGGTTCCCTTAGGCCTATACCTTAGGTATCCAAGCAAATCTTCCACTAATTCCTCTTTAACATATAGTTGTTCTCATTCATCCCATAAGAAATAAAAATTAAAATCTCTCCATGATTTATGATGGTGGGTGGAATAGTAGTTATATGAAATATAAAAAGATAAATACATCAACAAGGTTAATATATATGTCCCATTCATCCTCAAGGTGAACAACAACCCCCGAACACAATGCTTGATTTATCATGTAAGATACTCATATTGTGGATGGGGTTTGATCATCGTTTGTGTATATAAAATCCACCCAAACATGAAGATAATTCACCTCTATAGATAAATTATTGACATGGTATAGATCGGAGGGTTCTCTAATATCAATGAAATATGGAATTAACCAGTCAGTCTGAAAAAAATCCAAGGAATCTATGAAATTTCTAATCATGTTTCCCCAAACTCAGAATGCTAAGTGTCACACATAATTTGACCCTAATGTCATTGGACATGATGTATACCCACTGCCAAATGATGGGGAATCCTCTTTAGGCATCCTTTTTATCTTGAAAGATAGAGGTGACAAAAGATGAATCTCTTCCATATGGTGATGATTGGGCCTCGTTGGAACTAATGGCGTGGTCTTTTCAATTATATCCCTCTTCGTAGTCTTTTCCTAAGATTTTTTTGAGGGATGAAGAGTTTTAGCATCATAATCTTTTTCCCAAGTATTTTTACTATGCATTCCATGACCAGTGGTTTTATTGGACATAACCTAGGGAATTATTTCATCAATTCCCCTTAAGGGTGCGTAGTGATCAACACATTGGAATATCGATCATCCAACCCAATTGATTCCTATGATGGAGGTAGTATGATTGACATTTTGACACCTCTGTATCCATCAAGAACCAGATTTATTGGGATACCATCAGATTCTTATCCAATATGACATTCATAGGGTGAGCAGTGATTGGATTTTGATGTCATTTAATCCAATTGTAAAATTGATAGAGATCATAGGCCTCATAGAGGATCTCACAATGAATACAAGACACTTGTGTTCTATCTATAAAGGCTATGAGTTATGATGGTAACCTATAATTATTCTCCTTCCCCTTGTCGCTAAATCTATCTATTGGTGGGTTATCATAAATAAAAAAGGAAAATTATTGTGAAACAATCAGAATCTTCAGGGTATCATTATGGTTGAGGTTTAAGGGTTAAATTTCATTAACACCCTATATGAATGGGAAAAACAATCTATTAGGGATTTTAACTGGGATTATCACTACATACAGTCTAAAATTTGTTGTGACAGACCCCCACAATAGTAGAAAATACCTTTCAATTGTAAATAGGGCCTTCCCATTGTTTACGTGCAACATGCACTGATAGATTCTTGCCAATAGTGGGACTAAAAATCCTATGTATTTCCCATATAATAATTTGTCCCCGACAGAAAAAATTCCCCAACCCCACACCATAATTGGATTCACGGATCAAAATTAGGTAAACACTCAACTACCTGGTCAGTAATTTAGCTACGAAAACATTATCATAACACTCAGGTTTGACCTTATAACCCCAACACCTATACACTACCTTCTCCAATATGGGCTAGAACATGCTTGAAGCACCCTGATTCTTTGTGGTGGGGAATATTGAGGTGGAATGGAACATGGGACCTTACCCATTGTGTTTTATAAAATCCATCATCAGTGTTTCATAATGAATTTCTCCCATTTGGTGATGGCCATTGGTTGTTACTTTCTTTTCCACCTTATAAAGCTAATGATCCAAAAGTGTAATTCCTTCAACATCACCCCATATTGAATTTGGTAGGATGAACTCATAATGCATATCCCCAAGAATAGGGCCCTCATAAATCTTTTATATATCCTATAGGATAATATTAATTTCTCCATAAATTAAATGGAATGAGTTTGTATATAGACCCCATCGACTGAGCAATTCGGTGATAATACCTGGGTTCATGTAGACATAGGTCTTTTCGACCAAGACTACCTCATAAATATGTAAATCTTGTATCTTATTTTTAAACTCCATGCAGGCTCGATGCACCCAATACATCCACATATACCCCAGAGTGGCACGCCCTCTAGATTGAAAGTATTAGTCTTCAATTAATCTGTGTGTTTGTTCACCCTACGAAGCATGGAATTTTGAATCCTAACAATGATCCCCTGAATCATGGATATGTGACTTCATCTCTGGAATACATTTTCTTTGATTCATGATTCATCCAATAAATACTATCCCTTTGAAGATTAAGATACCATTGGATGAGATGTTTTCACATGTGAAGTTGACATGCCTCATAAACCATGACTTGAGAATGTTACTATGAGGCTCAATGATGGTGGAGTGACCCAAAAGTTCAGGACAATATAGTTTAAGATAGTATCTTTATATTTATTCAATCTGACACTGTCATGTTCTTCAATAAATTTGGTGTATTGAGCTTGATCATGTTATTTTAATATGGATTGATAGATTTTATCATATTAGAAGAATTTATGGTAGATTTTATTGAAGAAGTCACTAAAGAAACCAATGAACACCTAAAAGAGGACACTGAGTTCTCCATGTTAAAATATTAACTTGTAAAAATTTAATTACAATTATAGAATAATTCAAACAATGTTCATAAAGGACAGTGGGCGTGTATCCCTCATATTCAGGTCCCACATGCAGTACCCTCAACTAGGTTCCCTAACGAAGTCTCTCAACCAGGTGTGTCGTTTCGACTCTCCATAAAGGTGGTTCAATATAGAACCACTCCTCAGGTAAACATACCAAAGATAGATTTGCATGATACCTTAATAAAAAATGAACATGAAAAAAGTGAGAAAATATATGTGGTGAGAGAGAAAATCATAAAAATAAGTGAGAAAATTGAAAAGGGGGATAGGTGTTTTTATAGGAACTAATAGCCTATATATGAACCTAGTATGTATAGATTAATTTTTTATATACACACTAGACCTTCATGGAAATGTTTAATGGCTGATCTAAAGTATTGTAGAGGATCGACTTTATAATCTTTTCCATGTTCTACCTTAGGACTTGACCCCCTTCTTTTAATCAGATCCTATCTTAATGGGGTATTCTGTTTACACTCTATTTCTTCAAAGGGAGTAAAATTTGATTAAATGCACTCTGATAATGTTAAATTCTTGAAAAATCCCAAACAAGATCAAAATAACCCTATGTGGAATTCATTAGTGCCATCACTAGCACACCAGAAGTCCCATAGCCCTTACATGAATAGAAAAGTGAGGAAATAACTATGCATAGAAACAATGCACCAGACTAACACGAACAACCACTTTCAACCAGGGTGCCATGGTTTCTTATAAATACTACACTTGGGCTACTCATTTTCCAGATAGAAAATTCAGAAGAAACCCCTACGTTTTGGTCATAAAATCCCTTCACCTAGGTCCTATGTAAATTTGTAGGTAGCTATCCAAAACAATTGAGAATAAACAATAAATTTGTATAAATGGATTAAGGTCATGACCGTAAAACACTTGCGAAAGAATCCCTTTTCCTCTTTTGGGAAGTCACCTATGTGTGTCTCTTTCCTTAAGCAAAGGCATACGGGAGACCCCTATAGGGACACCAGAGAAGACCCCAGGTGTCTGGGATAATGTCTCACCCAATTTTTTCCATGGTGGTCCATTTACCAAGTCATATTCAGATCCTTTAGTCTTATTATCCCTTTTGAAAATCACTTATACTTCCTCCCAGGCCTTGCGCCCACCACTTGTTCCCAACACCTGCACCCATAGCCATCTTGATCCACCCATAATTCCTTAGTCAAATCAATTAATGGTATTTCATCTCCCCCATTATCTCCATTTTCTGATAGGGACCATGTTCAATCCTCTGTTGAATCCTCCATACATTCACAACCATGGAAAGTGGAACACCCGTGTATCCCCCCTTTGACTGTGTATTCCTACGATTAAAGGATTCCCAAACTTCTTTAGTTGGTTGGTTAGAGTCCTCAGGGTGCATGTGAGGGTGTATTCCTAGGGTCATGAGGACCCCTACCCTAGGGACAGCTTCAGGGAGTTCTCAGTCTTAGATACAAGGTCTCGTACCATATACTACCCTTGTTATCTCTAATGCTCGTAGCCTCAAATTCCTAGTAGGGATGGTACATATTATTCATTATATTCCATTCAACATGAAATGAGATCATCCAACTCCACTACAAGACTAATTTTAGGTAAACCATCAATAAGTAATCCAATATCATTTCTTGTAGTAGATTGCAATCTTTCTCTTCTCATCATCCCAATAGCTGGATCAGAGAAGGTATGGGCACCAAAGTTCTCTCATATCCAGTCTTCTACCTTCCATCCTTATTTCCCATTATTGGAACCTATTCTAGGGTATGTTGAATAGTGGGATGTGTCATACCCTCGGCCACACCATTTCCCCATCTTCTTCTACCAATGAAGTAGGATAATTTTGGTGTTTTCCAAAACATTGAATTCCTCCTATCCATCACATTCGTGAAAGACTCATCCCAACTCCTATGTATATATAGGATATCCATTATCATGAAATCCACACCTTATGGTGTATGTATTGGAATGGAATCATCTTTTGAATATTCCTCTTTAATTTCTTCAATATTCCACAATATACATGGGTACTCAAGGCCATTCATTCAACCTCCAAGAAAAGTATATTTTCTGGTTTCTTGGATCTTCCTTTACCTCTTATTTCTCACACCAGGCACAACTTTTATTGGCATAGAGGTTGATAAAGTTCATGAAATTCACATAATATCAATCTTTTTTGGAATTATTCCATGTGTAATTCCCCACATAAATTCGGGCCTCCTACTTAGTGTATTACCCAACTTCTTACCAACATGTGTATCCTCCTCTAGGATAATACAAAATTTTATCCCCATAAAAAGGTTAACCTAAATTCATATACCCCAATTACTAAACAATGGGAACTATTATTCCTACCATAATAAGGATACTTAGTATGGAAACTATGGGATTGAGATCAATGGGAATCCTCCACAATACTAATTCCCAATCAGAATGCCCATAATCCAAGAATCCTCTTCAGGAGTAAGTCACGAAATAAGCCTCCAAATTATCATTAGTTGACACATCCCTCATGGTCCATTTATAGGGAACTCTATTCAAGAGTAAATCCTAACATAATCATGTTAATGGGCCGTATTCCTCTGTGATACAAACCATCTAGGGCCTCCATTGGCATGGATCCTCCCAACTAAGCTATGTAGGATTAGATTCCAATCTAAATTGGATACATAGGAGGCCTCAACAAGGTCCAACTATAACACCAAAAATCTAACCTATTAAATTTCAGACTCATTTCCAACAGAGCCTAATTCAACTGATACATTCATATCCCTTCTAAGATCTTTGGGATGCTTCATAATAAGTCCAAAAGTAAACCTTGATGAGGTACCCTCCTCCTTGATGTCCTTTCCTATATGACATTAAACAGTACGATTATGTCTTTATTGAATGACCTTAAATGGAATTATTTTCCCCATTCAATGTCACCAAAATACATGGATTCTGATTCCTTTAACAATGTTATGTAGGAATCCTATCCATGGGTCTGATACCCTGAAAAACCTCTCATCTCCCTTGATGATGATACACTCTAGACAACCCCAATGAGTGGCCAAAAAACTAGTTTCACAATAATCATGACCAAGGAATCACTAATTTGTACATAAGGGGATACCATTGTTGGAAAACCTTAAATACATACAAATATCCCATTTAATTAAGATCCTTATATATATATAGATGATTCCATTATCTATACTAGATAATAATTGATTGTTAATTATATGGAAACCCACATCATAATTGGGAATCAATAAAGGATTTATGAATATATCTCAAATCTATAAGGGAGTCCCTAAGTTGGCAATATTTCCCACTAAAAGGGTTTTATGAGATCGATATCCCATCCTCTCGACCAAAGTGAGTTATTAAGCATAATTGGTTAAACTTTTCAATGGGATCCTTCTTTTGGAAAGTTGGTCCCATGGATATAGAACTGTTTGGTGTCTCCTGTTCCAGAAACATACCTAATGGCAGCCATTGAGAAATAATGATTCCTAGACCAACTATATTTACATTGGAAACACAAAGACACCATGTAGTTTATATTAGGTGTTACCATAAATATTCAAGTATTATTTCACCAAAAATTATATTCTATACCAATATCTCAAAATAAAAAGGAAACATTTATGAAATAAATATGTTTAAAATAATGTTTCAATAAATTTTAGGAAACAAACTCGGTTTTGTTTTTTTAAAATCTAATTTAATTATCAAAATATCTATTTTAAAATATTATATATTAATTTATAAATAGTCATTAAATGAAACCTATTTAGGAAAACCGATTTTTGAAATTAGATTTAGTATCACACTAGAAAACACAAGGAAAGTAAAAGGAAATTAACTAACAAAAAATATAGCTTCAAATTAGGTTAAAAACATTAAAATTATTGAAAAACAAAAGGTAAAACTGCACAAAATAAAATATAAAGTAGAAATGAAATGAAAAAAAAGATAAATTACAATATGAATTATTATAAAAAATAAAATAGGAAAATAAATATCAATATTGGAATATATGATTCATTAAGAATTATAAATGAAATTTAAATTCAATGGGAAAACGATCAAAGTAAAAAAACACAGAGGATCAGGGGAACCTCTAAACCATCCCATGTGGTTACCATGGACATACTTATGTTGGAAGAATATATCAAACTATGAATGATGTTCTGATATCTATAACCAACTAGCTTACTATCAACTAGTATCACCAGTGGAACTACCAAAGAAATAGGCTTCTCTCAGACTAAAGTGGATCCATTTGGTCTCATTGTTTTAAGATATTTACCATCTCATTCAGCAAAACATGAAATACAGGATCTATAAGATAAATATAATTTGAGGTGAGGCATCCGTTACACATATGACATATCAGTCATAAGTCAACATAATTAAAACATATATTCTCATCCTAGTGAAACCCAATATAAAAATTATTTAAATATCTATTTAATTTCATGGTTTAAATAATTCATTACCTAAATAATTAAAAAAATTAACAATCTAATGGTATAGTGTTTGAGAGATTACCGACATAAACATCTTAATATATAATTATTTCTATATAATCAAATTCCACTTCAATACTTTTTACACATCCAATGACTTATAATTATCCTTAAAACCAAGGAAAAAATAAAGCATAATAAATGGGTGAGCTCAAATACTTAGTATGTGAAAACATATCATCATGTTATCTAAGATTAGATAATAAGAATTTGAGAAAACATGAGAAGGGGAGAAATTTATAATTAAAAATATGATGTAAAAATGGGGGTTTTATATAATTCATGATTAAATTAATTGTACTGTCATATGAAGAAACATATTCCATGAAAAAGTTTTTCCAAATCATGATACATTAAACTCGAGTCAAGGATCATAGTGATTGGAATGAGATTATGAAATAAAAATGCTTCATAAGAATAAGTCTTGAAACTATATATTAATGATACCTAAAAATACACTCATTATATAGTACACATGGCCAAACAACCCATGTATATTCATGGGATTCGGATAATCATTTGATATACCCTTAGTCCTGGCATAAAACCTCACATGAACACAATAGGATTGGTATAAATCCTCCCATATACCATTTTGAATTTGGTTAAATCCTCACATGTACCATTTTGAACCCATGAGACATTAAACTAAACCAATTCATTGGAGGTGAATATAATACCACAATAATAATCATCATTTCATATGTGTTCCACTTAAAATCAATCATTAATAAATCTTAATGAACACATTGGTAAAATAACATGTTTCTTAAACATTCCAAGAATATCACATAACATAAAATTAAATGGTCAGAGAATTACAAAAATATCATTTTTAAAAAGTTAAAATATTATTTCAAAATATATAGGATGATCAAAAAAACACTTCCTATAAGATAAAACTTGTATGAAAATATAACATAATATATATGTTTATTTTAAAAATAGATTATAAACATGGTAATAAAATGTTAAGTGAAATTTAGTTAAAAAATTTGAATAGGGAAATAGAATATTTTCAAAAAATAATATAATAAGATATAAAACAATAACCATGAAAATATATAAACTTTAACAAAAAATGTGTAGAGGAAAAGTTATTTGATTTTGGACTGATAGAACACCATTTTTTTATTACAATATTTATACCGTTTTCTAAAGAAAAAAACATCATAAAAATTATATTGAAATGGGATAAATTTAATTATGGTAATCTTGAAAAAATAGTCAATATTATCTTTCCCAAAATAATATGGGGACATTGGAGGTAAGAAAAACACTAACATGTGATAAAGTAGTTTTTTTTAAAAGTGGACTAATTCTTACCAGTTCTAGACATATATTTTAGAAGAAAAATTATCCAAGAAGAAGTTATTGATATTTAGAAGTAATTTAACCATATAAATAGATGAAACATAATATATAATAACGAACAGTTTGGATCAAATAATTACTGAAGTGTATATTCATGTAAGAATTTATATGACCTAATGAATCACAAATAGAGTATATGAAACTTTTACATTATTATTATGGAATGAATCAATGGATATTGAGTGGAAGATTATGAATGGGCATTAAAATCACATTAAATGGAATATATATTCATATTTTAATGAAATTTGGCATTGAATACACCGTAATAATGACATTATGGAACACAATATCAAACGTTTCCCATGTAGTTGAAAATGAGACAATTAAACCCTAACATTTACTCTTGATTTCCATGTAAGTACTTCAAACACTTATATTAGATATGTAACTTTCTTATAATCTAATTTAAAACCATATTCATACACAAATTTACTTATATTTTTAATAATAATATTATATACATGTATATTAATTAGTTTTTATTATTTTTCTACATTTAGTAATTATAGTTTTGAGCATTTTAAGAAGTTTCATAGTCGAAATAAAAATGTTCTATATTCTAAAAATTTTATTCATTAATATTAAATGAAATTGTAATTAATTTATGAAATATAAATATTTATGAAGTTTGAATTTTTGTAGGATTGTTTCATTTTTATCTTTGAAAACAAAATCGATAATAAGTGCACTTTAGGGATTTTATTAAACAACATAAGGTTATTTAATTATTAAGTTGAATATCGATTCACTGACTCCTTAAGAATCATTATTTAAATATTTATATCCAATTATTCAATTTATTATATTTCTATAGGCATCCATGATATAATTATATGACATTGTTCATGTTGATGGTCAAACCTACCCAAACCTGAATAAACTATGAATCATTGAAGATTATTTGGTGATTTAGTTGTAATATCATTATAAGAGAAGCATAATGATGATATTTTAAATGAATTATTGTGATAATTTTTTTTAGGTTGGAGCCGGAGCCTCATTTTTATTAATAAAGCAAAGCAAAGACCTCTTTTAACTGGGTAGAGGGAGACCCATTACATATCCCGAAGGCCCAATGGGCGTGAAGCCCATTACATAAACCATAGGCCCAAAGTTTTGTCCAAATTCTTATTCTGTGAATAGTAACCCAGCTGCTACAGTACCTGCATAGTACCGTCACCGCTACAGTGCCCTGCTGCTGCTACAGTACCCGCCGATCAACAGTACCACCGCTGCTACAGTACCCGCTATAGTACTGCTACAGTACGTCTACAGTAACCTACGCCCAATGGGTTTTGAACCCCCATTTTTCATGTAATATTACGGGGTGCTTACCACTAAGACAAACCCCAACTACAAGTGTGATAAATGAAAATTATAAGAATATAGGAGAATAATTCAGGGAAATTAAAATATTACATAATATAAATAAATTATTTTTTTCTAATTAATTTTTCCTGTTTATAAAATTTAATTTTATGATGATTGTTTATCATTCATATAAATAATAGGTTTTTCAATTGATTTCAACAAAAGTATATTCATATGATAAAATTAATTTTTCTTATTTAGAAATAATTTCATGACCATCCATGTAATCTGGTGTTTAAATGAGAAATGGAAATTGATCATTATCTAGTTGTGGTAGTCTAATAATATAGATGGACGATTATTTCTTTCTCTGTAGAATTTGGAAAATTAGTAAAATGGATTAAATTTAATAATATATACTTTTTCGTAGATAATAATTAATTATTAAATTCCCTATTAGGCCTATCCTTTTCATTTGGAAATATAATATAAAAGATGTCTCATTGTGGAGGTGGTATTCCATACAAACATGATTCACTTTTTCTTTTTATTAATTAAATATGGGTAGGCGGTTAGTGACTATACCATAATTAAAATAAAATATAATAATAATAATGATACTTATTTTATAATTATATGATTTTTAAAATAATTATAAGGAATAATATAATCATTTTATGAATAGGAATGAGGGATTAATGTTTAGAAATCCATAACTCATTACTTGGATTATATCCATTATGATGTGAAATAAACATCCAAGTGATAGTCATTTGTGAATACAATAACCTTATTATATTCTGTAGAAGTGTTTATTATAGGTTATGTTGTTGTTTTGGATGAAATTAAAAAAAAATTGGGCGAGTGGAAATTATTTTTGGAGTTCCCCCTTTATATGTGAAAATGGATTGAATTTTTATAAATTTACAAACCTTTTCAATAATTGGAATAACCTATCAAAGAATATTGTAAAAAATTGAGAAATAATGGATAGAGAAAGAGATAAAGTTGATTCCCACCTCAAAAACATAATTATAATCATGTTTTTGACATTCTTTAAGGTTTTTAACCCATGAATTGTTACTTTTTATATTCATTCTTTTGATTTGGTAACTTCTTTTTAACTATGTTTACATAATCATTGTAGAAAAAAACTAAAGTTGAACATATTAGATAATATTTTCCATTTATTATAAATTTTAAAATCCATTTCATATGTTTCAATTTTAAAAAGTGATGAAAATTGATCTTAACATACTAATGTTTAGTGTGTAAAAAACAATTTGTAAGAAAATATTTCACATGTTCTAAAATTTCAAAAATATGTTTTTCATTTAAAAATAAAATTTCTAAATATTTAATGTTATATATAGGAAATAGGTTTGTTCAATAAAAGTGTTTTATGTTTTAGGATATTCTCATATCAATGTGTTTTCATTAAAGAAATGATATTTTATTAAATTATATGTTGTACTATTCACCTATAAATATATAGTTATAGGATAATATATAAAATATATATTGATATTATATATTTGTTTATAATAAAAATATTATAATATTTTTTATATTAAATTTTAGAAATTTTATAATTCAATATTTATATAAATTCCCAAAATATAATGGAATATTGTTCATATTTAAAAATTGAATCTTAACATGTTAACTATTCATTACTCTTATTTCCTATAAATTAATATTTAATTAATCTGTAATATATTATTAATCTTCAGATTATATTTTAGTATTATATAATTATAATATAATAGTCTCTTGAAATAATACAAAAATTTTATGAAAATATATTTTTAAGCATAAAATAATTTTCTTAGTAATTTTAGCAATACTAATTTATTTTCATGAGCATATATATTAGAATTTATTTTCATTAAACTCATATTTTCTAAAATGGTTACTACTATTCTTTGTGAAAAATTACAAGTCAATTTTCCAAAGGTTATAAAGAAACATACATATTTAGGTAAATGTATCATGGTTTTTTGTTTGTATTCATCATTTCTCACAGAGAAAGTTATCAAAAAAATATTTATTTAGTGAAATGTATTACAAAATATTAGGGTGTTACATTCTATGGACTTAAATAAATTTCCACCTCACAATTTAAAATATATAAAAAATAATGAATCATTATTAGGGTATCTAATAGATAAATTTGACTCGTGATATAATTTATAGAGTATTATAATAAAAGATACAAAATATATCATTTTTTTAAGTGCATTTTAATCCTCATGTAGAGTTTTGTGCAATTAATTAGAGATATAAATCCCTCATGATTAGTTATTAAAACTACTATAATAGAAATAATTTTCTAAGATAGTTAATTGTCATCCTTGTATTGATAGATAGATACAGTTTCTGTTGCGATATGAAATTTACTTTCAAAATTTTGTTCATTATTATCCATTATCTCCAAAGATAGTCAACACACTTCAAAAAAACATTGTATTAATCTAAAGGAGAGGTAATAAATCATTTAGTGATCATATTCCAAAATCCTCAACATGAAATTCAATAATAAGACATACTTTTTTCTAAATATCAGCAAACCCTTATGGTGATTATTTGTTGATTTTATAAAATATCATTTATATAAAAGTGTTAATATATTAACAATTTAATATTACATCCACTAATATAGAGTGAAGGATAAGTATTCATCAATTATCTTGATCCATTTTATTATTATAGTATACTTCAATCTGCGTAATTTCATAGGCTTTTCATATTTCCTAGGATTAACTCGATTTTGAGGTTGATTATTTCTGTCAACCATATTTTTAATTATGTTGTTGGAAAAACACCCATAAACATTTAAATTGAAGTATTATATTGAGTAAATTTCATTATTCTGGGTATTCCTTGCACCAAATTTATTTTTTGGTGTCTTCATACATCTCAAAATTCATGTACTTGATGGATTATCTACCACACTTGAATCACTCATTCCTTGTAGACAATCCCTCTGATGATTTTTCCAATAGTTTTTACATGTGAAAAGATGTAATTTTTTTCATACATACATTTTATCACCATAATTTCCCTAGAAATCATTTTTTCACTTATTTTTCTAGAAACCACTAGAATGTTGAAATTATCCATTTTCTATTTCTGCATTATAAGAAAATGAAATAATATCTTTATGGCTTCCAAAATAATATATAGACAATGATATTAATAAAAAGAGATTTAAACCACCAATTAAATATTCAACCATACTTTTACAGTCAATGTCAATATTATATTCATTCAAAGAATGTATTAAAATTTCTTCATTATTATTATTGTACTTCTCTTCTTTTTTCCTTTAGTCAAGGAATTATTTCTCCATTTTTAAATTATATTTCAAGGAAAATATTTAGTAATGAAAAAGTCTTTAAAATATTCCCATATTTTTTAATCAATTTCTTCATTTGGCCTCAAGTTTTTTATTTATGTATACCATTAATCTTATTTACCTTAAAAATGATATATAGCTAAACTACCATTCCCAAATTTGAGATTTTTAAAAGGAAAAATATATTTTCTACTACTATTATTAATTGATATAAAGTGTGAAGATTTGAATACCAACTTAGGTTTGGTTGTTTTTGATGCATTAAAAACAATATTGCATGATACTCATTCATTGGTGTGTTTGGAAGCTCCCCATGGTTTTCATTATTATTCATATATTACGATAGAATTATAAAGATAATTTTCAATCCATTTTCCATCCAATTAGGATTCTTTTTGGGAAAATAACTGAATGGTCCATTAAACCCATTGTTGACTCTGTTCCTCCACGTACTAACCATTACATTGAATAAGGGAATATTGTTATTAATAAATTATTAAATGCATAGAATTAAAACAGTGATATAAGAAGAAATGAAACATAAACGAGATATGTAACATAACTTATTAAAATAATTTTTTTAATGAACCTTAGCCATTTTTATCACCATACATAGGTCAATAATTGAACTTTAATGTTATATAAATAATCCATAATTTTTTAATATAATATTGATTAACCACTGAATAACCTTTAGGAGAGTCAAACCAGGTGTGTAGGTTTACCACTTTTCCATGCACTAAGTGATGATTGAGTTTATGATAATGAAATGTAGATTTGAGATCCCTCAAACAATTCTACTACAGATCATTATCATTTCCCGAAGGATTGTGTGTCTCCACTTCCATTTTGAATCTCCCTAATTAGTCTCTCCCTATAAATATTATGAAAATACATAGCTTCTGACCACATACTACCTGTGTAGATTCCTTTTAAGTAATTTGGTTATCCAAAATGTCCAATAAATACCAAATACCTTCCACTGAAATGGGATAGACAAAGACAAACTAGAAAGTATATATTGGGATCCAAATCATGATAAGAGATTTATAACACATACTTATGTTCACAATGGAGTTGTGGTATAATAAAAAATAGGTAACATATAAAATAATACTTTAAAAGTAATTAGGTAAGGGGACCCATTCATAAAATACCTTCTAAATTATTTAGCCTAGTTTGAAACCCTCAAGGATAATCCTTATAAAAGTAGTTAGTTTAAGGCAGATCAGGTAAATTTCATTGTAAAGAAACCTTAAAAAATAATAGACCTAAAGGTAACCCACTAAGTCCCTCTTAATTTCTATTCCTCTAGTATCGAACACTTCTATAATTTTCACTTCAAAATGAACACAACTACTGATAAAATAATCATTCCTCTTATTCTATTCTTCACCAAGGTCCCCAACCTTGGAAAAATAATTTTAATAACCTTCATGTATACTGTTATGAAAGTTTATATCCCCAAAATTACATACCAATGCCTCCTCTAATGCCATTGAAGATACATTATCTAGAAAATAAAATTACCAAAGATCCCCAATTCTATCACAAATTGAATTTACAATCATATTATCCCATGGTTTCCTCCATGACCAATAGAAACCCTGGGGTGATTATAATGAGCTATTCTATTGATGAAACATATTTCAATTGTGAGGTTACCAATATTATCACTTGTGTCCTTAGTTTAGGCCGAATCACCATGAATATTCCCCAACCATATTTTCATTGATGATTTAATCACTATGATTCATCGATTGGATACATACTATTATTGGGAATAAAATTTGGTGTATTATAGATAATCCTTTCAATATAAATCCATACTCCTCATTTATATTGTAATCCATCATTTCCCAACCATCAAATTTTGGGGAATGGATGTGCTCATTGGGAAACCTAAATGAGTAATCCCCATTCAATATTTCATTTTCACCACTTTTACAACATTAAGGTCCATAACATTGTTGACGCTCCTTTTCGTCACATTTTCTAAAATAATTGAAAGGGAAAAAACTTAGCACAAATTGAATCATCCTTCGAAGAAAACCTCAAAATTCGACAAAGGCATGAACAAGGCTTCAAATGCACAAGGGTCGCGCATGTTCCCTCATTTTTGTGCAAGTATACTTGCGCGCCGACTAATGGTCACGCAAGTGACTTGTGCGCTCTAAGTGATAACTGTCCGAGGTCTTCTCCAGCCTATAAATAGATCATGTGGGCCCCCCATTTTAGGAGGAAATTTTTCCAGAATTAAGATATAGAGATCTGAATTCCCAAGATTCTTCTTCAGGACTTCCAAACACTTCTAAGGTAATTATTTACCTATAATGGAAGGTCTAGAGTAGAGTAGTAAGGTCTAAGTGTTATAATTCACAAACACTTGCGTGCCTAAGGTGTTTTACCCTTAAGGGAAATGAACATACTTGCACGCCGCCCTACTTCCTCACCAAAACTTGCACGCCTCTCTTATGGAAGTACCTCAGGATAATTCTAAAATCTTTGGTCAAGGATCTCCCAAGTGTTACCCTACTGGTTAACAATCGTGCAAGTACCCATGTATCTTGTAGGTATGCCTACACGACCAGGACTTGCGCACCCACGCAGTACCTTCACGCCTGCCAGGACTTGCGCACCCCTGCCTTTTTGGCTGCCTTTCTTTCCCATTTAACCCCTCTTATGCCATTCCACCTCTCCTATTCAAGATTCAGTCTTCAAGACACTCTTCAAAGCCATTTCTGGCATGATTTCTTGATTTGACTTCCTTATCTGAAAGGAACTTCATGGAACATTTCTCAAAACCTAGTGATTTACACATCTTTATGTCACTAAATATTGAGATTTCATTCATTCAACCTCATCCTTTAAGATGAGAGAACCCCTTAACCTGGGCCTCCTTTTCAGTAATAATCCCCAGTTGTAATTCTCAAATCTGGGCATCCTACTTTGGAGTAATCCCCAAGTCCTCAATAACCTGGGCTTCCTTTTTCAAGAATAAGCCCCAGTCTCAAATATGGGCATCCTCCATAGGAGTAAGCCCCAAGTCCTCATTAACCTGGCCCTCCTTTTTTCAGGAATAATCCCAAGTCTCAAATATGGGAATCCTCCTTAGGAGTAAGCCCCAAGTCCCTTAACCAGTCCTAAATTACTTTTGATCTGGACTTCCTTCTCAGGAATAAAACCAAATCATAAGTCCCCTCCTAACTTCGGATCTTCCTTAGGAGTAAGGCCCAAGATTAGAGTATCCAAATCTCCAGGAAGCACATATACCTTTATGGACCATGTTCCTAGATTTCTTCCCTGAAGTAAATATTAATCCTTATTTCTTATGATCGCATGTTTCATGGCACAATTGTCTGGCTTTAACAATACCTCTTTTTCTCACATCGAGCATGACTCACCTGAGCTTAGAGTGTAAATGTAATTATGACATATTTCTTTGAGCCATCAATCATTAACATCGTATTCCCTTACTTGAACTACGTGGGTTCTGATTCCTTTTCCTAAACAAAGGATACGTAGGTAGCCCATCTGTGGGTACGATCCCAACACTGAAATAATCTATGTCCTTCTGAATGACAATAAACTTCAAGTCCCTCACTGAGTGGCTTTAAAACCAGTATGGTCATCATAATGACGAAGAGACTTTTATGTATTAAAGGATACCATTGAGTAAGAATCTCTAAACAAATACAAATGATTCTCTATCAATGAAGAACCTCGAATACATATAAAAGATTCTCAAAATTTCCTACATATCAATCATTGATTGTCAGATGTAAAGGAAAGCTCATTTTATATTTGGTAATGTAATAAGGATTCACGAACATAACTTAAATCTATAAAGAGAGACCCGGAGTAGACAATAATTCCCCTAAAAAAGGTGTGATGAGTCCGACCTCCCATCCTCTCGACCAATGCAAATTCCTAAGCCTCATAAGTCTACAACTAATGACCGCCTACCTTTGGAAAGTAGGTTCAAATGGATATGGAATCATTGGATGTTTCCAGTTCTACGAACAAACCTGTTAGAAACCGCTTGGAATGTTTGAATCTTAAATCAATGAGATCATCCCCAATTTCAGAGGGAAACAAAAAATGGTGAACCCGACGTGAATCTTTAACCAAGTTAAAATGATGTTCTACTTATTTGTTAGGCCCCTATTTGAAACTCAATGAGAGGTTCAACAAAAAAAACCATTGACATATGTGCTCATACAAAAGATGTAGTGGATGAATTTATCTTGATTACGTCTATTATATAAAACAGGAACTCTTTTCCAAGATTTTATGCATTCTATGAAATGGCTGCTCTCAAGTTCACACCTGTGAATACCACTGCTACAAATTCCACTGCTGCTACTCCTGCTGGATCATCATCCGCTCTGAGTATGACATCACCTACTCAGCGTCTTCAACGCTGGGTATCAAACACGCTGGTTAAGGAGTACCGACAACATGGTACCATTCCAACTCTGGAGGCTTCCCGATAAGCCCTCCAAGTAATCAATTCACCCTGGTTGTCCGGAAAGTGATAACCAGTGATCAAGAAGCAGGTGGTGCTAACCACAGTCTCCAACCGTTTTAGGTAGTTATCCCTGGAACGCAATCACCATTCACTCCCATATTCTGACGAGGTGAATGAGAAGGCCCCTCAGGGCCTTAATGCAAAGAAACATGAGTTCTTCCCAAGGGCTCTGATCAACAATCACCTTCAGACTCGTGTGGCAGTGCACCCTTAACATGATGAGGGTACCGACACAAGGCATTCGGCTCAGGTTCCCCGAACCCAGGGAGTCAAGATGAATTGCCAAAGGTGAAATCCGGTTAATAGTGAGTAGGTTATCATCTCTACCATTTCCGGAGAAGTCCACCAACTTAACTTGGTGGAAAGCAATGTGAGGGCACACACACCTACTCGTTTTAATTCCGCTGTCCAGCAGACTCGTCTGGCAGCATCACACCAATCCCGCCAAACAATTCTGGCGGAGTATTATAGACAGGAACATGCACCTGTTTATACGTCATCAGATAGTCAGCAGGCTCGTCTGACTACATATGATGGATCTCGTCAACCACGTTCAGCGAAGTGCAATTAGTAGGCACATACACCATCTAGTATTAATCAAGTCTACCAACAGTCTCGCTTGGTAGCACACGGAGAAGTCAGTCGGAAAGCTCCGGAGATAAACAGGAGGCAGACTCAATTCTCTGCCCCCACACTTGAGTACTGTCAGGATTCACTGATAGGAAAAGGAGGACAGGAGCAGGCACATACACCTACTCCAAACATAGAATGGACGTATATCCCCATTCCGGCAGCTGAAGTCACCAATAATATTCTATCAATGGTGAAAGAGCATAAGAAAATTTGTGCTCATATTCTGGATACATGCCAGGATATTATAACAGCTTCAACAACATCTTAGGGGAAGACACACAAATCTATCCCTACCAGTGGAGTGACACATCAACTGTTCACTCCAGAATAGACACACACATTTGTTCCAGTCCAAGAGGTTTGTGGGGCATACTCCCCCATATCATACGGACAACCAAGTCAGGAACATACACCTGATTTGAGTAGAGATCGTCAGCCTAACCTGGCCATCTCTCCTGATCAGGCACATACACCTGCTCAGAGCATCCACTTTCTTCAACAAGTGGTTTCCAAGGCGTGTAAGAAGGCGTCTAATAAAAAGACCTGCCCAGCACAGTCAAGTGATCAAGAGACAATCTATAACAAGGCCTTGCTCAATGCTGGAGTTCTTGAAGCCCTCAGATAGTTATCTGTTGGAATTCAAGATTCTACTCCCTTATTTCCCAATAGTGGGAACATTAATTCCAGAGGTCTTCAACAGAAACTTCCTCATGAAGGCTTGCTTCATGAAAATTCGTTCGATCTCGATGTTTCATCTTCAGATGAGAGCCACAAGAACCCTCTGTGTGGTCAGAAGACCAAGGATCAAGAGATATCATCTTTTTTTGTAATCCACCATGGTGGTCCTCCCCATGATGTTGGATTTCACTGCGAAAGTCCTCTCCACAGTAGTGATGCACATTGCCTGGAAAATGCTCCAGTGGACAATGTAGTTCCGAGAAAGCCCTCTTATCTTGAGGCACTTGCAAATGCGAAACCAGTCATGTCTGATGCTTTATCGCTAGCAGGTGAAATACATTCTCAATCAGAAGATAACCCAGGGTGTATGTCATTTTACGAACCACCCCTAAGTCATGCATCTTTTAGTTGGATCAGTGATTTCTCTACCACTCTTGTTGAATCTGATTAAGCAACAAGGAAGCACCAACTCTGGTCAAATCAGGTAGAAGAATCTTCATTGAATGATAAAGAGGAAATGTTGAACATGAGAAAACAAATGGAAAAAGGTGAAGTGCCAGTCATGTTTTGGCCTCTGGCTGACTCTCAGTATGACATTCCAGAGATTTTAACGGAAGATGGAATTCATGATATTTGTCTCAATATATGGAAAAATATTTTTCAGTTGAAAAGGAATGTATTATCTTATGATGAATATGAAAATAATGTTAAGATAATAGAAGGGTTACAATGTCAAATTGACTTGTCATCTTTATCAATCTCTCGATATCTAAAGGCTGAAAAGCACCAGAGAGCCCTTCAGCGTTCATGCCTTGGGGCACTAAGAAGATCGCGCCAGTTAATTTTCAATGCCCCATATGGTATTCATATCATAGGTTGGGGTGTTCATAGAGCACTACATTTCACTATGCTCTCCAGTCAACAAAGCCCGCCAAAAATGGTCTCATGCAATGTTATTGGCCATGGCCAGCCACAAATACCTGGCTTTGTTTGTAATCAAAAGCTTTCCCCAGAATAGGCTTCCACTAGTTCCTCTCAAAATCAAGAATACAGAGAACAATTTGTTGAATTACTCATGCATCAAGCAAAAGAGAATATTGAACAAGCCTCTCGTATGGAGAAAGCACATCACCAAGTGATAGAAGTGTCAGAAATCATCCAACGGTCTTTTGAACCAGGTGATAAAAGTGGATGCAGGTTGATGCATCCAGCTAATTTCAGGACTAAGGTCCACAAGATCCGGAGATATTTTATGAAAGTCTCAGACATAGCATGACAAGAGCTACCCCAGCTTTCTAGAATGGGGACTCTTTTAAACCAACCCTCAAAATCAACAAATAGGATTCGAGGAGTTGAGCAAAGACAACAGGAACAGCCCCAGTCCACCGGACTGGGGTCTTTTTCAAGTCATCAATCCCCTCCTCAGTGAAAGTCGGTCTTCTCTCGATTGGGGAAGAATCCATAGGAGGAACGAAGAGCCAAATTATCAGGACATTCCCTTCAAATTATGGTTCGTCATGAAGTTCCTGAGGGATCGAATATACAAAAGACAATGTCTCATCAAAGACATGGAAGAAGACAATATCACAGAAATGTTGATAGAAAGGATATGATGTGTTATGGATCAATCAATGTCATCAATGCCGTTATTACTGATCCACTAGATGAGGCTCACTCAGGGGATTCAGATGAAGAGGTTCCTACTCAAGAAAATGTATGCACAGACACAAATGAAGAAGGTGTGCGTACACGAAATCAAAGGATTACTCAGAACCTAGGTAATCCTTCAAGTAACCCACTTCCCCCTCTCTGAAAAGTATCCAACAAAGTGAGGGGGAAAAATCAGGTTACATATCCTTCCTTTGGAGAAGCCCAATCGCTCTCACTAGAGAAAAGGTTTTCACAACAGGAGGAAGAAATGAAGGAATTGATGAGGTTGAATGCAGAACTACTTCAGGGTAGTCTTCTTCCTAAGCGTGTTGGAGTCAGAAAGCCAAGGGAGTTTGTTGTAGCTACTAAGATGGATCAAGAATATCCTCCTTAGCCTCACAGGTCTAATCCTATGGGTCAAGTGCAACAACAGTTGGCGGTGCTAACATCAGTTGCAGCACCAACCACCATACTCTTCCAATCTCCAGTTATTGAACCAACCCAATTCCAAGTTCAACTGGATGTTTCTCAAAAGTTAATAACTACCATTGAGTCAATAACAGCTTTCTTAGAGACTATGGAAGGGAAGCATGCACAGGTTCAACCAGAAAAGAAATCCTACCCTAAATGGGTAGATTCAATCTCTCCCCCATTAAGTTTTGGGAACCCTGTATTCCCTATTTTCAATGGATCAGGTGATCCTGAACAGCATTTAATGCATTAAGTTTCTTTTTGCGATCCTGTGATGGGAACTCCGGAGCAGCAAGAAGCAGTGAAACTCAGATTCTTCGTGAGAACCTTGCAAGGACCAGCCTTTTTCTGGTACACAAGCTTTCAATCCCGGTCAATTACCAGATGGGAAGATCTCCGTCAAAGATTTCTTCGTCAATTCAGCTCAACTTTTCCAAAGACAATAGTTTTTGATCTTACAAACTGTAAGCAAAGGGAGAATGAAAGGGTCTCAGATTTCATTGCTTTCTGAAAGGGATTAACATATTATCTAAGCTTAGCACTGCCTAGAGAATAACTATTTCCAATATGTGTGGAAAATCTGCATGACGAATTATGAATACCATTGATCCCTGTGAAATATGCAGGAGGGTTTCGAGACCTTACTTCAATTGCTCAACAGATTGAAGATTCTCTTATACAGACAACGGCTAAATCTCGTGTAATTCCATCAGCTCCAGGAAGGGTAATGGGTAAAGCAGAGACTACTACAGTTATGCTTAATCAAGCACCTGTACCTGCTTCTACTTCAAAACCTTCATCTTCCCGTAGGGCTCCACCTCTTGAGCACTAACAACAGAGGCCGTTTCATCAATATAATCAAAGAGATCAAAGATGAAAACAATTTTAGGATTTTAAAAGCAAAGTTTACTCTTTCTGAAATGAGCAAGTTCCTGGTTATTTCATTTCGGATCTGGAAAATAATTTGGTACAATTGCAAATGCCCAATATTACAAACAAGGAAGGAGATGATGACCGTCCCAACTATTACCCATTTCATCAAATGTTGGGGCATCCCATTCAAGAGTGTTTTTTTTACGGACCTCCTACAAAAAATGGTCGATTTGGGAAAAGTTAAACTGAAATGTTCTTTAGCTCAGGTAGCATGTGTTACTGCTATAGTTCCAGAGGAGGAAGGTGAGTGTCAAGAAGTTAAAAGAAAAAATGCACAAAAATATGATGATTGGATGGTCAGAAAGACGATCAACCGAACTCATTCTGTTTTGCGAACACAATTAAAGAAACCAATTCTGCCTTCTGCCATGAATGTCGTAGAAAAACCCTCTTCATCAGAGGGAAAATAATCAAAGAAACAGCACAATTACAAGGAGGAACAATCAGAAGAAGATGAGTATGTGTCAGAGCCTAAGCTGTCTTTGACTCTGGAAGATTTCATTCCATCTACTTAGAAGTAATGGGTACCGTCCCACCAAATGGCAAAACCTAAATTGGCTAGTCAAGCAGAGTCCTCATCGGATGAAGATTTAATCTTTGGTTCTGTTAATATGATTCAATTAACAGATCCATATGCCAATTACAGTTTTGATTTAGATGAGCCTAAATTCCATGTATCTAACATAGGAATCAGAGGAAGTTCCAGAGGTTCAGGATACAGGGGATGATGTGGATCTTTCAGAAGCCACTATTCTAATTCTACCCCTGCTAGAACTGTGTATGCAACAGAAACTCGTGGCAGAGCCCTTCAGCGAGCTCAACAAGAACAAGAAAGTTCTTCCACCAATATCAAATTCAGTCCTAGCACAGTTATTCTGGAAGACCAGTTGAAGGTTCCATCTTCTTCCTCTCAGCAAGTAAATGGATCTAATCAGTCTAATCATCCAAATCCATGAATATTTCCAACTCCTATCCTGATACGAGATTCATCAACTTCCAAAGCATCAACTTCCAAGACACCTGCTAAACCACATGTTCCTATTGGGAAACACATACCTTTGGATAAAAAGTATTATGTATTGAAACACCTGGCCCATGTACCGGCTAAGTTATCAATTATGGATGCCTTGAATTTATCAACAGATCTTTGGGAGGCACTCATTGAGGCTTTGTCAAGTCCTCGGGAGTTTGAAACTGAAATTGTTGCAGCTGAATTCTATCACATAGAGAATAATCATGCGGAATGCCATGCAGTAATATATTTCACTTATGAAGATGAAGATGATGTAGTGCATGGACATATTAGACCTTTGTACTTATCTGGCAAGTTAAATGGTGTAGACATCTGAAGAGCATTCATTGATAATGGTTCAGGAGTCAACCTCATGCCCATTCGTACACTTCATCAATTGGGCCTCACGGAATCTGATTTATCTCCTTCTACCATGTTGTTACAAGGATATGATAAAAATGAACGCGAAACACTAGGTGAGGTTACACTCAGAACTCAGTTTGGAGATCTTGTATCTAATTAATATTTTATGGTTGTTGATCAAGACTCAGCCTTCAACATCTTTCTTGGAATACCCTGGCTACATCAACATGCGACTATCCCTTCATCATACCATCAATGTATCAAATATTGTTTCGATGGTCAAGTTGGGACATTGTATGGTGATAAGGCCACATTCAAGACATGTGAGTCTCAATATATTGAGGCGTAATTCTATCACATGAAGGGAAAGGATAAATCCACAACAAGGGATCATACCAATGTTAATGATCCATATGGTTTGGAGAAGATTCCAGTAAATCCATTTGCACATGTGAGTACAAATTATGTGTTTCCTATCATTCAAATTGAAAAGATAGACCCAAATCAAAATACTCTTATGAAAAGATCCATAATGTCAATTAAGGCAATCGATCCAAACAACATGGGAGAAATTGGTAACCCACCAAACAGTGATGTAAGCCCAAATGGTGACATCTTCATTTCATCTTCTAAAATCCAATAAGTCTATACTTCTCCAATCAGGCTAGAAGAAGTTATAGCAACATCGGAGGTGAAAAATCATGTCGATTCTCAATCCATCATCTCCTCTTTATTTCCCAAGGAATACCCTTCATCATCAATTGGGTTAGAAATGGAAGCTTCTTCTTCAAGATGTTCAAATTTTAACATCTCTTCTGATCACAGAAATTCTACTTTATCATATACTATGCAAGTAGAAATGGAAGAAATAACACATGATAATGAAGAAGAGGAAGATATAAGAGATGCTCCTCTATCATTTGAATAGGGTATCTATACCATCGTGGATGAACACAAAGAAATAAATCTGGGTACAAAAGAAGATCTATTCCCCACTTTAATCAGTGCAGCAATTACTCTTGAAAAACAAGAGTTTTATATTTCCTTTTTAAATCAAAATGGAGATATATTTTCCTGGAACTATACAGAGATGCCCGGGCTTGATCCTGATGTTTCTACTCATCATTTCGGTTTACCAGAAGAACATTGAATATTTAAGCAAGACATGAGAAGAACACACCCAACTTATGCTTCCAAAATTGAAGTTGAAGTGGATAAGATTATCAAAGCTAACTTCATCATATAAGTTCAACATCCCAAGTGGTTGGCTAATATTTCCCTTGTGAAAAATAATAAAGGACATATTAGAGTTTTCATCGATTTCATAGATCTTATTCGTCATTGTCCTAAGGATGATATCCCAGTTCTGATTACAAAACTTTTAATTGATGCAACAACTGGTTATGAAGCACTTTCCTTCATGGATGGATATTCCGGATATAATCAAATCCGAATGGCTCTAGAAGATGAGGAATCCACAGCCTTCAGAGCCCCTCAAGGTGTGTTTTTCTACCAGGTAATGCCCTTTGACTTAAAGAATACAAGCGCAACATATCAGAGTGCCATGCATCATATCTTCAAACCCTTTTTAGGGAATTTTGTTGAATGCTTTGTGGATGATTTGGTGGTCAAATAAAAACAACATTCTAATCACTTAGTTGATTTAGAAGTCATATTCCGCAAACTTCAGCAACATAATTTGATGATGAACCCCTTACAATGTTCTTTTGGTGTAACCTTAGGAAAATTTCTCGACTTTTTTGTACGCCATAGTGGTATTGAAGTTGATCCTGGGAAGACAAAGTCAATCCTTGGTATGTCACCTCCTCAAAATTTTAAATAATTAAGTGAATTTCAAGGAAACATAGATTATATTCGGCATTTCATCACCAATTTGGTAGGAAAAAGTTTACCCTTCACCAAATTGATGAAGATGGGAGTCACTTACCAGTGGATTGAAGAATGTCAAGAAGCATTTGATATTCTAAAGAAATACCTCTTGAGTCCACCAGTACTCATGCCACCTATTTAAGGAAGACCAATTATCCTCGACGTGATAGCTTTAGAGCAATCATTGGGTGCCTTTCTTGCTCAGACAAATGACACTGGGAATGAAAACAGCCTCTACTACCTCAGTCGGACTATGCTTGAAGTAGAGACCTGGTATTCAAGTATTGAGAAGTGCTATTTGGCTTTAATCTTTGCAGTTCCGAAGTTGAGGCATTACCTGCAACATCACGAGGTCCAATTTTTTCTCACAATGACCTGCTCAAATTCATCCTTAGTCATCCAATGCTTACAGGACGTCTGGCAAGGTGGGAACTTATTTAGCAGCAATTCGACATTCAGTATGTGTCTCAAAAGGAAATAAAGGGACAAGCTTTGGCTGATTTCCTAGATGAACACCCTTCAGTGGAAGACATATCTTCAGATATTAAACTCCCTGATGAGTAATTCTTCTCTATTCAAGAAAGTCCTCAGGCATGGGAAATGTATTTTTATGGTGCTTTCAGAAGTCCAACAGAGAGCAAAATGGAAAATCCTAAATTCAACAAAGTTGGCTTAGGAATTGTGCTCATTTCTCTAGAAAAGACAGGGTTACCTTATTACTTATTATTATGGGATGGTGGTACCAATAATGAGTTATAATACCAAGCTCTCATCACAGTCTTGGAATTGGCGCTTCAAGAACAAGTGAATCACTTAAAGGTGAAAGGTGATTCAGACCTGGTAATCAAAAGAGTCAATGGGGATTATGCCATCAGAAAAGAAGAACTAATCCCTTCATATGATTACGTTAGAGAGTTCATGGAAGAATTCCCTTTAGAATTGACATTTTCTTATGTCCCAAGATCACAAAATTTTCAAGCAAATGCACTGGCTAATATAGCCACAGCTCTGGTAGATCCAAATCAGCACGAGACAATCATCAATATTGCCCACCATCATGAAATTTCACCTTATGTTCGAATCAGAACAGAGGTAATTAATGAAATTAGTCCCACTCCTGAACCGTATGGTCATACTATAGGATGGATGTCACCAATCATGGAATACCATCAAAAAGGAACACTTCCCCCTGATAGAGCCGAGAAAGAACAAATCTAGCGACGTGTGGTCAATTTTAATCTTTATGATAGTCCAGATCACCTTGAGAAAATTCTCTACAAATGTGGTTTTGATGGAGTTTTCTTCAGATGCATTGATGGTGAAGAGACAATGGTTGTCATGAAAGAAGTGCATGCAAGAGTCTGTGGTGCCCACCAGTCTGGACATAGACTGTATGATCATATTCGAAGGCTTGGATATTTTTGGCCTTCAATGATACAAGATTGTGTTGATTTCACAAAGAAGTGTCATTCATGCCATGTACATACCAACTTCATTCATCAACCTCCAGAGTTTCTTCATACAGCTAAATACTCGTGGCCATTTGCCACATGGGGAATGGATGTAGTGGGACATTACCCTTCCACTACGGCCAAGCAGTTTAAGTATATTCTTACTGGTACTGATTTCTTTTCCAAATGGGCAGAGGAAATACCTCTTAAGGAAGTCAGTTCTAAATGCATTTTTAGCTTCATCAAGTCTAACTTCATTACCAGATTTGGCATCCCTCATACCATATTGACAGAAAATGGCACCAACTTTTGTTCATCCGAGGTAAAGAAGTTGTATCAAGAATACAAAATAAAATCCAATCATTCATCTCGGTATCATGCAGCGGCCAATGTCCAGATAGAATCCTTTAGTAAGACTCTTTCAAATATACTACAAAAGATAGTGGATAAAGATACGAAATCATGGCCTGATAACTTCTTTCACACTTTATGGGCTTATCGGACTACCACCCGCACTACAACGCGGTCAACTCCATATTCACTAGTATATGGAATGGAAGCTGTCTTGCCCATTTAAGTTCAACTACCATCACTAAGAGTAGCAATTTGTGATCAGTCATATACAGATGAACAATCTCAAAAGAGATTGAATGAATTGGAATAGTTATATGATAAATGATTGTGCACTTTGCACCACTTGTAAGTCTATCAGAATCGAATAGCACGAGTTTTCAACCAAAAATTTTTTCTTCATTCATTCACTCAGGGAGAATTGGTATTAGTTCTTAGAACTCTAATGATACTAGGAAAGAAACCTCCCAAGATTGAGAAAAAATGGGAAGGACCTTACTCAATACATAGGGTCTAATCCAATGGAGCTTATTCATTAATCTCGGGGGATGGAGAACTCATAACTACTCCAACAAAAGCCAGATTTTTGAAGAAGTATTTTGTATAAACACAAAACATATCAACCATGGTCTGGTATAACCTTAAACTACACCACCGTCATGCATGACATTAAAACTGATCATCATGTCCAGACAACAGGACATTAAACTATATCCCCTTCATCGTCCTTGCTATATGACATTAAACTATATAGAAGTCCCTTACGTCCACCAAGACGTTAAACTGCATAACCAATGGTCCATGCATACGACCTTAAACTATTGGCACTTACGTCCAACATGATGCTAAACTGTATCGTCCCTTTTTCGTCCAACATGATGTTAAACTGTGAAAAAGTCCCTAATACGTCCAACATGACGTTAAAAGGTGTACTCTTTTGTCCTCACTGCATGAAATTAAACTTCACAATCCTCTTTTTGTCCAACATGACATTAAACTGTATTGTCCCCATCGTCCTAACTACATGACGCTAAACTATACATAAAGTCCTTTAATATGTCCAACGTGATGTTAAACTGTATTTTGTCCCTACTACATGACACTAAATTGTGCAGCACCAATAGTCCTAACTACAAGACTTTAAACTGCATAGTCCCTTCATATGTCCTACATGACATTAAACTATGTATCATTAAGGTTGTTTCTACCTCTTGTTTCTCACACCGAGTATGACTCACGTGAGCTTAGAGAAAACTTCAACCATAACACTCTCTCTGGAATACTAACCATGTGTAAGTCCCAACACTATATTTAGATCGTTTTCTCCAAGAACAACTTGATCACTAATTCATTATTTAATTGAACTACACGGACTTTGATCCTTGCCTTCTTGGCTGGGTACGTAGGAAACCTCCCATGGCTTAAGCCCAAAACCAATCTCTTCACATCGGTTCACCTCCACCTCATACAATGTTGATTCGTGAAATTTCCCCTAGAATCAATATTTTTACATTGTTTCACTTTCGTCCTTTCTATACGATGTTAAACTATACAACACTTTTTTCCAGCATGACAATAAACTACAATAATCTTTGATACCCTCACCTGATAGGGAAACATTATTTACATTTATTTTCAATCATGATTCATTTCAAAGACTATGTTCATACATGGAAACGCCCGAATCTTTTAACTTGGGTCAAACCATCATTGTACAAAGGTCCCCTTTCACCCTTCACATGTACGAACCAAATTTGTACAGAGGGTAGTTCTAGAACTATGTGGGCTTGATTCCCATCCTTATGGGATACATAGGAACGTTCGAGTGTCCCTCAAATCTAGCCCCAAGCCTTTTGGGCCTAACCCCAAATTTCTCTTTCAGTCCCCTGGCTGAAAAGTCCCCATGAAAACACAAACTGTGTATTTCTTATAATGGTCCAAGCTCTATGACCCTAAACTAAGATCTGTAATCCTTTTGTCCCACACGATGTTAAACTGTTGTTCAAGAACCATGTATGGCTTGGTTCCCATCCTTATGGGATACGTAGTGAAGTCCAATATTTCCATTCAGGACCCAGCCACAACATGATTATGGTTAGTATTGATTTCTGTATCTCTTCATACATAAGAAAATACCCATATTTATGTGTCATAATCCTAACCTTAAATATTTTTAGATCTTCATAACCCTTTTCTTAACTTCTAGTCACAAAAATGTTAAACTTCTGAGAATTCTTTTTCCTGACTATGCAGTACGTGCCCTTAGGCGGCCTTGCAGAAACAGTCTTCATAACAGATTTTTCAGCCAAAAGATACTATTATTTGACTATCTAGTCAATTCTCTTAGGTGGCCCTGCATAATTCAACCCCCTAACAGGTTTGTCAGATACTGGTATCTTCATTCTTGGGAAGAAAGCCTCTTTTTTCCTTATTTTTCTTAAATGACAATATATAAGGATCCACAAAAAATATCCATCCTTAACATATTTTTCCCATATCCTTTTTCATGATGTGAAAGTATTCAAGTCTATGGTTTATATTCTCCTTCCCTACATTTGGGTCAGACCTTCGTAGGAGTGATATCCATCCAGTTCTTCGATAATCTTGTTTGGAAATATCTTCTCTTTATTCAAGTACCTTTTTCCATACAGAAAACTCTATACATTGGAAAATTTGAATCTCCATAAACTTTCACTGGATATTTAGCACTAGGAAAGTAAATTTCGGAGTGTTCTTTTGCCTGACTATGCAGCACGTGCCCTTAGGTGGCCTTGCATAAGTAGTCTACATAACGTACTTGTCAGCCAAAAGATGCTATTTATTTGACTATGCGGCCAATGCCCTTAGGTGGCCCTGCAAAATTCAACCCCTAACGGGTTTGTTATATAATGGTAACTTCATTCTTGGGAGTTACTTCTTCTAATGCCTTTTAGCTCTTTTTCATATCATTCCTCAGATTCAAATATTCTTAAGTCATAGTTTACATATTTTCCCTCATACTTGAGTATGGTAATATGTTTTTAGATGAATTGACAAAGAATTGAGTCAATTCTAATTCATTCGGTCAATGCTATTTCGACCTTAAACATTACCATCTTTATATCCGACGTGCATGACTTTAAACTACCCACAAAAGACAAAGGAACTCTAAACAAAAGTCATGTTCCAGCTCACTAAACATACATTTTGTATGATTTAGGTAATATTGAGAAATTAAGAGATTCAATGTTAGTAGGGTTATTTATAATAATCCTAGTAAAAATCAAATTATGCTTACTAGGCCCATTGGCTTAGGTAAAATTTAAAGCACGTAATGAAAGAATACAAGCATAAATGATTCAAGGTGAAAGTGTTTTCCATTGATGCACAAGAGTTAGAAGGACATCCACAGACTGGAGTCTCTTATCTTTTTCAGGAATTAAAAAAGACTTTCAACATAACTCTTCATTTGATTTACGGCATCCCGAGCTTCATCAACAGCCACCTGGAATTCATTCATTCAACTGGATACCATAAGAGATGCAGTGATACCATCTCTTCTTGGAACAATTGTAAAAGAATGTTCTTGAGTGCGGTTTGAGAAAATTTTCTGTTGATCAAACAGTGACTCTATTTCTGTCCAAGAGACTTGGAAGATGGATACATGGATTTGTGAATGAAGCATTGAAAGTAAAGAGCCATTTGGAGAGAGTAATCATTTCAGATATTGTTCTAATACCATATTTGTCTTCTCTCCACCAACCGGTAGTGGAAAACATTCATCCCATGGGTTTTCTATTTTCATATCTGCAAGGAAATGGCATGCCGGAAAAATTTGAAAGATCATGCCAATGTTGTTGCTCTTAATGCACAGCATGACCGAAATAGAGGAGTAGCAGTGTAGCTGAATCTCAGGCATATATTTCTTTGCATCTGGAACATTGACTCCTTGTAGATGACCATAGCCATACAAAGGCAAATAAATGCTTTGGGGGAAGTCGCGATGATATTTCTTCAGATACTTAGCCAAATCCGGAAGAGTGCTCCTTTTGACGGTATAATAATCATGGCCAATGATATCCATCATATCATTAAGAAGTTCCCTTGCCAGTTCATCAGCTATTCCAGTTCTAAGAGCCATTGATTCTGCACAAAAGTTGAATAAATTAACTCTTAAGTTGATTTTTCATAAAATTTGTGAAGGAATTCAGAAAAAATGGCAAAGGCATTAAGGCGTGCAAGTGTAAACGTGGAGCACAAGTATGGATGTGTCGTGCAAGTGTTGATATTCCGTGCATGTTTTTGGCATACAAGTATCACCGCACAAGTCCTATTACCTTGACAACAACACGACAGAAAAAAACAGCAGAAAACGAGCAACTTGCGCGGCGAAGGAGACTTACGTGGTGAGAGCTCGAAAATGCGGAAGTCAAGTTCTATGCGTGATAAATGATATAATATTTATAGGCTAGGCTACCCACCTGCGCACCTACAGCTGGTGCACTCTAGCCTTGCATGACTCGCACCTGTGCGATGATGCCTGCGCGATGCGCCCTGTGCGCCTCTTTCCCTTTGGTTTTCTTCTTTTCCTCAGAGTCACATCCTTATTCTTTCAGATCCAACTCTAAGGGGGGACTTTTGTTGACGCTATTTTTCATCACATTGTCTAAAAGAATGGAAAGGGAAATGACTTAGCACAAATTGATTCATCCTTTGATGAAAACCTCAAAAATCGACAAAGGCATGAACAAGGTTTCAAATGCACAAGGGTCACGCAAGTTCCCTCATTGTCGCTCAAGTATACTTGCGCGCCGACTAATGGTCGCGCAAGTGACTTGTGCGCATTAAGTGATAACTACCTGAGGTCTTCTCCAGCCTATAAATAGACCCTGTGGGCCCACCATTTTAGGAAGAAAATTTTCCAGAATTCAGATATAGAGCTCTGAACACCCAAGTCTCTTCTTTAGGTCTTCCGAACACTTCTAAGGTAATTATTTACCTATAATGGAAGGTCTAAACAAGAGTAGTAAGGTCTAAGTGTTAGAATTCACTAACAGTTGCGCGCCTAAGGTGTTTTACCCTTAAGGGAAATGAACATACTTGCGCGCCACCCTACTTCCTCACCAAAACTTGCACGCCTCTCTTCTGGAAGTACCTCCGGATAATTCTAAAGGCTTTGGTCTAGGACCGCCCAAGTGTTACCCTACTGGTTAACAATCGCTCAAGTACCCATGTGTCACGTAGGTATACCACTGCGACTAGGACATGCGTTCCCACATAGTACCTGCGTGCTTGCCAGGACTTGCGTGCCCCTACCTTTTTGGGTGCCTTTCATTCCCATTTAACCCTTCTTATGCCATTCCACCTCTGCTATTCAAGATTCAGTCTTTAAGACACTCTTCAAATCCATTTATGGCATGATTTCTTGATATGAATTCTTTATCGTAAAGGAACATCGTGTAACATTTCTCAAATCCTAGTGATTTACACATCTTTATGTGACTGAATATGGAGATTTCATTCATTCAACCGCATCCTTTAAGATGAGAGAACCCCTTAGCCTGGGCCTCCTTTTCAGTAATAATCCCCAGTCATAATTCTAAAATCTAGGTATCCTCCTTAGGAGTAAGCCCCAAGTCCTCATTAACCTGGGCCTTCTTTTTCAGGAATAATCCACAGTCTCAAATATGGGCATCCTCCTTACGAGTAATCCCCAAGTCCTCATTAACCTGGGCCTCCTTTTTCAGGAATAAGCCCCAATCTCAAATATGGGCATCCTCCTTAGGAGTAATCCCCAAGACCCTTAACCAGTCCTAATTTACTTTTGATCTGGACTTCCTTCTCAGGAATAAAACCCAATCAAAAGTCCCCTCCTAACTTGGGCATCTTCCTTAGGAGTAAGCCCCAATATTAGAGTATCCAAATCTCCATGAATCACATATACCTTTATGGAACCAGTTCCTTGATTTCTTCCCTGAATTAAATCTTAATCCTCATTTCTTTTGATTGCATCTTTCATGGCGCAATTGTCTGGATTTACCAATACCTCTTGTTTCTCACACCGAGCATGACTCATGTGAGATTAGAGTGTAAAAGTAATTATGACATCTTTTTTTGAGCCATCAATCATAAACATCATATTCCCTTACTCAAACTATGTGGGTTCTGATTCCTTTTCTTAAACAAAGGATACGTAGGTAGCCCATCTGCGGGTATGATCCCAACTCTGAAATAATCTATGTCCTTAGGAATGACAATAAACTTCAAGTGCCCCACTGAGTGGCATTAAAACCAGTATGGTCATCATAATGACCAAGAGACTTTTATGTATTAAAGGATACCATTGACTAAGAATATCTAAACAAATACAGATGATTCTCTATCAATGAAGCACCTCGAATACATATAAAAGATTCTCTAAATTTTTTACATATCAATCATTGATTGTAAGATGTAAAGGAAAGCTCATTTTGTATTTGGTAATGTAATAAGGATTCACGAACATAACTTAAATCTATAAAGATAGTCCCAAAGTAGACAATAATTCCCCTAAAAAATGTGTGATGAGTCCGACCTCCCATCCTCTCGACCAATGAAAATTCCTAAGCCTCGTCAGTCTACAACTAATGAGCGCCTACCTTTGGAAAGTATGTTCAAATGGATATCGAATCATTGTATGTTTCCGGTTCTATGAACAAGCCCATTAGAAACCTCTAGGAAGTTTTGAATCATAAGTCAATGAGATCATCCCCAATTCCTGAGGGAAACAAACATATGACATCAAATGAAATAATACATATCCTACAACATGACCTTAATCTTCATGACATAAAGTACATGGGATTTTATACTTGATTTAATGGGATACAAATGACAATTATTTTAGGATAAAACCCAATATTTGTAACAAAATATAATCTCATCATGGTGTTTTAAACCTTGTAATATTTATATCTTTTCCGCTGTTCAATACTCTTATAATAGCTACTGCTTGTCGTTATTAGGATATATTTCTAATGATATGAATCCCCTTACAGCTGACTATATTTTTTGTTGAATCATAATATTTCAATCATACAGAAATAACTTATATGAGTATGTTAATCCCTATCACTAGACTTTATTCATTAATCCCTTTCCATAAAAGTTCTTCTTAATTACAGAAACCATTTCTAGGACCATTTCATAATGTATTCTAATTAAAATATATTTAAAAAACAATAATAATCATGGATTCAAGAACAAAAATTGATATAATATTCCAATTATCAAAGAACCATAAAAGGTAATACATATCCCCTTAAGTAGAAATAAACAATAAGGGTTCTGATTATTTTCATAGACGCACATAAAAAAACCCTCTATGGGACCAATTAAAATATCGTAACACCTCCCATCTCCCTAGATGATGGTAAAATATTGAGTTCCCAATTGTGTGGATTAAAAAAATACTATATGTGGGAAATCAGAAAAATGGATGGTTGGAGAACTTATGACACATATAGATGTGTAACCACATATGCATTAAAAGGAAGAGAACCTATGAAATATAAACATGTGTTCACATCCATACATATCAATGAATGACCTATTTTGTCATCATAACTGATAATTTTATAATCATTACAAAAAATAATTAGTGAATATTTATTAAATCTATGAGAGTGTATTGGAATAATAAATAAAACCAAGTAAGGGATTGTTTGACCTCCCATCCTCTCGATATATTGTGTAACCATGGTGTTACTAGGATTACAGAGTGAACTTTTTATGTTTAATTCAGGACTATAATTGAAACAAAATTACATGAGACAAGATTAAATGCATATCAAATGGAGAACCCAACATGAATCTTTTGGTATTCGAAATAGTCACTAGATTATGTTTATTTATTTTTGATACTGCACTGATGAGTTTTATTTTTATTGCAGTTCTCTTTTGTGGGAAGGCTTCTTAATAGATCCCATTAATCATAGAAAAATTACATTATCCACATGCATCAGATCATATAAATTAGACAATATAATGGTCATGGGACTAAAAATTGGAATGATATTACTACGAACCTAGAAGATTTAAAAAACATTATAATGCACTATAAGGGAATAAATCAACCATAGTTCTATCTCAGGTCTCAAGGAAACATGATTGAGTCTTTAAATATTCAAGTCCTTTGGGAATGATTTTCAATAGATAGACAGGAATAATTTATTGATAATTCCCATTTCCATTTCCAATGATCTAAGGAGGTATTTCTTGGAACCTGAAAATAAAATCTCCCTTTTCCTTATAGAGGTGGATGGAATAATTGATACTTCCAATAGGGTTTAGGAACCACCTTATAGGAATCCAATTAATTATTATTGCTTCAAATTTCTCACAGTAGTTGGTTCCCCAAAAATTGTAATAAAAATTTCTACATGCCCAACCTTATTTCATTTAGATTATGTCGTCTAAGAGATCATGTCGATGGTGAAATTATAAAAAAACTCTTATATCAAAGATATTATTAAAAATTATTTTATGTTCATTGATACAAGATATATCACAATATAGGATCAATTAGTATAGTAATCTAGTAAAATTAAATGTATACATGATTCAAATATCTCATTTGAAATATAAAATAGATAACATTAGAATATTTATTTTAAACATAATATTAAAAATAATATCTCTCTTAATTTCCTAGTAAATGTAAAATAAATAAAACAACGAGTTCATATGATCAAGAAAAGTTAGTAAAAATAGAATTTAGTATTATTAAATAAGGAACAATCAATATGGAATGTTATATGACATGGAACATATTCCTTTTAATCAATATCATGAGAAAAAAATACATCCATAAAAAATATGAATGTAATAATATCACAAATAATAATAACTAAATTCTCAATGAATTAAATCCTTAAATTTGAATGTAATGATCTTAAAAATCATGATATCAATTCCCTCATGGACTTTTCAAAGATAGTTTAGACTATGGGTAGGTATACACAGAAAACCCATTTAATTTGGCCTATTGATTTCTCTCAGGAGACGTGTCATGGTATTAAGGGGTTGTTTAATTTCATGTATGACCCATCACTACATGTCCAATGAATTACTAACATTTCGAATTAAATTTATAATGATTTTCCTTATCATAAAATATCTGCATTGAGTAAAGGATATGAAATATCGATATTTTTTCAGTTAGTCAAAGAACATTATATTCAGACACTATATACAAAAATGGTAAATAGTATATGAAATCCTCATAAACATAATATAATGAAATTAGATATTTGATAAAATTTTAATTTCACAAATATCACATGAAATTGAATCTTTAAAGAGAATGATAACAACCACAAAATTAATATGAGATAAAATATGATCATCTATTCTTCAAAAATATAGTTTTTTAATAAAATAATGTAATTATGATAAATAAATAAAAATGTTTCAAAATAAAATAATCTTATTTCATGTACAATAATTGAAAAAAATTATAAGCTTTGTGTTTTAATCCTTTTGGTGCTGATAATATATGTTAACAAGGTGTAACTTAAAAAACATTACTTTTGAGTTCTATAAATGAAATTATAAAAAAACATTATAAAAAATAATAAAAAATATTCCTTTGAAATGATTTAAAAGGTAAACGGTAATATAAATTTTTTTGAATAATTTTTTTGATCAATAAAAATGACTTTTGAAAAATAGTTTTGAAAAATATCTATATTGAAGTAAAATATACCCAATTAAAAAAAATAAGATATGTGTTTCTTCTAAACCAGTCTTTTGAAAGAGTAACTTGAATAAAATCATTAAAAATCATGGAAATATATATATTAATGTTAAATAACTCAAAGGGTAAGTTTAAACATCACATAAATTTGAATATGGTTATATTACCAAATATTTTACAATAATGTTGAAATTGAGATGAAATTCCTCACAAAGATCAAATTCCTGATATAGTAACTAATTAATGATGTGATTACATTAGAAAAATTTAAATCCATCCAAAACAAGTGATAATAAAATGTAATTAAACTAATATTCATTTTATACATAATTATGGGAAAAACGTATTTAAGTAGATGTATAATCCAATTAATGGAAATTGTGTCATGAAACCCATTACAACTTCAGCATTTTCATCTCCAATCAAGTTTGATGAAAAAATTTGAATTAAAATTCTAAAATTTAATTAATTTTGAAGGATTAATAATCTAAACATTAAAATGATATTAAATTGACCATATAAAATAAAATGTGTGTATAACTTAAAATATGCCTTAATAAAGGTAAATTGAGATGAAATCCCTTACCTCACATTTGATGTTCCTTATATATTCTTTTATCCTCTAATTTAATCCAATTATTTTTATTATAATTATATAAAATAACAATATAAATATCTACAATTTCATATATTATCCATTAATAACATTTTATCTCTTATTGTTAACATTCTTATATTATTGTCTTTATTTTATGCATTCATTACTTAATTTTTCATGTATGTTTTGATTTGGTAGTTTTATTTCTTGAACCTTTCTCGTGGTTCCATCATGTATAAAATTATGTTTAAGATATAAGTTTATTATATATTAAAATATATAGTAATGTATAATCATGAATAAAATGTCATGGTATAAAAATGATTTAACTAATTCATGAAAATGGAAAACTGTACAAATGCATGAACGCTGCATTCACTTTTCGATGAGTTGAATGAATGAAAGGTAAATAATTATTAAAAATTAATTGTTAATTATTATATCATATATATCATATATAAATCATAGATATAACCTTATCAACACCCACTTTGAAAAAAGGATCACGTCGCATTGAAGTGGCGGTTTCCCACAGATACACTGGAGTGACATTATTTTTTCCCAATAGATTGTTTGGTAAGAAGGTAGATATGATATTATAACTTAAGAAGGATAATTTTGTCATAAATATACTATCAATTCATGTATACCATCTTTATAACTATCCATGTCTAGTGGTTAAGAAAAAAAATTATGTTTCTATGTGGAGATGGCAAGACATATATATGCAAGAGCAATGTTTTATCTTTTCATTGGATAAATAATAGATTGAATATGTTTTTACCATAAGAATAATAACATATGAATAAATTAATGAAACTGATGTTATTTTTTTTATTACAAAAAATTAATATGATCTATTCGAAGATATGAACATGAATGAGTTGGTAAAGTCAATTATGTCTTGTTCGGTAGAATTATTTTAGATCTCTCTTTAAGGGACAAAGGGTTGGTTTGTGGAAGTTCCATAACCTATATAGCATGGGTAAAGATTTTCAAAATGTAAATTTTCAAGGGTTAAGAAATCTATGATTCTCAATGTGGTGTAATAAAAATATATAAGGTGTATCCTTTTTGAATTGAGGGGAGGGGTTTTCTTGGAATTTATTAAAGTATGAAACTAATGTAAATTATTTTCCTTCTTCAAATGGAAACAAATATTGATAATTCAAAATCAAGGTGATTATAAGTATATATTATCTCATAAAAATAAATATTAATTAATTTTTTTGTTTTTTTACAATTATAATTTATTTCTTACCTACTTTTAATCATTTATACAATTACCTCAATATTATTATTTTCAAAAAATTAAGTGTCATGAATGTTACCATAAGAGTAAAAAATCCATAAATGGCCCATGTTTTATGTTTTACACCATATACATTTCAACTAGTTCAAGATACAATTTTTATGAAAACTCAATAATTTAATAAAATTATATTTATTATAAAATATCAATACAATAATTTTTGACATTATTCATTTAATTTGAGTTTGAATACATCAAGAAGAAATAAAATTATATTATGAAAATTTAAAAAATCCCTAAAATAAAAAATTTATCAATAAAATTTGTGGAATGCTATAATTCATCTATTTTATATTAGTTTTTTTAAATCAGTTGATAAATTTTTCTATTTGTTGAATTTACATTGTGGCTGTGTTGTGTGAGAATTTAATATAACAATTTGTCACTAAAAATAAAAAAAAATTGAAAAATAAAAAATTATTCCTAATTAAAATCAACATTTAAAGCTGAATATATCCAGTTTTTATATTTATTGTAAAAAATTGGAGATACTAACATAAATATAGTAACATGTTTTACTTTATCATTCATTAAATTAATATATATGTCATAATTTGTGTAATATAGAACCAATAGGATATATATTATAAACTATGATGTAAATACATAAAAACACTCATGTAAGAGGATAAAGTCATGTTTTGGGTTGATTTCAGACCATATAAAATTAGTTTTGACCATAATTAACACATTTTACTTTTACATTGTCAATAAAAATTTAATACGGTTACAATTCATATTGAAAAAATTAATGGTAAATATATATCAAATTTTATCCTACAAATTTCAAATATGGGATCCATTTTTCAACATCTAATATCTATAAATGGGAAAAAATAATTTAATATATATACTCTTAACACAACGATAAACATTTTTTCAAAAAAAATCCATCGTAAGTATGAATTTTTTTTATACCAAAATAAATCATAAAAATGATTCTTGTGAAAATACTTTTATTTTTAATAAAATAATAGAAAAAACTTTCATTGTAAATAAAATTTTATTTTTTAAAATTCTTGAAACAAAAATAAAATTTTCAATTAAAATATATATATTTCATTATTCACTGGAAAATCCATGTTTTCATAAAAAAAATATTAAAATTATTCTATGGTGATTTTGAAATTATTTTTAAAATGATATTTTTTTATAAAATAATATTTATAAAATTAAAATTAATTAATTATAATATTCTCTCCAAAAATAAATAATAATTATTTTTGGAGAAAATGTAACTTTGAAGAATAAAATGAGTTTACTAAAAATTTATTTCATAAATCTGAAGAATAAATAAGTAAATTTAAATTTAGTATGACCTTTATATACATTTCATATAGAGGTTAATCCTACTTATATCGACCAATTCAACATCTTGGTTATTACTTTCATATTTAAACTATACCATTTCACAGTTTTTGTGGGATTAGTGTTGCATGCTATATTCTCTATTGAACATAATTTCCATTTAAAATATATGGGTGTAACATTCTACTCCCATAAATAAATTAATCCCAGTAATTTTTTTTCTCTATCATCAAATAAAAAAATATTATCTATATCCGCATCATACATAGGTCTAATAAAAATTATTTTGAAAAGAGTGAGTGGAATATACAAGTGTTATCTGAAATATAACATATTTTTGTTATGAGAAAAGGATAAATTTAGTGAGAATATAAAATGTAGACATGGAATATAATAATAGTACTATTAGATTGTGATAGTGAACATGGTAAAGATACTTTTCATGACCATAAATCCACAAATTCGTGGGGGATGGAAAGACCATCGATTCATCCAAAACGAATGTAGAATGGTAAAATTTTAATTTTGACGCCCCCTTTATAATATTTATGAATTCATTTATTTTCATGAATAAGAATATGATAAAATTTAATTAATTTATTTCATTTCATTTCATATGAAAAATTTCATAATTTTGTTGTTCTTTTATGGATTTTAACTTCTTAAATATCTAAAATAATATCGATCGTTAATTTTTCATGAATAATGAACTCAAATTAATATTTAAATATATCGTATCATCCATAAATTAATTAAAATTTATTCCTATTATCCCTAGATTTTTTTTAAAAAACTAACCCAATTTATACAATAATACATTAATCTCTAAAACCTCAATAAAAACACAAATAATTTGACAAAATTATTTTCAAAAATAGTTACCCATAAGTATCCTCTAAAAATATATAACCATTAAAAAAAATAAAATAAATTAAGTATTTCATCAAACATTTTTTCCAAAAAGTATATCATAATTTCACTTACCAAACATGTGAATACCATGATGACATATTATCTAAAAATATATTAATAACTCGAATCACAATAAAACTCAATGAAAACATAACCTATTAGAAAATTTAGGTTTATCCTTATTCCTTAAATTAATTACCATATTATCATATATATTCCATAAGTCTATGAATTTAGTAAAATCAATCATAAATTACTTTCTCAACAAATCCCTAATCAGTTTTAAGTTCACCAATACTATCCCATTTACTTCATCCATGTATATATTTTATTTATTCCAACTAAATATTATTAACACAATATTATGATGAAAATAAGGGCTATATTTCTCTTATTCATAAATTCAAGAAAAGTATCCCCTTACCACCAAATCAATTTTCTTGGATATGGTTGCAATTCAACATATTCATTCAAATCCTTAAATAAAAACTTATATGTTTCATTAATATTAAAACCAAAATATAATTGATATATAAATACATTAATATAAAGAAATGAAATTTAATCATCTCGATTTTTTTGTTGTGATATCATAGTCATGACCTTCTCCCCTTGTATTCGTCTATGTTATGTTTCCTTGACATTGGGGACAGTGGTTCGAATAATAACCCATCTCTTTTGAGTTCTTTCACTAGATAGTGGGGGGTTATTTCTTTTACTTTCATTAATTAGACATATATCCCTTATTTACACAATTGATACAAACTCATATTCTCATCAATATTGTACCAAGATGATTATTTATACAATTTTTAAATGATTTAAATTTCTTTGTTACCTTATTCATCTTTTATGTGTTTTATTTTTTTTATTCTAAGACTCTTCTTCTTTTGATTTTCAATGAAGATATATGATATTGAAAATTCCTTCTTCTCCTTAATGGAACTTGATACTATATCTTTATATAATTAAAATATTTAATAACATATTTACCATCAAATATATATATATCTTAATCCCATTAACAAATATATCAATCTATCATTCCATTTTATATACGTAGTATGTTTCATGCTGTGAAAATCTTTTAGATTTTTCCTCATACACCGAAATAAAATCCACATCCATCTATCTTATATTAAGAAATTTTATTTCTATATCATCTCATTTCTCATGAAGAATATATTTCTCTAATAATATCACATTAAATGTTTTCCCTTCCATGTTTTCTATTTATTCAAACTCTTTACTACTCTAGATAAACAATCATCATTGATCAAAATATCATTTCAAATAATAAATTTATCATATAAAACATTCAATATAAATACATCCCAAATCTAGGAACTATTTTTCAAGGTACTAAATATATTGTTTATCCACCAATATATTGGTAGTTCCTCTTAAATATAGATGCTTTTATTGCATGTAGCAATATAACATAGGAGATTCACACTATGGAAAACAAGTTATTCCATATGGTCAAGATTAATTTTTGTAATCACATTTGGATAGCCAACTATGTCCATGATCATCATAATTCCAATACTAGTTGTATTAGATTTCTCAAAAGATACATATATTCATTGTCCATTGGGGTTTGGATTCCCATTCTTCTATTGGGAATAATCAATCAAAAATCACACACATTGAGTTACTCTTAATCTTTGTGAATAAGGAAGCATGGAAAAATACCTATGATGGAAGAAGTTCCCAAATACTATATGAGATTAACGTAATTATTAGGTTAGATATGTTTATTTAAAATCCACTTCACAAGGTTTTGACTAAAATTATTCTGATAGAATCATTAAAGACCTCTACCCCATTAAACAATATCAATTGACTATTTGATAAAATTTTCATAGATACAAGGGATATCATAATGATAGATTAATTGGTTTATATATTTGGGAAAACCAGATACTTACATAATTCCCAATTTATATTGGAAATTTAAAACACAGAACATATGAATAGTTCATTCATCCTTGATAAAATTCATAATATCATTCTTTATATCTAGGGTAATGGAAAAAAAATATAATTATGAGATTAAATTATATCTATAGGTTATTTAAAATATAATCTATAAATTTTAAATAATTTATAATCAATATATCATGGTCAGTAACTAAAAAACATGTCATTCAATTAATAACTTGAACAAAAAATACATTCATAGATAATATCAATGCATTAATCTCATAGGTAATAATAACTACATTATGAATGAAGGAAATTATTTATAGTAAGGGTAACAATATTAGAAATTATGATATCGATATACCATAAATGGCTTGAGTCAGGATAGTTTAAAAAATGAGAAGGTATAAACCAAAAAACCATTTAATTTAGAAAACAGATTTTTCTCATGAGACATTTCAATGCCTTGAGAGGATATATAATTCTTCACCCAATCTATCACTGAATTTCCAATGCATTCCTTATATATTGAATTTAATTCATAATAAAAATAATTATCAATAAATATCTGTATTGAGTAAGTAATATAGAATATCAATGAATTACAAGTTAATCTAATAACAACAGAAGTAAAATACTTTATATAGAAATGGTATATAGGACTGGACATCATCAGATACATGATACAAATAATATGGAGGTTTAAGATAAATATAATACCCTAATAATCCCATGAATGTGAATATTTCAAGACAATGTTAATAATTTTAAAATTATTATAAGAAAATTGGTGACCATAATCCATTTGAAAAATAGGTTTTGTAGTAAAATAATCTCAAATAGAGAAATAATGAAATTGGAAGTGAAATATTAAAATAATCTTTCATTAAATAGTTTTCTTTTTTAATACCGTCTAAGTTGTGTTGAAGAATATATGTGAATAAATTAGTTATGATGACTGGAAAATCTCTTGACATTATATATTTTAACAATTTTTTAATTCAAATTTTGTAAATGAAATTAAAAAATTACCCTTTTAGAAAATATTTAATATATTAATTAAAAACCATGTAAAAATTTTATGATAAAATAAAATTTCATTAATAAGTTGTTTGAGTAATTAAATGTAATTTTTTAAAATATTTTTGAAGTGGATATTCAAGAAAAATGTACACGATCCAAAATAGTAATAAGCTCAAATTTTCTTTTAAAAATTACTCTTGAAATAGTTACATGAATTTAATCATTAATGATCAGGAATAAATATATAATCAGGTTAAATGCATCAAATATGTATTATATACAACACCTAAATTATGTTAGGTGTATAATACCAAATATATATCAGTGACGTTGAAATTGATATGAAATCCATTACAAAGCTCATATCATTAAAACGAGAATTAATCAATGAATTGACTATGTGGGAAAAATATAATGCCATGAAATAATTGTAAATAAAATATAATAAAAATATATTAAAATTCTTACATAATCATGGCATACTATAGTCAATTAAGTATAAGTACATCCTAATTAATTAAAATGGAGTCAAGAAACCCCTTACAGGTTGTAAAATATTCAAATAAAAACCCATTAGACGAAATATTTTGAATTTAAATATTAAAATAAAATTACTTATAAAGGATTTTTTATATAATATTTAAAATGATATTATAAAGATTATATAAATAAAATTTGGTGTATAACATTTAAATGTGCCTCAATAAAGGGAAATTGAGACAAAATATCTTACCTTGTGCATGAATTGCCTGGTAATAACTTTTATCTCCATGTATAATAAATTTATATTCATTATAAAAACAAATTTGGACCATATACATATCTATAATATCATATAAGATCCATTTATAACATTTTATACCCAATTGGTCAATAATATTTTATTATTATCATTATTTTTTGTGCTAACTACTTCGTTTTCCATGTGTGTTGTGATTTTATAGTTCTAATAATTGAATATTTATTATGGTTACATAATATATTTAATGTTAAAAAATAAATATATATCAAATATATTCAATATATATATATAATCATCCATAAAAGATATATATTGAAAAATGAACCAATTCGTTCATGGAGAATGTATGACATACGTACATATAAATGTTGTTTCCAGTTTCTGAATAATGGAATGACGAAAAGATAAAAAATAATTAATGTGTAAATAATTAATATTTTATGATATATAACACATATAAACATTAAATCTATCCTTATTATCTTCCATGTAAATAAGAACAGAAAAACATATCATATCGCTTCGTGGAGGTGGTAGTCCACATATACGTAAGATCGACTTTATCATTTCCCAATAGGTTGGATGGAAAGAAGGTAGATATGATATTATAATTTAAGAATAATTATTATTTCATAAATATAATATATATTCCTTAATTTAATATTTATAACCATTCATGTAAAGTGGTGATAAAAACCGAATAATCGCAAAGTGGATATGGTAAGTTGTATGTACGCACAAGAAATATTTTCATCTTTGGAATAATAGAGAAGATATGAAATATGTTTGTACAATAATAATGATAAATTGGTATATTTAATATTATATAATTTTTATTTTATTTTTTTATATCACATTCAGAGGATTTTGAATATAAAATTAACATAAAAGAGTAGGTAATGATAATTACCTCTTCTTCAGCAAACAACTTTTATATACCCACATAAGTGACCTAGGATTGATATTTTGGATTTTAAAGAACCTATAAAAAATGTATATGGTTGTTTTGAAGATAACTATTTCATTTTTTTGGATCTAGGATGATAAATGTTGTTTAATGAAAATTTAGAGGGGTTATCCTTTTATGTGAGTGGAGGGGAATTCTTAGAATTTCTTAAGGTATTAAATTAGTATAAAATATTTTTCATTTATAAATGTATCCAAAATTACATAATATTAATATAATATGATTAAGAGAATAAAATATCTAATAAAATAAATCTTTTACAAGTTTTATTTGTGTTTTGTCTTTATCTATAACAATTAAAACCCATTACTCTTTTTGATGATTTTTGCAATATTAAAATTTTCGACAATTTGATGGTAAAAAATGATACCCTAAGTAGAAAAAAACCAATAAGTTAAAAACGGTTGATTTTATAAAATATAAAACAATATATTTGATGAATATAGAATATTTTTATGTATTAAAAATCTTTTTTTAATATATTTATCATTCTAAAATTTTCTTAATTACATTTTTAAAACTATTCATTTCCATTATGTTCAAATTCATCATCATAGAGATTGAATTAGAATATAATCCATTAACACATACCAAACATGTAATATGTATATATATAATATACTTGGAAAAAAATAATTAAAGAAATTTATTTTACCTTTAATATTTTTAATATCATTTATTATATTTTGTAATAAATGTGTAAATAATGTGTTAGTGTCGCCTAAATCATTTTATCTAATTATTCAGAAACTAACGAATTAAAAAAATTAAAAGTATAAAAATAATAAATTGACATTTGAATAAACATTTAAAATAAAACATATCATATTTTTACCCACATGGAATAAAATTTGAGTTATTAATGTTAATATAGTAACATATTTGACAATATCATTTATTAAATTAATATAAAGGTCATAATATAGTAAATATGGATCTATGTAGACATGTATTATTAAATGGATTTTAAATTTAGGAAACCACTAATTAAATAGATTAAATTACTGTTTTTGGATGATTTATAAATTTTATCATATTAATTTTGACCACAACTTGACAATTTTACCTTTATAGTGTCAATAAAAGTTTACGATTGTAAGTATTAAATGGAACAAAAATAAAAGCCATCAATTTAAAAAATTTAAAAAAAATTATTTAAAAATATATTATCTATATTTTGATATTCAATATCAATAATTGGAAGAAATTAATTTATGATCGAAACACAAAAACTCTATGATAAATAGTTTTTTTCGGAAAAAAATCCTTTTTAAGAAATAATTTTTTAATACAGAATTCATAACTAAATTTCATTCCAAAAAAATTATTTGATTATTGAAAATATAAGATAAATAATGATACTTTGAAATTTATTTTAAAAATGTAACATTTTTAATTTTTGAAAAAATATATAATATTCAATAAAAATATGTATCACTATTTATTAGAAATTGAATCTTTTCTGAAACATTCTGAAAAAAAACTCATATATATTTTTCAAATTATGATTACAAAAATGATATAAATTTTTAAACGAATTATTTAAAAAATTTCCAGATATTGATTAAAATATTTTCTAAAAAAATCCAATAATTATTTTTGAATAATACATGCTTTTGAAAACAAGAAAACATTACTAAAAATTGAGTGCTAATAACCATGGTATTAGTAAATAAATTTTAATTTAGTAGGGTTTTTATAAAAAAAATTACAATTTAATTATTCCTACTCATACATTATATTTCATTGACTAGGTTATAAAAATAATATATAAATTATAATATTTCACGTTTTATTTTGGCTTAGTGTGGTGTATTTCATATAGTACTTAACATAATTTTCTTTTAAAATCACTAGGTGTTATAAATATTCTACAAAAAAATGGAGTGGGATGATTTTATAGACCTAATCGAAGGGTTTATCCAGCATATTCCTATGATAATTAGATGACATTCCCATGTCCATATTTTAGTTAATTAACAATCCACCGCATTAAAGAAACACACAGACAACATGTTCATATTATTTCCCATGCACAAGAAGTATGATGTAATATTCTTGTTATGATTGGTGGATATGAATATTCTAAAATTCATATTCCAATATTATAATCCCATCAATATATTTAGTATGTACATGAAGAGAGATATTACATGTTTTTCATATTTATAAAGGATTCCGTCATATATTTAAAATAATTTGTCAAGGGTTGCCGTTGGAATAATCTAGTGACCTAAAAGGGACATTCCCATTATTGTAATTGGTATAATAGAGATAATAGTATATATATTATAGAATATTCATAATATTTGGTGCACATTCCCTCTCCCACCCAAAAGGAATATTGTCAGATTCCAAAAACAACACGAGTTCAGGACTATATCAATGAATCTATCTAGTGAAGCCACCTTCAAAATTAAATAGAGCTCCCAAATAATATTCATACTCCTTTACCCTTTCATATTGAAGTATATTGTAATTATACAGTGGATACAAACCTACATTAGGCTTATTATCCTATTAATTCTCAACCATTCTTCAAGTATATTCTATCAACATCACGGATGTCCCCTTTGAGATCTCCCACCCATAAAGGCCACCACACATTATTTGTAGTCCCAGTCATAGAAAAGGATCCAACCCCAAAACACAAATGTTGAATATCTAATAGTAAATCTCAGTAAGGAAAATATAAAACATAGGAACATGCTCATTCCCCTAACCTGAATAATGATATTTTCCTTTAGTCCCTCTAATATCAGTTAATTGATTCCCTATGACCTTACAACCCCTATGTAGAATAAAAATAAGAATAATTTTATGTTAAATTACTTCCTCTAGAGATGTGTCATCTTGGAAAAATATCTTTTCCTAGGAAAAAATATCATAGGGGAACCTCATATTGAGAAGAAATCTAGAAACAATGATTTTCTAAACCGTGCTTCTCATTAATTACTAGCAATGTCTCATCTCTAAAATAGTATTATATATTTAGATAACCATTATCTACACCTCTATTGAATTCAATTATTAGTTTTATTGAGGAGTTAATAATATAAATTGATACTCTAGATAATTTTCCCATCAATAGACCTTTATAGTCATGTCAGAAGAGGGAATCCCTCTAAGATAATGAAGATAAACCATGGATATATTAAAATAATTTACTGATGGAAATATATCAGTCATGTTCTTATTAATAATGAAAACCCTTTATGTTTTCTGAAAAACAAATTAGTAGGAATAAAAATATTACCAATTACTTAATTTTTGGATCAATATTCTCCATATTAAGAATTAAAATCTCTCTGATAGAGAGTATATAAACCATCTCATGGAATATTGTGAAAATTTCCATAAGATTGATTTTTTAGCCTCTTCGATGTCATGAAATCTCAAGGAATTATAGAAGTTTTAATTCTTCCAATATTCCTACCTTGGATGTATAAAACACCTATGTGAAATTATTAATGATGGTCCACATGACTTTTGTATCTTGAGTTGGGGAATATATGGTTTATTTCATTTTATTTTATTCTCTAGTAAATTTGATTTATCAGGGAGTATGATACAAAACATCATTACCATAAGCCAAGTCTGAGGACCAATAACCACATATGCTATATGTTCTTTCTAGTGAAATCCCACCACTTCTAATGAATTGAAGTGGAATACTTTTTGAATGTAAACTATTGACATACTCGTATATAAAGCTACTAATAATGTTGATCGAGAATCTAATTTTTGGAAGATGAGGCCTCCAAACACGGACCAACAACCAATAGTATGAATCTCTACCTTTTGGCATGCTCAAAGCCTATAACATTCTTACATTAAATCATATAAATTTAAAATTTATAAATAAGGAACAATCACTACTATGATATAAGAGAATCCCCATCATACATAGCAATAACAATTTTTATCATTTCCACCACCACTTCCATCATTGGTGTCAATAAAACCCCTAAAATATAATGATGAATTTGTTTAAAATCTATTAATACTATAGTCTATATGTCTAGGGGATTTATTACCCTATCCACCATCAATAGAATCTTTATTTTTGAGATTGTGTCTAGCCGCAAAAGAAACTTTACATCTCACCTACTAGTGTTACTTACCATGTTCAAATTGAATATCTTTTTTATTGATTTTGGGACAATCTATTAAGATCGCTATTTTAAAATCATTCAAATTGGTGATTTTATAAGAAATATTGAATACATTGAAGTGTTGTAAGACTATGTAGATCACTAAAGATAGTGACATCAAAGGGGATCCAAAGATATCCATAATTTGGTATTCTAAAGAGGAAAATGACAATATATACCACTATGATATTAGGGAAGGAATAATCCTTTAAACTTAATATGTTCCAGTGAATGACATTATTTCAGACCTAAAAATTATTTCATGTCGTTACCATAATTTAGTGGTCGGTGATGAAAAGTCATTTTCCATTGATCTGTTTCTCACTGATAGGCATGAGAACAACATGCTTAATCTACATTAAAGGATGAATCGAGTCTCGATTGTTGTGATTACTCAATTAACACCTCGTTGATTCAATTAAACCAATTATAATTGGAAATGTTTTGTTATATCCCACATAATTCCCAAATGGTTTTAATTACTCATTGTGAGAGTGAATCATGAAAAAATATGAGTATAATGTGAAAAAAAATTAATGCAACTCAATATTGAATGAATCGATGGAAATATCTCCACCAAGTATAATTTGTATTAGGAGGCCAATATATCCCCTCAAAATATCATTTCTCAACTAGATAGGAATACTAGACTATTAAGGGGAGAGTATGATCAATGAATAACCTTCAGGCCTAAAAACTAGTATTATTGATCCTCGAAGCCATAAATTTTCAAGAGTTCCCCATATTGGGATTTTTCTACTTGTATTTTTAGATATTTGACCGAGGATAGAAAAAATTACCCAAAATAGGTTTATAAAATATAACCATGTTATGTTCATCTTATTTCTCAATCTCACATATCTGCTCATACAATAGTACCATTAGATATTCGAAACTCTATTCAATACCTTACTATCTGGATGTAAGGAGTAGAAAGATGATGTGGACTACTGTAACTAGAAATAAAACTATATCTAGAATGGTTTTATGTGAATCCTCCTCCAAAAAATCTCTTAAATCTTATATTCCTGACCTTTATTTGTATGAGAGACCTAGAAAAACATTTGAAACACTTTTTGTCCTAATGTGTCTTCATGATGGGCATATTGGAGAAATGGGAAGAAACAAAACTATAGGAATTTGAATATAATATAGAGGGAATAAAATTTATCAAGAATAATAATGCAATAACCAGATCCATTTCGAATTGGGAAGACCTCTATGGCTAATTCCATTATCAATTCAACGAAAAATAATGTAATGAACCAATTCTCAAAATCTAAAATTGAAAGAAACATGAATATGATTAATTGTTAGATATTATTTTCAGATTTGAGGGTATAATTTATTCCCTTTAAACATAACTACCTATACATTATCTAATAGTGATGTGAATATAAATTTCCTAGGGGGAATTATAGTCAACATTAATGTTTCTAAAATACTATGGTGGATTTATGGATTTTAAAACATCGGATCAAATAATGGAGGAGTCTATGAAATAGTAAAGGGTTAAGATATGGAAGATACTAGTATCTCAAGATAAAAGTAATTTAAATAGGATATTTCAAGCATCATGATAAATAATTCACCAACGTAAGCACAAATACCCATGAAAATAAAATATTATTCAATGCCTCCCTATAAAAAACATCAAAAACAATAATACCCTGTCCTAGAGAGAATAAGGAAGAAAAGTCAACTATGTTATGAGGCATGATATTAGAAATATATCATGTTTGAGAAAGAACATGTTCTATTATTCTATATTGATGTAATGTAAAATAACGATAGAAGCCTACCAAAATCATGGAGTCCCAAAGAGATTGAATATAATGACATCTGTACATAATCTCTCTATGATTAAATGTTGAGGCATAACATTCATGATAACTTTATCTTAAAATACATCATTAAAACAATGTTTATTTAGGGAAGGTATACTATATAATCCTCTATAAAATTTTCCTTTCATAACCACATTTCCACCTATGTAAGAGGGAGAACGTAGGTATTTTATATTTAGAAGAATAGAAGGGATCAGTGATTGAATGGATTAAAATATTGTAAGTTGAGCATAAACCATCCATATGGTGCAACTGAATCAAATAGTTGTAGATGAATAACTTTTTTGGAACCTAAATAAAATTCTTCTACAACACAGTACTCTAAAATAAGGTAGGATAATATAAAAAATAAAATACAAGGGTGTAGGATTATCCAAAAAGAAACACATGTGAAAGTAAAAAACTCATATAAACATCCAACCCCAATAAATTAGAGTTTGGGAACAACACTACCAAATAGATACTGCATTTCATAAATAGTTGAAATATGGAATGGTAAAAAATAATTATTTGGTAGACCTTTTTCTAATGAGAAATAAAAAATTAATCTTGAGTTACTTACAAAAATCCAGGAAGGAGGCCATCATGATTGATGAGGCCGAGAAAGATACAATAATTGATGATATCAACACTCATGTAATGTACACACTAAATCCATATATTCATTAAAAATACAATTCATGCACCTCAGTTGTTTTATAAAGGAAACCTAGCTACTCCTGAATCATTTAGGTTTTACTCATGTCTAATCCTTTATAATGTATAGTTAAAAGAATTAATTTGATCAGATAATGAAAAAAATATGGGTAGTATATGTGGACCCAATGAATAGGTGTAAAACATTCCACTGATCATTAGTCAACATGGATACTAATCCACACATACAAACTTATTGTAATGTATTAAACCAAGTAACAACCACATACAATACAACATAAGCAGTTAGTGAAATGAAATTATTTTTTGAACAAGTTATCCATATTCCCAGCCATGCTATGAAATCTATATGTGATTCACCTATAAAAGGAATATATAGACGAGATAATTGAGGATTTTTCATTCTCCAATAAATTTTAGTCCAAGGGAACTGCAAAAATCTTCAATCATCTAGTGACACATTAAACTAAATGACACACAATAATATTAATTACATAAAAATATCAAGAAGATAGAATAAAGGTTTATATGATACCCATATATGGGTATGGATATCTATACAATAATTATAATTTTCAATCTCTCATAGAAAATTCTTCGAGAATTAACATCATCCTAGTCTGGAATCCTCGATATTGAGGCTATGGTAAAGCGTATCTATCCCCATCCATTATGGACATTTTGGCATATAATAAGAGTGATGAAAATTCATCCAGGGGGATCAAGATGAGAGACTTATTTTGAGATCTTATATTTGACTCTAAATTTATATAGGTCTATGAAGACACAATAGTAGACACCTATATTGGTATGTTGTCTCTCTACATGATGTCATAGCACCATTATTACACAACTAGTTTATGAAATACTCCAATGATAGACAACATGTGTTATTATGAAATTAAAATGCCTCCATATATTCAAGAAAATATTAATGAATATACACTATAATTTATAATAGGAATGGAAAATAGTTAACAAGGAATGGAACCATCAGAATCACTACTTCCAATGACATGGAACCCACTCTATCTAGTCCATAGAGTTATTATAGTGTATATATCATATTTTCCATTGAATACGTTGAGGTAACAAATATTGATCTTGAAAATCGACAGGATATAAAAGTCTTATAGTCTAAAAATTCCATTCCAACAGAAGTACTAGATAAAATTTCAATTTATGTGAATTAATCCTACTATACGACATGATTATTTGAAAGTTGATAAAAATAAAATTATGCCACATAATCATGTTCCCATGGTATGTATCCCCATAATCATCACAATTTAGGATGCCCTAATATAGTTTAGTTAGTCAAAGGATTGATGTGATCCTCATAAAGGTGATAAATCTCCTAATAAAAATTCCTCTAGATCATCCATATATTTTTAGGATAGTAGTGCCTCCCCTTAGGATGATAATAACATTCATGGTCTTGTAATTTATGATAATAATGCACCAATTACGATTCCCACATGTAATGTAAGATTTAGTTCCCTAGGGAAACTTTTTTTTACATTATATTCCATTTAAGTTAATGTATTTGAATTTTATTGAGTTACTTATCACATATTTTATTATTATTCTACATTAAATTAATGGAATAACATTAGTTATATTTTTTTTTGAATAGGAAGGATATATTAGTTACCTATTGTGATCATATCCTTGAGGTTCTATGACATATTCATCAATAAAATTATATAGTTAGATAAAATTCTCTGACTAGATGCATAGTATGTTGACTGTTAGGTGTGATTACACATACATTGTAGAGACTTTATCTAAAGATTATTTAACTTGGTAATATTATTTAGAGTAGGTTATGGGAACAATCCCACATGTTGCAAATCCATATGATAAGTGTCATAGAATATTTCCATTTGTAAAAATGTTTAATGATACTTGGCCTTTGATAATATTATTAACACCTATAATGACATGAGTACATAGAAGTTGTAAAAAAATATATGATAACATATTATTATGGTAATTTAGTTGAATTTTTCACTGCACAAATGATATGTCATTAAAGATAAACTGAAGGAAGAGTTTTCCCTTCCATATTTGTGATTTTTGATATCATAGTCCATTAATTGAAATAAAACAAACAAACTAAATTCTATGACCACGGTGATAAACTGGTCCATTTTAATTTTTCATAGAATTATATATCAAGCATATAGGTTGATGACATGAGTAATCAAGCTACCAGATTAGATGTCATAATAAGTGGATTATATTACACATTGAGTTTTTGTATGCGGTTATCATCATTATTACATCAACTTCTTCTTATATGGGTGACCTAATGTGATTATGGATAATTATATTAGGATTTACGTGGACCTACCTAATTACACAAATGAATAAGAATATAGGTTTTAACACTTATTGTTTTTATTGATCTCATTTACATGTTATATATATATATATATATATATTTAACAAGATGGAATATATAATATATTTAAAAATCATTAATATTTATTCAGAATTTATGGTACGTTCATATTCAGATAGTATATTAAAAATAAAATTGAATATTATATAAATATTTATTCATAATATTATGACTATAATATAGTTATTTATTAATATAATAATTAATTATAATTATTTAAGATGTGGTAAATGTTGTTGTCACACCTGGTTTTTCAAGTATTTGTTTTGATCTGGTTCACTGAAAATACCAATCCTTTTTATTGGGTAATAGATGAGATTAATGTTGAGTATTTTAGTTTTATATTTGTCTAATCACCATAATTTTGGTTCCCCAATTATTTTTTAAGAGTTTTTGGAGAATGTGTGGTTATTTCAGGATTTGGGCCAACCGTGAGCTCATTTCCAAATTTAAAAACCAAATTTTTTTATTTTATTTAATCTTCAATTTTCAACATTTTTCATTCATTCCACTTCCCACTTGGCCTCTATTTACATATTAAAACTTACATATCCTTTTTTACCCACTTATAAATTCATAATCATGGTGACTTTGGGTTACTTATTTAGGTATTGGGCCATCCAGTTGGCCCATTTCCAGTTGTAAAACAATAATTTTATTATGTTATATATTTTTCATTTTTTCATATAGTTCAGTGATTCAAAATCCCATTCAAAACTGACATACCTATACTCACCCCCATTATCGAGTTTACCTATTTGGAGCTCATTTGAATCGCTTATTAGGGAGAAAGTTCTCTGGTTTTCTCAAAACGTCCATAATTGAGAAGGTAAATTGTTCTATCCATAATTCATTAAATTAGTTATATTTTTTCCACAAAACATCTTTTCATGGTTCATCCAGATCTTAGGAGCATATCCAAGTGGATCCAATACATTATTTTCCTTCTAAGGGTGTTGATCTAATGGAAGTTGAAGTGTTTTCTTGGTGGCGAGGTGAGATTCCTTATCCTTTCTCCTTCCTCTTCCTTCTCCATTCATTATTTCTTGGTTTTATATTATCACCTAGTCATGTAAGACCTAGGGTTATATTATCCCCTGATTTTCATGGGGGTTTTTTTGGTTTGGGGTTGTTCTTCATAGGTTTGGCGTTTATAAACCCTCTGATGGTGATATTGGGTGTGCGTTTCCATTACGTCAACGATTTGAGGTAGGATATACCTTGCACATGACTTTATCATTTAAGTTTCACAATTTTATTATTTTTCACATCTGATATATATGTTTATTTTTTTCATCCATTTTATTATTTCATTGGTGTGAAAAATGGTTATTTAAGCCTTGTTTTTTGAATGGTAGTGTGGTCTTGTCATAAAAGTACACAATAAGTATTTGTTTAAATGTTTAGATATCTTTTAAATATATTTTGAGAGGGTTAAAACCCGATATATGGTATTTTTAACATGTTACAGTAGCTCTAATAAAATATTCCATGAAATTGGTGTTTTATTCCTTGTGAAGTTCTTAAAATAAATTATTTTAAAGGGCATGTCATGTGTTCGTTAAATTGCCCGATTGAATTTTATGTGTGATGTGTTACTTAAAATTTATTTGTTAGGATTTATAAATGAATTGGAAGAATGATAAAAGGTATTTTTTGGCTCCAAATATGGTTTTCCAATTTATATTTGGTTTTACAAGCAAATGGGTTTTGGTTTACAACATATTTTGGCTTCAGTTGTTGGAAAATGGCCCATTTCACATCCTTATGAAAATGGTTCTATTTTGAATATGTAACCTAAGTGTTTTACGGGATTTATGAATGTGGTTTGATGATTAAAATTTTGTGTATAAACCTCCTTAATAAAATTTAAATTCATACCTTGGTCACATTTTAGTTTTTAGAATGGTTTAAAGGCATGTTTGGGATTTTTTGTAAAAATGGTTTTCATCTATATATCATGTTCTATCTTTTAAGGCCATTTTATGGTTCATGAAAGTGATTTATTAATTGGTTTGGGGATTAAAAAATTGGTTTTCTATGTTTTTGATGGGTTTCTGGCCTTAAAATAGCATTTTGGAATGGATTTTATTTGCAAGGGCTCGTTATAATCAATAAAATTGTTTTACGAAACTTTTTAGTGGTTTATTGATTTTTGATAGAAATTTGAAGCAAGTTTGTAGGATGTTTGTGTGTTTATGGTTTGTTGATGGAATTTTTATATTAAAATTGTATTTGATAATATGTGTAACTTGATTTAGAACTAAAGGGAATACCATATACCTAGGTGGGAGGACGTGTACTAGTATGCTAGTTATCCTGTGGGGTTTGGCCCCTATTTCACATAGCAAGTTTAATGATGAAAAAACTAACTAAGCTGTGATGATGATTATGTTGGGGTACCACTAGTTTATGGGTATGTTCCTTACTACTGTCTTGTGTTCATGAGAACATATATTTATTATCGTTACTTTCACCAAGATATGAGGTACCCAGGGCTCACAACTTACTAGTGCCTAGGGGTGTTCCCGTGACTTGTGCTCATTGGCTATTTTTTACTCACCATCGACATACAGGGTGTGTGTTTGGAAAATTAAGAAGTTTGGGTGATTTATTTTAAAGTTTACACTATTTAAAGAAGCCCTCTTGAAAACTAGTTTCAATTTGAAGTTTCACCTCTTTGAAAATTGTCACTAGTATTCTTGTTTATAAAACATGAAAGTTTTTTTTTGGTAATTTTTTTATAGCATGGGACCTCATTTGAAAATATATACCTTTATATTTTTATTTAAAACTATAAATTTATGTTTCATTTATTTTAAAGGATGTGCATTGGGAGAAGAATAATGAGCTAACCTACTGAGTTGTAATACTCATACCTATAGTCTTCCTCGGTTTTTAGCTCTTGTGCAGGTTCCATCATGAGTTCGATCACCTTTGGCGACATGTGATCATTATATTTTTGAGTGACTAGAAGGTCACATGGAGTTAGTTTAGTATCAGAGTTGGTCAGTTGAGTTGCTGGTTTAGTTGTACTTTCAGTTTTTTTGTAAAAATAATGTTCAGTTTAGTTTTTATTTAAATGTATTTTGGGCTCTCCATTTATTTTTGGTGTTTGTTTGATTGTTTATATATAGGATAATTCATTACCTTGTGTACTCTATTTATTCATATGGTTATTGTCTCCATCCTGGGAGGATCAGGAACACCTCTCGGGACTTGTCGCGGGCTGTCCCTAGTGACCGATTCGGGGTCGACTCGGACCGGTTCAGGAAAAAATGGAATCAGAGAAGGTCGGATGTTAGCAGACCATTTTTTTAGAGTGACCTTGTTATTTGGGGGTTGTAAAGATATATGGAGTAGGATTTTTGGGACTTGATGTGTAAGTACAAGAAGATCATCGAAAACTCTTGATTATTCTGATCCTCGATTTTCCATGGGATGTCCGGTTTTATTAGTTTCTTATATTCTTGTTGATTGTTTGGTGTGGTGATATAATAAGGGGAGTTTGACTAATGACCTCTATGAGCTCGTAGGGCCTGGAAATCCATGTGGAGACAGGTCATGGTCCTAATAAGACTCTCTGTTTTGGTTTTGTTTTTGACATATGGCTGCAAACCATATGGTCAAGTCACCCACCGACACTAGTTCCATTTTGTGGGTTTCATAGACCTTTCTTGATTTCTGAATATTTGATTGGAAAATAAATATGTGAGAATTATAGAAATGGGTTTCAAAAGAAGGATTGCATTTTGAAAAGTGGAAAAGTGGATTTCAAAAATTAAATATATGTATGGTTTTCAGAAGGATGTTTTTTTTCGAGGAAGTGTAAATGATTTAATGGGATTGGATTTTCCCTAATCTAAACTTTTATTTTGATGAAATAAAATGTTTTTAAAGTGTGAATAATTTTAAGTTAATTATGAATGTTTTTATTAAATGGGTTGTTTTGGGATGTGATAAATTTTTTGAATCTGATGAATTTGTTTTGGAAATTTGTTTTGAGCGGTTGGAGTTTTCGAAGAAAGGGTATTGGTTTCAATGGCCATCAGATTATAAAAAATATATACCTTACTGAATTTTAGAAAATTGGATGGGGTTTTTTGGAGTATCTTGGTTGTTTTGAAAGTTGTTAAAAATTAAAAGGTGTATTTCATAGGAAAATGGTTCTTGATGAAGTGTAGTTTGTTATTTTGAAATCTGAAAAGGGTTTTGACTAGGCGGTTAGTGTTCCATTAGAAGGTACATGATTTTTGGAATGATGTTTTTTTTGTTTTAGCCTTTATTGTTTCCATGGGTGCTCACATGCTTGGTTTTATTGATATCTGAAAGGATAGACTATATTTCATGGGGTTTGGGTGCCTGGGGTGGCATGGAAATGTGCATGTGGGTGAGACTTGATGAAACAACATTGGTAAATTTGGAAACCCACCAAGTTAGTTTGTTTTTCAAAATTTTTTGGAGTTGAAAAAGTGTGTCAGTTGTTTATAAACTGATGGTTGTGTGGCTAGTTTTTTCTATATCTTAAAATAGTTGTTTGTTAAGTATGCTTACTTTTAACCTATAAGTCATATTAATATTGCATCTTGAGATGATATCTTTTTGGTGCCTCAGTTTTGGAGTAATGTTCAGTGGGTTTCTAAAGATGTGTTGGATGTTGTGATGTGGCCATGGATAGTTCTATGTTGGAAATAATTCATTTTTATTAACCTAATGATTCATTTAAAATGCTAAATCCACCTCTTCAGATGATGAATTATCCCTTTTGTTGGAATAGAGAGCTGTTTGGGATCAATTCAATGTGCTTCTAGGTCATGATAGTTCTTTTGGACATAGCAGTTGTGTTCGGTGATGTTGATATGTTTCGCAGTATTCCTTTTCCAATTTGATCCTTGTTCTGAGTGAGTGTGAATTTTGAAATGTATCTATGAGATAATTTTTAGATGAAGGTTTTTTTTGAGCAGGTGAGTTTGTTTCAAGTGGTGTGTACCTTATCACCTAACTACGGTGCAACAGATGCTTCACGAATCATGGCTCCAGCCATAGGCCTCGGAGTGAAGCTTTCCATGCAGTTAAGAAATCCACCAAGCTATGGAGTTCTCGACTAGGATCTTGCCTCCATCATTTTGGCAAGTTAGTTTCTACTCTATTGTGGTTCCTCATCACTGTGAATTTTCTCTTGTTGCAATGAGTGTGGTGGACTTACCCCTCACACAGTGTTAATGGTTATTCCTTCATGAATGTGGGATTTTGATCAATGTCCATGTGTGGACCGCCTGTGGAAATTCTGTCAAGTTATGGTATTACGTGTTCATATATGGAGGGTGTTTGGTGTTTCATCTATTTATTTTGAGGTTTTAGTGGCCCATTGATTGGGTCCCCTACACTCCATGTCCCGAGTGGTGGGGGTGTTGATCTATGCCGAAGGTGTTGGCCCAGTTCTTGTACCCTCCGTTTAGGAGTGGGTGGTTTAAATGTTCATGTTATATCCCTTTTAAATTGGGTTGGTAGGTTTTTATTGGATATTTTTTTGGACATGTGCAAGATATTCCCAATTCTAGTTAATTTTTAATTCTTGTTTTTTTGTTACAAGTTGGGTTCTAATGGAGGGGAGACCCACCACGGGTTTCATTGATTTTTCCTCCTAAGAACTTATCTAGAGCTAGTTGTTTCTTAATGGTGGGGATTAAATCCTATAATACACTGGAATCATTGTTTTTTGTGAGTAATATTTGGTTTGGGTGATTGTTGGGTTCATTTGTAGAAGGCCCAATAATCGGGTTCTTGGTTTGGTTGTGGAGGTAGTGACTCAATCTTTCGGTTTATTATTAGGAAGTAGTTGAGAGTTGGTGTTTTGGTTGAGGTAAGAGGATTAAGTTACATTAATGGTTTACGGTGTGTAATTGGATTAAAAGTATGGACCATATTGATAACTAATCCTTAGGTGTTGATCTTAATGTGGGAAAGTGCTATGTCTTTCTAGGGGCGGAAAGGTTTAATGGTGGGGAGAATTGTCACATCTAGTTTTTGATGTCTTTGTTTTGATCTGGTTCATTGGAAATAATAATCCTTTTTATTGGGTCTTGGGTGAGATTAATGTATATTTTTGAAGTTTCATCTATTTCTAATCACCCTAATTTGGATTCTTCATTTCTTGTTTAGGAGTTTTTAGAGAAAGGGGGTTATTTCATGATTTGGGCCAACCGTGAGCCCCTTTCCAAAAAATAAAAACCAAATTTGTTTCTTTTATAATATCATCATTTTGAACATTTTCCATTCATTACACTTCCCACTTGTCCTCCACAGAAATATTAAAACTACCATATCATTTTTTACCCCTTAGTAATTCATAATCATGGTGAATTTGGGTTACTTATTTAGGTATTGGGCAAGCCCGTTGGCCCAATTCCAATTATAAAACAATAATTTTTTTTCCTTTATATATTTTTCAATTTTTAATATTATTTGATGATTCAACCTCCCATTTTAATCCAAATTACCTATCCCCACCCCCGTTATCGATTTTACCTATTTGGATTTCATTTGAATCGCTTATTAGGGCGAAAGTGCTATGGTTTCCACAAAACAACCATAATTGAGAAGGTAAATTGTTACATCTATAAGTAAATAAATTATTACTCTTTTTCACACAAATATCCATTCCCTGGTTCTTCTAGATCTTAGGAGCCTCTCTATGAAGTTCCAATCCATTCCCTTCTCTCTAAGGGTGCAGATCTAATGGAAGACGAAAAGTTTTCTAGGTGGAAAGATGAGATTCCTTCTCCTTTCTCCTTCCTCTTCCTCCTCCTTTCATTATTTCATTGTTTTATATTCTCCCTAATTCATTTTAGAACTATGGTTATGTTATCCAATGATTATTTATGGGGGTTGTGTTTGTTTGGGGCTGTTTGTCATGGTTTTAGGGATTACAAACCCTCGGATGGTGATATTGGGTGTACGTTTCCATTACGCCAAGGATTTCAGGTAGGTTATCCCTTACACATGACTTTATCATTTAAGTTTCATAATATTTTTATTATTAAAATCTGATATATATGTTTATTTTTTTTCATACTTTGGATAATTTTATTTGTGTGGAAAATGGTTGTTTAAGCCTTGTTTTTTAAAATGTAGAGTTGCTTTGTCATAAAAGTGCACACCAATTATTATTTTTAAATGTTCATATATATTTTGAAACTATTTTGTGATGTTTAAACCCTGGTTTATGGTATTTTTAACATGTTATAGTATCTCTAATAAAATATGGCATGAAATTGGTGTTTTATTCCTTGTCAAGTTCTTAAAATAAATTGTTTTGTTTAAAAAGGGCATGTCATGTTTTCGGTAAATTTTCTGGTTGGATTTTATGTTTGATGTGTGATTTAAAAATTATTTTTTTGGATTTATAAATGATTTGTAATAATGATAAATGTTATTGTTTGGTTTTTATATGTCTTTCTAATTTATATTTGGTTTTAAAAACTAATGGGTTTTGGTTTACAACATGTTTTGGCCCGAGTTGTTGGAAAATGGACCGTTTCACATCCTTTTAATAATTATTCTGTTTTGAATATGTAAATTGAGTATATTAAGGGATTTATGAATGCTTATTGATACTTTAAATCATGTGTATACACCTCATTAATAAAATTTAAATTCATACATTGTTCAAATGTTAGTTTTGATTAAGGCTTACAGGCCTGTTTGGCATTTTTTGTAAAAAATGGTTTCCATCTGTATTTCATGTTCTATCTTTTAGGGACATTTTTTGGTCCATGAAGGTGATTTATTAATTGGTTTTGGGTCAGAAATAATATTGTTTTTTATGTTGTTGATGGGGTTCTAGCCTTAAAATAGCATTTTTGAATGGATTTTATGTGCAGGGCCTCGTTATACTCATTGAAATTGTTTTACGGAACTTTTTAGTGGTTTATTGATTCATGAAAGAAATTTTAAGCATTTTTGTGGTATGTTTGTGTGTTTATGGTTTGGTAATGTAATTTTGATGTGAAAAGTTTATTTGATAATATGTGTAACTTGATTGAGCACTAAATGGAATCTCAGGTATCTAGGTGGGTGGATGTGTACTTGTATGCTAGTGATCCCGTGGGGTTTTCCCCTATTTCACATAATACGTTTTATGATCACTACACTAAATAAAATATGATGATGATGTTGGTGGACCACTAGGTTATGGGTATTTTTCCTACTAGTGTCTCGTGTGCATGAGAATATATATTTATTATGGTTACTTTCACCGAGATACGATGTTCCTGGGGATCACAAAAAACTAATTCCTAGGGGTGTTCCTGTGACTTGTGATCATTGGATATTTTGTACTCACCATAGGCATACAGTGTGTTTTGTTTGGTAAATTCAGAAGTGTGTGTGATTTATTTAAAAGTGTACATTCTTTAAAAATACCCTCTTGAAAACTATATTCATTTTGAAGTTTCACCTCTTTGAAAATTGTTACTAGTATTCTTGTTTACAAAACATACAAGTTTTTGTGTGCTGTTTTTTTATATCATGGGACCTCATTAGGAAAACATAAATTTATATTTTTATTTAAAACATTAATGTTATGTTTCTTTAATTTTAATGTATGTGCATTGGGAATAGAATATCAGGCTAACCAACTGAGTTTTAATACTCACGCCTAGAGTCGTCTTCTGTTTTTATCCCTTCTGCAGGTTCGGGCTTGAGTTCGATCACCCTGGGTGACATGTGATAATTATGTTAGAGAGTGACTAGAAGGTCACATGAAGTTAGATGGGTATTGGGTTTGGTCAGTTGAGTTGTTGGTTTAGTTATACTTTCAGTTTCTTGGAGAAATAATGTTCATTTTAGTTTTTATTTAAATGTATTTTGGGCTGTCCATTTCCTTCATTTGTTTGTTTGATTGTCTATATATAGGATAAATCATTCCCTTGTGTACTCTATTGATTACCTTTGTGCTTGCATCCATACCGGGAGGATCAGGAATGCCTCTCGGGACTTGTTGCAGGCATTCCCTTTCGACCGGTTCAGGGTCAACATGGGTTGGTTCGTGACTGTGGTGGACGTGGAGACTGAGTTAATGGGTCTGGTGGGAATGAAATATTAAATATTATTTAAATAAATTTTATTTAATTGTTAAAAAATGTAATATTTATTTCTTCCATACATTTAGTGCATATCATTTAAATAATAATATTTTTATTAATATTTACACATTGGGTCGACAAAGAGTAATAGAATAATAAAAGGATTATATTTAATTATTTATTCTCTATCATATCTCTATCTAAAAAAGTATACCAGTTTTCGGTATTAGGGAATTTCATTTAAAAAAAATCCCCTCTAGATACTCTCTCTACCATAGATAGAAATTTTTTTAGAACCCTCTAAAGATTGTGAGATTCCACCTTCCTCCATCTTCTAAAGAATGAGAAACTATGAGATAGCCCATAAGCACGATGGATTGTTCATCGATAAAGGTGAATGAAACTATATTAATGGATTGTCTATGCTTTCACTTAGTATTATTTTGATGATTTTTGGATATCAAATGGGCATAAGTGGATTACTTCTATAGGGGTTTTTCTTCGGATTTTGTCAATAGCATGATGATACAATCAAATAGACGTTCATATTATCAATAACTTCTTCGGGGGAAAAATCCCATGATTGAGGTAATTCATCTAATATAATTTTTTTTATAAATTTACATAAAATATTCTCTCTCACTATTCTATAAATAAATGTTAATTTATTTAGAAATATTCACCGAACATGAACATTACCATCATGTACATAGTGAATATATCATTGATTCTAATAAATGATGAGTCAGTTATATTTCGAATTGGATCTTTCTCTTCATGTAAAACATTCATGTGGTATTAGAGTGGTCATGTTAACTTTATAATTGTTTTTTCATAATTGAATAATTTTTTTATTTTCTTTTTTATTAATTTATTAAAATTTGTTCTTTATATCCAAATGTTGGGATATATTTTTATTCGTATTCATTCTAATTAATATATGTAACTTATGAACACTAATAAAAAATTTCTAGTGGTTATTTTAAATCCTTAGGACAAGATAATGTTGATAGAATCCCAAAGTATTTAATTGTTTAAGAATCTTGGGAGACTGGACACATACATCATTCTCGCATTAAACATGAAAATTTTAATTAAAACATTAAATTCGTGGGATACATTCATTATATCATCTAATATATCCTTATAATAAGTCATATGTTTCTTATTGGTATCCCGAGGAAATGAGAACATAATAAATTTTGGTATTCGATTCTAAATAAGAGAAGACATATAATAGGTGTTGTCATTGGATAAATAAAGTAGGAACAAGTTGATAGAGATAAACAATAATAAAATATTCCCAATAACTAATATTATAAATGGGGAATACATCAATGGATTACATAACAACATAAATAGTCACATGGGTAAGAAAAATGGTTTTAATAATCATAGAATGAATAATTGTAGACATCATAAACTTACAATAAAAGTATTGTGAAAAGAAATCATATGTAATTAGGTAAGTCATATGCCAAATACCGAATCTAGTTTGCCTAATGAGACATATCTAATAATCATGGGGTTATAACAGGTGATTCCCATCCCTTAATCACTTTAATTAACACGTCATTAGAAATAAGTTATAAAAAAATTATACACAATCAAAAAAACATTCATTTTGAGAAACAACCATAAAAAATGTTAATATTTTCCCAAGACATTAGGTAGAACAACATGAGTATAATACATCATGAGAATTTAGTTGGATGGTATCACATGATTATATCCATGGTAAATCATGAAGGTATTCAAATTAATTTGACATAGATGAGAGTAATTTTAAAGTATTACATCCACATTTCTTAGGAAAATACCCTTTTTATTTATATTATTTAAAATCAATAAATTTAAATAATATTAGGAAAAAAATTGTTTTTGAAAAAAATCATGTAAATTTACAATGTATGATACAATTCGATGGATATTCATCATGGTTAGATAAGTCATTCTTGAGATAAATATAAATAACATAGATTTATTTAAAACATTTGGTAAAAAAAATTCATCATTATGAAAAAGAAAATATATTCATTTCAACACATTATATATAATTTAGAAAATGGGAAAAATCATTAGTCAATAATAATATATCAATTAAAAAATTATTTAAATATTTTTAATAATTTTTTTCACTTGGATGAATATTATTCTAGAATGAATAGAAAAAACATTAGTTTTATATAAAAACATTATTTTATAGTATTTACTAAATAGAGAGACAATAAAATTAAAGGAAAACATTAAATTTCAAGAAATAACATGTGGATAATGATATAGAAGATCTTTATAATTTATAGTCAACATAATTCATACAACCGAATCTTAAATCTCCACTATCTCGGATAAGAATGAGATTGTAAAATAAATTCTATCCTCATGCACAACATTCTTCAAAAGTGATTTTTTACAACCTATATTATAAATTTAAATTAATAATAATTTTATTTAAGAATAATATACATATTCTTAATATAATATATATTTATATATATAATCTCAAAACCTATGAAATAAGAATTTATTTTTGAAAGCGTTATTTTATATTTTTATGTTTTTTTCATGTCTATTTTGATATGGTGGATTTGGTTCTCGTATCTTGATCATGGTTACCTAATATATTGAAATCTAATCATGTAAAAAGTATCAAATTTAGTCATTATATACACTATTATTAAAATACATATTATTCTGTGGTGGAAAATGAATTACATTACTTTGTGGAGATGGTAAGTAGTAGTTAGCATGAGTGATGTTTTCATTTTTTAGTGAATGAATAAAAGAATGGTAAATAATAAAAATTATATCCATAATCATTATTATATAATAAATATCATATATATTCATTAAATATATCTTTTTTACCGTCCTTTTAAAGTGTAAAAAATCACATCACTTCATAGAGGTGGTAGTCCACATATACACACGAGTGACATTTTAATTTTCCAACAGATGGGAAAGTAAAAAATTGTAAGATATTATTATTATAGAATCATAAATTTTAATTTAATTTTTTATATAAACATTTTATCCCTTTGAATAAAAAACCAGGAATTATTGTAGGACCCTGAGATTTTGTGAGTTTTTTTTTCAAATTAATTTAATCTTTTTCATTTCGTTCAACAAATTATATAGTGTACATATATATATCATAGAAATAATTTTATATTTCATTATATGCAACACTAATTTTATATTTTACTAAAATATCCATTTTGATTATCTTGTGGTACATGTAACAGTGATTTAGCATGTGTTACATGCAAGACCGAGTTTTACAATCTTTTTATGGCTCACCTATGGAAAAACTAATTTTTGAGACATTTATAAATTATATTTTTCAAAATATATATCATTTTTTAATTGAAAATGCCGAAATTTTCTAAGGGTGATTTTTTAGTATTATTCTGAGTGGTTTAATTTTTTTGATGAATAATGAAAATATTTTATTTTAGATAAAAACAGAATTTTCCTTTAAATAATTATTAATATTAAAATAAATTTTAATTTTTCTAAAACCAAAATAGATAAATGATACATATATTTGTCCAATTTAGTTAATTTTAATATTTTTTATATTTGAATAGGTTATAAAAACATACTGAACTTTTTAACATTTTTACTTTAAAAACACATTTTCATGCTACATCTTCAAGAATATCATTAAAATTTATATCTACAATTATTTTATATTATTTTGTAAAAATGGTCATTAAAAATTGTAATCAAAAAAATATTTATAGTGTAATTATATCAACATAAATTTTTAACAAAAATATTTTTGAATGTGATAAAAATTAATCATAATGTTTAAGGTTAAATTAAGCTTAATTTGGGACTAAACCTTAATCTTAATGGCCCAAATGACATATAAACCTATCCAAACCCAATTCAATTGAAATATTTAGACTATAAACCTTAATTAATATAATTATATTATTTATTAGGATACTATTAAATAAAATTCACCTATTTCATATGTTATGTAGGAAAAAACACGAAAAATGAACTTCCCTCAACTTTAACATTTATAAAACATTGAGATATGAAAAAAACTCTACATATTTTTGGTTATAAATATAAATTTAAAATTAAATAAGTAATGTGTATCATAATTAATTAACCTTTATTTTTAGAGATGATTTAAATACTTAAAATGCTTAAGAAACAATAATGTAGTGATTTTTTAATTAATAATCAACTAAAATAAATGATACTATAAATATTAATAGTGAAGTAAATTGGATAAATTATTTTCAATAATTAGATAAATATATCATGTTAAAAATATTTTAACTTAATTTTTTTGGATTCAAATATAGCATTGATATTTATTAAATTTAAATGAAATAAATAATTCAAAATTTACATTAGTGTTATTTTATAATAAATGATATTTTATTAAATAATTTAAAATTTATAAAAATCATATATTTTTCAAATTTTATTGTAAGAGTTAAAAAATATAAATTATGGAACATTAATTAACATATTTATATTTTTTTAATTATCATATTGTCCAATTTATAGTAAAACATTTTTATTAGAGTCTTGGGTATTGTAGTAGTTTTTCTTGTTACATTCACATGCTTTAAAATTAAATTCAAACAAACATGGTAATTTTATTTTGTACAAAAAATATTATAATTATATCTTAGTGGATATATGTTTTCTAATAAATCTAAATTTAATTTATACTCAATGTTCAAATTACATATGTTAGTATACAAGCTACATTAATAAAAACTTAAATGATAAAATTTGGGGAACTTAAAAGTTAGGGAACAAAATTATAAAAACGCACTTATTTTTGTGTGGTGTAGATTCTTGTCACCCATGATTCACCATTACTGAATTATTTTTTCATTGTTGAGGAAAATTATATTAGGTAGACCTCTAATTATTTTATATTATTTGGTATTTACAAGGGTTCCACTCATCATCCACTATAAAAAGAAAATCACTCTTACACTTCTACACACCTCTCAAGACACATTGGCTCAACAAACCTCTACCAAAATAGTATCCCAACAACCCTACCCTTGAACTATAAGCCTTAATTTTGGTGTAAATCCACACATGTAATAACGTTTTTAATGTCCCAGAATGTATATGTATTTTTTTAATTATATGGAATTATTTCGAGACCACACACTCTAATGGCACACGATTCCGAGGCCCAGTGAGCACGAGACAGAAATTTAAACTTTTTTAAGGCATGTTTATTAAATGTGAATGAGGGTTTTTCTAACTTTTCAAACAGTACTTGGATCGAAGATCCTAGGGCACCCTTGAACTTAGAACAATGGGATTTTCCTAGAAAGGACTTAAATACGGTCGGAAAGTGGTGAACAAAAAAGTTAATTTTTGGACTTTTTGAGAAAATAATAAAATAACATAAAAAGTTATTTTATTTACTTTCTCACTGATGAGGGATGAAACATCGACGCTATTATGTGGTGATGATACAGGGGTGAGATTCATTAATGGATCTCATTAATGGCTTGTTAACACTCTACGTAAATACGCTTTAATGATGCATAATATCGATGTTGTTTCATAAAAAATACATCGTAATAGAAACATTGTGACATGTTTTATTTTTAATAGTTTGACACATTGGTTAAAGAAGAATTAAACTGTGAGGATTCTCTGATGAACCACTAAATTATTTTCCTTCCCTACGAAGAATGAATAATGTCTGCAGGACGTTATCGACTTCGACGTACCTCGAAGAACGATAAACACCATCAATATCTTGGACCCTCAAAGAATAAACACTATGGAAATGAACATCAACGAGGTATGGGTTTGTTATAATTTGAAGATCTTCCACATTCATATTCTAAACGTCGAATGTGGATCAACCCTTGAATAGGTTGATCTATGGACCGTGTGTTCTTGTGGTAGGGTGATGCTTCTTTTGGGTTTTCTCTGTTTGGGATTAAGCTATTACTTGCTATGTTTGAATATCTTCCCTGAACCTCCCCCCATTTTTTTAAATACTAATGTGGAGGGTGCGGGTCGACATGAAAAAGGCCTGAGCCCCACCGTTATATGTGTTCTTCATGGCCAAGAATCTGAATCAATTGTAAGGCGGTATTAAAACCTTTTTTGTGAAGAGGATGTTCCCCAAAGGATGTTGGCGCAAGAGACGCGAAGAACAGACCACCAGAGTGTGTCCAGGGGTCCGTCGGTGCCCTGGAGGCAGTAGCACGTGGTGGCGCTAGCTGTGCCGACGGCCTGGGGGAGCGTCGTGCCCCGACATCACGCCAAGTGGGTGGAAGACACATCTGACGCAGGCCGCAGCGCTAGAGATCCAAAACTCCATCCCATTGCTATGTTGATGGGCGAAACCCTCATACTAAGTCCACAAGGAACATGGAAGGGGTGGTTGTTTCCAGGCCACCCGAGCAAGATGGTAGTTGTAGTCACTCGACTGCAGTAGGATAGTGTCCCCACAGACAAACGTCGGGGCAGGCAAGGAGCCAAAGGTGGAAACCGGCCACATCCTGGCCTAGAGCACACCACTGACCTATGTCTAGAGGGTTAGCACCAGCTAGCGTGTTGGGCCAGAAAAGACCGGGTCACCAGGCAACCCAGCGGGCTGGGCCCCTGCAAAATTGGGCAGGGCCCAGCAAGGCCCATTGGGCCTGGCCCACTAGCCATGTCAGAACAGACCTACCCAAACACAAACTAGGTCAGGTCGGGCCAGTCGAATTAAACCGGGGTATGTGAAACCCCCAGGATCGGTTGGTCGGGTCGTTCTAACCAGGTTAAACCAGGCCCAAACGCAACTAGAACCTAGTTAGTAAAAATTCAATAACTCGATGACCTGATGTCTGATTAACGTGCCATCTACGGTAAGAGGAACCTCGCAATAAGGGGGTCCTTATGAGAAATTCTACGATAGTTTTTTTTGGGGTTGGTGTGTGTCTGGGTTGGATCGAACTCAAATCCAACAGGGCCCTTTTTACGAAAATTCCCATATCTTACTGACTGGCCATCCATTCGATGTGACATATGTTGCGTTGGAACTATTACGACAAGACGGTCCTTTGGGTTATTCTATGTCAGACGTTGTTGTGTTTTTGGTAGGACCGATGGTTCAGGTAGTAGTCACGTGGATCCTTAGTGGCTCGATAGATGAGCAACAACTATGTTGATCTTTAGTATCCCGACATATGAGCAGGAGCTGTGTGGATCCTTAGTGGCCCGACAGGCGAGCAGTAACCATGTGGATCCTTAGTGGCCCGATAGAAGAGTAGTGGTCATGTGGATTCTTAGTGTCTTGGAAGACGAGCAGCGATTTATTAGGGATGTGTCCCTCATCAGTACAAAATGTTCATCACTATAGCAAATGAACTTATTTTCTATGCTTTAGATTGTAGCTGGTGCGAGTTGTCCAAACATTATGCTCTTTCATCATGGCCTTACTTGGTGGATTTTCTTTGTGGTTTCTTTGTGGTATTTCTCCTTAGTGAATTGTGGTTCCCTTCTGAGTACTGTCTTACACACCACTTCATGGGTTTCACTTGCATGTGTTGTGTCTTGTTCATACGACAAACATTTCGATTGTGTAATTGGTGGCCTAGGACCAGGTGGGCCCCAGTGAGATCAGGTCGACATGGAATACTCCCACAACTTTGAGTAACTACCCAACTCTTACCATTATGCGGGGTTCTCAACAGCCGTCTTTTTTACATGTTTTACTTGTACTCTTTAGTTTTCAGTTATCATTTGTTGTGTTTGTATTCTAGACCACTTTTTTCCAGTGGAACTTGTACATAGCACTTGTTTTTGTATACTTGTTTTCCCCTTTCAGTTTGTGGGATGTGGTTGGGTGTGTGTGTGGTACATGTACTCAGTAAAATGCATCCCACATGCATGTTAACGCCTTCTGAACTAGTCGCATCACCGTGTCCTTGGGGAGGTGAGCTTGGGGTATGTCATGGCATGGGGCATGGGGGATGGGTTGTGAAAAAAAGGTATGAAAGGTAGTTGATTCTACCTCTAAGACTTGGAGTCTATTGTATTGTTTGAGGGAAACAATGTTGAGTGTCTTGGGATCGACTATCAGATCTGGGGAGTCCACTATTGGTGTGGTGTCCAATCCATCCATTTTGTAGGACCCTGAATTATTATTTTCAGCTATAAAATGAAAACACTAGTTTTATAAGAATATATATTTTTTTCTTTTGTATAAGAGTCATCTCACCAGTTATAATCTATTAAATGTGGTTCATCTTGATCTACTTCGGGATTTCTCCATGCAGACAGTGAGCTCGGTTCCCAATACATGGTCATGAGGACAGTCCTCCTAGTGACTAGACGTTCGTTCGTGGACCGGTTCTACAAATGGCCCCACTGGGTGGTATACTCGTGTTAGCGCCACCCGTTGATCAGCTAGCAGCCCGCCTACAATGGTTCAGGTGGATGAAGTTTTCCAAACTGAGTCATGGGCAACACATTTGGCACAAAGTGATGAGGTACATGGTTTGAATGTGTGTACGGGCATATGAGGTAACAATCACCCAAGATTCAAGGTCAACAAGAGCTTCGGATTTTAGGTTCACCAAGTAAGCCGCAGAACCATAGGATTTATAGGAGGGGACGTGATTCCTTCTAGAAGGGAAGAATTTTCTTTTCATTTCATGAAAAGGGACATCTCATGCGAGATTGTCCCACAATTCATGCTACATGGTAGGAGAGGAGACAGTTGTAGACTATCAAGGCTTATGACCCAAGGACTCTGTGGATGAATCATGCTATGATGCGTGTCTTTATAATTTAGTTGTAATATTGATAGAAACATGTACTAGTAATTTCCCTTTCCTATAAGTTCATATTTTTTGATACCTAGAGGTCCTAGTTAGGACCATTGACATGACCCTCACGTTTAGAGACTCCAACTGTAGGAGACCTAATGAAGACACTCCGGTGCCAATAGTGTGACCTAAATCTTTGAGGCGAGAGTATCGATTGGGATCTCTTAGTAGTTGCATCGAGTCCATACAACATCGTTCTTCATATGGACTTGTACCATTCATGCATGGATTGACTGTATTAGGTAAATGATGTGGTTCATCTACAGAGATGGAACCAATTTTCCATTTATCAACAGAGGGGAAATCCTTGCAACTTTTGGTGGACTCAGACAGAGGAGGGTGTTTCCAATTACAATTCATTTGGATAGTTCGACCTTCAGTGTTGTGAATATATTGTGTCCTAAAGTTCCTTAGTGAATGTTCAGTATAAGGATGTCTCCCATGAATATGTTCCATGTTTACCTATCTGTATATATTTAAACTTATTCTTTGATTTGTACCCTGGGATGGCCTTCATTTCCACACCAGAATATCAGATGGCTCCTGTAGAGCTTCATGAATTGATGGTAAAACTAGAGTATTTGTAGGAGAAGTGCTTTGGGAGGCTTACCATTTTACCATGGGAAGCCCTAGTATTATTTCCCAAAAAGGAAGATGGTAGTTTGATGTTATGCATGAACTATCGACGCTTGAACCAGGTGACTGTGACGATCACGTATCCCCTACTTAGGATTGATGACATCCTAGATAAACTAACGGGATCACCTTTTTCCTCCAAGATATACCTCAGATCAGGCTATCATTAGCTTTGGGTATGGGATGAGGATGTATTTAGGATTTCATTCTATTGTTGGTATGGCCACTATGAGTTCTTAGTGATGCCTTTAGGCGTGACCAATGACCCATCCGTGTTCATGGGACTCATGAACATGATCATCCAGCCTTACCTCAATTGTTTCATGGTGGTCTTTATTGATGAAATCGCGGTGTACTCAGCATCCATGGAGGATCATACTACACACCCATAGATAGTCCTGGATACACACTGAGAGCAACATCTTTTAGTTAAACTCTCAATGTGCTAGTTCTGGATATGGGAGGCCCACTTTCTAGGACACAACATCTTTAAGGATGGAGTTGAAGTGGACCAAGTGAAGATAGAGGCAATGGTAGCTTGGGAGCCACCCAAAAACATGACTGAGTTGGGAGGATATTTGGGGAGGGATAGGTACTAATAAAGGTTCATTCTAGATGATTTCTGAGTAGTAGAAACCTTTTCGTCTTTGACATGGAAGGGGCAGTCATTCATATTGATGGATAGATTTTAGCAGATTATCTAAGAGCTAAGGCGGAGACTGACAAGTGCCCCCATCTTGAGACTACCCAAGGATGGCTTTGCGTTTGTAGATTTACACGATGACTCAGGGACCATACTAGGTTTTATCATGATTAAAGAGTGAGTATTTATTGCCTACGAGTCAAGGGAGTTGAGGCAACATGAGAAGAACTACCTGACCCATGACTCGGAGATAACTGCAGTTTCCTTTTCTTTGAATATGTGGTGTCACTACTTGATGGGTGAGAGTTTTACAGTCTACTCCAATCACAAGATTCATAGGTATAAATTCTTCTAGAAGGACCTGAAATTGGAATAGAGATCATGGCTGGAATTCTTCAATGATTTTAAATTTCTGATATTCTGTACTCATGAGAAAGGGGAATGTGGTAGCAGATTCACTTTACAGGAGGACCGGTTTTCAACTACTGAGTGAGGTGACAGAGCAGCAAGCTGTGATGAAGGTATACTCCATGGATGATGATGGAGTCACGTATCTTCAATCAATGACTATTACTCCCCAACTCATATAGTAAGACAAGGAGGCATGGTTGGAGAATGTTGACTGTGAGGACGGACGTGCTCACTTATCCCCCAGACAAGCTTCAGATGTATTTTTGATAGGTGGGGAGCACACCATCCTTTTCAGAGGGAACACCATAGTACCCCTAGAGGTAAATGAGGAGGAGTTGACAGAGTTCCATACATACCCTATTGTGTTACATACGGTACTGGTGAATATATACTAGGACCTCCAACATCAGTACTGGTGGCTAGGAATGAAGAAAGCATTGGATGAATTTGTCTCACAATGTCTCAGTTGTCCATAGGTGAAGGCTGAGCATCAGGAATCACCATGCTTGGCTTAGCCACTTGAGGTACTAGAGTGGAAATGGGATAGTATATCACTGGACTTTGTGAATGGGTTACCACGTACATCTAGAGGCCATGATTTTATCTGGGTGATTGTTCACTGACTCACCAAGTCAGTTCACTTCCTACCAATCTGGAAGTATGGACCAACATAGGGCTTGGGATGCCTCTTTATCCAGGAGGTAGTGCAGCTCCACATAGTGCCTTCGATAATCCTATCATACCATGGTGCACACTTTACATCCTGATTGTTGAAGGGAATATAAGATGTGTTCAGGACTCAGATGCGCTTGAGCACAGCTCTCCATCCCTAGACGGATGGTCAGACAGAGGAGAACATACCGTCCTTGGAGGACATGATTCATGATTGTGTCATGTATTTTGGTCATAGTTGGGAGGACCACCTTCCACTGGTGGAGTTTGCATACAAAAACATCTATCTCTCGGCAATTTTCATGGCACCATTTGAGCCCTTGTATGAGCGACATTTCAGATCACCCCTATGTCGGTAAGACCCAAGGGAGTTGGCACTCATGGGTCCACAGTTGGTACATAATACCACGAAGATGGCAAATATCATCTTGGAGTGGATTAGGACTACACAGAGAAGGCAGAAATGTTTTGCCGATAGGAGATAGAGACCCTTGGAGTTTGAGGAGGGAGATCTTTTTTTACTTTGGGTCTCACCCCGATGGGGATTGTGGAGAATTGGATGGGGTGGAAAATTATATTTGAGGTTCATCAGACCATTCCATATTTTCAAGAGAGTATTTGTGGTGGAATACCACCTAGATCTTCCCCCACAGATGCACTAGGTGCATATTTTTTCACGTATCACAATTGAGGAGGTACTTGCATGATCCATCACACGTCATCGACTGGGGCGTGATGGAAATTGATGATGGGGTGACATTGCAGAGTTCTCGGTGGAGAAAGATGATCGATAGGGGTGGGTCATTTGTGGATGGTCGTTTCCTCTGGTGTGCATTTGGTGGCATCATAGGAACCTCCAATAGAGAATATGGGAGCGAGAGGCTCAGATTCCTGCTCAGTACCCCCATTTGTTTGACTAGCCCTTGTTTTGGATTTCCGGGATGTAAATCCCCAAGGTTGGGTGAATGTAATGTCCCGTAATTTCCATGTTATTTTTTTAATTTATATGGAATTTTTTTTGAGACCACAGGCTCTGACAGCTTGTGAATTCAAGGCTCGATGAGCCCTGGATGGAATTTTGAACTTTTTAAAGTTATGTTCAGTAAATGTGTTAGAGATTTTCTCTATCTTTTGAACCAATACTCAGATAAAAACTCTGAGGGCACAATTGAACTCATAATTACATGATTTAACTAGAAAACACTTAACTTCGTCCGGCAAGGGATGAAAGGAAAAGTTAACATTCATAATTTTCAAGAAAAATAAAAAAACAACTTAACAAGTTATTTTATTTCATTTTCTACCAATGAGAAATGACATGAAGATGCTGCAGTGCAGTGATGATGCAGTGATGAGACACATTAATAGAGCTCATTAGTGTCTTGTTAACATGAAGCATAACTATGTTTTATTGAAACGTAACAATGATGTTGTTTGATAAAGTAAATAGTGTAACTACTCGACATTGTAGCATAATAGAAACAATGTGATGTGTTTTTTATTAGTTTGATTTGTTGGTGGAATAAGTATTAAACTATGAGGATTCTCTAACAAACCTCTGATAGATTTTCCTCCCCAATAAAGAACAAAGAACGTCGATGGTATGTCATCGACTTCGATGAACCACAAAGAACGACAAACTCCATCGACCTCTTGGACCCTAAAGGAAGAAACACTCTGGAAACGAACGTCAATGAGGTAGAGGTTTGTTTTATTTTTACATTCTTTCATGTTCTTATTCTAAACGACTAACGCAAATGAACCCACGAATAGGTTGATCCGAGGACCATGCGTTCATGCGGGAGGGTGACATTTCATTTGGGTATTATTTATCCGAGATTAAGTTATTACATGCTATGTTTGAACATCTTACCTCATCCTGCCCCATGTTTTGAATTCCTAACACATAGGGTGCAAGCCAATATGAACAAGGCCCGAGCCCCTCTACCGTGTGTGTTCTTTGTAGCCAAGAATTTGAATCAACCAAAATGAGGGTTTTAGACCTTCACAATGAAAAGGGAATTCCTCAAAAGATGTAGGCATAGAAAGAGTGAATAACGGACCAAAAAAGCACATCTGGTGGTCTAAAAAATATTCTTCCAGTGCGCCGGCTGTGCTGGCGAACGAGTCGGGTCGCCCACCTAGAGGCGCACCGAGGTAGTGAAAGTCATGGCCGACATAGGCCGTGGCGCCGGAGACATCTTGAGCCCACCTAGTTCCACGTTGATGGGTCAAACTCATGGACTAATTTGGCGGGTGACATGGAAGGGGAATCCATGTCTAGGCCACAAGGGTGAGCATCTAGTCATGGTCACTCACCTCTGGCATGATGAAGTCCCTGCAAAGGATCCCCAAGGTAGGATGGGAGCCGGACGCAGAAACTGGCCATGTCCCAGCATACTTCTAGTGGACCGGGATCCAGCAGGTGGGATGTTACCCCAAGCGATGGGTCGGGCTAGACCCACACTCTTCGGGCTGGCCTGGATGAGACCGAGTCGCTTGACAACTCGGCAGGCTTGACCCCCAGCCAAACCGGGCTGGGACAAGCAAGGCCCATTGGGCCTGGGCCACTGGCCAGGCCGGACCAGACCTAACCTAACTCAAACTAGGTCAGGTCTGGCAAGTAAAATTTAACCGGGGTATGTGGTACCCCCAGGCCGTGTTGGTTGGGTCAGTCCGACTAGGTCAGCCTGGACCCAGACGCAACCGACCCCTGGTTACTAAAATGTCAATAAATCGTGGACCGATTATCTGATTAAAGCTCTGTATGCGAAACAAGGTGCTTTGTAATGAGGTATTCCCTATGATATTCTCTAATATTGTTTTGTCATGGGTTGTCATATTTCTAGGTTTGATTGGAATCAAATCCAACCAGTATCGTTTTAGTAAAATCGTTATTTCATACAGACCAGGCGTCCGTTCTGCATGTCGTCTGTTGTGTTGGAACCCTATATATGAGATGATCCTTTCTGTTATTATATGTGGTACTTCATGGAAGATTTGGTATGATCCATGGCTCGATCAGCAGATGTGTCGACCCTTAGTGGCCTGAAAGATGAGCTGTAGCAGATTGGATCCTTAGTGGACCGATAGACGAGCAGGAGCTGTGTGGATCCACAATTTCCTAGCATAAGAGAAATAGCTATGTGGATCCTTAGTGGCCTGAAAGAAGAGCGTTATCCATTGGGATCCTTAGTGTCCTGATAGATGAGCAATGATTCATTAGGGATGAGTCTATCAATAGTATGAAACGTTCATCACTATAGTCGATGAACCTTCTTCATATGCTTTAGATTGTACTTGTGTGAGTTTTCCCTATATTGTGCTCGTACATTGTGGTCTTAATTCATGGTCATACATGGTGGATTTTCTTTGTGGTTTCTTTGTCATATTTTCCTTAGTGAACTGAGGTCCCCTTCTGATTACTCTGTTACTCACCCCTGCCTAGGATTCTCCTGCACATCTTGTGTCTTGTGTAGATGACAGATGTTTTAATAGTGGACTGGGTGGCCTAGAAACAGTCAGGTCCCAGTGAGATCAGGCATATAGGTCATACACCCACAACTTCCAATAGCTATTATACTCTTACCATCATGTTGGGTTCTCATCCACCAACTTGTTAATAGTTTTTACATGTATTATTAAGTTTTTAGTTTTCTTTTGTTGGGTTTGTATTATACCCCACTTATTTTCAGTTTTACTTGTACTCAACACATGTTTGAGTATAATTTTTTTCCTCTTCAGTTTTTGGGACATATTTGGGTGTGTGTCTGCATTCATGTACTAAGGAAAACTCCTCCCACTTTCTTGTTGATGCCTTCGATGCTTGTCACCAACCTCTAGCCTTCGAAAGGTGGGCTTTGCGAATGTCACAGCATGAGAAATGGGGGATGGGTCATGAAACTTTGGTGAAAACCAGATGATGTTTTCAAAAGAAGAGGAAGATAATGACACTTGGGAAAAGTCAGACTCGTGTTAAGGGGTTTTCTCATCTCACTTTTAGTTTCTATGATACACAATCCATGTACACATTATATTTCTTATATGTTATGTGTATACTAAAAATTTATGTATTATATGATAATTATAATAAAATTTATGGGAACTTTCATATCAATTTGATGGTGTTTCTTTGATGGGATTTATGATTCAAAAGTTACCAAATCAGTAAAGTAATTTTGTCTCAATTTCCCTTCTTTGCGACACACGACAGTTCCTGAACCAATATAATTATACAAGGTGTATATAATTACATTTGTCGTGTTAAATCATGAAACTAATTATTATCATGAAATTTTATGCTTCATGTAATTTCATTTTCATACATGGGTTTTATAATTCAATGTTACAAAGTGGTAAGAGTTTACTGAAACAATCCCATTTTTATCTATATTGTTTATAGTTATAATTTCATTAATGAAATATTATGATCCGTATATTAATATAACGAATTTATATTATTATCTTATTTATATTATTGCAATCATCATATATCTATACCATTTTACATCACATTGGTATTCAATATAATTTAGAAAGTGATTTTAAGAGAATCCAACTTTATCTCCCTCTTTATCCGAAAATCTATATTCTTTAAAAACCTAGTTTTATAAAAAGGATTATTTTTATTAATTTTTAAAATGTTTAAAAAAAATTTAATTTTAATTTTTCAATATATTTTCAAAGATAAACGATTTTAAATTGTTTTGAAGATTATTTTATATGATTTCAAGGAAAATAGTTTTCAAAATGTCTTCATGATGTTTTTATATGTTATTAAGGAAAATGGTTTTGAAAATGCTTTTGAATATTATTTTATAAGATTCCAAGTAAAAAAGTTTTTAAAATTATTTCAATAATTATTTATTTGTTTTTAAATTATTTTTTATAGAAAATGATTCTCATAAGGTATTCTGTTTTAAAAATCACATTTAAAAGAAGAATGAATATATTCCTCAAGAAATGTTTTTAAAGTGATATTTCAAAATTATTATCCATCTATGATAATATTTATTGATGTTACGCATTCTTGTTTGGAAAATGATCTAATGGTTCCATTTATATTATTTCTTGGAATCATTTAGGCTTTCGATGGAATTATGTTTATGAAACCCATTTCTCTTCCACGGTTTATATTAACCCTTTTATTTTCAAGGGTTATACTTTGAATAAATGAATATGAAACCTAAATATTTTCATTAGGTTAGTATAATATTACATGTTTATGATATACATTTCATTTCATGGGTTATGGTATGATTAATGTTTATGAAATCATGGGACATGTTTGTATGATTCCATTATGAGATGGTTGAGACCTAAATATACCTCCAATACATTGGGTAAAGATTTATATCTCATGAGAAATACTGAGATGATCATTGGAGTAACCCATGACTACTAATATAGACATGGGAGTGAACCATGACCACCAAGACAGTTTGGGGAGAGAAATAATACTACTAAGATGGAAATGAGAGTGAACTATGATGACTAAGATGGTTTGGGGGTGAACTAATTCTACTAATAAGGAAATGGGAGTGAACCATGTTATCCAAGATGGTAAGGGGATTCAACCCATACTACTAACATAGCCTTTTAATTGATTCATTTAATACTTTGTAAATTATTATATAAGATTATGTGTTTTCCACAAATTTTATGTCTTATTCTTATGTTATACTTTTATGATATATGATCTTAAGTTCTTCATGATTCATGTAATATAAATAAATAAAATTATGCCATGATTTAGGTTTGTGAGCATTGATATTTGGGGTATAATATTATATTATTATGATCATTTTCTCATACACTTATACTAATGTTTAGACTATGTGTAACTTTTATTTACCCTTACTGAGAATACAAGCTCACATATTTCATATATTTCCTTTCACCATGTTTTGAAGAAAGGATGTGGGTAGAAGTACTAAAGTGGGAGATTGTTGTGGGAAACACTGTAGATCATTCACTATGTTAGAATATTTTATTCCAACTTCCCAATGAAACTAAAATATTATATTCCTAAATCTATTATTTATTTGATATGATAAATACTTGTCTAAAATGATATTGTATCCATGTATGTTTATCCTTGGTATCTATTGCTAGTACCAAAGGAAAATTTTGGTTAACATTTGGAAATTAGGATGGGAAAACCTTGGACAGATCCCAAGGTATATTTATAATTATATGTCTAGGGATGTCTCTAAGGATAAGTAAAAGGATAATAAATAGTATAGTAAAATATCCTAGAATTTTTGTTAAGGGATAGAGTTAGTGGTTTCCAAGAAATACATCAATTTTTCGATACTTAAAGTTAGTGTGGATTTGGAACAAATGTACCTAGGGGTAACAACCATGAAAAGGTATATCAATCATCACTCAAGCATATCCTGGTATATGAAAATGGGCCCTTCCACACATCAAGTCTAATAGTCTTATGGGATATCATTTGGAAGGTCAAAAAATATTCCTCAACCATTATGGAGGATATTTTTTAAAAAACATTTTGGGTCCAAAGCCTCATTTAATTTTTTAAAGCAAAGACCTCTTTAGACTGGGTAGAGGTAGACCCATTATATAGCCCGAAGGCCCAAGTCCATGTGTCCTGAATACTAGGCTTGAAATCCCATTTTTTGGACCAAAGATCCCCTCGGTGAATAGTACTACTACAGTACCCGGGCTGCTACAGTACCGCCACTGCTACAGTGCCTCTGCCGCTACAGTGTCCCCACCGCTACAGTTCCACCGCTGTTATAGTACTGCTACAGTGCCCTACTACAATTCTACTACAGTACCCCGTAAATAAGTCCCTTTCCCTCAGTGAATTTTCATGATTATATGGTTTTCAACTATTATATATTTTTATCACATTATTCTTTTTGGTTTTAGTCAATAGAGGGATCAAGAAGCAACTAGAATAACATTTCTAATGAGAAGTGAAATATCATGATCACTATAATGATGGATGTTGTGATCATGCATAATCACTTTTCATATAACTTGATTAAAATTGTGTACCTTAACCAACACTCAGACTTAGAAAAAAATATAAGTAATGAGATCATTGAGAGTTTGGGTAATAGAGTCCATTAATGAAATAATATTCAGTTTAATTAGTGCCAAAAATGTGTATTGAATAACCCAAGTGAATTCCTTAGAGAAACAAGAATATTTTTTGACTATGTAAAAGAAGGGCATGAAGAAAATAACTGCCAAAGAAAAATGAACAGTTCAGTTAACATAATGTGTTAGAGTATTGGCCTCCCTAAGACATCATTGGAGGTTAAATTCATTATGTTGGGTGTGAATGGTCATTATACAAACAAATGTCCTACGTTTTATGTTCATGATAAAAATCAGTATGGTGGTTTGATTTATGGTTATATTGACGATGATGATGATGCGGATACATGTGAAATGTGAAAGGAAATAGGTATTAATAAATTGGATAAGGTAACCTTGTTAATGGATAATGGATAAAGTAGAATAATATAAGTGTATTTTGTTTTGTGTATAAGAATAATGTATTGTGAAATATACTACCATTCATCAGTTTATGGTTTTTTCTAAGGATTCACAATAATACATTGAACTGTTATGATTAAATGGAAAATGATCTGTTGGACAGGTTATATCCTTAGGAAATATTAAATTAAGGGAATGATGATCCATAATATGTCAAATATGTTATGATAATGATGTTTGTATAAAGATAATCTTGATATGAATAAGTAAATATGATGGAATTGATTACAATGGGTTTGATAAAGGATTTGCTGAAAATTGGTTTATCCTATAATTTATGAAGTTTAAAAGTTTTTTAATTAAAAGAATATATCCAAAAAATATTTGAAAAAGAAAAAATTCCTATTTTAAATAAGGAACTATGGTAATTCAAGTTATTACCATGTTTTATGATAATGAATGGTGAAGGTATTCACAATTTTGGAATATGACAACCAATAGCTATGTTATGGTATATAGGGTTTAAAAGTAAAGTGGATTTACTATAATTATTTATAATTTTTTGGATTATCAACATTCTGAAGGATTATAAGGTTATCCATTTATGAAATATTTAAGATAAAGTTTGTGGGATTAAATTGTAATATCACTATATGAGTATTTATACATATTGTATAACCTATTCTAACTAGTTTTTCATGTTGATAACAGAAGTAAAATTGGATGAATTATCATAGATCCTATGATTAATTAGTTCTCTAAGCATAAAATATACACCCTGGATTCTTGGAAGAAGTGATGAAGTGGAATTTTTTTCCTGAACTAAAAAATGGTGATATTTTTCCAAGATCATGTAAGTATATATTCTCAACTAAATTATTCCAATTTATTGAATGGTTCTTGAAAATAAATATCTTGTCAAGTTATAATCATTTTTGATGATATCAATGAAATTTTTTAAGAAAATTTATGTCATTGATTTTTTATTGGTAACTTTATCCTAACCATGTTCTTATCACTCTCCATTATAAATTAATAGTTTGATTTCTCCCCCATGTTTATGTTTTCACTTTCTACCGATGTTCTCTTATATTGAAACCTAGTTATGTGTGACTTGAGGTAACAACTATGTTTCCAACATTTATTTTTTAAAACAGGTTTTAGTATTAAATTTTAAAATTTCAGTTTTTATGAAATGAACTTTCATGTATTAATACGATGATAACCCAAATGAATTTTGAGGTACCAATTGATTTTTAGGGGGGTAGAATGTAATACCCTGAGATTTTGTGACTTTTTTTCAAATTAATCTATATTTTCATTTCACGCAACATAATTTATCATATTTATATATATAAATATAAAATAAATGTGCTTTTCCTGATTTATTTTAAAATTATGTTGATCTTATACTACATGCAACACTTATATTAGCTTGTGGTACACACAACCGTTATTTAGCATGCGTTAAATGTAATACCAAATTTTAACACCATTTAATGGCATAACAATGTTAATTTTTTTGAGTCTATTATGATCTTTATTTATGAAAATAAACATCATTTTTGAATTCATAATGTCAAAACTAGCTTAGAGTGGGTTTTTGGTATTTTTCGGAGAAGTTTCATTTTTATGAATAGTGAAAATATTGTATTTTAGTTAAAAACTACCTTTTTTTAATTAATATCAATATCAAGATGAATTTATTTTAAAGGAATAATTGGTTAATGATACATATATTAATCCAATATATTTCATTTGAATATTTTTGATATTAAAATTGGTTATGAAAAATTGTAGATATTTTGAACGTTTGTACACTAAAACCCTAATATCTCACCACATCTTTGGGATTAGCATTAAAAATAATCTTGCCACCTCTATGATTTAAATTTTAGAAAAATTTATTATAAGGATGTAATATGTATTATATTTTCAGTATTATAAGATCAAATTAATTTTTGAAAAAAAATTAGTATACTGATTAAAATTAATCATAGTGATTAAGGTCAAATTAAGTTTAATTAAGGGATAAACTTTAATTATAATTGAATAAATAACCTAGAAACTTTTCCAAAATCCGTTGGATACCCATATTTCGAAAATATACCATAATGGTTTAAATTGTATGATTTAATGGGATAAAATTCAAAAAAAGTTCCATATTTCATAAGTTAAGTGTTGAAAAAGAAAAAAATAAACTTTCAACACCATTAAAATTTAAAAAAATTGATATATGGACAAAACAACATATTTTTTATTATATATATATCCTTTTAAAATGAAAATAATATATTTTTATCATAATAACTTATCAATAAATGTTAGGCGTGATTTAGTTACCTAAAATCTTTGAGAAATGCCAACATAGTTATTATTTATTTAATAAATAACTAAATAATTGATACTATAAATATTAAATGTGAAATAATTATTTGAATTATTTGAATTAATTATTTTCTAGATGAATACATAATGTCAAAATCAATTTAAATTATTATAATTTCATTCTATTATTATTTTTATATTTATTAAATAAAATTAATTAAGTAATGTCATAAATGAAATTAATGTTATTTTACAACAAATGATAATTTTTTAAATGATTTAAAATTAATATAAATACTAAGTTTTGAAAAATATATTTTTAAGAGTTAATAAATAAAAAATATGGTCTATTCATAGTCCAATTTATCTTTTGTAATTAAAATATTTCCCATATATAGTAAAAACTTTATTATAAGAGTCTTAATTTAAGAAGTTTTTTGCGCGTTGTATGCACTTGTTTTAGCATTAATTTCAAACACACATGGTATTTTTATATTATAAATTAGATATTACAATTATAATTAAATGGGTAATTTTTTTTAATAATTATCACTTTAATTTGGTCTTAATTTTATATTACATATGTTAGAATAATAGATACATTAAAAAACCAAAATGATAAAATTGGGGAAACATCGCAGTTAAGGAACAAAGTTACAAAAATGAACTTGTTTTTATATGGTGTAAAATTTTTTCAAACATGGTTGAACTTAAATACATCATTAGTCCATTTTTAGTCATAATAGATAATGGAGACTACACATTATTGTATACCTTTTTGTATTTACAAGAGTGTCACTCATGTTCCAACATAAAAATAAATTCACTCCTCCCCTTTCTTACACCTCTCAGGATACTTTGGATCATCCATCCTTTTCCCAAATGGTCTCCTAGAATCCCACCCCTCAACCCAAAAGCCTAATTTTTTATGAAATACACCCAACTAATCCCTTTGGTGAAAACTAAAACGATTTACCAAAATAAGATGAAGATGAATACACACGTCAAAAGTCAGACTCAATGTAAGGTTTTTTCATGTCTCTGTTTTATTTTACATGATATATATTCCATGTTAACCTCATATTTATTATATTATATGTGAATAATACCAATTTATTTATTCGATTAATCTTATCCTTAATATTTATGTGTATTAATATATCCATTTGATAGTAATTATTTCTTGGGATTTATGTATCAAATGTTACCAAATCAGTAAAGTAATTTTGTCTCAATTTGAATACTTTTTGATACACACTATATTATGCACTTATATTCATTTAATATGTTTATATACTTCCATATAAAATTTTATATTATGAACCTAATTCTTATCATGTTTTTTTTATGCTTTGTTCAACATCATTTACATACATGAGGAGTATAATTCAATGTTACCAGGTAGTAAGTGTATATTGAAAAATCTCATCATGTGTCAAAATTTTATATGATTATTCTTTCATTGATAAAATATTATGATCCACATATAAAGATAACTCAAGAAATTTATTACCCTTTATAAATTCATGATTTCTTCATATATTGGTTCCATTTTCAAATCATTGGTACTTAAGATAATTTAGAAAGTGTTTTAATAGAATCCAAATTTTTCTCCCTCTTTAGTTAGAAATCAGTGTTCCTTAAAAACCATGTTTTCCAAAAAAAATTATAAATATTTCATTTTTAAAGGTTTTAAAATTATTGTCAAATGTTCTTTATATATTTTTAAATTATTTTTATTGATTTTTTTTCAAAAAAATTAGAATATTTCGTTATATGTTTTAAAATTGTATTCAAAGAAAAAAAATTAAATTTTTTTAATAGTATTTTATATATTTTCAAGGAAAATGGTTTTTCAAAAAATTTAAAGCATATTTTATATGTTTTCAAGGAAAAAATATTTCAAATTTTGTTCAATATTAATTTATAAGCATTAAATATAAGGGTTCTTCAAAATTATTTCAACACTTCATTTACTGTTTTTAATAAATAATAATTGAAAAATATTTTAAAAGGGTTTTATATTTTAAAAAGTTGTTTTAAAAGAAGAAAATATATTTTCTCAAGAAAATTTTTGAAATATATTTACAAATTATTTTTCTATAGAATATGACATCTGACTATTACTCTCTTCCCTTTTGAGAGAATGATCCAAAGATTCCAAACATATTATTTCTCTACATGGTTTATTTTTTTTATAACAATATGTTTATGGATATCATTTAACTTTCAGGATTTATATGAATTCATTAATTTTTATGGGTTATGATTTGATGAAATTATTGTGAAACATGTCTATTTTCCACTAGTTTTAATAAGATTACATGTTTATGGTACCCATTTATTTTCATAGGTTATGTTTTGATTAATGGTTATGATATCATGGAAGATATATGTATGATTTCCTTATGAGACTGGTGGGACCTATATCTCCCTCTAATTTATTTTGTAAGTACTTATATCTCATGATATAGAATAATATGGTCTAGGGAATGAAATATGACTACTAAGACGACCATGTAGTGAACCATGACTACTAAAATATCATGGGAAATGAAATCATAATACTAAGAAGGTCATGGGAGTGAACTGTGACTACAAATATTATATGTGGAGTCAACCCATACTTCCTAGATGGAATTTTTGTGATGCCATTACTATTAAAGAACCAATTTTACATGATTATGTTTCTACCACAAATTATTTTCCTTATTCCTATGTTATTCTTTCATGACCTATGATCTTAATTTCCTTATGATTAATGTCTTATTAACTACCAATAATTATGATATGATTTAGTTTTAGGATCTTTGATATATAGGGTATGATCATCTATTGTAATGAATATCTTTTCATATCCTTAATCTCATGTTATGCTTATTTATCTCTTTTATTTACCCATACTGAGTAGTTGAGCTCAACCCTTTCACATATTTACTTTCATCAGGTTATGAAGAAAGGTTGTGGGTAGATGTAATAATGGGGAAAATCAATGTGGGAAACATTAAAGATCTTTCTCCAATTTAGAATATTTTGTTCCATGTTTCCAAAGACACTATACTATTATGGTCCTTAGGCACGTATTTTTTATAATATGTTCAATATTTATCTAAAATGATTTATTATCCATGTATTCTAATCCTGGGTTTCTATAAATATGTTAATGGAACATGTGTGGTTAATGGTAGTATAATGGACATAAAAAGCCCAATATAGATGTTATTAAGTATTAATTTTGTTACAATGGTTTAAATAGATGTAGAGGAAGTAAAATAACAAATAAACCTTGAAATAGTCCGTAAATATGTTTAACTTTTCTTTGAGATACCTTATTTAAATAATACATTAAGAATTTATAAGATGATCTAATGAAAAGAAAAATATTTCCATATTAAAAGGAACTATGACAAGAATATTTTTGGATAGTTTATAAGCTATGTAAGTTGAATGGAAAACGATCATCCATGGTAGGGTATAAGGGGTATTTATAAATAAGAAGAGGGGTATTTTATAATTAAAATATTGATTATTTTATCATTTAGGATAAATATATTGGAGGAGAGATGATTCATACAAATATATTTGTATGTTATTCATAAAATGATTTTTATTTTATGTTAAAAGCATTACAAATCTGAGTTAAATCATTGAAAATTTAAAATATAAGAATATAAATAATTTTTTTATTTGAATATAATATTAATTAATCTTAAAACATTCATATATATATATATATATGTTTATAAATTCAGCTAAATATAGGTAATTTAATTAGTTTACTCAAAAATACATTTTAGATTGAGAAAATGTGTTTGTAATATTTTATGTTTTAATATAGAAGTTTTATTTTTAAAAAGATATAGTAGAAATAAAATTGTAATATTATAGTATTAAATTTTTTTAACTTTTAAAAATAAATATGAAAAAAAGAACAGTAAAAAAATTAGGACATGATGAAATCAAAAATGAAATTCATATAGTTATGTAAAATTAAAAAAAAATAGGATTTAGGTTTTAATCATATTCTTTAATAAAGGTTTCTGAATTATTATAATGATACCTTAGAAAGGAAATTTTACTCAAAATAATTGAATATATTATATTTAATTTTGAAAATTTGAAAATTTTTATCTATTAAATTTCTAGAGTATCACCTCAGGAATTGATGTAAATCTTTATCATAATTTATTATAGTTCCCATGTTACCTTTTATAAATTTTGATTTCTCAAAGGTGACGTTACAATAAAATTCCTCAAATTTTACAACAATTTTTCTCTTGAGTAAATAATTAGAACATTCTCTAGATCTAAAGAAAAATCATCCTCTAATTACAGTTCATCATAGGTGAGAAAACGAGTCGGGTATAGCCTGTAATGCACCAAAAATGATATTATGAACACATTGTGAACATTATAAAATCTACATGGCCTTGATAATTGTAATCCAAAACATCCACTTATTCTATAATTTAAATTGTCCTGATATATCAAGGATATAGATTCAATTTCTTTCCAAACCTTATAACACCCTTCAACTAAGAAACCTTGTCCCTCACTTGACATTCAAAAAATATCATTTTGTAATGAGAATAAATATTTTTATATATTTTTATAAATTAATATTATTCTGAATAATATTTAAATTCACATATACCTCCTCTAAAATAGATGGTTCTTCATGATTCATTTCAAATTAATTGTCTCACCAAAATGGTGTACAAACCCACTTACCATATAATGATTTATATGGCTCCAATGGAATTTTTGAATGGAAAATATTGTTTATTTGAATTCAAAAAATGATAAATATTTACCTAATAGGACATTAATGTTTTATAAGAACAACCTAAACATGTATCACAGTGACTGAATACTCTTTTTAGGATGATTATTTTTTTGATAATGATAGTTGGTTCTCAAATATTTCTCAACGACAAGTTCCTCTAGAATAATTTTCGAACTTTTTGATATAATTCCTAGGTTATGATCTTATACAATCGAAATTGAAAAACTATGATGTCTCAAATAATCATTAATATATATTCACATGAACTTATCAAGTGGTATATCTTCCCTTACAAAGCAGAAACATCAAGACTTAGAAAGGTGATTGATAATAACACTTATGTATCATTATTTCTTTGAGTCTTTAGAAAATAGTGATAATTTCCATAGTAATATCATCCCATTTACATATAATAATAAGTTTTGGTTTCATGAATACATTTGGATGTTATATTTAAGCCTTTTTCTAATGAAAAACCAAGATTATTTTTATATATTCTTTAGTTTCCAGTTTTATTTTATCCAAATAAAATATTCCTTCAAATTCGTATGTATATTTTATCTACTGTGATGTCAGAGAAATTTGATAAGCCATCTTTATATAATAATTATCTATTATTATTATTCATATATGTAACACAAGAAATCTTTCCAAATTTCTATATTTCATTTTTAAATATGAATAATAAAACCTTCCCATTATCCATCCCTTATATCTCATTCTGAATATTCTAATAATCATAATTGAATCTTTTTTTAAAATTTTTTCTAATAGATATGGTGTTTAAATCATTTTTAATAGATGTAATGCTTACCATTAAAAATTATTATAATATAAAACCTTAGTAAATCCCTGAATATGGGATATTTTTGAATCCTCATTTTTTTGAATACCCTATGACATTTCTAAGTCAATGCATCAAAAACATTATTTTCATTCCGAGGGTGGTAAATGTTTTAGAAGTTATAATTTGTGATTGGTTCTAGCCGTCACCTTTTCCTAATGTTGAGATCTTTTTGTGGGAATATGTACTTAATACTTTTTTATCTATATATATTTAAAATCCTTCACCATAATAACAATTCCTTTATATATTAAATGAAAACATTACTTCTTATAACTCTAGAACATAGTTTAGATAATTTTGCTAATCAATATTTTACTTCTTTAATTTAAAATATAAAAATTGTATCATTATTTATAAGTACACAACCATGTCCTTTAGTTGATTCATAATTATATATAACAAATCCATCCCTTCCCAGTGGTGAATTCAATATTTTTGTATTGACCAAAATCCAATTTATTTCTGTAAAAAAATCATTATATTATTTTAATTATATTAACATAACCCCTTTACATGTAATATTTTTTAACAGGATAAAAATCATGATTTTATTAAAAATAATCAATTGTAATCAACTAATATATTAAAACAATGTACCTTGTTTATATTCAATGATTTTGGACATTCCATCAGTACCTTTATTTTTAAAGTATCAACCGATATTCCATAAATAGAGACACCATGGCCACATAAAGAATGTACATGAATCTAGAATCATCATTTTCTAATAATTCCATATAACTTGATTTCCCTATGTGTATTAAGAATGATTAATAAATATATCATATTCTCATTATGGAATTTTATATATACTAGGTTATCATCAGTAAAGACCAAAACTAAATTATTAGGACAATCATTGAATATCAAATTAATCATATCTTTTAAAACAATGGTTAAATTAGTTAGTTAAAATAGAATTATTTTAAATTCATATTTTCCATACCTTTTATAAACTGACATTTTTGAAATATCATCATCCTTTCATCATATGTGATGATACCAATAATGAAGATATGTAATACCACAGGATTTTATGACATATTTGTATTGAAATAAAATATTTTCGATAGCTTGGGATAGACACTACCACATCGTCATGTAAACCATAACACAATATAAAATTATATCCTAACCAATGAATTTGTTTTATGAATGGGAATATTTAAATTTTAAACCTATGAATAAAATTTATAGATAAATAAAATATATTTATTAATAATCAATTAGTTGTTAATAAATTGATTATTTGTTTTCTAAATATAAAACTTTCCTCTAAAATAAATTTTATTTCTTCTTGTGATAAATAATATATTTAATTTGTTCCACTTATAGTATATTTATTTAAGAAAATGACTTTTTTTATGTAATAGTTTCCAAATCATCTTAAATATTTTTTTTGGGAATATTTTGATAGGATTAGTTTTTTTGAAAAATATTCGTAAATACTAATAATTGTTTGAAAGTTTAATTTTATTCTATAGAATTTATAATGTTATAATTTCATTTAAAATGGTTTATAAATAGTTATCTTCACTTATACTATGAATAATACAAATAAGGTCATTAGAGTAAATTTTATGATGATAATGATATAAAAACATTTTATAAATAAGAAATTATTTTTCTTGAAAACTAATTTTATAATGTTTCGTGAGATCATTATAAAATTATTTTATGCCACCATTAGTGAAAATGTTTCATAAAATTGATTTAACATTTGGAATCATAATTTTATTTTTTTATTAGTGCAATTTAATTTTTTGTGATAATGAATAATAAAAAATATAAAAACAATTCACTATTTTCACTGTAAATTGGGTTTTCCACATGGGTAACCCAAAATATAAGTGTAAATTTGATAAATAAACTAGTCTAAATAACATTTTATCGCCAAATTTTGGCCTCATAATATCTCACATTCTAATATCGTGTAATTTTGATGAATGTTTATTGATAATGAAATTAATATATTGTAATAATGTTATAAATTCCTAGTCTTTCATCTTCCCCACTTATAAAAGGAAACCCCTACATTCTCATATCTACCCCACATTGAGACTTCTTGCTTGAATAAAACAATTAAAATAGTCATTGAAACTTTACCAAACTATAATTGTTGGTGTATGAATTCATTAAATACCATTATAATTGTCCTTTTGAAAGGATATAATTGAGGATAACTAAAGGAGAGGTCATCATATTACCTGGCCTAATTCAATTTATTTCTACTTATACATCATCTAAATAAATCATGATCATTATAATATAATATATTATATATAATAAATATAATTAGATGTTATTGTGGTTATGAAAACCCCAATATCAACAAATATCCCATCAAAATGGATGTGAAAGTATCCCCAATGTGAACATGTGGACTACCACCTTCACATTGTGATATAACTCAATATTAGTCAAAAACTTGCATGGGTGGTTATAATGATGATTTTAAATAATATATAAGGTATTTATGAAATAAATATCCTTCTATAATTATAATATAATATCTACCCTATTTCTTTTTAATTCGTTGGAAGATGATAACATCGCTCATGTGTACTTGTGGACTACCACCTCCACGAAGTAAAGTGAGTTTTTTACTTTATCCTTACATATATTTTGGTAGAGATGGAATTAAGAAAATATTTGTGATATATTTGATATATTAATGATTCTATAATTTTGAATTATTATTTAACATTCTTAAATTCCATCCATAGAAAAGGTAAAATCTGTTTTATGCATAGTGTACTTTATTTTTCTGTCTCTGTTTTTTATTGATGACACTAAATTTATATATAAGGAATATATATGATATTAATATCATGTTTTACATTATATATATGATAAAACCATGATAAATTTATAAATATGAAGTAAACTAAACTAAAATTATCATAAAAAAATAGTTGTCCCCCGAAAATGATGATTTTAGTAAGGAATTATTTATAAATTGGTGTTAAAATATTTAAAGTGGATCATATATGAAATTATAAATATATATATTATCTTGGTATATAATTATAGTAAATTTAAATTTATTATTCATTTAGTAAAATAACTTTCAAATCATGTATATCTTAAGGTAATTTTTTTATGTTACAATCTCATTATTTACTGAGATTGTTTGTAATTAAGTTTCTGAGGATTAATTTCAATATATACCATTAAATAATTTCATCAATTATCATATAAAATATTATTTTTTTATAATACACTTCATACTTTTATTTTCATCCTCATACATACTATAGACACTGAAATATTATTTTTAACAAAATTTTTAATTTTTTTCACTCCATAGTAGATAATGCATTATCTTTCAAGTCAATGGACTATAGAAATGTTTTTCAGAATGTTTTCTTATTATCCAATGATTTTTCATAGTCATTTTTACCATTTATTTATGTTTTTATGATTTTTTTAAAAGGAATATTCTTAAGTTTTTGAGAAATGAGGTGCATTTGACTTTTTACCAAGAATGTAAATTGAATCTTTTGTTTAATCCACACAACGAGATTAGAATTTCCAAAAATCATGAAAAATAAATGATTTAATTCATAGTTTAAAATTTTCCATAATTATTAGTTTCTATTTTTATTTTTAAATATAATATTTCAATAATATTTGGTAATTTTATGGATTTTAAATAGTTTATTTCAATGGGAAAATGGTATTTTTCTCAAGAAATTTTTAAAAAAAAACCATAAATCCATTTTTCATCTTTGAAAACACCCATTGATGCTAATTATTCTTTACTGGGGTTATAATCCAATTATACCATCTAATTTAATTATTTTGATGGATTTTGAAGATAATGATTTAAGGTTTATTCTATGAAACCCATTTCCTCGGCATGGGTTAGTTATATTAGGCTGAAATGTTTACGAAACACATTTCCTTTCCACGGGTTATGAAATGATGGAATGATGAAATGTTTATAAAACTCATTTTTTTAATAGGTTATGTTATGTGGAATATTTTATAATCTTTTAGCACACATATGTATAATTTTCATAATGTAACAAGTTGTCCTAGAATTATATTTCCCTATAATTCATTGTTTAATGATGAATATCTGATGAGTTAATATGTGTTGGAATGGGGAGTCATCCCAATTTAGTGTTGGATTCTATCAACTACGATTATATTGTGAGAAAACCATGAAAAATGTGATTTTTTAGGGTTTAACACCCCTCAAATATGATGGTCTTGGAAGCTATCCTATACTATAAAATAAATTAATTTTTATACATATGTTTTTACCAAAACATATATCTTATGCCAATGTTTTTCTCTCATGGATCATGTTATTTTTCTCTATTAAGATTCCTTTCTTATCAACATACAATCCCAATTCCATGATTTAGGTTTGTGATATATGATATAGTGGGAATGGTTTTTAAACATTAAAATTATGTTCTAATACCATTATAATCATATTATTCATTTTTTATCATTTATATATCACTTTGTTTCCATAATATTCACATAAGATCACCTATTTTGATGTTTAGTTTCCCCATGTTATGGGGAATGATATTATGTATGATATTTCTAAGAAGGGTTTGAGTAATGAATAAATTAGTAAGAGATGCTATATATATTTTTGGAAAATGTATTTTAATATATATGTGTGTCCAAATGGAGCATACCTATATAATTTTTGTGTGTATTGTTATGTTATGTAATGATTACTCGTATAATAAATTGTTATATATCTATATTACAAGTGTTGGTCAATATAGTAGGTATTAGAGAATTTTTTAGGATTTTTTTTTGAATCTAGGATGATAAAAAATTAATGAATATCTTTAGGAAAATACTATGTATAACATAATTTCCTAAATAATGGTAAATAAATTTGTGTGATTCTAAAAGAAAAACATCCTTATCTGGATACTAAAAGTGGATATGGTTTTGGAATTGATACTGTTGTCACTAGAAAATACACCCATGTAATTCACTGAAAACATCTATATATGATCCAAGAGCATATCTCATTTCCTAATATTTGATATTACAAGTCATGGAGCCCGAACGGAGTTATATATTAGACATTATGGCTGTTTGAAGTTAGGATGCTGGAAATGGCCATCCAAGATATTTTTGGTTAAAAGTATGGATTTGAACTTAAAAAAGAAATCATGCATGCAAAAATAGAATTTTGGGTGAAAATGTATTTGAGAACAAAAGGGGAATAAAATTTTATGTGCACCACCATTCAAGGTTTCTCTTATAAATACAAGTGCACCCCCTTCTTCCAAAAGGCCCCCCAGAGGACGTCTCCTGCACTAATGCACGTAAGTCAACATTTTCCGTGACTGCGTGAAAAACACCGCATCTTGTGAACAAAACATTGCTTTTTTGTGTAAATGTTTCAACATGCACAAATTTTTACCAAAACATGTTTTTTGCGTGCAACAGTGCCAATATGCCTAATTTTGCGTGCACCTGTCCAATTGCGTGCACACCTTACCTATTTCCCACATTCCTACCCTATCGTGCACTGAACTTCTCTATTGCACTCAATTACTTCCCTCTTGGGCGTACAACACCCCTATTACACTCACATGTCCTATATTAAAAACAATCCTACCCTACAACGTGTAGGACTTCCCTACTCCGTGCAATCCTTCATCACTACCACTCATGCAAAATAGTGTGTCGCACCGTGAACTTTTTGGGCTGGGATGTCGTCATTTTTTATTGTGCCCTTATTCGCACCCACCTTCCACCTATGGAATACCATTATTTGATATACTCATCTGCATTCCATTAAACACGTTGAGTCAAAATATTCCTCTTGTTTTGTTTCCCATGTCGTGAGTTTATATTATAATCATCAATTCCACGAGTACTTTGAGTCAAACCATTCCCCAAGAAACTCCTCCAAACCCAATTACCTGACTTATACACCATGTCAAACTAGAAAGGGCCCCTCTTGCATATTTCCCAACAAAAACCATTTATAGGCACCTTATTCATAATTTTCTTATCTATATGACATTAAATTGTACTGAACCCTATATGACAAATATAGGATTCCTCTTTCTCCAAACAAGAGATTCCTTATGCGTCAAGCTTAAGATGACAACAGTCCTCACGACATGACTTTAAACAGTAACATTCCCTATAATTCAATAACCGGATGCATCCTATTCAAAATAAGTGATAGATTATGTGAAAATCATAATATACCTCATGCCATGATTACAGTGGCATAATTTCAAGAGCATTGGAATCTGTTCAAACATTCCATCACACCACCTCATAATTTGTATGTCCCTCATTCAGATCGCCATCCTCTTTCAAGTCCGAGGGGACCCCTTAAGGGCCTGGTCCCATGCCGCACAAGCTCCCCTATGGTTTTGGGCCAACGTTCTGGAATACATTGGATTACACTTCGAGTCAGGTTATATGTTTCGAACACTATTAACAGTAAACCCACATTTTTTTCCCTATTTCAGGATAATGCGATATGGATGCTGTGTTTTGAACACAGTCAACAGTTATCCTCCATCTTCACGCCACCCTCACCCCGTTCAAAATGTCGGGCATGTGATTCATACATTTCATATCCCTTTGTTAGGACTGTTTCCAACACCATTGGATTTATCCCTCTTGTGTACTTGCACATAAGTGTTGACCCCAATTATATGCCTCAACCAACTAGTGATTCAGGATGCCCTCATGGGCAGATATGACGAAGACATACAGGCATCAACCATGCGTACCCTCTTTTCACTATTTCCACTCCCTAACGACACCAGGACAGCATCAATTCATAATCCCCATCCACCATTATTGATCCATAGAGGCATGAAAATGGATATTTCTTCTTAGGATAGACACACTAAAATGAGACCCTCAATAAATCACCCCACAAAAACCCCTCACTATAGAATTTTCATTGCCTTCCCTTCACCAATGGTAAAAGTGCACTGGTTAGGTAAGTCCTAGGGGTGCAGAGTGAACCCACCATTATCCGAGCTAAAAGACGTTAATCTCTCAAGCACCATCGTCCTCATCACATGATGCTGAACTATGGCCTCACCTCGTGCAACACATGCGATTTTCCCATCTCAGACATTCTCTATTCCTGCTCCTCTCCACGAGAGTGAGATCTTCCTCAAATGGAAAGAGATTATCTCTACTGGAGTGCCCCCTATCTATGGGGAAGGGAAACCATATTGGTGTAAGCCCCTTGCATTTCTTGTAGTAGGTAACATCCTTTCTCCTCCTATATTATTTTGTGAGAAATACCAAAGAAGATATGGGAACAAGGAACATTGTTATCCTATCCCTCTCCCTCTGGGATTTTTCGCCATCAGGCCTCTGTCCTGGTGTAAGTCCCAATATCCATCTCCCTGGGCTACTAACCACGTGTAAGCCCCTGTTTCATCGATGGGATGGTAACCATGGGTAAGCCCATATTTCCTCTATGGTTTGGTAACCACGCTTAATCCCCTGTTTCCTCTTTGGGCTGCTAACAATGTGTAAGCCCCATTCCACTTCCCATGGATGCACCTTTCATGATGTGATCCTCAGGTCTTTACTACCTCTTGATTCTCACACCGATCATGACTCACGTGGGCTTAGAGTATGCATTATCTAGGGGATCTTCTCTCGGCCACCTTAGCGTGTATGCCCCAAACCATTCCAAACTATGTGGACTTTGATCCTTGCCAAGTCAAGGTACGTAGGAAACCTCCCCGAGGTTCAATCTCAAAAATACTTGTCCCTACCTCTTCATGTAGGTACACCTATATCCTGTATGACGTTAAACTATATCCTCCATTATAAACTACATGGACTTTTATCCTTTCCAAGTCAAGGCACATTGAAGCCTCCATGATGTTCATGCCCAACACCTACTTGTTCTAATCCTTTCATGTGAGTTCACCTTTCTCCCCCATGATGTTAAAATGTATTCCTCATCCCAAACTTTGTGGACATTGATCCTTGAAAAGGAAATGTACATTGGAAGCCTCTCTGAGGTTCAAACCCAACACCTACTTTTTTTGACTGCATCATGTTGGTTCACCTTCATCGCACACAAGGTTTAATAGTATCCCACATTCCAAACTACGTGAACTTTGATCCTTTCCAAGGAAAGGTACATTGGAAGCCACCCTGAGGTTCAATCCCAACACCTACTTGTCTCGACCCCTTCAGGTTTGTTCACCTCTGTCTCGCGTGATGTTAAAATGTATCGTCCATCTCGAACTATGTGGACATTGATCCTTTTCAAGGAAAGAAACGAATGATACCTTTTTGAGGTTCAGTCTCAACACCTACCTGTCCCAACTCCTTCACATCGGGTCACCTTCATCCCACATGATGATAAACTGTATCCACCATCTCGAACTTTGGGGACTTTAATCCTTGATAAGACAAGGTACATATGATTCCTCTTGGAGGCTCAAGCCCAATACCTATCAGTTTTGACCACATCACACCAGTCTACCCTTATCATGCATGACGTTAAAAAATATGCCCCTTTTCATCCCGCAAGATGTTAAACTTCACCTATTCTAACTACGTGGGATTTGATTCTTATCTATTAGGAAAGGAATGTAGGAATCCTTCCTAAGGTCCAACCCCAATCGACGGTAAGCCATTATGATACTCTAATCAATGGTAAGATGTTGTGATACCCTAATCAATGGTAAGTTTTTGTGTTCCCCTATCGATGGTAAGACGTTGTGTTTCTCAATCTATGGTAAGCCATTGTGAAACCAAAATTGAAGGTATGTTATTATGTTCCAACCAGTGGTAAGCCATTTTACCTCATCCAGTAGTAATCCATTGTACCCCATCCCGCGGTAAGATGTTGTATCCCATATGGTGGTAAGCTGTTGTACCCCATCCAACAGTAAGAATTTCTACCCAATCCAATGGTAAGACGTTGTTCCCCAATCAATGGTAATCTGGTGTGTTCCCTAATCAATGGGAATCCATTGTATCCTGAATTGCAGTAATCCATTGGAAACCTGACTAGATGTAATCCATTTTCAGCCCCACATAACGGTGATCCATTGTAAGATTACTAAATAGGTTTGATCCTTGTCTCCTAGAAATTTTATGTACGAAACCTCTCTGAGGTTCAACCCTAAAAACTAATAAAATTCGCTGCCCCTGTTAGGACCCACCTCTCTGGTCCTCCCTTCGAGTGTTAGACTGACCAGGGATACTAACCATGTGTGTGACCTACTATGTCTTCAGGTCCCTATCCTCTATGTACACCATGATTTCATGCCACCATCATGAACTATGTGGACATTGATTCCATCCCATGGGGATATGTAGGAAGTATCTTCAAGGCTCAAGACCAACATCACTGTCACCCTCGCATCAGCTCCATCTCACTCTCAACCGTCTATATCCATTGGTGATTCCTCCCAGGGTTTCACCTTTCTGATCCACTCCCGTCAGTGTTATGATCAGTCTGATATGTCTCTGCAAGATGTTAGACAAGTGGCATACCCTGTGTTAAACATGGGAAGCTAAAGAAAACCTCATAGACAACATATGGCACAAATTTCATTGTATTCGACGTGGGATGCATCGATCTTCCGCTCCTTAAAAAACCCTATCAAAAGTGGTAGAAACCTAAACACATCAGTGTTCCAGTGTCCAGACACTCCAAAGATGTCCAACATGACTAATCCCTCAACCGAAGTTTTCTACCTTGACTAGAAGTTGTGGAATGTCCTCACAGAAGCAGCGTAATTGACCGATGTCCATGAAGACATTCTACTGGGAAACGTTTCACGAACAACATATTATGTCTATGAGGGAGACCTAGAATAGGTAACAATTTCCGAGGATGAATCCATGGAAGGAGGAATTGGCATACCATCATCCCATTTAGATCGAGGAGAAAAAATCCCAAAATAAGAGACAGATGCTTCTCGGCTTTGGAAAGAGGGAATGTGGGGAAAAAGCTTTGCGACCTCCGAAACAGACAGATGTGCACACCAGCAAAATCATCAGAAACAGATACATCTAGGGTAATGACACCGAATATAATAGTTCAAGTATATTATAGACATCTTTCGGGTGTATGGTTAGTATTCCCTTATTGTGAAACTGGTTTGGAAATCTCAGTGGATATGTTTGGTTAATTGACCTTTCATTTCATAACCATTACAAATCACTTGAATAGATGATTATTAGAAATATCATATTTTAAAATTAATCTATCATCAATTGAAAAGATAGTATACAAATATGGGCATCCAATAAATTAATTTTAATTATTATGATGTTTACCCAATGATTAATATTTGTAAAACTGTATTTTTTTGGTTTTAGTCAATGGTTTATACACAAAATAATCATGTAAATACTGAATGTTACAAAAACTGAGATGATTTTCCCGTTGATAAACCATATGTTATTAGAGTTGGAATGAATAATATTTTTTTTATTCAATATTCATAGGAAATTAATCATAATGAAAATCCAAATGAGAAAATGATAGAACAAAATTATATTGAGTACTTCATGAGGAAAATGGCCCTTATATTACTAGGTATTATAAACCAAAAGTCATTAAAAATGGATCACTAACACCGAAAAAATATTTTTCATTCTCTATTTCTTTGAGAATGAAAAAGTTATTTTATCTTTTCATCATTTGGAAGGAAATGGGGATTAATGGTGGTATCATATTAGGAACACAAGTGAATGGGAAGAAATTTTATCCATAGAGAGGGATGTGTATAAGATCTTATTTATCATTATGTAATTTCATTAAATTTTTCATAAAAACTAGAGAAATAATTTACTAAGTCATATTTGAAGGATTATGAATCTATTAGTACATATGGGGAAAATTTTACAAGAATTGTGTGGTATGTTTCTAGTAAAATACCCCAAACTAAATGTAAGGTTGATCTATTTTTCAGGGGCTTAAACCAAGCCTATGAATGGAGTTAGACATATGGAAATACGTAGCTATAATGAAATCATTTTATGTTTTATGATGATAGAAATAGAGGTTTTATTTAACAACTAATCTCATCAGGTTGATATGAAAATAAATACGGATTTCAACGTAAATTCACCAAAACCATGGATAGAAAAAGATGTGGTTTCTTTTATTCTTGAAGTGTTGAAGGAATCATGGAGGAAATTTTATTACTGGAATTGGAAAATGTTTTTTTGTGTGTGATGTAAATTCACTAGGAAATAGAATACATAATTAATGGGAATAATTAATCTAATTATGAGAATATAGAGAAATATCTGTAGAATTCCCCACCCACACTACGATGGTTAAAATTAAAAGACTATGGCCATTCTGATGACTAGTGCTAATACATAATGTTTAATGAAAATTAATGATATCTTCAGCCTCTAAATCCTAGTTAAAAAGTTAAATATCATTAGATCCCTATTATAGATGATTTTTATGATAATGACAAAGATAAAGGTACAAATTTCATTGTCTATAGAACTAATAATGTCTTATTTGATTCTAGATCTACCCAATATTTTATATCTGAAGAATTTTATAAAGGTATAACAATACAACCTCAATAATTAAATAGTGAATGAATATTGAAAACACCTAGTGGTAAAATGATCACATATCATGTATATGATTCTTTTATAATGATTTTTTTGGTAAATTTCTTCCTATAAAACATTTTATTCTTCCTCTGTTTTGATTTGATGTAATCTTATGAATGGAATGTATTTATTAATATAAATCCAAAATCAATTGATGAGGAAGAGAAGTTAGGTCTTTAATTACAAACCAAGAATGTATTGTATACCATTTTGAGAATAAATATGAACATCAGTTGGATATATATTCCATTATATGGGACATTGTTTTTATTATAAAGTAGTGTCTATCTCATATGGTTGGGGAGAAACTCAAAATAAAATGTATTCCTACGATGAGAGAGTTTGTTTCTAGATTAAAGGAAGAGTTTCCTAGTATTTCACAGAATCATGGAGTTGTGTTATCAATATTGGTCAAACTCAGTGATACACCTATTTCAAAGAAACAATATATAATGGACTAAATTGAGTTACTATAATTAAATAAGAAACTCTAGGAGAATCATTCAAGGGATTAAAATTCACGATTATGTCACATTGTGTGCACTAATTATTTTATTTTGGAAGAAATTTGGATAAATGTGACTCTAAAATGATTATCCAAAAATTAAAAACATCTCAATAAATAATAAGTATAATCTACCCTATATGTATGACATGTTTGATCTACTAAGAAGAGCTCAATACATCACCAAGATTGACCATATATTATTATATTATAAATTGATCTTTAATATGGAGGATATAGCCAAGAAATCATTTATTATAATTTATGAAAATTATGAATATAAAGTGAAACCATTTGGTATTACCAATTCCACCACTATCTTCATGGATTTAATAAATAGAGTCCATAGGTATTAAATTAACCATTTTGAGGTAGTATTTATAGTTGACATTAATATATATTTAATGTGCAAGGATTATTTTTAATGTCTCAGGGTGATTGTACTAAAGAACCTAAGTAAAGATAATATATACAAAAAACACAAAAAAAATGAATTTTGGAAAATAAAATTTTCTTTTTCAGGCCATGTAATCTAATATTATGAAATATCAGTTGGACAATTAGAGAAACATGTTATGAAAAAATGACACAAAGAAACAATAGTGATTGAAAACTATAATTTTATTTTTTGGGATAGATATTATAAAATATTTGTAGAGATTTTAAAATTACTATATAATATACTAAACATTTTAACTCATAAACATGCACAATTTCATTGTATAATTGAATTTGAGGAAAATATCATGGAAAAAAAGAGAATGTTAGTATGTGAACATGTGAAGTCTTTACCAAAAATTGGAGGAGGGGTTGTGATCTGTAGCAACACATCAAAGAAGGTACTAAGATTAATCCTCATGTAGGATCATATGGTGGATGATTATTCGTCATGAAAATTGAATTCCCATGACAAAAATGAACAACTAATGATTAGGAGTTAGTAGATGTAATATTTTAATTAATTAAATAGAGGAACTAAATTTATGGAAAAGGTGTGTTGCATATAATGATCATAAATATTTCTTATATCTTCACATAGAAAGAGAATTATATGTTTTAGAGAAGATGGTTAGAGTTAATTAAATATTATTATGGAATAATACATTACCACCCAATGAAAGTGTACAAGGTGTCATATTCTATAAGAAAAACAATTATCAACAATGATTATATATGATAATAAACATAAATTATTAATTATTTATGATTTTTAAAGGAATGATATAAAAATATTAATTGATATGGAGATATCTAATCTTTCTCATATGTATATTCAACTATCTTTCTATGTGATGATTAAAGTGGTGATAAAGTCACATATTTAATTACAAAAGATGGTTTGAAATGTTCCGGAGTTCAAATGAGATTGTGATCAAATGATAATATTTGGGAATCTTGTTTATGTCTGATAAATGCAATAATTTAGGAATAATATTTTGGATGAAGGTAAAAGTTGATAATTTTCAATCATTAATAAAAATTTAGCATATATCCATGGATTTATGGGCACATCATATAAAAACTGGTGCTACATTAAATATAAATTTGTGGGCGAAAAGATGTATGTTGAAGTACCCTCAGAATTCCCCATCCCACTCATCATCCCCTTACATCAAAATGCATCCTCCCTACAACCCTCCTCATCCAACATGGTCATCCAACCTCCTAATTACCCTCCTTGTTCTCTAATATAGCTCTGACATAGAGTAACCACTTCCCTTTTTACAGGGCTCCTACAAATAAATCCAACCTCCAGAATGTTGTGGTCACGATGTCCCCCCCCGACCTCCCCACAAATGTGCCCACCCCAACTCCCCACTAACATGACTTTGATGCATCCATCCCACCTCACTGGTGAAGTGGCATCCCCACCTCCCCACTGATGAGGCTCCTATGTGGCCACCCACCTCCATGCAACCATCCTCCTCCAATGTGCATCAATATGGAATGACTCAAAACTGAAGTGGTATCCCCACCTTCTATAATGCTCCGCCAATGTTTCCACTCCAATCCCTTGAGATCCATATTCCCTAACTTGGCTAACCTACCTAACATATTAGTAACATGAATCCAACCCTACCATCATGATCCCCTTCCCCTTATGATTCATCACTAACCTCAAACATCAATGCTATGGAAAATTATCCCTTCTATGATTTATGTAATTCGCAATTTCCTTTCTTGTTGGTATGATCAATTTTTTTATTTAGGTTTCCATTTTCATTAGGTGTTTTTAAGCCTGAATTTAGAGGATACCAATAAATGTGACATTATATATTTTTTGTAAGTTTTATCATAAACCTGAAGTTTCTACTATTTGTTGGGTAGTTACACAAAATGCAATAGGGTTAAATTATGTGTATTTTATGCCTGATATATCCCATGAAATTAATAAATTTTTGTAGAATTTTAAACATTTTTTATATATTTCACATCATATAATGTGAAAACCTTATTTTAATTAAATAATTGATGTGTTTTTTTTTGCATAAAATAAATTAGATAAATTCATTACATCTAAGGTATTGTACATCCTAAAATTCACTGAGTTTCAACATTTAGGGTGCTATTTGTGTAATTCAGGCTTCATTTACTTTTTCGTCCTTCTCTTCTCAGACAGAGCTCTAAACCAAAAGGATTTTTTTGTGAATCCTTTCAGATCGGATTTCTCTATTTAGTGATTAATCAGCACAGATAGGTGCTTCATCTATTTGGGTTATACATCCTCTTGTTTCCATTTTATTTTGTGGTTGTTTTATTTTTTGGTAGGTATTTATAATCACATCATATTTTCTATCGATACTTTTCAGTTTCTTGTCATACCATATGTTTTGAAGAATAATCTTGTGGCCTTGAAACTCCATTTTCAAAGACACTAATGTTTTCTGTGTTATTGGTGTAGGGGGGTTTGTTTAAGTGATAAAATTTTATAAATTTATGGTTGTTCTTATTGTTTCCTTGAGATTGTAAATGGAATTTAATTTGTTGAAATAGTAAAGGGAATGGGTTATTATTTTTAAAATGGATTTATCTTTGAAAACATAATTGAACTGATTGGAAATTAAATGTATTTTTGAACTCTAAAGCATATTTTCATGGCATCGAAATGATTTTATTAAAATGTGCCCATGGTTTTTATAATGTAAATTGACAAAACAATGCATAGAATAAACCTTGGTTGCATTGATAAATATATAGTAGTAGCCTTAGTGTGTGTAATACCACAAGGAGGTAACTTATTGTAAATAGATTGAATTTGGAAGGTCTTGATACAAGTTATATCTAGCCTTATTCGTTCTTAGTCTCATGAGTTTCTATTATGTAATGTAACATAGTTTTGAGGTCCTCTATAAGGTGTATTATTTTTTCCTAGATGTATATTTCATGATTGTGTCTTCCATGGATGATGGGTCACATTTATATTTATATTTTAGTACATTTTCCTTCTTTGTTTCATAATTTTCTTATTTCTAGTTTTGGAAACTATGATATGAAATTTATTGAAAACCCAAGGAATATTTGAAAAATGTTTTCTAATTTTTTTATTATTAAAATTCATGTAAAAATATTTTCTCTTGAATCTAGAAACATTTCATTATTGATATTAGAAATTTTAAATATTCCTTGGTTATTTTCTATTGGGCTCCTTTTCCAACACCCAACTTTTTTAATTTGGTCTTCCTGAGACCTTGTTTTCCAAGACACAGGTAAAGAAAAGGGTATGCTATAACATGCTAGGTTCTCTTAATATCGTTTTTTTTTGTTGGGATGCTTTGACGATGTGAAAATTGGTCAAATGAATACTTTTTGGAATGTAATTTCCACACTTTCCAGTTTATCATTTTTGTATTAGTTATATTTCTCTATTTTTTCTTCTTTACACTCTACTTGTATGTATTGTTTTCTTATATTCAAAACCAATTTTGATATCTTTGTTACATCACACCCCTTAATGGGATAGTTTGTGTCAAATAGTTTCATAGACCATACATGGTCTATTATAATTTGGTATCCTAGCTTAAATTACCTTAAAGTGTCTCAAAAAACCTTTTTTTTCATTTTCTTGGGTAGAAATGAGTAGTATCGTCGGAATTTATATAATAGGTGCATAAATTGGCATGTGAAGCTCACTCTTGTGAAAGAATATGAGTTACCATGGGTGGTCAGATATTATTTACTATGTATGAGATGTGGACTATAGGTTGTTTTGAATGAATTATATGGGAAATATATTTATATTTATTTATCTACTATGTTTGGGGACATGATATGTGATGATATCTGAATAAACTACAAGGGGAGTTTATTTCAATATAACTATTCCTTTCAATGGGTGTTGCCTTTTTTTGTATAATTCATAATTTATTTAAATATACCTTATTTTAATGCAGTGATTTGGGCTCTAGAAGTTAGTTAATATTTTTGGTAATTTTTGTTGTTATTGACCGGTTATTGTATTTGGTTTAAAAGACAATGATTCTTAGAATATCTCTTCTAAATATGAGAGGTGAAGATGCAAGGTAGGTTATGCTGGCAGATCCTCTAGTGTATCCATCCTTGGTTAAAGAATTTATCTATTCCACTAAGCCTCTAGGTTCCATAAACACTATGAATCAAGGATGAGTAGTGGAACATGGATCATAATTTACCAAGAAGCATCCATCGGACATCCATAGTGAAAAAGAACCCTGAGAATCATAGGGGTAGGTTGAACTGATAGAGAGGATCATAAACTTTTTGAAGACTCTTAATGATTCATAGGTGGTTTTATATGTTTATTCTCAAAGGGAAAGAAAGATGATGATGGGTCTATTTTTCATGAATAGGTGTATTTCCAAGTGTCTATGTATAGTTGACTATATATGGAAAAGTTTGCACCAGTGGTATCTGAAGAAGGTCTAGTTACTGTTAGAGGTATGGTGTTTATTTAGTATTTCATGGTTTTGGATTTGTTTGATATATCTTCTAATCATTATTTTATATCATAAGTGTTTGTTAGAGTATTGGATTTTAATTCATAGATTATGTTTTTCGATCAAGGTTTCAAGTGAACCACATATCGAGTCATGGTAGTTGACTATGAGGTGGTTTGAGACTTCCTAGTGCTTTATCATTAAATAATCAACCTAATTATTTACTTGGATTAAATTATTAGTGTTAAGGCCAAAATATACTATTATCATTTTTCAGTATAGTTCTTATCATTCAGTGGGGTCCCTTATGTCTTCCAAGATGAGTGGGACTCTAGATCAGGAGGTGTAATACAAGATGTTCTATATACCGTTTAATCTATTTCCAGATAAGATAAATGATTATAGATTCATTTTACACTTGGTTTGATAGTCTACTACCTTCTATTGTGTGTGCATTTCTAGGGGTCATTCCAGTTTATTTTTCTAGTTTACCTCCATAGAGAGTGGTTATGTTTAATATTTACTTTCTCCCTGTAATGATTCATATTTTAATTATATCCTATCAAATGGAAACTACTTAGTTAGCAGAAAACAATTTCCAGTTTATGGAACTAGAAGTGAAAGTATACTTTAATCTTAGTGTGTCGTAGTGGTATTTTCCTATAGTCGTTGAATAAAATAAGACAAAAGTCTCAGGCTTTGTATTGAATATCAAAAGTTGAATCATGTCACTATTAAGAAGAAGTAACTTATACACATATTTAACGATCTCTTAGATCATCATAGAGGGGTTTGTTGGTTTTCCAAGATCGATATGTGTTCAAGGTACCATTATTTGATAGTCCAATAGGAGGACACACCTAATACATCCTTACAGAGTATATATGAGATTTTATAGTATTGAGTTATTCCATTTGGACTCACTAACTCTCTGGTGGTATTTATGGATTTGATGAACCAAATCATTCATTTGTTCATAGACACGTTTTTTTTCGTTATTAGATGATATCCTATTTTACACCATGTAATAATAAGAACGTGTGGACCGGTTGGATTTCATTATTTGAACCATTAAATACAAAAAAATATGACAAACATTCCGAATGTGAGTTTTTCATTTAATATGTGATGTTTTGGGGGAATGTGATAGCTGAGAGGGTTGTATCAATGGATCCTAAAAAGGTAAGGGTAGTCATGTCCTAGGAAAAGTCCAGAAATGTGTTTGAGTTCCAAAGCTTATTATGGTTTTCTGGTTATTATAGATAGCTTGATCGGGCCTTCTCTTAACTAACAACATCAATGAAAACTTTAACCTATAATGATGAAATGATTGAATGGAACAAAAAAGTGTAAGAGAAAATTTGAGGACCTGATAGTGAGGTCGAATTCAGCACCACTATCAGTTATTCTAGAACCATGTTTAGGTTGTAATGTTTTATGTGGTGCTTCTGGTATAGGTTTGAAATGTGTACATATGTGGGGGGGAAATTGTGGCTTATATATAACACTAATAATTCCAGTAGGATAAGAACTACCCTACCCATAATCATTAGATGGTAACTATTATTCTGTCACTATAGGTGAGGTTTCACTATCTTTTTCGATTGGGATTTACATTACATTATGAATCCAAAATCTTAATGTATATTTTCAAAAAGATGGATCAACACATTTTATATAGATTATGGCTTATGTATCTTCAAACCTAGGATTTTGATATCCCATATACATTCAATAAGGTTAAGGTTGTTTCCAATGAATTGTGTAGAAAATTATCGACACAAGTCATGATGGAATCAATAAATCCATGGTATCTGGTGATTTTTTCTACTGAGATGATTTTGGGAGTGAAGGATGTTAGAGGAAAGGTGTTTTTTTTTTATAATGTTTTACTGACATTTTGATGATAAATTTTAACTTGATAATATGGAAAACACCAAGTGATGATGCTTAGGAGAAGCATAAATTTTTTTGATACATCGGGTGAGTGGTCTTAGTCTCCCTATGGAGTTTTGTGTTTTAATAGAAAATTTGATGGGCCCTTCTCTATAAGACCAGATTTGTTAGATAGTGGTCACTAAAAATGTTGGTTCATATACCCTAGGGATTCAAATATTTACCATGATATGAGACATCGATATGGATGGCTAGAAATCAGTCGATCTATTGCAGATTTTGTATTGTGGTGTCTCTCTTGTCAAATAGATAAAGAGGAACACTAGAGACCTATAGTTATTTTTCTTCCTTTACCCATTTCTATATGGAAAAGGGATTAAATTTCCAAGTATTTAAAAAAAATTACCATGGAATCTTAGTGGGAAGGATGTAATTTGGGTGATTATCAACAGACTCAATAAATCATTTCATTTCTTACCAATAAGAGAAATTATTAAATTGGAGTAGCTTTAGGGATTATATGACTGATAATTGTGACATATAATGGGGTTCCCTCTACTATTGTTTTTAATAGAGTCAAGGTTCAAATACATTTTATGGAATGGTTATTCAAGATGAAATGAGTTCCCAATTGAAATTTAGTAAGACTTATCATCTTTATATAGATAGATAGACAAATAGGGATATCCAAGTTCCTATGAATATTCCATGGTCTTGTATTCTTGATTTCGGTGGATCTCATTTCAATTATGTTTTTTGTTTAGTTTTCCTGTAATTTTTTTTGGCATTGATCATTATGTCTCCCTTCGAGTCTTTCTAAGTTAAGTCATGCCAATCTCTCTTGTGTTATGATGAGTTGATAGAGTCATCCTTGGTTGAGTCGAGTCTTGTCTAAGAGACAATAGAGATAGTTCGTTTGATCTATAAGAATTTTATCATAAAAAAGATTAATCGGAAGCCTTATGTGGACTATCTTCGTTGTCCAGAGGATTCTATTGTTGTTGATCAGGTTTTTTTCTAAATATTTCACCTGTCTTGGGGCATCATCGATTGGGTACGATGGGTAAGTTAGAACCAATGTTATTGGGTCCCTTTCAGATCATTGAACAACTAGGGAGGGTGGACTACAGGTAGGACTTGTCATCTGGTTTGAATTATATCCATAATGTGTTTCATGTTATCTAGTTGAAAAGGTATATACCAGATCCTTACTTTATGATTAGATGGAGGAATGTTGATCTTGAACCTGATGAAACTTTAGTTGAGTAGCCAATTCAGAATATGGATCACTAGGATAAGATATTATTCCATAAAATGATACCCCTATTCAAGGTACTATGGAAACACAATTAGTTTTTCCATGAGATGTGGGTGTTGAGGACATCTATGAGGAAGCAATGGTATTCTATTTTTATAGATCCTAGATATTTATAACTTTCTTGGGAAATAAATCATTTATGGTCAAGATATTGTAATTCCTCATTACCTCTCTATCAGGTACATTAATGTTTTTATTTTTGTCTTCTTTTTCATTGGGATTGTTTTTTAGACCATTAATTGGAAGGATACTTATAATGGTGAAGTCAGAGACTTATTTGAATTTTTATCATAAACATACGGTTTCTGCTATTCTCTATTATGTAGCATTGTGTGTATTGGTTGCTGGACAAATCTGATGAAATGAATACACAGTGTGATAATTTTACATGTCATGTGATTATTTCATGTCGTGTAATATGAATAATTAATTGAAAATAGAAAAAAAAATTATATTCCTAAATAATCTAAAATGGGGGAAATTCAGGATTTGTAAGGTATTAAATGCCATGTAATTCCCTTAGTTTCAACTTTTATGGTGTCATGTAGGTTATTGATGCTTCATTATAATTTAAAGCCTTCTCATATTAGTCATATCTATGTCCCTAGGGGACATCTACTAACCCATTTCTCTCTAAATCAATTCATTCATCAAATGATCTATAGGAATGGGAACTACGCATCTTCAGTTAATCCTTTCTCTTAGTTAATCTATCATTTGTGGTTTCAACACCATTTATATTATGGATTAATAATAAGATAATTTTTTCTATGCATCCTTTTCAATTTAATGTCACTCCTTATATTTTAATGGATTCTCTTATGGTTTAAAATCCCTATTATCAAAGATGGTTAGGTATTCTACATTGTGGAGGTAGGACGATCTGTTCAAGTACTCTAATTTCATGATTTTATATTTGTTCTTATTTATTCATTTATATTAGAAAAGGAATAGTCTGTGTTGAAATTTAAAATGGATTTTTTTCATTTTTTAAAGGGGTTCATAATTGAAAATATAACTTCTTTTAATTGAAAAGAAATTTATTGTCAAACCATAATGAAGATTATCTTGGCTATGAAATTATTTTATAAAAATGTGGGCATGTTGTTTAAAATATAAATTCAAAAAACATTGCACAACATTAACCTTAGTAGCACAAATAAAGATAACCAAGTGTCCTTAGCATGTGTGATATAATTAATCGGTTACCTCTTGTATATTGACGGACCATGGAAGGGATAAATATTACTTGGATATGACCATATAACTTATTACACTCATGAGTGTCTATTATGCAGTGCCCCATAGACTAGAGCCCATATGGATGGTGAAATGTTGTTTCTGGATATTTATTTCTTGATAGTTTATTTCAGGGATGCTGGTTTACATGTATATTTATATTTTAGTATATTTACCTTATTTTTTTCATAACAGGAACATTTCTTTTTTTGGTAAACATGAAAGGAAATATATTGAAATCCAAATGAATGATTGAGAAATTTTATCGAGTTGTTTTATTATAAAAATTATTATTAACCACTCAGTTTTAAATATATAATTTGAGAATTTTTTATATTAGATTTTTTATAGATTATTTGGTGGTTTCCTACAGAGATATGTTTCTCACAACACAATTTTTCCTTTAGGAAGCTATAGAAAATTTTTTGCAGGACATTGGTAGAGGGAAGGGAATTCTTTAGCATGGTAGATTCTTATTATGTCACTATTTTCAGTTTGGTGTTTTTTTTGGAGTTGACGGTTAGTCACATGGAGACTTGTTGGATTAGAATTGACATCATTACAAGTTTTCCAAGTTTTTCATAGTTTTATCTCCCTATATTTTCCTCATTGTACACTTTTTTTATGTTTTTGTTTTGTTACATTCAAAACATGTTTTGTTATCTTTTTTATATCTCAAATAAAAATTGGCCAGCCTGGGTGTCCAGTATGGTTGACCCGGGTTGGTCTATTATAATTTCTTATGTGAAATCATTGCCTTTAACTCTTCAATTTAATTTCATCTACATAACTATATTGGGTTCCCATTAATAATATTTTGGATTATATGCAACTTGCTAATTATTTTTTCCACCAATATTCTACTGAAAGTGAATTTATATATAAGAGTTTCTATTTCGTAACCTCATCTCCCATTTAAAATGATTTCTATTCTATTAAAACATGTGTTTAGCTAGACAGTAAAAAATTTAACCTCTATAAACATACAATAATATGATATTATCCCTGAAAAAATTACTTATTTGGACCCAACTATATTTTTTTCATGAGGTGATTTTTACACTATTTATATATTCTTATACCATGTAAGAGGTGTGAATTGTTTATATTTCATATTTTGTTAGTTCCAAATTTATAGTTATTTAAATTCAATTTTGATATTTTTTTAAATATTTTCTCTAATTTTTTGATATTTTTAATAGTGTCTACTTTCATGGGATAAATTATTTATAGTTTGATATTGTTTTCATTGATTATTCATTTTACATGGACTCTCCCTATGAAAAAGTATTATATTATTCAATAATGTTATGATATTTTCATATATAATGGTTCAAGACTTCTTATATGGGTAGAATCGAGTTATTTTCGAGTTTGATTCATTTTTCATTAACCCTTATAATGAAGGTCACTAAATGTAATAATTTTTAGATTATGATTTCATATTAATTGGAAGAAATTAACCTTTGATATTTTGATATTATTTTAGTAATTTATACTATATAAATTCTTATCATTCATATACTTTAAATTATATATTTATGTGAATTTACATCAGTGACTATAATTTATTTCCATCTCACTAGGGAATATTTGATATCATGATAACTGTCTATAAAAAAAATCATATGATATGTGATTTTGTAGAAACATATCAAATTGTAATAAATCATTTTCTGCCACCTATTTAAATAATATAAGTTGAAACCACTATTTTAGGTTATATATATATTCATGATGACATGTTATTGATAAAGCAATATTATAAATAAACATATATATATATATATTCGTAAAAAACTATTTAAATGATATCTATATATATTCTAGAAGGAGGTTTCTTGAAATAATTATAAAGTCTATATGATCTGGAATATATTCAAGTGGGTATATCTTTTTTTCTCAATATATGTTATTCTAAAGCTTTGGTGGACAAGTAATGAATTGTCGTATCGATATGGGTTTCCTTCCCAACATTACTGCTTTCCAATAGTGGCAATCCTTTGTCTCCAAGGGTCGTTATGTTGGCTCCTATATTGAAATTTGATGATGAAATGTAAATTCCTCCTTCCATGTATTCTACCATGAATCTCATCTCTTAATCTGGGTCTCCCTCATTAATTTGATTCATTTTCATTGAACTTGTTCTAGTTTCCATCTAGATGTAGATGTTAGTTAATTATGTTGATTCTATCTCAATAGGGAATAATCCTTATGTCAAATTAGATTATAATGTTGATAATGTATGGGAATCTATGGAAACGGGGTGTGTTGGGAACTGATAATGTATCCTCCTTTGGAATTGGAGGCATCTCATATGAGATGCATCATAGGCATGGATCCCAAGGTGTCCCTTTTCAGTAAAAATATTATTGACGTAGGGGGTGTATGTATTACAAGTATTTTCACCTTAGGCATACCATGTTTTTTTAATGGTGTAGGTATTGTTGATCATTTTATGACTTTCATGTATTTTAGATATAGGCATGGGTTTAACGACTTGTAAGGACTGATAGGTCATAAGTGTAAAGTCTTGTGAATGAATGTGAAACTTTAACATCTAATGGGTATAAATATATGATTAAGTGTGTCCCCAGGAGGATATTTCAATCTTGGATGATGGAGTGTATCCCCCCATGGGGGATGATTTCACAATAGATTGATTGAGTGTATCCCCCTAAGGGGGATAATTTCAGAGTGATATGATTTCAGGATTGAACCTATGGGAGGGGTCCTATATAACCTATTTATGAGATAAGGATAAAAACACACACAATTCTATACCATAGTTTATAGCCATGTGAAAGGACCTATCTCTATATTTTTATAATCATGTGGTATGGATTCTCTTGTCGCAAAATGAGAGTCACTGAGGGATTGTGTGGAGCTTTTGTGTGGGAGTTTCTTGGGCACTGCATTGATAAATGATGATGTGGTTGGGTCTCTCACATGAAAACTACCCTGGAGATTCTAGGATTAGAAATTATTTGGTTGGGTCATACATCTAGAAGCTTCTGGGATACCTCTAGGAGTAGAGATGATGTGGTAGGCATTTACACTTGGAAGCTTCTTGAGAACCACTATGAGCATCAATGATGTGGTTATGGATTATGCAGGGAATCTTCCCGAGTTCTGCTAGGTACAGTGAGGATGTGGATGGGGATTATGTGTGGAAGCTTCCCAATCACTACTAGGATATTAAATAATGTTTTTTGGCATACACATTGAATCATCCAGGGTAATTCTAGGAGAACAGATGACATGGTTGGGGATTACTTGTGAAATCTACCCAGGTTCTTCTTGGTGCAGGGAATATGTGGTTTGGTCTTAAGCAAGGAATATTCCCGAGAACTACTAGAAAAATCAATGATTTGTTTGGGGATTGCACATATACAATTCTTGGTCACTGTAGGGATTTGTGATGATGTGGTTGGTGATTATGCATTTAATCTTCCTTTGTGATGGGGTATTGTCTCATGTGTTTCAAATGAGTATTCTTAAAATTATCATGTATTAAATCCCTTGTTAATTTTTTAGGGTAATGATACAGTTTGATGTCTTATGAATAGACAAGGAGTGTGGAGATTATTAATTAGGCTTCATGTCCTTCCATACATATGTTGGGTTGAGAGGGTATCCATGTTCATTGATTATGTTAATGATACTACTTGACATCATGTATAATGATGTGGATAAAGGTTTTATGAACTGTGTTTCCCGTCATTTCTCCATAAATATTGTTTAAGAGGACATCTCAACCTACATGTGGGTTTGGGAATATGAATGGGGCTTACACATGATAAGGAAGACCATTGGAGCTACATTGGAGTAGCTAGGATACATACGGGGATTGTACTCTAGGGATACACATTCATCATCCTCATTTCGGTCCAAGAGTGAATCTCATCTTACAGATGGGTCAAAGGATCTTATTGAGGCTTACACCTGAGATGGAGGCTCATGGTGGTTTTTTTTTTGCAGTAGTCTCAAGATCAGTACACAAGGCATCATTTGTTTTACACATCAAACATCTTATTATTTTCATCGATGAAATCATATTCTGAACATATGTGGTGTTATATAGTTTAAAAACATATAGTGAGAACTAATGGGCATAATATTCGCAAAAAAAACATTAGGGTGGGAATTAATCAATAGTGGCCCATTATGGTTTGACCTAACATAGGGGTCTAGATGTAAGGACCCGACCACAGTTACCCAGTGCAGGTGCCTTATTTTATTACATTGGAATATAAATAAGGAATACGCATCCAAAAGGACCATGTTGTTTAGTATCTTTGGAAACAAGATACATATACAAGTTCAACATTACAACTTGAAACAGAAAACAATTTATAATATCCTTTGTCAAAATCCATAAATAAAAGGTTATCTCTTCGTGTCACTCATAATAAACCTCTTCATGTCCTAGTAAAATGAAAAATAAAAAAATTTATAATCTCAAATTCTCAATAAGGGTGAGAAATTAAATATAATATATCATGAAATAATCTTTAGTCACGGTGAATGACTAAAAAACATGCCATTAAAAATGAACTTGAACACATTATGGCAGGAATAAGAGATGAATAAAAAATACCATAATAAAGCATAATCATGGGTAATATACTAGTAAAATAACATCATGAAATTTCATTTAGTGGTTTCATAATTAGGGAATTCATAATGCCAGACATCATAACTATACTGTCAAAGCTTAATGCCAATACTATAAAAAATCATTTTGTCAGGGCCATTTACCAAGACTATAGTTTGTCTCATTAGACCTATCGATGAATCAAGGGGATTTTATGGGCCCCACCCACCACTTATTAAGTCTAATGTTGTACTAATATGAATGGGGATAAACATAAAAAACATATAAATTCATATTGAAACTAATATATGAAATTTCAATTACATTCCCCAAACATTAAGCATAAACACTCTCTATTCAGAGTAAACCAGTGAATGGTTTTAAGATTGAACATCCACCATAAAATTAATCAAATATAGTAAATTATATATGGTAGATGATATCACAAATTATTAATCCCAATAATAAATAACAATAAATATTAGTTTTGACACATGTGAAGAGACTCTTATAAAATCACCGAGTAATTATTGAGATAAATACAATTTTACATTGAAAAGAAGAGTACTTTGGAAAAAGTCTTTGTATAAAACCATAAATAAAGGAAAATATTATTTTCAAAATAAAATGATTTTTTATAAATATAATTGTTTCAATAATAATATTATAGAGTTCCCTTCAACATAGGTATGAATTTGAGAAATTCCATTGAATCTAGATGGTATTTCGAGAAGAATTTTTTAAAGATCCTTTTAAAACATATAACACCCCATAGATGAAAGTATGATTATGGTTGCTATGAATATATTTAACATTAACATATAATTTATGATGAGTACATATGAGTAAAAAATAATTTAATTGAGGTATGTCAAGAATAAAAGTAAACTGAATGAAAATGGAGGTTCGTGTGGAAAACCCTTACCTTAAGTCCAAAGGTTTTCCTAACTTGATATTAATGACCTGAATAATCAAATATAGGATCATGAATTAATTAGTATAGAACTTTTATACATGTAATTGATTTATTATAACCTTATTTTTTGTCATTCATTGTCGTTTGATGTGTTAAGAGTTTCAATTTCATTGTTTGGGAGTGTATTCTTCATTGGTTTTCATGATCATTATACTTATATTCATGTATGAAAAATGATAATGTTTTTATAGAATAGAAGCTATATGATACTAGTGAACAACCTGAAGATTACATGGTTATAAAATTTGTTTGTCTATTAGGAGTTAAGATGAATCATTATATAAAACATTAATGAGAATTGTGTAACGTCACATACCCAAAGAGCAACCCGAACAATGCTAAATGTGTTGGGTGTTACTACCTTAGGAGCACCTCCCAGAATTACAAAGGTCGTCGACTAGTAGTGAGGGTTTGATTAAGTATAGTGGAGAGGCTATACCCTCTCTAAGGATAATAATGGTATTGGTCTGAGTGTAATAATAAAACATGCAGCGGTAATAAGGACTCACTCGACTCGAACCGGACCCATATAGTGGAAGAATATCCAATATCAATAAACAATGGAAGCATTATATAAAGAAGTTTAGTGGAAAGTAAACATAACAACATGATAAACACCATTTTTAACTATAATACAAACCAAGTATGTATCCATAGATGGTTAAACATATTAATAAACAACGGTTCCAATGGCTAATAAACAATAGCTACAATCAAAAAGTTAGCATACTGATACATAAGGAGAGCTAAAAAAAGTAAAATCTAGACAGACATGACCTGAAGGTCCATAAAAATCTCCATTCCAAACATAACTATAGTCCAACTCCTAAGGATGTCCCTTTTCCTACACGCAACTTCATAAAGTATACACACGTCCAGAAGGTCCCGTGCAGGGTGTGAGGTGAATCTTAGTAGGATACCACCCAATGGTGCGTACCTAATATAAGGGTTTAATAAGGCATGAATTTATAAAGAAAGCAGTAAATTGTACGATAAAAAAGAAAACATAAACTCCACTGGTGCTCAGCAGCCACCATAGAGTGTCACCTACTTCAGCCAACGCTAAAATCTATGGAGTAAATAGAGTTCTTGGCACATGGCCCAAGTAGTTCTGCCATTACAAATCCAAGGTGAACCCTCTGGTTCCCCTCAATTATGTAGCTCGACACCATGTGCCTCTTGACACCTTGTGTCTCTTGGTAATGATATCCCGAAGTCACACCCAACCAAAATTAACTCAGAGGAACAACAATGCTTGTCTTCAAATGAGTAACCATAGGGAGAGTGATGTTTGTCCTCAAATAAAGTAACAAGAGGGACAACGATATACACCCTCAAATAAAGTGTCTTAGCCCATGGCCTCAATCACAGTGACCCTCATATACCCAACCTAATAGCCTCATGACTACCTCCTGATGGCTCCTATCCTTTCATATGGCTTCCTACGGCAAGCACCCACAAACCAATATTACCTAAACTGTAACTATCAGGGGTCTCTACCCACACGATTGGTCGAAACCACCTCATCATGGAGTCTCTCTGTGTGAAGAATTCTCAAATCATGGGTGAGCGGTATTCACCAAAACAATACCCAAGCTATAACATATCTATCACCTCTTTCCCCTGTGACCATGTCGCTCAGTATCTGATGGCCATTCCATCCATGTAACCAGATCCATGCCCAACCCGACAGTCTTACTACCTCAATCCTAATGTCCATGATGCCCAATCCTATGGTCAGAACCACCCAAAGTAATATGGGTCATGCCCAAAATGTGATCAATATCACTCAAGAATATATGGGCCACGACCCACAAAACCCAAAGGGGTTCTTTCACATGAAATTCAACAATTACATATATAATCAAAATAATCAATTTTATACAGGAAAAACAAACTGAAAAGTTAAAATGCACTATCCACGTGTTTTACAACACCAGTACTAAGGTCTTTAAATACTCTATCAATTAATACCATACCTTGACGTATTAAACTCAGTAGTTTAGTCAAAACAATTCATTTTAACACATTTTGGAAAACCCGCCCAAAATGCCCTAATTGAACTACGGCCCCTCACCCAACCCCGCTCAAGAGAAATAGGTAAAGGCTCATACCCAAAGGCATCCCACAGGTATAATAATCAATTTAACATGAAAATTCATAATAAATTGGGTCCTAGTCAAAATACCCAAATACACGCTAAAGGTTGCGCTACAAAAAAGTTTATGAAAACACAAAAGAAGGTATGGACCACCTACCATATACACGTATTATGATCATCCTCTAGTATCATCATCCAATTCGGCCTAAATCAAGGTAGATCTATAAAATAATAAAAAATTCTCAAAACCACATTACTTGGTTTAGAACAGAAATCCAGACGAACAACTCAAGAGAAATCAAGGCCTTACCGAGGGGGTTCTAATAGATCAAACGGGGTTCGAATCTGACCTCAGATGATGAAACCTGGTCAAAAGGAAGTCTCGGTCTCTTAAAGGGAGGTGGTCCTATCCAAAACCTCAAAATAAATCTACTACACATTTTAAGCGGAAAAAACAAAATACCCGGTGTGTAATTTGGACTACATGCCATATGGATTCTTTAAGTATTCCAAAGATGGATGACCTACATTGCTGACTTGCTGAAATGACAATACTACATGTACCTAGGGGTATTTGGTGTGTACTTCTCTAACTAGGTGACATCTCCAACACGCCTTGTATATCCACATACATGGACCATCTATATGGAATGTACAAATAGTACACGATGTGAACTTTCTAAAATATTTCTACCCAGCTAATAGGCCTACACGCCACTTATGAAATCCACACATGACTAAGGGTACACAGTGTGTACTTTAGAGTACACATCATGTAACCCTAAAATTTTCAGAACTTCCCATTATTTCCATTTTTCTAATAAACAGATCAAAATTTGAAAGAAAAATAAAGTCATATCTCAAAGGATGAACGAAGTTGTAACAAAATTCCCCCTTAATGAAATTCATCCCCAAATTTCCCTTCTAAAGGTGGATAAGGTAACATTTCAGGAAAATAGCAGACCAAAACTCAATTCAAGCAATGGTTCACTTACCTGTTTCCAGATGCGTGGTCCTCTCATGACACATCATCACCCCTGAACCACATTAGGTTCTCCTGTGTTTCTTCTAGCACCCAAATGAATCTACACCGCATTAGTGTCTACCTTAACATGGTCTTGCATCCCATAGATTCTCAAAATAAAACACGGTGCTTGGAACCTCAAGTAACATGCATCATTGATGCCTTGATTCCCACAACACCTCAAGAATCCTATATCCCATGGATTCACCAATGCCCATGGTACGTCAAGTAACCCACATATAAAAATGCTCCTAATGCCAAGAATCTCATACATCTATAAATAAATATAACGCACCAGATATGATTCCAATCCCACTGACCAGTATCTGGTCAGTCCACATATATCATGTGTAGCTCATGCACTCAAAACAGACATGCCCCAATATGACATAACAAAACAAGTAAAAAACCGATCGCAGCCACAATCATGGTGTACATATAACCTTCATTAGCTCACCAAGCTTCTCAACCCCTGGTAGCTCCATGGTGTGCACATGGCCTGACACACGACTACCTGAAGCATGACCTCCTTTTGATATTACACCAGTCAACAGCCATTTTCCCATTAGTTGGGTCCCACTATCTATGTCGTGTCCTCCACATGAAGCTGAAACTCGACTACTATCTCCTGGTACCATACCTGAACCAACCCCAGATGCCATAATCTATCTTGGTCCCTAATTATCATCCATCTGAGAAGGATTCCTCTAGAACCTATTGAGATTACCAACTTTTCCACATACCCAGAACTCCTTTGGGGGCCTATCACACTGAGTTAAGACATGCCCCGGCTGCGGAAACAGAAAGAAAACAACTAATGAACTACCATCAGGTGGTCTAGATGACTCATTGTCATGACTTCCCTGATAGAACTCCTCCCAACCTCATTTCCTACTATCTAAACAGTCACCTGAAGTTACTGCCCGACTCAAACGAGACATGCATCATGTTTCCCTCAACTATGAGTGCCTGATTCACTGCCTATGAGAACGAAGCAAGCCTAAAGATGTTTACGTTCACTCAGATAGTGTGTCATAATCCTATATTGAGGGGACTCACCCTCGAGGAGTCACCACTTACAATACCTGGTGCGAAGAAAAACAACTCAGTGAAAGTAGTTGCATATTCCATGACATATGTGTCACCCTACTGGAGGATCAAGAACTCCTGAGCCCTTTCTTCTCTCAGCATCTCTAGGAAGAAGTGCTTTAAAAACCTATCATCGAAGTCCTTCCAAGCTAGCCCTTCATGTCCATGATCCTAAACCAACACATTGCACCAGTGCTTCACCGGTTCTCATAGCATGTACGTCACCATCTTAACCCTTCTCCCCATAGGCATCTTGAGTTTCTTGATGATCATCTTCATGCTCTCTATCCAGTTCTATGTTTCCTATAGACCAACTTCACCCTAAAAAAGTGGTAGGTTTTGAGACTAGAACTTCGGCGTTAGGTATTCCATAGAGGGATCTTTACCATACACGCCTCTATCGACCACCTACAAGACACATACCAGACTAGACTGGAGCTGCTCTTCGGGCCATGGCTGGACCATTGCCAAACCCAATATTGCTCTTCCAGCACTAGATCCTGAAACTGTTTCTGTCCCTGAGCTCGTACATGTGGCTCATTCTCTACCTGTCCCTCAGGTATCTGAACCTGATCGTGCTATTGTGGCTTTGTACCATCATCCTCCTGACATTCCATCGAGCATTCTAGGACGTACCCACTGAATACCATAAATTTTTAGACCACCCATATATATAAAAATATATTCAACACAGATAAGGAAAGAAGTAAATAGGAAGCATATAACAAATCACTTTACTCTCCCTTATCAGAACCCATGCCAATGACATCTCGACCTTATAGCCACCTTACCCACCCTCAATAGAGCCAAGTATCAAAATTACCTCAGGCCATGCCCGTTCGGACAACCAACGTTGCCTCAATCTGAAAAACAAGTCACCCAATCCTGGTGATCAAAATCACCTAAACCATAGTACCTTACATCTCATACCAGATCCATGCCCAAATCTCCTACCACATGCAATTAAAAATATATAAATCATGGAAAATTACATTGCAACAAGCTAGAAATTTTACATGGATTTTCACCTTTCACATTTCAAAAACATATATAGCATGGAAATTGATATATTTCACATGGTGTTATCACTTCACAATGAATACATGAAATTATGAAATTGAATTACCCTATAAATGTGCCTATCAAAAGGAAAACAATCACACCTTATCATACTGAGCCGATGCCCACTTTTTCCCTTACCTCACCGGGTCAAGGGTCACACATCACAATCAAGAACATTACACACCAAGTGATCCCCTGAGGTGGAAATCATATAAATGTTAATCTGTAAAAATGAAAAATAGAAATTCCCACCCAAGGAGACATGGTCCATCCCTCATACCTGGGACTGCAGGCACCCAAGCACAAGTGAGAAACCCAGTTCCAAATAACAACCTATATCCAGTCTACCATATCCAAAATAGTAAACTACAATAAATAAAAATAATTATTTATCTCATTAGTAGTCAGTCATAAGATGCTACTAAATCCATGTAAAGCACATACTCCTCTAATACCACTTTTTAAGGTTCTAAACATGAAGATCCACCCAAATAGTGCTAAACGGTTTGGGGGTTACTACCTTAGGTGTACCTCCCCAAATAATAAAGGTTTCCGACTAGCATTGAGGGTCTTAATAGGTATTTTTGGGAGACTTTACCCTCTTAGAGGATAATAATGGTACTTTTCCAAGCATAATAATAAAAAAATGCAGCGGTAATAAGGACTCAGTGGACTCAAACAAGACCCACATAGTGGATGCATATCTAATATCAATAAACAATGGAAGCAATATATAAACCAGTTCACCAGAAAGTAAATAGAATAACATGTTGAACAATTATTTTAACTATTAAACAAACAAAGCATGCATCCATAGTAGGTTAGATATCAATAAACAATGGCGTCAATGGCTAACCAACAGTACCTACAATCACAAAGTAACCATGATGATACATAATGAGAGCTAAATCAAAAGTAATCTCTAGATAGACATGAACTCAAAGACCATACCAATCTCCATGATAAAAATCACTATGTTCCATCCCCTGCAGCTAGCCCTTTTTCTGCACACAAGTTCTTAAGGTCTACATGCATCCCGAAGGGCCCGTGCAGGGTGTGAGATGAATCTCAGTAGTATACCACCCAATGGTGCGTACCAAATATGAGTGTTTAAGTATAAATTAATTTATATAGAAAGCATTAAATATTACATTGTACAAATAGACATAAACTCCATGGGTGCTCAAAATCCACCATGGAGTGTAACCTGCTTCGGACAACGCTGGAATCTCTGAAGTAAATAGAGTGCTTGGCCAATGGCCTAATTACCCCCCATCGTCACAAATCCCAGGTGAATCCTCGGGTTCCCTTCAATTACGTAACCTAACACCATGTGCCTACTGACACCATGTGTCTCAATGTATTGACGTCCCAAGGGCTTTCCTAAACAAAAGTAACTCAGAAAAATAATGATGCATGTCCTTAAATAAGTAATTGGAGGGACAATGGTGTCTTCCGTCAAATAAAGTAACCAGAGGGACAATGATATCTTCCCTCAAATAATGTGTCCTGACCCATGACCTCAATCACGGTGAGCCTCATCCCCCAACCTGATAGCCTCAGCTCTATCTCCGGAAGGCTTCACACCTTCTATGTGGCTTCCTAAGGCAGGAACCCCCAAACAAATAGTACCTAAACTACAACTATCGGGGGGCCTCTACCAACAAGAGTTATCAAAACCACCTCACCATGAAGTCTTACTATGTGCACACTACTCAAATCACAGGTGAGAGGAAGTCACCAAAACTGTACCCGACCACAAAATCTCTGGCACCTCATGCCCCTACAACCTTGTCACTTAGTATCTGATGGTCTTGCTATCTATGTAACCCGGGGCATGCCCAACCTGATAGTCTTAATACCTCAATCCCAACATTTGTGATGCCCAATCCCATTGTAAAAACCACCCAATGTAATCCAGGTCAAGACCAACCTATTATTAATATCACTCGAGAATATCTACACCACACCCAACACAACCCAAAGGGATTCCAGCACATACAATTCATCAATTACATATATAGTCAAAAGAATCACTTATAAATAAGAAAAAGCAACTAAACAGTTGAAATGGGATAACCAAGTGTTGTCCCATACCATCACTGAGGAATTTAAATCCTCTAAATAATTATATCATACCTTAACATATTCAACTCATAAGTTTAATCAAAATAATTCATTTTAACACATTTTGTCATATCCTACCAAAATTCCCCAATTGAGCAATAACCCCTCACCCGACCCCACTCATGAAAAATAGGTAAAGGGGAATACCCAAAGGCATCCAATTTATCTAATAATCAATTTAACATGAAACTGCAGAATAAATAGGGTCCCGCTCAAGATAATTGAATACACGTTAAGGCCCAGGCTACCCAAAAGTCCGCAAAAACACGAAATAATGTATGCACCACACACCTCATACACATATGTGGATCCTCCACCAGTATCATCCTCAAATTTGACCAAAATAAAGGTAAATATTCAAAAGAATAAAAAATTCTCATACCCACATAAAATGGTTTAGAACAAAAATCAAGAAGAACATCTCAAGAGGAATCAACTCCTTACCGAGGGGGCTTAATGGATCAAACAGGGTTTGAATCCATCCTCGGATGATGAAACGAGGTCAAAAAGAAGTCTCAGTCAATTGAAGGGAGAAGGTTATGTCTAGAACCTAAAAATGAGGCTACTACCCCTTTTGAACCAAAAAAAGAAACAAAATGCACAGCCTGTACTTTGGACTACACACCGTGTGGGTTCTTTAACTATTCAAAAGATGGCTGGCCTACTTTGCTGAGTTGCCGATATCACTACATGGTGTGTACCTTGGGGTACACGACATGTATTTATCTACCTGAATGACATCCCAAACACGCAATGTATATCCCCATACATGGCCCCTATATACGACGTGTACAAATAGGACATAGCATACACTTTCTAAAATCATTCTAGCTGGACAATAGGCCAACAAGCCATGTATGGCATCCAAACTCGACCAAGGGTACACGATGTGTAGTTATAAGTACATTGCGTGTAACCCAAAAATTTCAAGAACTGCCTATTTTTTCTAGTTTTCTTTAAAACATCTAAAAATTGAATGAAAAAAATCCATACCTCAAAGGAAGAACCGGGTTCTTACAATTTTGTTTGGTTAATTGGAGGTTCTTGATCACAACCAACTAATTTTAATTTATAAATTAATATAATGTGTAAAAAGGATTACAAAACCTAAAATATGTTATAATACATATTATAGTCTATTTAACCCATAAAAATGGATTCATGACCATAATTGATGATGGTAATGGAATTTGAAAACCCATTGTCCTTGAATGTGACAAATTAACACATCTCAGATGGTGTATTCATTTCATATATAAAAGAAGGGGAAAGGAGAGGTGATAAAGAAATATTCTTTTGTCATAAAAATTTATAGTAAATTTAAGGTACATGATTCATCACAATATTTTTATTAATGGAGGTGAGGAAAGAATAATAAAATAATGGAACATAAAATAAAAGAAATGAAAATCATATTTTACCTCTTGATGTTATCTTCCTTGAGATCCTATTTAGAGGAGAGTTTTTAGCCTTTTATGATACTGAGGGCTATTGGAAATGGGGGAGGATCTTGGGAGGATATTTGAACATAATTTATTCAAGGAACAAGGCTTGAGTGGAGTGAAGAGAAGAGGGAGTGAGGGGGGTGTTTATAGTGGAGGAGAGGGGTGATTTGTGAATATATTATTCATTATTTTCTTATTTCCCTCAAGTAAACCAATACTATGTGATTCATGTGACCCATAATAGTAATAAGCTTATGTGAGTTTGATCCAAGTGTGCTAAAATCTTCTCTGATTCTTTGAATAGTGAATTTATTTGATAATGTATATATACGATAAATTATGGTATTTTACTATTCATAAAAAAATTTGAGTATTTTAGAAAAATCAAAAAAAATTACCATGACAATTTTTCGATGTGCAGAATTCAAAAATTATCTACATTTTTTGAAAAATAATTTTTCTAAATATTATTAATTTAATCTTTAAATAAAATCATAATTTATTTGAAAAATAACAATTTTAAGGCTATAATTCGTTTTATATAACATTGAAAAATTAATCAAGATCACATTATCCTATAACCTTAAGAAATTAAAATAATAATATGACTTAATATTCATAAGGTTCATATTACTATTCATATTACTATTCATAAGGTAGGTTACTATTCACCAAAAATTTTGTTTTTCTTATTAGACTCTAAATATCTTAATGAATGAAACAACATATGTCTGTTTTTCAAAATTTAAATCACAGAGGTGGAAAAAATATGATTACTAACTAGATAATTTTTTTTTGTTTTTTGGAGGCTCAATTTTTCATTCATTTATTTATAAATCCTTGGGGTGTTACATTCGACACACCTTACAAAAAATTATTCCTATAAATTACCAGAATGTGACCTCAAAAAAATATTTGGGTAGTTCTTCATCAAATGCTCTTCATGAATCCATTTTTCCTCTTCAATTTTATGACTTTTCCAAAGTATATTTTTCGTTCAATTAATCCGCTTACTCAACACCTATTCTTTAGTGTCCAGAATCTATATAGGCTCTTCATAATAAGATAGGTAATGTTCCAATTCTATACCATCAGAAGTGAGGACATGTGTTGGGTCTTGCATGTACATTCTCATCAATGATACATGGAACACATTGTGTAATTTAGACAGGCTAGGAATCATAGCCAAACGATATTCAATAGGTCTGATTCTCTATATAATTTCAAAAGTGCCTATGTACCTAGGTCTCAATTTCCCTTTCTTCCCAAATCATATAACACCCTTCAATGGAGATACTTTTAAGAAAACATGATCTCCCACTTGAAATTTGAAATGCTTTCTTCGATTATCAGCATAGCTTTTTTGTTTTCATTGAACTTCTTTGATATGGCCTTGAACAGTCCTTACCTTCGCTGTTGTTTCCTCCCAAATCATTGGTCGCACTATCTTTCATTCACCAACATCATCCCAACATGTTGGTGTACGACATCTCTTTCCATTCAATGCTTCATATGGTGTCATTAGAATAGTAAAATGAAAACTATTATTGAATGTAAACTCCGCAAGGGTAAATACCGATCCCACATACCTTGAAAATCATGTGGGCATGATCTCAACATGTCTTATAATGTTTGGATAATCCTTTTTAATTTACCATCAGTTTTAGGATTAGAAGAAGTACTCAAACGAAGCTCAGTTTTAAAATATTTCTGAATACATTTCCATAATTTTGATTTAAATCGAGGATCGCGATTAGACATTATTGAAAGAGGTGCATCATGATGTATTAAATCTTTGTTGATAAATAGTTTTTAAAGACACTCAAGTGGAAAATCATCCCTTATAGATATGAAATGCGTAGATATTGGGTGTCGGTCAACAATTACCCATATTGCATCATTCTTTCATGGTTTTTTGGGTAATCCAGTTACAAAATCCCTGGTGATGTCATCCCATTTCGATGTTGGAATAGGTATAGGATGCATTACACCACTAAATGTTTTTCATTCAGACTTCACTTATTTAAAGTCTAAACATATTGATACATAATCTACAACTTCCCACTTCATGTTGTCCCACTAAAAATGTTCCTTCAAATATCTATAAATTTTAGTTCTACTAGGGTTTATAGAGAAATTAAAGTTACGCGCATCATCCAATAACTCCCTTTTCAGAACAGTAATAGAGGGAACACATATCCTCTTCCCAAATTTCAGAATTCCATCTTCACATATGAATTCATCCAACTTCACATCTTTCACAGTATAAATTTTCTTTTGATGATTCTCATCTTCAGGTTGAGAGATATTAATCCATTCCAATAAATATTCTTGGGCAAGCAATTAAAAATTTATTTATGTTTTAACATCTTTGATAATTCCCATATCCATCCTTATTAGATCCATGAATATGGGATCCCTTTCGATCCTCATTTTGTTAAATAATCCATGATCCTTACTTCTTAATGCATTAGTTACCTTATTTTTCATTTATGTTTGGTAGTGTATGAAACAATCATAATCATTGAGTACTTCAATCCATCACCTTTTTCTCATGTTGAGTACATTCGGTGAGAAGATATACATTAGACTCTTGTGATCCGTGTATTTATAACATCTATCACAATAGAGATAGTGTATCCATATTTTTACAGAGAATATCACAACAGCTAACTCATGACCATGAGTTGGAATTTTTATCCTGAATTTTAAACTAACTTGATGCATACGCAATAACTCTATCATTCTAGATGATGACACAACCAAGTCCTATCTTTGATGCATCACTATATCTCACAACCCAATAATTCATTTATGGTAGAGTTAGGAATGAATAATTCACTAATCTCCTATTCAATTATTTGAAACAGTCCTCACATTATTTTTTACATACAAACTTATCCCCTTTATGTGTAAGCTTGGTTATTGGGTTAGCTAAAAGGGTGATGTTTTGAATGAAATGCTGATAATAACCTTCTAAACCAATAAAACTACATATCACAGTTATGTTAGTTGGCGTAGAATCTTCTTGAACATACTTTGTATTCATAGGATTAATAGATATTCCATCCTTAGAGATAATGTGTACATTAATGGAAACTAATTGAAGCCAAAATTCATATTTTTTAAACATCCAAAATAGTTCATTTCTTCTAAGAGTATTCTGAAAAGTGTGCAAGTAATTTTCATTATTTTCATTGCTTTTGGAGTGTACCAAGATATCATTAATAAATACCACCACAAGGTCATCAAGATATTCTTTGAAATCCATATTCACTAGATCCATGAATACATAAGATGAATTAGTAAGTCCAAAAGAAATTACTTTAAAATAATAATGCCCATTCCCGGTTCGAAATGTTGTATTTGGAATGTCTTCATTCCTAAATCAAAACTGATGATATTTAGATCGAAGTTCAATCCTTGAAAAATATTGGGATCCATGATGTTGATTAAATAAATAATCAATGTGAGGTACGGGATAATTTTTCATTATTGTTATAGAATTGATCTCCCTATAGTCAATTCACAACATCCTAGATCCATATTTCTTCTTAAAGTAGAGGACAGGGGATCCCAATAGGGAAACACTATGATGAATAAATTTTTATCTCTCAATTTCTCTAGTAGTTTCTTAAGTTATATTAATTCCACAGTGGCCATTCAAGAAGGGTTCATTGATATGGGCCTTGAATCTAGAATTATGTTAATGGAAAACTTAATTTCTCACTCTGGAGGAAGTCCAAGTAAATCCTCTGGATATACATCAACATATTCTTGCACAATAGGTATGTACTCTATTTGAACCTTCTTTTCCACACCCATAGTTATTTCATTCTCTTACTCCATAATAATTTAATTCAGTAAAGCTATTGAGTGTGGATCTAGATGAGAATCAAATGGTGGTGTTTCTTCCCTAAAGATAATGGATTCCACATCATCCTCAAAAATTGTAACATTATTCTTATTGTAATAAATTTTTGCATCATGGTTCAAAATCCAATCAATAAAAATTATTATGTCAAAGTAAATCCTAGGTATGATAATAAAATTAGTAGATAAAGCATGTTTATATTCCATAATGAGGACTCCCTGGCACAAATCTTTTGCAATGATATTTCCCTTACAAGTTTTGACTCATATCTCCCTTACTAAATCAAATTAGAAATATCTCATTTTCATGGAAAACAAAAAAGATACAAAATAATGGATGATCTAAAATCAAATAAAGCATTGTATATGTTCTAGGAAATGATTAAAGTAACTACCACCACATCATTATGAGCTTCATCCTCCATAGTTGTGACCGTATAAGCTTGGACTTCTTTTGTGAAAATTTTCGTGACACCTAGAAAAATAATTTTCATAATGTCTCCTCTCACTTCAATTGTAGAATTAATTGTTGGAAACTTCTTTCTTCACCTTACAATCTTGAGATAGGTGGCATTTTTCTCCAAACTTTTCACAAACACCCATACCATTCAATCATGTACCAGGGTGTCTCTTCCCACAATTATCATAGGGTGGAAGTTCAACTCCTCCCATATTCCCTATTTCCTTATTTAATTTTCTAGAGTTTTCATCATCCCTCTTCTTCTCTTTCTTTCCATTAAAATAATAATACTTAGAGAATTCCATTTCCACATAATACTTAGAGAATTCCATTTCCATCGTGATAGTACTTGAGACTACATATTCATTTGATGAGAATCTTTGGGAGACTAGAGTCCTTTAGAGAAATGGGTTTAAACCATGAAAGAATCGATCAATATTACTCCTTCATTTATGTATATAGTCTGTGATATGTCTTGATAACCTTGATAAGTTAGCTTCATACATTAAAACATTCTCATCATCTTTTTTCCTCAGATTCAGAAACTTCCTTTCCATATCTTCTCTATGTTCACGAGGTAAGTATTTTTCCAAGAATATTTCAGTAAAATCCCTCCATTCAACTTATTCTATTTCATCCTCTTGATTTGGGTTTTGGATTAAAGACCACCACTGATCCGCATCTCCTGATAGTTGATAAACGTCAATCACTGACTTTTCCCATTCGTTACATCCCAAATAGAGAAATATCTTCTATAATGAACTTATCCACTGCTCCACTAAATGATTTTTTAGTCCCATTAAATGAAGGACATTGTTTTCATATAAAAAGATCTATAATCCTACCCCACATTATGGATCTAGATGCACCATATGGGTAAGGTTATTATTCATAAATTATGTCAGTTGTCCCAGTATAGATATAAGTTGCTCAGCACCAGTCATAGCATCAGTACCAATATCATTATCTTGCATTAGAGGTAAATCCCTACATGGGACACATGCATTCATACAGTTTTGATTCCTTCCACTAGTATCCATTTCTAAATAATGGAGTTCACTAGATTAAGTTATGAATCGTAATTCATACTATCAATGTAGAAAAATACTTATCATATTTGAAATTTTTATACATACCCAACCTCTTAATCATAAATATGGTATCTTTGAGGAAAATTTTACATTTAAATCCTTCATAATGGCTTGTAAAGAAAATGTAAATTATCCTAAGCATATCCCCCAGGAGTGTCAAACCAGGTGCACAGTAGGGCTCATTGTCATTTACCAGGATACCCCAGGTCAACCTGAAACTCCTTGTCAGAGTTTTCACTCCAAGGTACATCTATGCTAGAACAATGTCCAGTTGTAGTATCCAAAAATGGATGTATTTTCTAGTAAGATCCACATAATCTATTCCTTACTAAAAATTCAGGATGTTCTTGTATGTTTTTTTTGAAACACTATCTTAGGGTTTTGTTCTAAAATTGATGTTTTCTAAATCTAGTTTCCATGTTTTCTACTATACATCCCCTGATAACAACTCTATGGACCCGAACTCAGTTTCTTAGAGGTAGTGCCATATTTTTTACAATAGCATATAGAAAAGAAATATGCATCCCAAAGGACTAAGTAATTTTGTAGATTTGGAAACAAGATACATACATAAGTTCAACATTACAACTTGAAATGGAAAACAATTTAGAATCTCCTTTGACAACATCCATAACTACTAGGTTATTTGTACATGTCATTAATAATATACCTCTTCATGTCATAGGAAAATGGAATATAAGAAATGGATGATCTCAGATGCTCATTAAGGGTAATAAATTTAGTATAAGATATCATAAACAAAAACATTATTAATGGAGAATGACTAAAAACACATTCCTTTAAAAATCATCTTGAAAATATTATGTTAGGAATAAGAGATGAATAAAAAATGCCACAATAAAGCATAATAATGGGTATTCTAATAGTAGAATAACCTCATGAACATTTAAATAATATTTTCATTAGGATATAAATCATAATTTTGGACATCATAACCATATCATCAAGGCCTCGTGCCAATACTATATATAATCATTTTGTCAGGGCTCTATGCCAAGATTGTAGTTTGTCTCATGAGACCTAACGATGCATCAAGGGATTATATAGGGACCCACCCATCACTTAAAAATTCCAATGAATTCCTTATATGAATGGGGATAGACATAAAAAAAATGTATACATTCATATAGAAACTAACATATGAAATTTCAATAATGCTCCACCAACACTATGTATAAACACTAACCATTTGGCGTAAATTGGAGAATGGTTTTAAGAAAACACATCCATAGTTAAATTAATCATAAACAATTAAATTTAATATGGTATATTATATCATAAAGTATTAATCCCAATAATATATAATAATCAACAAGAGTGGTGAAATAGGTGAAGATACTCTTATGAAATATTTGAATAATTCTTGAGATAAATACTCATTTACTTTGAAAATAAGATTTATTTTGGAAAATACTTATTATAAAACCATAAGTGAAGTAAGATAGAATTTTAATAATAAAATTATTATTTTACGAATGATACTGGTTGCTAAATACAAAATATTGAGTGCCCTAGAAAATAGGTATGAATTTGAGAAATTACCTTGAATCTGGCTTATATTTCAGGAAGAATTTTTAAAGATCCTTTTAAAACATATATCTTACAATATATTAAAGCCGGACTATAGTTTGTAAACATATATTGAAAATTAAAAAGGAATTTATGAGTAGTACATATGAATAAATAACAATTTAATTGAGCTAAGTAGAGAATAAAAGTAGCCTGAATGATAATAGAGGTTTTAGTGGAAAACCCTTATCTTAAGTCTAAAGGTGTTCCTCAAATGATTTTAATTACATGAATGATCAAATTTAGTTTCATAACATAATGATTCCAGAACCACTTATTCCTTTAATTGGATTATTATAACCTTATTTGGGTTCAATCATAGCCTTTTGATGGGTTAAGTTATTCAATTTTACTGTTTGGGAGTGTTTTCTTCTCTGGTATTCATGATCAGTTTCGATATATTCATGTATAGATAAATATATACAATGAGAATGGTTTTATATAATAGAAGTTGTATTTTATTAGTGAAACCCCAGAATATTTCATGGTTATAAAATTCATTTGGTTATTATGAGTGAAAAAGAATCATTATATAAAACATTAATGACAATTGTTTGGGTTAATTGGAGGTTCTTGATCACAACGAAATCATTTTGATTTATAAATTAATATAAAGTGTAAAAAAGGATTAAAGATCCTTAAATAAGTTATAATACTTATATTATAGTATGGTTTAAGCATAAAAATGGTTTTATGACCAGAATTAAATATGGTAATAGAAACTAAAATCTTGTCATCCATAAATGTGATAAATAAACACATCTCGGATGTAGTTTTCATTTCTAGTATAAAATAAGTGGAAATGAGAGATGAGATGAATTCTTCCAATATCATAAAAAAATCCATTACATTTATGGTAATGGAATCATAACAACATTTTGATGAAAGGAGGTGAGGAAAGAAAAATAAAAGAATAGAACTTGAAATAGAAAAAATGAAAAGAGGAATTTATCTCTTGATGTTATCTTCATTGAGAGCCTCTTTAGGGAAGTGTTTTTGGTCTTTTAATGAAACCAATGGCTAACATACATGGAGGAATAGAATGGGAGGAAATTTGAGAAGAATTTAGATAAGGCACAAGGCTTAAGAGGAGTGAATAGAAGAGGGAGTGGGGGTTATATTGGAAGAGAGGGGTGATTTGTGAATATATTAATCATTATTTTATTATTTCCTAAACGAAGGCCAATATTATTGATTAATGTGACCAATAGTAATAATAAGTTCATGTTAGTTCGAAATAAGTGTGTTCAAATCATCCATGATGCTAGTAATAGTTAAGTTAACTGATAATTTATATAGAATGTAAATTATTGTATTTTTCTATTCATAAAAATGCGAGTATTTCAGAAAAATTCAAAAACATCACCTTAATCATTTTTTGATGCGTACAATTCAAAAATTAACTCCATTTTCAGAAAATAACTTTCAATATATGAATAATTAATTCATTATAAAAAATAATAATTTATTTGAAAAATAAAAATTTTAAAAAAATAATTCATTTTATATCACTTTGAAAAAATAATCAAGATCTCATTATACCATAACCATAAGAAAAGAAAATAAAAATATTATTTAATATTTACAAGGGTAATATTACTATTCATATTAATATTCATAATGGTTTGTTAATATTTACCAAAAATTATGTTTTTCATATCAGACTCTAAATATCATACTTAACGCAACCATGTATGTTAGTTTTTCGAAATTCAAATCACAAAGGCGGAAAACTATGTTTACTAGCTAGGTTATAAAAAAGTTGTGTTTTTGGAGACTCAGTGTTTCATCCATATATGTATAAATCCTTGTGGTTTTAAATAAGAGATGTTTTTAAAAAGATTCATGAGGAGGGTACTAACTCAAGATATCCGGGGAATCCAAGAGGAGAATATCAACTCGATGCATGAGAAAGAGCCCAAGAGAAACTTATAAACTAAAATAATTTTAGGGATCATATAGAAGTATATCAACTCATGGTATTCTGTGTAGTGAATATTTGGGATGTATAAAGAAAACCCCAAAATTTCTTCAACTATTCAGGAAAAGTTTACAGTGTGATTATGAACTTGTTTGTAATACTATGAAGTAGAAAATGGAAAAAGATTTTGCGTGAGTCCTAGCATTAAACCACGATTTTGGAAAACATTGTGTTTAAAAAAAATAGCTTAACATAAATATATTTTTGTGAAAGATTGGCCTTTGTGAGAAATTTTGTTTGTAACAGATATAGTTATGTGAAAATGTATAAGAGGAATGATGTGGTTTGAGGGAAATAGAGGACGTAATTTTAAAAAATTTCAGAACATATGGGGTTTTCAAAACATGGAACCATGTGTTTCATAAGCGAGATCTTTAGATCTCGAATAATTGAGGTCCTCCATGAATGAATTATTGTTTCCATATTTTTAGATATTTGTGTTGTGTCCCCCTAAATTGTATGTGTAATAGATCTTTTGGTTGTGTTTCACATATTTATGGTGTTTTGTGATAATTACTTTGTTTTTTGTGGTTGTCTCACATATATATTAATATTATATAATTTAAGTCACATTTATCACACAACATATCAGTGTAGCTATGAAGGAGTTTCACACACTTTTGGAACGTTGTGATAGTTCGATAGTTTTCTCCAAAATCAACACGATTGGATGTTTTGAGAATTCATTCTTCCAACGACCTTAAATTTTGATACCTAAGTCTGTATGGGCTTCAAAACTAGTCAAATAAAATCCTATGAAATTATCTACTCTCATGGATCAAATTAAACATAATTCCACCCATAATTGGATGCATTTTTTCAGTGGTAAAAATATTTCCATACATACCTACTATTTTTTCAAGAACCTATCTACTATTGATAAAGAATACTTATTTCTAAGCCATAATTTTATGTTATATATATATATTCATGAATTTATGTTCTTGAAAAATTACTATAATCAATGTAATAATGTATATACTCTCTTATAAAGCTTATATTTTTATGTTATTTTTATATTCAAGAAGGTGGCTTATTGAAAATATAATAATCAATATGGGAAGGTATATATTCAAGAAGATGTATATGTTATTTGTCTCAATATATTTCATTTCATGGATACTATTTTTTATCTATCCAAGATTGTATGCTCTTGAATATCATCCACACCCTATGTGATCGAGAATTCATAACACTTTCCAATAATTATTGTCAAACATATCATAACTGTAGTTTTTAATCAAAAATATAACAATATTTCTATTTATACATTTATATATCTTCAAAAGATTGATGTTATTTAAATATAATTAAAATTTTGGAAAAAAAAAATTTTCAGTTTGTTGCATCAACACAACCCATTAACTCCCTAACATTTTTATTGAAAAAAATCGGTGCATTATATTACATGTAATGTGACTATTAAATTATAGGTAATATCATCATATTTCATTAAAATGTATCACTATAAAAAATGAATGGGTTTTTCCTCATGTTTTGGTTTTGGTTATCAGTATTTTGTGTCTACTCAATTTCTAATTAGGTGGGTTTTTTTGGTATTTCAAATCCTTTGATCTATGTATCATGTGGCCATAATCATTCTCTTGAGGGTGTTTACCAAACATTATGGTCCGTTATCTTATTACTCTTCTAAAATTTTATATTCAAAAATAATTGAATGATTTATATGATACAATTTCATATAATTCTTATTATATTCACATATTGAAGTTCCTAATACTCACATAACAACATGTTAACTGATTCTATTTTTTAGGAGCACAATGTTTTCACCAAGAGATTTAATATATGTTACATGTGTCCACAATCATTAATTATTCCATAAAAATGTTTCATTTATACCATAATAAAATATTTTCTACCATGTTATGTTTGTTCATACTCACAAATTCTTAAAAAAATTAAAAACACACCTATTAAAACCCTAAATTAGATTAGATGTTTCATGTTATTAAGCTGAAGAATCCTTTCTTTTAAAATGTATTATATGTCTCCCATTATGAGAAAAATAATCATATTCAACCCTGTAAGATATCACCTATTAATTATTATAATATAACTAGTAAAATGATGAAATTTTGTTTCATACATTTTTAGTATTATATTCAACTTCATTTAGAGTTGATATTTTATATTACCATGTACCGTGGTTGATTTTATATTGATAATGAATCTAATTTGATAAGTGGAGGGAATGAAATTTATTATTATGACATTTAAATATATTTTTTCAAGGTTTTTTCTTTCTATAGAATTCCCATATTTTGATACCTTATTTATTTGTTACTATTTTATGATTGAAATCTTCTATTGATGACACATACCAATCTCATGCATTTTGTTGAGTATGAAAAATTATACATGAGTTTGATGGTTTCGTGATTTCCTATATACATTTTAGTGGTTTTATTTTTTAATATAAATAATTTTATATTAACATAATATTAGTGAATTTTACTACGATATAATCAATTTATAGAAAATATTATATTTCAGTTCTGATAAATTTTAAAATTATGTTTCCCTAAGATCCAAACATGTTAAATCAACTTTATTCAACATTATTATTAACTAGATGATTTCGTTATCATAGTATACTAGCCAATTTGAATTTTTTAAATTACATTTCATTTTAAAATAATGTATTTTTATTTTCTATGTAAAGATCAATCCATGTTACGAAGTGTTTTTTTTTGTACCTCATTTAATGAAACATTTATTGAGATGTTAAAATCCAAGTAAAATGAATATTTTTAATATGTTATCGTATTTTTTATTTTTGTTGATATGGTAATTTTTTTCCATTAGTGTGTATTTTTTGAGAGTAGAATCATTTATAATGTTCTATTATTTCATGATTACCTATTTTATTTTAAACCTTATATTGGTGAAGCGTGGTTCTATTTCTTTTATTTTCTTATTTCAATATGTGGTTTATGTTTTATTTGTTTATAACTTCATCTGTATTGAAATGGTTTTTTTAATTTTTTGTTATTAATTCATATAAAATAGTCCTTAATTTTTTTTATATGCATCAGTTTTTTTTGAATTAATTGTAATATTTAGGACTAAGTTCTTCCATTTACAATAGTATTATTGGATATCTTTTTACAAGAGTGATGATTGTTAGCTTTTTCTAGACACGTTTTTTCAGAATATGAGTAGCTATTCAATCTTAAATTATTATTTATTTCTTTGTAGGTTTCTTCTTCAAATTCATGTTCCTAAACACCTGAGTCAAGTACTATATGAATTCCATCGTTTTACTTAATTTTATATAAAAATTAATTTAATCAATCATCCACTCTTATTTTAGAAACTCTTTCAAGAGTGTTTCCTTTCACTTTACGTTTCTGATTAGTTATTGATTTTTAGTGATTCTATTGTAAAATTCTCTATAAAAATATGGGTTTATATATTAATTTTATTGAATTTTATTTTTTATATGAAAATATTATGTAAAAACTTCATACCATATAGTACGTTCAATTTATATGTTAATTTTATAAAATAATTATACATATAAATAAACATATAAGCATTGTTTAAAAGTTTTTTACTATAATAAAAAAAATTATGATTTTAAAATGGTTTATATATGTATTCATACATTAATATAGTTTACATTCTTTAATTATTATATGTTAATAATATTTTAATATTTATAATGATTATATGGTAATAAATTTGATAATTTTATATGTTAATATTGTATTAATTTTTCTTGGATTCATGTGTGAGAAAATAGTACCAATATTTATTATGATTTGATGTTGGTGTCATATTTAAAAATATATATATCCTAAAATCACCCATAAGCTATAGAATAGTTCATGGACTCTATGGATCTTTCTTATGGTTAAACAATTCATACTTTAAACTCGGATTATTATTTAGTAGTTCATATTTATTAAAATTCATTCAACATTATCAATAGTGATAATGAATTGACCATCAATTCTGATATTGAGTTATGAGAGAGGGATAACTATACTCCTTAAAATAAGGAAAATGTAAAATGTTATGTCTTCCCCTTTACCTCAAAGTAAAAAAAACAAATATTGAATTGTTTTTTTAGAAAACAATAAATTAATTAACAAAATTAATATTGTTTTTTCTTCCTTTCAGAGCTAGTGAAATTAAATATGTTGAAATACATTGAAATGTTGAGTGTGTGTTGTGTATTTATTATTCTTCTTTTAGTGTTAAATAAACCTTGATTTTATATTTAAATTCCATTTACTTTGTTGAGATTCTGAGTATAGTCACCTTTGGTTTTATCATTACATTTTGTGGAAGATAAATACATTATGATTCTCTGAAATAGTAAATAATATTATTTAATTATAAATTTTTTTAGTCTTATAGTACTAAAATTGTATAATTGTGGTAACATATGGTTTTAGGCAATATTGTTAGTGGAATATATTGAGAAAATTCCTTATAGCTAATGAAGATTTTTTTTCAAGGGAGTTGAAATATGAAGTGAAATAATTATAACCACATTTATATCATATTTGTTTAATTTACCTTGATTCTCCAATTTCTTACTCATTATTTTTTTCAAATATATATCCTCATTCAATATTTTACAATTTTATAATTTTTGAAAACATTCAAGGGATGAGATCCAAACTCAAGGGCACTCCTTCTCCCCATACTACTTACATGGGGAAGGTATTCTATAGTTTATTGACATGAGGGTCCTTCCATGTTCACCATGATTAATATCACATCCAAACTATGAAATCAAAATAAATTAATTCTCTATTTTTCTTCACTTTACCTTACTCAAACAATTTTGGAACAACTACTCAATATGGGGGATTTATATTTATCATCCAATTTTAGTTCACATTGAGGGTGTCATATTTTTGTGAGGAATACCACATTATATTCTACAACGAAACAATAATAATAAACTATAACTTATGAATATAACTCTATAATGTAATTAACACTTTTTTAATCAATGTTCAAATACTAAATCTGATTTATATAGTAATGAAATAATTTCCCTTTATTCATTTTATTTTTCTTCTTCTAATGTACCAGATGTAACATTTGAATTCACTTCTTATTCTAGGATAACTTCTTATTTTCCCAAATTATAAACATATTTTTTAACGTATTCATTACATTTGATGAAAAATATTAAATATTTCTTTACCACTCAGAATTTTTAAGAAGTAGGAAATTTTTATAGTCTCTCTAAAAACCGCAATATTTTATTCAAAGTATAGAATAAATCTAATCCTCCTCAATAGTACATCATCATGATAGGTGTACCACCATATTTTTGTGAGTAAAATATTAATCTACAATTTGAATTAAATATTAAATATTTCTCTATGATTTATGTACTACATTTCAAAATGATTCCATTATTTTCTCCAGGATTTAGTCTTCTATGATACGCTGAGATCCAAAACCCCAATTTTGGGATCCATCTCGTAAATTTTCCCAGAACTATATTATAAAATAACTACAATATCTTTATTACTATGGTCATTTTCAATGTATAATTTTACCAAATCACAATCAACAATGTTGTGGAACTATATTCACCATATAATAATGATTATTCAAGAAAAACACCATTTGAAATTGTTTTATCCATACTCAATTACCTATTTTCTCTTATTAATTCAAAACACAACACTGAAATGACATGCTCCATGACATGGTTCCCCACTTGTTTCCTATTTTTAATATCATTAAATAAACCAACCACCATTGTGTTTATACTTAAGTAAAAACAAACATAATCTCAATAGATGTTCAAACCATCTTCTAAAACACATGATATGGGATTTCTAATTTCTTACATAGAATTTAAAATCCCAATAAAACATTTTTCGTGGTTGGTACTTACCAATTTCCCATTTTAGTTCATTCTTTGACCAACCCAATTTTTGTAACGCCTTAAACAAGGTTGATAATATGTTTTTACACCTCCAGGTCTTTAAAATGTTCACTGTATCTACATAATAACTTAATTCATGGAAATGGATTCAAGAAGAATCGAAGGATGATCTTACACAATGGTCATGAATTAAATTATATTTTAATTGTGGTCCTGATTTGTATGTTTCCATAATCCTTCATAAACATGAATAATTTACTCTAATTCAAGTTAATTTTCACATAAAAAATTCTTACGTAGCATTAGAGGAATGATGGTAATCTTTAAAAAAATAATGATTTAGTTATATATAGATCATATTTCACCTAGTAAATCTCACATGCCCCTTTAAATTGTTGTTTAATATCAAATAGGCAATGCAGAACCTGAGTTAATAATAAATAGTCCTTTAATTGATCTATTTAATATTATATTGTACTAAGATTTCTATAAAATTAATTTATTCCTTCTATAAATTTTTTATAAAGTACTCCAAATCAGTGTTATACCATAATATATTTAATAAGGTCATCATAACTCAGCATATATAAGTAAAAAAACAAAGGACTCTCCAACCTTATCTAAAATAATTTAAACATGCTCACACCTCTAGAAAAACTATAACAACAATGTTATTATTCATTATAAAACCAAAACATAAATTAATTTTCTTATATTCATCTACAATCACTTTAAATTATAATTCCATATATTATAATGTGATCACCTTCACTAATTGTGGGCCTATATCCACTTGTCAAATCTATTAATCATTTCCAAGAAAAACTAAACACTCTCATCATATGGAACACCATGTATCAAATACATATCAACTATATTTGTGCCCATATTTCTCCATATCAAATCAAGTATATATTTTTGTATTTCCTCTTGTTTTTACCTTCCTCCTACCTTTTTATTTCTCTTCTAAATCATTACCACTATTTTCCAAGAAATAAAACACCCAATGACTTGGGTTCAACACACAACATTATCTTCTTATAAAGAATATAGAGAGTATATGTATCATGAATATGGTTTTGAACTCTAATAAAATAAATATAAAAACAAGTATTTATAATTTTTATCAATATTTTGAAATCCTTATTAAGTAATCTATGCATGGATCAAGTTTTCACCCACATTCTTCTCCATAACCCTTGATATATTTTTTTAGACTTTTACATAGAATGTTTGGGAGAATATATTTATGATTTGTACCATTTTTATAAGAAATATTTCACATATTTATAGATAAACACAAATCATAGTGAAACCTCATACATTGATGAATAATTATTTGTAAAAATTAGATCATTAAATGATGGGATCATTAGTGAAAATGAAGTGACCATCATTGAAGATAATTTGTGATGAATTGGGGCCAATAATATTATTACATCAAGGAAAATGTTAAATATAACATCTACCTTTCTACCTCCAGGTAACAAAAATAAATGTTATTTTTTCTGAAAAAAATAATAAATATAAAATAATTAAGATTAAATTTTTCATAACATAGTTTAATCATATGTTATGAAATACTTTGAAATGTTGAGTGTGTGTTCTGTATTTAGTATGAATGTTTCAGTGTTAAATCAAACATTATTTTGTATTTAAATGTCATTTATTATGTTCAGAGTTTTAGTATAGTTACTATTGATTACATCTTAATATTCAATAGTTAATAAATATATTCATAATTATTCAATAGGAAATAGAGTTTTTTTATATAGTTTAGCTAAAGTCATATATATCCAAAAGAGTATAATTGGAGTATTTTATGGTTTTAGGTTATATAGTGAGTTATATATAATGAAAAAATTCCATATAGGTAGTTATGAAGTTATTTTGACAGGTTTTACCAATTAATTTAAACAATAATATCATATTCCATAATAAATTTAAAATCTATTTTCTATTAAATTTTTGACTGTTTTTGAGATTATTCAGATTGTAATAGATGATATATTAGTTTTTAATGATTATTAATGCTAAAATGTAAATATTTAATTATTATTTTCATGTATCAGAAATTTAATTTTCAAATTAGTAGGTAATCTCATCATCACAATTATATTTCTTAGTTTGATAATTTTATATTTTATTTTGATTTTCAGTTTTCATATATAATTATTGAATAAATTTTTAATACAGTTCAATTTCTTGATAATCCATGTATTATATCAGAAATTTGTTATAAAAATGAATTTCATTGATTCATGTGTAATTTGTTATTATAAATCTATTTATTTAAGTTTCCTACCCATATTCCATCTAAATACGCACATATATTATCTTCCATATCATATTTCACACACACACATACACTTGAATCTATTTATTATTATAATGATTTATCTATAATAATGAACAAAACATATTTGTAAAAATACAAAGGTATGAAAATATATATAAGTTCGTATGGTGTGTTGGGTAAAGTTTTTGGCTGGAGATGAAGTAAGATTCCATATAGACGATGTTAATTTCATAGAAAAACAAGGTATCATTACAAGTAAACATGAATGGTATTACCAAAAACTAATGCTAATTTATGAGAGTGATGGTTTATAATGTATACAATATGAAATTGGTTCAAAATAATTATACAAATGGATAAGGGGAATCCTTTTATGCACTCACGGTACTATAATCCTTGTCATGGATAAGTTACAAATTTATATACCTATGGTAAAAAAACTCAACCATGGGACAATCGATCAAAGTGGTTCTTAAGGAATTTTTTTCCCACCCTTAAATATCATGTTCTTACATGATTATAATGTAATTCCTAATATATTATTAATGGGAGTCCCTCAAATATAATAAAGAATTAATTAGTGTCGGAAAATCAAAATTATTCTGAATTCATGCCTGTTGAAGACTTCTATTTTCAATGGAAATATCATGAATTGGTTTATGATATATAATATAAAAATTCCAAAAAATTACATAATTTTTAACCATATCATCCTTTTATGTTACAAACTTATGAGGATCTCATGTTCATGTTTTGTGATAAGGATGTTAGAGTTCGGTATATACTTTGGTGTATACTATTTTGGGGTCATGTGATATTATAAGTTCATGTTAATGGAGGATAATGGGGTTTACAATTATTTTTTGTAGATTTGATAGCCTTTTGTTGGTTAACATATTTATCAAGGCCTTGAATTGTATTACCAATTCACTTTGGTTCTAGATATTCATTTGTTTTGGTTAAGTCCATGTGCGTCGTTATTTTTTTATGTTCCTTAAGGCTATTGTGGGTCAAATCATCTAGAAACCTAAATGTTGTTTCTTCATACCTAATAGGGTGGATATAAGTTATAGAAATATGTATCATGGTGCTTTTTTCTAGAATCTGGAAGCTATATTAATTGGTATAAACTGTAGAAGTAGACTAAGTTCCATGACATGAACTGCGTCAATTGGCCTATTTTCATGGTTACAAACCATAACAATTTTCCTCTATAGAAGTGGATCAAGATAAGATTTATAACCATGAAAATAGGCATATTTCCATGGTTTGAACCATGAATACAGGTCTCTTTCCATTGTTACAATCTATGGATATATGTCTATATATCATAGTCTTAGTCCACGAAATGTAGTTGTGGGTATAACCTTATTGACATGATTTAAACCATTGAAATAAACCTATTTCCAAAATCTATACCATGGTAATAGGGATATTTCCAAAATTACAAATATTTTTAATTTAATGTTCCCTATCTCCATTCAAAGAGGATTAATGTCCAGTTAGACCATGTACTTTACCTATATCAAAAGCACTAGTGTCTATTATTATAGATATAAACCACGAGTATAGACTCATTTTCTAGTAGTGTAATTACCCTAGAAGTGTGAATATTATATAGAATTGAAAGAGTATTTTTGGTGGAACCAAATAAAAGGATATATTTTATATTATGTTTCTCAGTTCTTGGAATGTTATCATGTTATGGATGAGATAGAGATGTCTAAGGGGGTGTCCCAACCATTACACATACTAAAATGGAAATATGAAAACATCACCATAGATTTTGTCATTGGACTCCCTGAAACATCTAAGGGCTATAATGATATTTGGTTTATAGTCGATCACTATATGATTTCATCACACTTAGTCACAATCTGATAGTATTTCCCTCTTTATCTTATCGCTAGAGTGTACCTTATTGAAGTGGTAAGGTTGCATGAAGTACTACATTCTATTGTATCTCATAGGGATCCAATGTTGGCCTCGTTATTTTGGTTGTGAAGTCAACATGATCTATATTCTGTGTTGCATTTTAGTACATCTTATCCTCATCAAAAAGATTTACATTCTAATAGAACAGTTAAAATACTATAAGATATGTTGAGGTCTTTTTCTATGGATTTTAAAGTTTTTTGGGATCAACACCTTCTCTTATACATGTTCATACAACATTAGATTTTGGTCTACCATTCATATGAATTCTTATGAATCCCTTTACGGAATTAATGGTGTAATTATAACATGGTGGGATGATTTCCTATTTTTATATATATTGGGACCTAATATAGGTTTGGAAATGGAAAATAAATTTACATCTATTTAGCAACACATTATTGAAGCTCAGTGTCGACAAAAAATATATGCTGAAAATCATATGTGAAAACTAAAATTTGAAGATGGTGATAATATATTTTTTTCAATTTCTCTTTGTAGTAAATTTAAGTAGTTCCAAAATAAGTAAAGTGGAGACCTGGGTATTTTGCACCATTAAATATTTTAAATTGAGTTGGGAAGGTAGATTATCACCAGGAGATGCAACCCAACCCCTCTCAAGTTCGTGATGCGATCTATATATCTCTCTTGAGGATGTACACACATGCTCATTATCATTTAATAAACATTGAGTTCATACTACTATAAAATTATCATTACTGCAAAGAAAAACACATATAAATATTGGATCATAATGATAAATTTCTATAGAAAAATACTATTGACAAGGTTCGTGTTCTCTAAAAGAATATGAAATTTGAAGAAGAATATTGGGACACCAAGGATGCGGTGTATTACATATATCATCCTTATTTTTTATTGAAGTGAAGTAATTATGAGTAAATTTGTTTTTTTAGTGGGTGGAGAATATATGACCATAAAATTATATGATATATTTCTCTATAAATAAGATATCACATCATATATGAAATCCTGAGTCTAAATGAACCATAATATAATATACTGTTATAATATAGCCATTTGATTTACTCAATGAATTCGAATTAATAGATTTTAAAAATGTATATAGAGGTTCCAGATAAATCTAATATACTGACAAATGAATACTCAATTTTATAGTCACTTATACTTAAAAAAATAAATTTTCTATCAAAATTTTTTTATTTATTTTTTGTGGGAAAATAATATTATTAATTTTATTCAGATTTAGAAAATTTATTTTTTGAAATCAAAATTTCTTAATCGACATAAATTGGATTTTTTTGAATGTTCAAAAAAAATAAAATTTAATATGAATAGTGAAAAATAAATATTTTTATTGAAAATAAATTTTGTTTTATTGCATTAAAAAGTTAAATACTATTTTATAATGGTTTTAAATGTATCATTAGTTATTTTTTATTTAATAATAATCATATTATGGTATTAATTGTAAATTTTATAGGGAATTTGGTATAAAATCATTATAAACATAAAAAAATTTCTTTCTAAAAAATCATTTTTTCACGTTTTTATATTTCATTTTAAAATTATTTTCTTCAATTATAGGAAATTTAATTATATAAAATAGATTCCATATTTATAAAAATATTTTTAATTTTTTAATTAGGTAATATTAATTTTTGGACATAATGAATAATTAAAATAATATAAATGTGTTGCCACAGTTAATATTAAAACTACTTTACTAGGGGTAAACCAAGAGGAAATGGTAATGTTTCCAACTATACTTAAGTAAATCTCATTTTATGGTTGTATTTTTTCCTAAAACTATACCAACATTGAATATATGGTCTATTGGAATCATTTTTCTTGGGAATTCCACTGTTATATTTGAATCATTTGATAATATCTAGATGTGTCCTCTCATCCAATTATAAATGGCCACCTCCATTTATCTTAATTACACCCCTTTAATACCCTAGTGAATAGCCCTATAAAAATACTTTTCAACATTACTAAACATAAAATTTTGGTTATTATCTCCTTTAAATTCAATTCCAAGGGTCCTTATGAACATATATAAGGGAGGCCACCTGAAGGGGAGGTAATCATATTACCCTACCTCTTCTAATTAATTTCTTCTTATACCTCCCATAAATTTATTGAATTCATCAAAAAATAATAAATTATGTATCCTATATATAAAAATATTATTATAACTAACCACCAATATCGACCTCTATTCAATCAAATTGAACGTGAATGTATCGCTCATGAGTATGTGTAGACTACCTCCTCCATGGAGTGATATAATTCATATTCCATAACCATCACTCATTGACTTTTATTATGATGGGTTTAAAGTTTATATATGATATTTGTACATAATTATTCTTTTCTAATTTTAATATTATATCTACCTATTTATCATACAATCTATTGAAAAATGAGAATGTTACTCTCGTGTTGGTGTGGACAACCATATCCATGAATCAATGTAATTTTTCCATTAATTCTAACATTTATTGGTTTAAATATGGATTAAATTAATATATATGATATATATGATATAATAATCATTCTGGTAATGTGAATTATTATTTATCATTCTTTTATTTTATATTTTGAAAAGTTAAAAATAGTGTTCATGCATAAATATGGCTTACCATCTCCATGAATAGTGTCATTCATTTTTAATAACTATATTTTCTGGATGAATATATGTAAATATATATATATTTATTAAATATATATATATTATATTAATATAATGGTTAGCATTACTGAGCTGATTGATCCATGATCAAAGAATAAATACAGATAAAACTAAACAAAAATTCACATGAAAAACGAACCAGTTAACACCTAAAAATGAAGACTTTTATAAGGATGTTTTAATTAATGGCTAATAAAATATTATAATTAGATCATATATGATATTATAATAATATAAATTATTATGGTATATAATTATTTTACATTTAAATTTTTTATAATGTAGGTAAAAGCACTTTATATGAAATTCAATCATGAGGTATGGGTTTTACATTACAATCTCATTATTTACTGGGATTATTTTTGATTTAGTTTAAAACAGTGAATTAAATGATATAACTATCAATAATTTCATGAATGTTCTTATCATATTGGTATTTCTTGATAATAAATGTATTCATTTCATGTTCTTCTCTTTATGTACTCAACATACAGAAGGAATATTTTTAATTAAACCCAACTTTGTGTCAGTGTTCAATAAAAATCCTTTATCATTCAGGACCACATTATTTAAAAATGGTTTTAGATGTGTTTATAATATTACCATATGATTTCATAAATAAATATTTTCCTATTATTTAAATTATTATTATTTTTAAATGAATCTTACTGTATTTTTTTAAAATGAGGTACTTTTGAGTTTTTATAGAATTTTTGAAAAGAATATTTATTTTAACCTACACTGAATGAAATGAATTTTTAGCCATGAAGACTATAGATTGATATGTTGCTACCATTAAATGTTTCCATGGTTAATTTTTAATAAATAGATTTCCATGAATTTTGAAATTTTTATATTTTAAATATGTGATTTTAAACATTAATGGCACTATTTTATATAAAGGATCCAAAAATATTTAAAGAAATTTTTCATGCATGATAGCATCTTTTAATGCCACCTATGATTTTAAGGTTTTATATTCCAATGATACCATACAGTCTAATTAATTTGTTGAAATATTATGATATTGATTTAAGGATTATTCTATAATTCATGTTTCCTTCCAAGAGGTTAATTATGTTAGTATGAAATGTTTGTGAAACCCTTTTCATTCTATAGTTTAATTCCTGATGTAATGATGAAATTTTTACTGAAACCATTTTCATTCCAAGATTTTTGGTATGGATAATGATTTAGGATCTTTTGGAATAAATATATATTATTTTCATTATGGGACATGTAGGGTTGGAATTATATTTCTCTCCAATGAATTAGGAATGTATGAATATCTCATGAGATACTAAGGAATAGAATGTGGAATGAACCTAGTTTATTAAGTAACTTTATACACTTTGATAGTACTTTGAGTGAACTTTGACTAATACAATGGTTTTTGGAGTGACTCCATCCCACTATGAGAGTCTTAGAAATGATCCATTAATATAAAGGGAATGGTTTTCTAGGATTATGTGTATTCTATAAACATATTTTATATGTAAATATTATTCCCAAATCAATCTTTTTATTTGATTAAATTATGATGAATTTCTAATGAACTTCCATGATCAATTACATGACTCATTTTTATGATATATGATATATTTCTATGGTTATTAAATGTTAAATTCATGTTCCCATACCATTATGATCAATTTATTTTTAAGTGATCGTTGATATATTCTGTGTTTACACTTACTGAACATTGGAGATCAAACATTATTATGTATCCCTACCCAAGATTGTGATGAATGATATTAAGCATGATATGTCTATGAAGGGTGGTAGTCATGAATAAATTAGTGGTATATGATATATATCTCTTATGAACGTATTGTTGATGTATATATGTTTCCAAAGTAACTAGACCTACATGATTCTGGAATGGATCATTTTTTAATGTAATGAATATTAATATTATAAGATGTCATATCTATGTACGAATAATATGGGTCTCTATAAGGTCAATATATGGACAATATTGAACTCTATGAAGTTAATGAAACAATTTATTAGTCCATGGAAGAGGATACATGTTCGTTGTACTAATGGAATTGAAACACTATATAGTATAAATCCCTCATCACACAAAACATATATTTGTTTCTTCAGTTCCATAGATTCCATTGTAGCTATCATGTTGGGAGTATAAGATATAAGTATTCATTAGGTATAAGAGAAATGTAAAATTTAATTTCTCACTCTGTTGGGTGTCCATGTAGTTCTTTATTAAACAAATCAATGTATTCTTTCATAGAATTTGCATCCTCTATTATGAGGACAAGATTACTATTTATAGGTTATATCTACTCTTACTATCCATGAATTTTATTATGGGGAGTTCTTGAAGATGTATTTATACATGATTTTGATGACCTAATCTCTTATATGAACATAATATATTTCATATCCATATCAAAAAAATAATCCAAACAAATAATAACTAAGATTCCAAATAGTTTATGCTTATATGTCAAAATTGGAACTGAATAAAATATCCTTATTGAATTAATATTTTCACTGGGTTTATTGATTAAAAAATACAATATTTTGTGCTAGGGAAATATATACTTTTTTATAAAATATGGAATATAGAAAAGAGAATGAATAAAAAAAATTGAAATATCAAAATTTGATCCTACGATCAATATTCCAGCTATTTTATCTTCAGGAACTTTAACTTCAACTATATTGATAACATAATCTTATCCATGTAACCATTTCCTTTTGTTAATAAATTATTCTATATTACTCAAGAATTCGTTCAAATATGTCCTTATCTTCTTACATTTCCAGTGTTGATCATGGGAAACTTCTGTTTTCCATTGGGCTTAGGAGCCTGGTGTACTTTCTCTCCAATGTTTAAGAAGACCCCCCTTCCCATCATTAATGTCCCTAGAGTTTATTTTCTGCATTTATTATATGTTTTAAATTCTTCCCTCCCTTCCCTTTTTAATTATTTTTCCGAGAGTCTTCAATCACCCCCTTCGTTTTTTAATTTCCCTTAAAACCATATGATTGGAGAATAATTTATATATTTTATATATTGAAAATTTTTAAGAGAATAATTCCTTTAAATGGGTATTATTTCTCCCATAAAATAAATGATCAATAATACCCCTTTGATTTTCTACATAATCCACAGAATGAGTTGTTGTCATTGTAAAGTTATTTTCATTTTCAACAACATTTTCTCCTTCATTTTCAATAGATTGAGGGATTTCTCCCCATATCAACTTATTTCTCATGAGGAATTTTTTTTCTAAAGAATATTTACATAAAATTATTCAGCACAACACTATTTATTTCCTCCATCTAATTTTTTTTTGAATCAATGATCACCATTATTCACTTTATCCCTTAAGGGGATACACAACCATGATAACATTCCTTTTTTCTATACATCACAATGTGAGAAAAGTATAATATATGTATTTGATCTATTTCTCAACTAGTAATGGATTATTATATCAATATAATGATGGAGGATTCTATATCATGAATCAGTCTTACATTAATTCATCATGTTGGGGTTCATCAGGCTACTCCATAACGACTATGTTATTTATCTAAACATGTGACAACTATTATAATATTATTATAATTTATTAATATCTAGATCTCAATTTATTTTCATTTATAGGATTCAAATACTAATATATATTATATATATTGAAACTATTTAAATTCCATGGACTAGTTTTCATTTTTATAAAAAAGAATATACTGAATTCTCCCATTCCATTATATACTTTTAAATCCTAATATATAATTATCAAACTATTGTAATAAAAAAAAATTTCAAATAATAGTTAATTTTTCAATAATAATCTCGATGTCTATGGTAATATCCTCAAAAAATCATTTTTTTAAAACAATTCATACTTTTTCGTAAAGGGAGTGTGAATCAACTAATGCATGGCCCCCAAGAGTGTCTAGGAAGGTGCACAGTTTTAGGCCCACTCATCATCCATAAGTAAATATCATAATAATACCTAATATAAATCTTTCAATGTTTTTACCCATTGGGATATGTGTTACACAATTTAATCCACATTCTAGTATCAATACTATAACTTGATGTTATTTTTATGAAAAATTTCTCCTAAAATATTCTTATTTATCTAATATATGTGGTTTCCTGAAAAAACTAATTTAAATGAAAAAAATAACATTTTTACGTTAAAATTTTAATATAACTGTTAACATTAAATAAATGAATATTAATAAAATAAATTAAAAAATAGTAAATAGTCCATACCTTAGAAAATAAATTCATTAGTTATCAAATGATAATAAGTTAAAACAAAGAATAATTCAAAATTGTTTTTTTTTTTAAAAAAAATTTAATACATTCAATGAATTTTCAATCATTATATTAAATTAATATTGGTGAATTATTTGAATTAAATTTATATATTATTTTATTGATCATTTATTTTAATATTAAATATATATTTTTATAAGATTAGAACAAGAATAAATCCAATGTTATCATTAAAAAGTTATTTTTCTTAAAAAGTAGTATTTTTGTCACTTTTCACACACAGTTTAATATAAATATTTGATATTTATAGTTATTTAATTAGAAAAAATTATTGACATATTTAAATTATTTATGTAAAATTTTGGTAAATATACCCCTTTTATTTTTAGTCAATATTAATAGTAACTGTGTTAAACTTTATGTCCTTGGTAAAGGGTTAAACAAGTTAATTGGGATTAAAAATAAGTGTTAAGGCCATCATTATTCATTCTAAATTTTATTTGATGAACTAAATTCGACCCTTAATACCTATGGTTAGAAATTTATATTTTTAAGGGACATTTTCCTTGAAAATGACTTATATATTAATAAAATCAAAGATAGTCAAAGAAATGTCATTTATTTCACACTTGACATCTATTATGTGTCCACATTTGGGAAAACGTATGTTATGAATGAATATAAGAATAAATATTGAACTTAATATACTTATTTGAATGATATAAAATTATTTATGCCTCTTGGGGCCACTTGGATAAGATTATGGCCTTTATTGTATTTTATTTAATACAATGTCCAACAAGTTTCACTCTTTTTAAAATTAGTATACTATTTTAAATATATTGTTATATAGAGGATATTTTCGAATATAAATAGTATTTAGAAATCTAAAAGATTTATCTTTACTATATATTTTATTATTATTATTTAACAATTAATTAATCACCCAAAATTTCTACACAACACTGATGCGGTAATTAATCAATTTACTAAAAAATAAAATTAATGATATTAAAAATAATAAAAGTAATATAATTTGAGATATTTAATGTGATAAAAGAAATATATAGATAAAAATTAATTTTTATTTATATAAAATAATAGTATTTAAATATTTTACATGTTGTTTTGATATTTTTAAAAGACAAACTAGTGAACAGTATCAAAACTGACAATAATGATATTTTAAGAGATTAATATTTTATTAAGTAAATTAATAATCATAAACAATATTTTTAAATGTAATTTTTCATTAGGATATGATATTAAATTCAATAAATTGTAAATTTTCTCTAATGAAAAATATATAATTTGAAATTACAACCATTTTTAAAAAAAAAATATTACCATAATTAATATTAAAATAGGTTAACAAAGGGTGAATCCAAATATAAACATTAAAATAAGACCAAATATTGTCCAAAATAATTTTGTTGATGAGATTAAAACCTTAAATTATCTGAGATTCTAATCCTTTTCCAATTTTAGGTATTTTTATTGAAACTTAATTTATCATAATATAATCGTTTGGGAAATTCCGAAAGTTCCAGTCACTTCAATTATAAAAGAGAACCTCCTCCCTCACTAATTTACATCACTTTGATTATTTTATATATACCATACCCTAACAATTTATCATCTAAATTACATATAAACATTCTTTAGGTGACTTTTATCCAAAAATACCACTCCTAGATCCATTTAGCATTAATCCAAAGGAGACATTTTGAAGAAGAGGTAATCACTCTAACTGGTCAATTTATTTTTCAACTCTAACATACCTCCTCAAAATCATTTATGTGTATCATAAAATAATAAATTTATAATAAATAAAATTATAAATGTTTATTAATATTATCAAAACAAAATTACACAACCTCTTTTCCATCAAAAAAATAATTGAATGTATCTCTCATGGGTACGAATGACTTTCCATCTCCAAAAAAGTGATACATTTCACTGTTCATAAAAAATTTTTTGAATGGGTTTTATGGTTGGTTTAATGAATTACATTATATATTATATATAATAATTATTCTAAAAATATTTATTATCATTTACCATTCCTTCATTCCATAAATCTAAAAATTAAAACAGTATTCATGCGTACATACAGTCTTCCATATCTATGAACGGTTTAATCCATATTTCTATATCTATATTGTATGGATGATTTTAAATGTATATATAATTGTTATATATTAATTTTATTCCATGTTACAAAATATATAAATTACTATACCATAATCAATGTACAATGACCATGAAAATCATACTGGAAAATGCATGGAAAATGAAGCATTTATCGCCCAGAACACTGATTTTAATAACAAATAATTAATAAAAATGTGATAAAGCAAGGTATTACAAAATTAAAGTTACTAAATAACATTATAATAAATCCATATATATTATATATAGCCACAATATAATAAAAAGATATGTAATACTTTAGGTGAGGGTTTATTTTACAATCTCATCATTATTCGGGATTATTTATATCTAAGTATGCATTAGGGAATATTTATCTTCCATTAATATTTTTTCCCAATAAGTTTTTACTATTATCTTATTAATTATGAATGTAATTTTTACCCATGTTTTACATTTAAAAAATGTTTCAATGGAATATGTTTTATCATTTTATAAACAAGGTTCTTTATGACCGTTCTGAAACAAATATGGATGGATTCTTTTACTAATACAACATATGCATCTTTTCCAGCCATCATGATTCCTTAATGGTGTTAATATTCTTATAAAAGATCACATGATACTTTTAATATAAATTTTCTTCCCTTTTAATTACATTAATTTTAGATAAAATCTTTTAAAATAGAAAATATATTTTCTTAATGAATTATTTCAAGTGATTTTCAAAATAATTTTCCCACCAGGAAAACATTATTTTATGTTAATTAGTATTAATTGGGGATATGATCCAATAATACCATCCTCGTTATTTTTCTAGATGTTTTATATTTGTTATGGAATTATATTTATGAATCACATTACTTTTCTATGGGTTATGCATTAATGAAATGATTATGAAAGCGATATATTTTAAGGGGTTACAATATGAAAAATGATTTATGCTATCATGGAACATATATATATTGTTTTCATTATGTGATGTGTATGACCAATAGAACCCTCTAATTCATTGGGGAATGACTAATATATCTGATGATATATAGGACTAGATCATGGAGTGAACCTAGTTCTGTAAAATATGAATAGAATAGGAAGTGGAACATGTTCCCTAACACATGGATGGAATGGGTAGTGAACCCAGTTCATAAAATGAACTTGTTCCACTATGATAGTCTTGGAAGTGATCCTTGACTAATATGGAAATGATTCTTTTGGATATGTGTATTGTGAAATTCCATGTTTCATGTCAATGTTATGTTCTCATGGATCATATTCTTTGATTTCCTCATGATTCATGCCTTACAAAATACCATAATGTATTACTTGACTCAATATTAGGATATTATATTTACAGGGTATAATTTTTAAATGTTAGGATAATGTAATTATGTACAGAAACTCATATTATTATTGGTAAATCACTGTCATATCCCTTTTTACCCTTAACAAGCATCTAATCTCACCCATTTTTATATTTCTATTATTCACGATATAAATAACTGTATTAAATATGTTATTCCAAAAAAGGGTTCTAGTAATGAATGGAATGAGAGGTTGATGATGTAGATATATTATGAACTATTTGTTTACAATTCAATGTTTCCAAAGAAACTAGAATTCCATGAGTCAAGTATATTTTCTTTTGAGTAATCAAATGATAAAAATGTTTTCTCTCTCTTACTAACATCTATTTTCCACTCAACTCCTTCGTCAAGAGTAGTAGTGTAAACATATTCCCCTTGTATTGGTGGTGGTCCCAGATTTGATTGCACAGAATGTATCATTATCCATAAGTGGTGTTTGATTAAAATACATTCATAGATAGTCTTCCTAGTATCCAATTAAATGGAAAATAATATGCATGATTTTCAAGACTGACCCCATTGGCCCTTTTAATCCTGAGTATTTGGAGTAAATTTTTGTTCATATGGGTTATAAAATATCCCAAAACATGATCATCCTAGAATGAGTAACCGTTATTATTCCATTCCTCAAATTGTTTTTTCTTGGGTACCCTCCACTTATATTTTCAAGGATGGGGATTTGGTTGATTCACAAGTGATATTCATGATTTATTACATACATTAGAGCTAGAGTAGGTGTTGGGGATAACTTAAGAATGATGGAGGTCACTCTTCTCTTTTGACTCATTTTCTTGAGACAAGTGGGGTTACTTATAACATGATCTTAGTCTATTTTATAGATTCCCAAATTCATTGGTAAATTCTACAAAAAACCTAAAACACATTTTTATATTTCACCAAGATGAGTGGTGTTTCTAGATCATCTTTGAGGTTAATTATTCCCATTGAAATCATCTCATCTAGGGGGAGTGGATGGTTCAAAATAACGTATGCCCTTTAAATCTAGAAATAAAGTCTAATAATATTTCATTATCCCACTATTATTAGTTTGATATTTCAATAACTATTGGGTTTGGAAGTGTTTACTAGATCTAGAAAAGGAACATCCCTCCAAAGATTCCCATATCTTGTTATATACTAAGCTATAAAATTAGTGTTCCATACAAATTCTGACCCTTCCAGCATTTGCACGAAGCATCTGAGTTTCACTACTTATTATTTCTTTACGGTTCCCATCGTAATATCACAATAAGATGCATAATGCATCTGAATTTACTCTAAGTCACATGATTTGTTGAATATTGGTATGATGAAGCTCCCAAAAATTGGTGGGGGTTGAGTGTTACTCACCCAATTGGGTTTTGGTTTCCATTCTAATTGTACCAGTGCACACTGCTCTTCTATGTAATCCAATCAAGTTTCCAATGACTCTATGGTATTGATAATCCCTTGATTTGGGTAAAGTTAGACCAGATCTTGGGAAGGCATAGTAGGGGGAAATATTTGACATGCATGTTCTAATAGTATTTGAGTTAGATATTTGAATTGGGACATATTTTGAGGATTTTTTAGTACCCATTATAATCGCCTCTTTAATGGATGGAAATCTTAATATTATTCTATGAATGGGTCTTGGTAGGCTGATGGTCCCAACACCATGTTAGGAAGATTTCCTACCCTTACTTCATTTGTAGGGATAAACCCTTGTGGATGAGTTACAACTATTTTAAGTGTATTTAGAGGTTCTACCTGAAGAGAATATTCTATATAAAGGCTTCTTTGGAGAAGATCCACATTTATTCACCTAAAATCATTCACTTCTTCCTCTTTCTAGTGAATATTTCTTTGAGTGTAGATATATCGTTCTTATTGATTACTGGATGTGGTTTGTATGTGAATTTTTTTTATTCTTATCACAGTTAGAGGTTCACTGAGGATGTAGTGAAGGATCAACCATGGGAACGCCCAGATTCAAGGTGTTCCTATAGTTTCAGGTAATAACACATTTATTTTCTTTGTGTATTGGATTCAAAGAGGAACCAACCTCTCCTTATTCTTCTATATATCAAACATTTTAATTATGATCTGAAGGATTAGTGTCCACGATACTCAAAAATGCATAATTCATTGTGGGTGGTTCATTAACTACCGAGTGGTGAGAGAGTTGTTTACATACTATGTCACATCTTCTACTTCCACTCTGAGATCATATTTTATCTTCTTATTGAAGGGTAGCTAAGAGGGAACCTCAATATGACCTTTCCATATGCCTCCCTTATGGTTTAAATGAGTAAAGAAATGCGAAAAAAATGGAGAACTCTCCAATTTTCATTCTACCTAGACTATAAAATAATGCTTTCTAGTGGGGGTGGTTGGGGTAAAAATGGCGCCATCTCTATGGGATGGGTCTACACTCATTCCCTTTTTATTATACCCCATCCCATATATTCTAGTCTTGAGAGGAGAAATTTTGTGTTAAAAATTCCCTCGACCCTATGATATGTGGCTACTACCATACTACGGTGGTTCCTTATATTATTTCTACTTTATCGATCACATGAAATCATGTTTTATTATGATAAAAATATAGTTCTGAGTGTAAATGTGAACTATTTGTTTATAAGTATATGATGATTTCTTGTTTATTGTATTCTCTTTATCAAAATCCTACTGAATGTTCTTGTTTTATTGGTTCAGGAGTTCTACAATGGATTTCTCTTGAAACACCTGACGCTTTTAAGACTTACTCATTTCTAGTTATTGTTAAGATGGAAACATTTTATAAATAGGGATTTCATTTTATTTCTATCTCTGGATAATGACATTACATGATGTTACTACCAATGGGTTCTACTGAATGATGAATTCGATAAAATGAAAAGCTCCATACTCTCCCCATCCATGAATATGAATACTAGACGGGGAGTTGGTGATAAGATGATGAAACTTATTCAGGAAATGGAGGTAGGCTGGTTAGAGAGATTTCTTCCACCTCTCTGATTATGGCTGTTGGGCATGACAAAGGGATTCTATATCAGTTTTATGACAACGTTATTATGGTATTTTGACATGGTCTGCATAAACGTTGTAAGGCATGGATATTGTTTTCCTTTGGCATAGAGTTGTCCAAATATTAAGGAAAATGTTATGTATACATTCACTAGAAAACACTATTGGTATTTCAAACTAAGAAGTAGATGTTGTTTAAATAATTACAACTATGTCATACCTGGATATTTTTTTTCTCACAAGAAACATATACTTTTGTTCTTCCTACAGATATTCCTCTACATGATCATCCCAAATTGGAAAATTCATGGATACTTTTTCACCAGTAGTGGGGATAATTGGGGTCTCATTGATATGGTAACGGTATGGGGATGAATCAAAATATGACCATTTCCTCGGGTCATATCGTGTTTGAGAATGGATTTATCTTTTCATTGACTAGTTATCTAAAATGTTAGACCCCATCCCTCCGATTACCTCTAAATATTATAGATTCATGTATTTTATTTGGAAAGGGGAGGACATTCATGCTAATGTAGAACTTGACTACGAGGAGGACCTTCATAGTTGATTCCATAATGGAGAGGGAGACCATAATATCTTGATGTATGACTATATGGATAATTTTTGTAACATATACCCTAGGGAGGTTCATCAAGGTGGATGATAGTAAGGGGATGACCTTCTTGCTGAAATAAGACACCACTATGGGGAGGACCTTTGTAGTTGGTTCCATAATGTTGAGGACTACCATCATGTCTCAACATCCAATGGTAGGTAGCATTTCTGCATCGTTCACCATAAAAGAGGACCACTAGGGTGGATAAAATCAATAATAGGAATTTCTTGTTGGTTGATGTTATAGCCATGAGGAAGGATACTATGATTATTAAAAGGAGATAGGATCTCATAATTGATCATTTATTTTCCACAAAGAATTTATTTGTGATACATTATCTAGGGAGGTCCTTTAGAGCTATTGGTTACAATGTTGTTAGGAGGACCTTTCCAATAGCTACTGCCACTTCCATAATTTGGTAATTGATTTATAGGATGCAAAGCCACCCAAGATAAGTGGTTGATGGAATCAAAATCTCAAGATTCAATTAGAGTTTGGTCATGATATTTCTATTCATTTTCATGTTTCCTTTGGAATGATTATTTCTATGAACTTTATTACGAGAGACTAGGGACACTGTAAATGGGTGGCTCCCTTCACATACAGGTTCATATATGAGTGGCCCTTGTGTTTCTTCGAAGATATACCGGAGAGAGTCTTTAGTTCTCTAAGGTATATATGTCTACCATAGAGAAGCCACCATAATGGACCAGTGTCCCCTAGTCAGGAAGAGTATTTTTTTACCTGATAATGTTGTCTAGTTATCGTGGAATATTGATTATGACCCTCCTATAAGGGAGTAGGTATGCATGATTTCTCCAGAGTAATAACCCTATTTTTTGGATGAGTCACCCCGCATGGGGTGGCATGATTGTAGGCCTGACAAATTTCTATTTTTTAGACCTGATTACATCATGGCTTGTTTAGAGTATATAGTTTGGAATTTATGCATTATCCTTCATCATTTCCATGATGTGATGAGATACATCATTAGCTAGAATAGGTACATATCCCCATTCCGATGTTGGAGTAGGGATATGTGCTGACTCGAATCCTTCATTTTCTTATAGTAAGTCTTAGAAACTATCTTGTTCAAGGATATATTAAGGATTATTCCCCTAGTATATATATTGGATACACCAATTACTTTGTCCTCTTTCCATTGTATTTGTATTATAGGATTTATATGAATGAGAAAGAATTTTCACTTACACATTTGGTGTCATTGTATTCTTCTGATGTGATAGGTATGCATCTGATTGAATTTGACTCTGACTATATTTAATTGTGACCATATTTGATGAGTGAGATTCATTTTTGGTGAGAAATGATTTATGTATTCTCATTGGTTACCATTTAATTTGACTTATGTGAATCATATGTGTTAGCAGGGATATGCACCTACCTATAGTTTTCTATCCTATTTTGATGACATGCTTGATATTTATCACTAGAAATTTAAATCTTATTATATCTGTTTTCCACCCTATTTGAATGATGGGATTTATGTTCATTGATTGGGATTTTTATCTTTTTGTTTTTTTAACCATACTTGTGTGTCGGGTTAGGCGAGCATTTGTAGCAAGTTTTGATTGATCATAATCTTCCGATGTATCTTCATGGCAGGATTCATCAAATGGAGTGGGAATATATGTATGTGTAAGGTTTGCCTCCATATTTTCATGGTGTATTTAGTCTACATGAATGAAGGTGATGAAATGTTGTCGATTAAATGATTCTTTCCCTATACGGGACTACTGAGGTACCTGGTTCCATTTTCCATTAGCTGGGGCCCTTGGGGTGATATCTTCCTCTGGGAAGAGGATACTAAGGACACATGGCATTAGCTAAAATGAATTCCGGTACGGCCCCTTGAGTGGGAAACCAGTGCTATAGGGATGAATTCATTGGTAACAACCTCATCATACTCTCTTATATAAGGGAGGAACACATTTTCATGTTCTGAGGACAGGTGCCCAAAATGATTGGATACAACTATTGGATCCTATTAATTTTAGAACATCCACCACCACTAGTAAATTGGTTGGAAGTTATTCATGTCCTAAAGTGCATTATTATCTTATTCAGGGTAGGGATAGTAACCTTATGGTGGTACTCTTGAACTAGTGTATTCAATACCCAGCATCAAAGAAGCTGGATGGGAGATGAATTCCTCTCTTTAATGGAGGACCTGAATAGAGCAGTAGTTAACATGTGTGTTAGGGTAAACAGTAGACATTCCATTGGATTTATGGAATCTCTAATGTGTGCATGCAACGTATGTGACAATTAAAGACAACAAACCTCAAAAATATAGCATCTCACGAACATATTCATTATTGAAATTCATGTTTGGACCACTTTTATTTTTTGGATTTGAAAGGGGTCTGAAGAGGTTTGACACCACCACCTTTTTTATGGATTATCAATGGGTTCACCATTTATATTTACATAGAAGATTTTTCCTATGTATGAAATGAAAGGGTCTGACAATAACCGATAGTGTATCATTTTTATTTTGTGAAGTAGGTTCTATGTCATGCCATTAACATCATATTTATAATTTAATTTTCCTTGAATGCATGAATGTATCTCAACAGGTTGTTTGCAAGGGGTTGGTTCAATGGCGTCAAATTAGTGATGTTGCATACAATCTACAGAAATGGTATTTAGTGGGTTTTATTAATGGATCCATAAACATCCAAATTTTCTCCCATCAATGATACATGGACCTACATTCCCAAGGTAAGTTCTCATTGGGTAACATGTCCAACGACACTTCAGAAATCACATTAGTTTAGAGGATGGTAATTTAGGCTCACCAAACAATTTTGGGTCGAATTGTTTCTAGTTATGGGACTATATTATATATTTAGGTTATCTTCATGAATCCATTGATAGATCCCAAGAATGTGTTCATATATTTCTTCTAAATAAATGGTTGATCCTAACTATGCATGGTTTTGAAATCATTTGTATATATTCGCAGACCTGCATTGATGGAAGGATATATATGTATATGATGTTTTCCAAAAATGTTACCCATTTGATGACAGATCATGGAATCATTAGTTGATTATACGGATAATACTAATAATAATCCATGTGGTTGGATAATCTATATTTTATCACCATCCAGGGGGATATGATTTTTTTATGTTCTTATCGACCCCATAATATGGGTGTCCTATGTATCCTCCGGAGATGAATGAGAACCCATGTAGTTCGGTGTCACCTTACTGGAAACATCACAATTTAAGTTTATGGTAAAAGGACCCAACCATGAGTTTTAATTTCATGTGGTAAGAATGTCAAATTGAAGGGTGCCTTCTCAAGGATGTTGTGGGACTTCTACCAAGGTGGCCTGAGGTACCATTAAAATATGTGATCTTCTAGATGAATATAAAACTCTAAAGAGTTTATACCAGAGACCATGAGGGTGATTCGGTTGTTGGGTTTGGACCTCAGGGATGATTCCTACGTATCCCCCCAAGATGATAATCAAATCCCACATAGTTCGGTTTGACTGTGGTTACAAATTGGTGCAGGCCCATTAATGGGGAAATGGTTGGGTATTATGCATGGGAGATTCCCATTTTAGGGAATGTGATTGGGTATTATTCATGGTAACTACACATTTGAGGGGCATGGTTGGGTCTTACACATGTGACCTTCACATTTGAATCTTATCCACTAGGTATACTAGCCGTTGAATGTTGAAATATGGTTTTAGGTATTTCACCATGTAGGAGGACAAATGGAGATTCTGGAACGCACAAATTTCATGACATTCACTCACTTATAAGCCCACATGAGTCATTCTCAGGTTGAGAAAAAAGATGAAGTAATAGACATGATGATCACATGACCTCACTCTATCCACTAATGAATAGTGTTGGATCCGAAATGGGGACAGGGAGGGAATTGAGTGTGGTTGTTTCCTCCCTTGTTATCATATCTAGGATAGTAACATTTTATTACTTATCCTTCTATATCCCAAGAGAAGGCTAATATGAGAAAAAAGTGTCACCTCCTACAAGGTAATCTAGGGGATTACCTCAATAGGAGTTCCCTTTGCTCAGTCCTGGAAAAAAGTGGGCAGTTAGACACTATAACTTATCAAAGGGAGGGGATAGTGGTTCCTCTAAACTACTATAATGAGTAATTTTATGTCAGCATTCAATTTTAAAACATATGTTACTATGGGAATGTGTACTCGAGGATATTTTGAGGGTCCTCCTTTCTATGGGGATTACCGACGTGACATTGCATTCCAGGGGTTTTAAAACACAATAGGGTACACTGGGATGCCCGATTATTTCATCATTCATCTCAAGTGGATTTAGAGGGGGCCTTATCCTAATTTTTTAGGAATGGTTTGTGGGTGGGCCCACATGGGGGTTGATGACACGATGAAAGAGAAGGTTTGTCCCAAAGAGTAGAAAACCCTATGATGCCCTATTCTGTATAAAATATTGTTAAACAGTACGGGTTTCCCCCCACTTATCATATTTCTATGTAGGAAAGTGTACTATCTTCATACCAATATTGTATGATGACAAGTGTTCAGTCAGTGTAGAATTTTTCTATGTGGGGCTAAGTCCCTCCTCCATATCGTTTTGCTATGTGGGGTTGGGTTCATCTCGTGTAGCATTTTTCTTAGTGGGTTGGAGTTTCTCCAACATAGAATTTTGCTACATGGGGTCGAGGTTCCACTAAAATAGCACTTTCCTATGTGGGACGACTATATGAAAAGGGACATAAGTTATGTACCTTAAGGGATTTTGTTTGTAGAGTACTTTGGGTTCATGGACCACCAGATGAATTTTATTTATTCTTTAATGATTTTCAATGGGATTTAACTATGGGGGATCATCAAAGGGAATCAGTTTTCATGGTGCCTTTATGTATTCTACACGGTTTGTTGTTCTCTTCGTATTTCAATGTGTGTCTATATGTCCACTTTTAGGCTCCCCTTGGGGATTATTTATTGAATAGTGGAGGGACTGGATACCAGAATCACCAGTCATCCATAGTGGGTCGTGAAGTGCCTTTTGTGGGATCCCACGAAGGACTTAGTCAGCATGGGGGGATCCTTGACAGGGCATGCATTCCCTTCATGGTCCCTCGAATAACATTGATTCATTGGCAGGGGTCGACAATACTGTGTCTCCCTATGGTTAACTTAGTTCGTGGGAAGAATTTGTTTGTGGTAGAGGAAACCATCGCCTCTTCCCACAAACGTCTTTACTTCATTTGTGGGAACTGTCGATTCTGCCTATTTTTTAGAACCAATTCTATTCTAATTCTCTTAAAGTATTAGTAGAATTCCATGTGAAGCGACGGTCCATGAAGTAATTTTCTCTTTGTGGTCTCACCCCATTGAATATATCCTTCGATCTTCCTCATGGAGTTCCTTTCCACCCATTCTCAAATTTATTGAAACTTACCAGTCTTATTTGTAGAAATTTCAGTACCCAATACATCCAAACATAAATTTTTTCTATTCCCCTTAAGAAAATTTCCACCATGTTTCTCCCCACACATTTAATATAAAGGAATTATAATATTATTCTCTCCATGGATTTTATATTTTCTATTGAATTATATTTTAATTTTCTTATCAACCCAACTAGATTGATATGTAACTCAAACCTCTATTTTCTTCATGATACCAAATCAACCACTATATTCATAGCTTATAAAGTATCTTATGGGTAATTCCTTTTATTGTAATGGTTTTCAAACACTAAATAATCAACAAAAAATATATTGAAGTTTGATGATAGAACCATAATAATACCTTGAAATTATTATAAAACATTTCTCAGAGGGACTAATAGATTCATGATCCTTTTTTAGCTCAATAAACTCTTTATATATCTTCATATAAATAATACAGTTATAGTACATAGTGAAAATTTATTTTTCTAACCCTTCCTAATCCACAAATTCAATTTCTTCATGTTCCCCTTTATTCTTGTTGAGAGTGCACCGTTGATCTGATTCTCCTTCTAAATAATAAATAGTCAAATTTGAGTTTTTTATACATCAAGCACTATATAATGGAAAATATATTTTCAAGGGAACTGATCCATTACTAAGAAACTATCACATATGGTTATCCACTAATGTAGGTTGGAGATTTTCTCATGAATGACTTAATAGATTGTTTTTATCACTTTTTCTTCTTTTGATGTTCGACATGATTCATGACTTGAAAAAGTTTTATGAGCATAGTAAGGATATTTTTCATTAAAAATCCCTTAATTTTTGTCTATGAAAAATAAAAAACCATTTCATTGTATTCCACGCTCCTCATTATCATGGTCCCTTAGTGTTCCATATATTGACTAAAATCAACAAAATGGCACAAGAAACAATAATCATATTGTGGAACAACATAATAATTAAAAATAACATATAGAATGTCTAAATAATGAAACCTTATATTAAATTTGTAACACCATAGGTTTATCCTATCTCATTCAAATTCATTTCCTGTTTAAAACCTTCATGATGGTTCGTAGATTATTTTTTAGTTTCCAAATTTTTTATCCTTGGTGTGTCAAATTAGGTTTGTAGAAAGGCCCACTACCATGCACTAGGTGACGATTGATTCTATATCAATGGACCCTTTTTGAGTTATTTCCCATATGTACCTCTATTCTTGAGCTACACCCACTTGTAGTATCCAAACAAGGACTTAATTTCGTGGAAACCACTCATTCTATCCTTTTCCAGGATTATAGTACATTTTCCAATATATTGAATCTTTCATAGAGTTACCCTTAGACATATTTTTAGGGATATCAATAATTATTTATCATCCTATTTTTCAATGGTTAACAATAAATATCATCGGATACCAACTATAGTGACTTGAGACTTTAATACATAGATATTAAATCAATTTTTATGAACTTTCATTACATTATAAAAACACATGCCCGATGATTGTAAAGTAATTATGCCTTTTAATGTATCGAATCATAATCAACTAGTTCACTTGGGAACTAAAAAATCTCCCTATAAGTTCTTAATATATGGAAAAATTCTATGAAAAATCATAAATAATACATTTTTTATAACCAAGGGAAATAAATCATATGAAAGGGTTAGCTCAGATGCTTGTTAGGTGTAATCAATGAATACACTTAAGCATAACTTGAATGCAAGGGTATGATAACATGAACATAACATTTGAAAACCATACCATGTATATCAAAGATCAAAATCTAGAGTCATTGAGTAAATATAAGAATTTCATAAAACTTGTATCATAATTAAGTCAAATAACATGATACATGAGAGATTCAAATTGGCATAATACACAGAATTTTGGAATATACATAAGCATAAAAAATCATTTCCATAGTAGCCAAGTCTCACTACCAAGGCTCAATGCCAAGGCTGTCATAGTGGAATGGGTTTACAACCCAAACCATAAAGTAGTCATGGTTTACTAAAAATACCATCATAATATACAAAGTCCCTTACTAAATAAATTTTACTCCCAATAATATTGTCATCTATCTCATGAGATATAAATCTTTACCTGATGCATTATAGGGCAATATAGGTCCCACCCTTCATGTAATTAAAAGCATAATTATGTGTGTGCAATATCATAAAACCTTCATCATATCATAACTCATGAAATTAAATTGGTTTCATAATTTTTTTAATATCGTAACCTATTGAAAATAGATAGGTGTTATAACCATTTCATCATTGTATAATGTATGAAAAGAAGTAGGTTTACTATTCATTTCCTTATGTTGTAACCCATTGAAGAGAAAATTGTTTCCTAAAAATAAGTCCATAATAAATAAAATAACATTCATAGAAATAATAAAAATTATATCCTAGGATCATATGTCCATTAAGTAATATGTAACATGAAAAAATTTCATTTTAGATGAAAAATGGTAATGAATTATATTTAAAACATTTACTGAGGAAAATAAACTTGAAACATTGAAAAATTCTTTTTAAAATGTAAAATAAATTAAAAATAATTTTAATTTAAATGCAACTTATAATATTATAAATTAAGCATCAAATTGATTAGTGTTTATGAAAAAATATATTTTTATTCTTTACTTGTTAAAATAAATATTCCTTTCACATTTTCTGTAAAATCCAAATAGAATTTTTTTAGAAAAATACATAACTATTACATTAAATCTTTTTTAAAATGTAACACCCCAAGATTCCATAGTACGCTTCTCTTTGAATAATATCGTAGCGTGTGTAGTACGCAAATTCGAGTTCTAACACACACCACAACCAATCAAACTAACCATTATGAATAGTAATACCCACTTTTTGAAATTTTATAAATTTTATCTCTCAAAATGGAATTCATTGTTGGATTTGGAATATCAAAATTATCCTGGGGTAAAATTTTGGAACTTTTCGGATAACATTTATATTTTGATGAATAGTAAAAATTACTAAATTTTAATTAAAAACAACTTTTTTAATGGAAATATTTAATAGTGATAAATTATTAATTTGAGTGGTTTTAAATTATATTTATAATATATTTTTACCATTTAATACAATTTTGGTCATTGGACATAATTTCACAATTAAACCGGACATAAAAAAGTGTTAATCTTTTGATAGTTATTATCTCTTAAAAACACGCTTTTTGTTTTAACAATGGGAATTAATTTTAAATTAATTTCTACCACTTCTGTATTTTGAATTTGGAAAAAGGGATTCCATATTTGGAATCATGGTTTCCAAATTGTGTAAATAGGTAACTTTTATTTTTATACATTTTGAATAATTACTTCGGTAAATATTTTATTTACCTTGGTTAAAGGGTAAATCAGGTAAATAAGGGTAAAGAAAATAATATTATAATAATAATAAATTACCCTAAAATGTGTCCTAACCTTATTGTTTGATACATTTCCGACCATGGGCATCTTTGGGTAGATTTTGGGACCCTATGAAGCCACTTTTAATTGATAATGACACTTTATATTAATTAAGTTAAAATAAATAAACAAATGACATAAGCATATATCTTTTAGAAAAGCAATTTTTACATAGGGTTATATATGTTGGATTTTATACTATAAATATTCATTAGAAATCAAAAAATATTTCCTACGTAATGGTATTTTATTTATAATTTTTAGACAGTTAAAAGTTAATATTATTTATGACACAATAATGATGCAGTATTTTCTTTATTAATGAAAGAATCAAATAATTGGTAATATAAATGTTAAAATTAATATAATTTTAAAGTTTTTATTCCATCCATGAATTTTATTTCCTAATATGACATTATAGTATTGTTTAAATGAATTTGGTTTGAATTAATAAAGTTGTTAAGACTTTAACAAAAATCAATTATTGAATAGTGTCCAAATTGACATAAAAGAGTTTAAAATAAATATCATATTATTAATTGATATTAAATTCTTAAAAATCTAAGGTTCGGCCAAGAGACTTATATCAAGATATTTTTATCATTAATGTACCACTTGGGAGTCTCTTGGATTTATATAGTAAGTTTATTAACTATATAATATAAAAATACAAAGTGACATGGTAAATGTTAAACTAATTAACTAAGAGTTAGAACTTAAAGATAAGGTTAATATAGTGTCCCAAACCTATATAAACCTATTGGTTGAGTGGTGTTTGACCTATACCCACCTTAACCTTTAAATAATCCACTTTGGATCCATTAGAAACCCAATATGAATTTATTATAAAATAATATTTCTATCTTTTCCAATGGTGTCCCTCACCCCTCTTATAAAAGGGCACCCCCCCCCCCTTCTCACTAATTCACACATTAAAAGCCTTTTGGATCGACAAAAACCTGCCCAAATACTCTCTCAAATTCCCTCACTTCAACCTAGAATCCTTATTTTGATCATAAATCCAACCTAAGCAGCCCTTTTGATCAAATCAAAAGGAAGAACCCAAAGAAAAGGTAATGTTTTCACGACCCTCTTTCAAGTTCCTTTCTTCTTGAACTTCTTCTTTCATTGTTATTACCATTATAAATTAATAACTCCAGTATATTATATATACATTGATGTTATTATAAACATGGTACAACCATATTAAGTATTCTATCCATCCTTTGAATGACATGTCACCATACGTGCGTACGTACGGCTTACCGTCTCCACGTCGTGGTGTAATTGTTATTAAAAACATTATTATTTATATGGGTATAATAATTATGTGTAATCCATGTAAATAATAAATATAACATGATAATTATTCTGTATATATGATATAAAATCAAATTATAAATTATTTTAATATCAAAAGAATGATATTGTCACTCGTGCGTACGTACAGACTACCGTCTCCATGAACGCGATGAGATTCATTCTCCATCGTATCCATTCAAGTATAATTCTCTTTTGATGATTAATAATTGTATTTAAGTACATGATATCATTCTGGATAATAATAAGATACAACATATCCATAACAAACACGACTTATGTAACAAAACATATAAAAGAAAATTAGTAAGTTAACACCCGAAACAACAATAATACTAATATATTATTAACAAAGCAATGTTAAAAGATCATATATGATATCATATTAATTTAAATAATTATTGTATAATTTAATAACAGTTATTTCACCATTATACATGAGGTTAACCTACCCCCAACCAAGGAAAAGTACAAGGTAAGGGTTTATTTTCCAATCTCTTCATTATCCGAGGTTGTTTATACATACTAATCTACTGGGACTTCTTTATCATCCACATCCATGTTTCTTAAAAATGTATTTCAAAACATTTTTACTATTTACTATAATATGGGTTAAAGTCATTTACACCCTTGTTTAGATTTTTATAAGAATTTTATAAAGGTATCTTTCTGTCATTTTCCAAACAAGGTCCCTTTTAACCTTTTCGACGGAATTAATGTAAGGATGTTTTTTTAACTTATACAGCGGGTGTGGCTATTTTCTACCATTATAAAATTGTCGATGCTTACCTTACAAGATTATAATAATATTTTCAAATAAAATGTTTTATTTTATAAATATATGACTCTTAAATGATTTCAAAATAGAAAGAGATATTTCTCTAAAAAGAGTTTTGATTTCATCTATGTCAACATCGTTTGATGGATTTTAAGTTTATTTGGAGTTGATTTATTATGATACAAAACTCCCATATTGTATTGATGGTTTTGTGATATTTTTGACTGTGGATGTGTTATTTTTATACCATTCATGGTTTATGAAGAAAGTATTGTCATTTCTTATGCGAGATTTAATAAGAATGTTTATGTTATGTTTAAACCTGTTCATATGAGGAATGAATTGGACTTAATAAGTGATGGGTGGAGCCCGCTATAACTCCTCAATGCCTCGTTAGGTCTCATGAGATAAACTAGTATCTTGGCACAAGGCCTTGACAAAATCTTATTTTTAGTCTTGGCACGAGGCCTTGACTATGTGGTTATGATAGTCTGGCATTATCCATTCCATCATTATGAAAGTGGTTATTGATATTGAATGTGATTATTCGACTAGTAGAATATCCATGTGAATAAGTATATGAAATTATTTCATTTTATTTATTCCATATTATGCTGAAGATCAAGTTTAAAAGGCTTTTGTTTTAGTTATACAATGCCTTAAATGTTTATGCTTATTTATGAAAGTTTTCGCTATATTGTTATCTTTACTGGGAATTTGAGCTCACCCCTTTCTATGTTTTATTTTTCCCAGGATGTGAAGAAGTATTTTATGAAGGACATGCAGGGATAGTATGAGGGTATAAGAGTGTGGACTATAGAGACTATATTGTTGTAGTTTTCATTCTGTGATGTAATGTAAACTTTATGAATATATCTAGTTATTCCAAGGCTACTAAACTAATCGGTCTTTCGAGACTTGATATTTCTTGTGATCATGCCAAAGTTATGTAATAATGCATCGACTCTGGGTAACTGGGGTCAGGGCGTTAGAGTTGGTATCATAGGAAGTTTAGTAAAAACCTTGGAAACTAGATTTAGAAAAACTCTGATTATAGCACATAGACCAAAGATGGACTTTGAGGATTAGAATAGAAGAACTTCCTAGAATTTTGGTATTGTAGAGATTTTATGAGTTTTCTAAGCAATACATCCCTTTTTAGATACGATTAGGAAGAGGAGGCTCTGGGACAGATGTACCTAGGGGTAAAACCTGAAAACACTACTTTGAACTAACCTCGAGTGGGAACTGGTGCACGACAACGGGCCTTGCTGCACTCTTGGTTACGACACTCCCGGGGGATGTGCTTTGGATAATTCTCATTTTCTTGAAAAACTATTATAAAGGGTTTATGAGTATATAATTCCTCAAAGAAAACATTTTTATGATTATGTATTATATTCATAAGTAGTACAATTTATGTTAAGTGTTTTATAAGTATGGAATTATGTATTTTGATTCATACACTGGTCAATTTTATGCCATTTTTTAGAAATGGAACCTAGTGGAAGAAATGGAAACTGTATCAATGCACGCACTCCATGTAGGGATTTCCCTCCTGCTCAAGATAATTACAGTGGAGATGGTGATGCAACTGGTGCTGATCAGCTAATCACCATACTGGGATAACTCACTTAGGTTATGAATAATAAACATACCCGTATGGAGCACCCTGATCCGCAGCGTAGAGGATAAATTTTAGATCACTTCATGAGGAAAAAACAACCAATGTTCAATGGGATTACAAATCCCTTAGTAGCTGAGCAATGGATAAATTCCCTAGAGAAAATATTTCAGGCTTTGGGGAGTAGTGAAAGGGAAGAAGTTATCACGGCAGTTTACCACCTCACAGGAGATATTGATCAAAGGTGGTCATCGATTCAAAACACGAAGGAAGATGATTAAGTATCAAATATGTAATGGAGGGAGTTCAAAGATCTCTTTTTAGAAAAATACTTTCCTCGTGACCATCGAGCAGATATGGAAAGGCAATTTCTGAGTCTAAGGAAAAAGGAGGATGAGAATGTCGCAAAGTATGAGGCTAACTTTAAAAGGTTAACAAGGTATGCGGGAGATTATATGCGTAACCCAAGAAGTAAGATTGATCGTTTATTTGATGGTTTAAAACCATTTCTCCGTTGAGAATTAGTCTCACAATCCTTCTCGTTGTATGAAGACATTGTCTCATGTGCTATCAAGACAGAAAAGTAATTCTCTAAGTCTTATGACTTTAAAGCAATGAAAGAGAAGAAGATATCTTCCGATCAATCTAGGAATGGAAATAAGGGGAAGATGGGAAAAGTTGAATATCCATCCTGTAGTAAATGTGGGAATAAACACCCCAGTACTTGCTTAAAAGGAATGGGAGTATGTTACAAGTGTGGTGAAAAAGGCCACCAAGCTCGTGATTGCAAGGGGAAGAAGGAAGCTACCGATGTACAATGATACAATTGCAGGGAGATGGGACATTATGAAAATGAATGTCCTAAGAGTCAAGGGAACTTACCTCATAAAAGTACAAGGGATCAAGGCCAAGATTATGTTATCACTACTACTGAGGTAGAAGCTCCGAAAGACGTGGTGGCAGGTAATTTAATGGTTTCCTCAAGTTTAGCAAATGCATTATTTGATTCTAGATCATTTCATTGTTTCATATCTTCCCAGTTTGCTAAGAAAATTAGATATTTCCAATTTGATTTAACAATGGAGTTGTCAGTTAAAACTCCTAAGGGAAGTATCATTTCAATAAAGTATTGTGAATCAGTCCCCATTATGGCGCATAAATGTTCTTCATTCGCTGATCTCATCGTCATACCTATGATTGAGATTGATATAATCCTTGGTATGGATTGGATTTCAAACCATGATGCGAAGATTTATTGTAATAAGAAGGAGGTTACGATTTTTGATGATGATGATAAAGAACACCTTATCTTTAGAGTAGAATCTTCATCACCTAATTCTTATCTGGATCCACCCCCAGTAGCTCAACTAAATTCAATTATTGGGGAAGAATAAAATGAAATGACTGTGGTTGAGGAAAGGAATGTTCAAATAGAGGATGTACCTATTGTGAAAGAATATGTAGATGTGTTTCTGGAAGATTTACCTGGACATCCTCCAGAACGAGAAGTTGAGTTTTCCATTGATTTAATTCCTGGATCAAGGCCTATATCGAAGACCCCTTATGTAATGGCCGCTGTGGAATTATTTGAAATAAAGAAACAACTAGAGGAATTGAGTAATAAGGGATTTATTCTCCCTAGTGTTTCTCCATGGGGAGCCCCTGTTCTTTTTGATAAAAAACAAGATGGATCTATGAGGTTATGTGTCGACTATAGGGACATCAATGTTATAATAATAAAGAACAAGTATCCCCTACCTCGCATTAATGATTTATTTGACCAACTGCATGGAGCTCAATACTTTTCAAAGATTAAACTTCGATCTGGATATCATCAGTTGTGTGTGAAGAAGGAAGGCATTCCGAAGACAGCATTTCGAACTAGTTATGAGCGTTATGAGTTTACAGTAATGCCATTTGGATTGACTAATACACCCTCTGTATTCATGGATCTGATGAATAGAGTTTTCAAGGAATATCTCGATGAATTTGTGGTGGTATTTATTGATGATATCTTGGTATACTCCAAAAGCTATGAAGATCATGAAAATCACTTGCGCATTATCCTGAAGACTCTGAGAATACATGAATTATATGAGAAGTTTAGCAAGTGTGAATTCTGGCTTCAAGAGATTTCTTTTCTTGGCCATATTGTCTCTAAAGATGGAATCTCTATTGATCCTTCTAAGAGAAAGGCAATCCAAGAATGGCTTGCACCGACAAGTATAACTGAGGTACGTAGTTTTATTAGTTTAGCAGGTTATTATCGATGTTTCATCCAGAATTTTCCCGGTTGGCTAACCCATTAACAAAGATCACACGTAAAGGGGTTAAATTTTTTGTACAAAAGAGTGTGAAGAATGTTTCGAAGAACTGAAGAAAAGATTGGTCAAGGCTCCTATATTGACTCTACCATCAGGGAATGATGGGTTAGTTATTTATAGTGGTGCATCAAAGAAAGGACTTGGTTGTGTCCTTATAAAGAATGATAGGCTTATTGCCTATGCATCATGACAGTTGAAAATTCATGAACAATAATATTCTACTCATGATATCGAGTTAGCAGTTGTGATCTTTGCTTTGAATATATAAAGACACTACCTCTATGGTGAAAAATGTGAGATTTATACTGATCACAAGAGTTTGAAGTATATTTTCTCACAAAAAGAACTCAACATGTGGCAAAGGCAATGTCTTGAACTACACAAGGATTATTATTGCACAATACACTACCACCCAGGGAAGGAAAATAAGGTGGCAGATGCTTTGAGAAGAGAAGGTCATATAGTTTTGAACATGATGATAATTGAAAGGGATCCTATTTTTATGGATCTAGTAAAGTTAGTTATGGGAATCACCATGGAAGGTGAAACATCAATGCTTTTTCAAATGGTTTCCAAACCATATTTACTAAAAAGGATAAAGAGTTATCAAACTGATGATGAAGAGTTTCAAAAGAAGATTAAAGATGTGAATGATGGGAGATTGAGAGACTTTGTGTGTGAAGAAAGAATTTTAAAATTTGGGAAGAGGCTTTGTGTTCCCAATATACCTGATCTAAAAAGGGAATTGTTGGATGAAGCTCATAGTTCCAATTTCTCTATACACCCTGGGAGCACCAAAATGTATAGATATTTGAAGGAACATTTTTGGTGGGACAACATGAAGAAGGAGATTGCTGATTTTTTGTCAAGATGTATGGTCTGTCAACAAGTGGAAGATGGAAGGCAACAGCCTGGAGTTGTCATGCAACCTCTTCCCATACCTGAGTGGAAATGGGATAATATCACGATGGACTTTTTCATGGGACTACCAAAGACTCCTAGAAGGAACGATGCAATATGGGTTATTGTTGATCGTCTTACCAAGTCCACACATTTTCTTCCTATAAGAAATGATCTACCACTGGAACGTCTAGAAAGACTATATATTAATGAAGTTGTGAGACTTCATGGAGTACCCCTCTTGATTGTTTCTGATCGTGATCCCCTTTTTACTTCATGATTCTGGAAAAGTCTTCAGAAATCCTTGGATACTGAACTTCGTTTGAGCACTGCCTACCACCCTCAAACTAATGTACAATCAGAACGGACTATTAAAAACTTAGAAGTCATGTTGTGATCATGCTCACTTGACTTTCAGGGTATGTGGGATCAATATTTACCTCTGGTAGAATTTTCCTATAACAATAGCTTCCATTTGAGTATTCAGATAGAACCATATAAAGCGTTATACGAAAAGAGATGTCGCACACCAACCTGTTGTGATGATGTGGGTGAATGAAAACTTGTAGGCCCAGAACTGGTGGAGGAAACAATGGAAAAGGTGAAGGTAATCCAAAACCACATCAAAGTATCTCAAAGTAGCAGAAGAGCTATGTCGATAACCGAAGAAAGTATTTAGAATTTTAGGTAGGAGAACATTTTTTCTTGAAGGTATATCCATGGAAGGGAGTTATACTTTTTGGTAAGAAAGGTAAATTGAGTCCTAGGTACATCAGACCTTTCAAAATTCTAGAACGAATTGGGGTCATAGCTTACCGTTTGGCAATGCCGCCAAATCTCTTAAAAGTTCATGATGTGTTCCACGTATCACTGTTGAGGAAATACATGCCTGACCCAATGCATGTACTCACCTATGAGGATTTAGAACTAGAACCAAATATGTCTTATTGTGAAGAGCCCATCAGGATTCTTGATACAAGAGAACAAGTTCTGAGAATTCAGACGACTCGTCAGGTAAAAGTTCTATGGAGAAACCATAAGATGGGAGAGGCAACGTGGGAACCCAAGGAACTTATTATGAAGAACCACCCGAGTATTTTTATGCAATAAATTTATAGAAATTTTGAGGATGAAATTATTTAAAGGAGGGGAGAATGTAATACCCCAAGCTTCCATGGTACGCTTCTCTTTGAATAATATCGTAGCATGTGTTGTACGCAACTTCGAGTTCTAACACACACCACAACCAATCAAACTAGCCATTATGAATTGTAATACCCACTTTTTGAATTTTTTTTAATTTTATCTCTCAAAATGGACGTCATTTTTGGATTCTGAGTATCAAAATTACCCTAGGGTAAAATTTTGGAACTTTTTGAATAACATTTATATTTTGATGAATAGTGAAAATTACTATATTTTAATTAAAAACAACTTTTTTAATCGAAATAATTAATAGTGATAAATTATGAATTTGAGTGGTTTAAAAGTATATTTAGAATATAATTTTACCATTTAATACAATGTTGGTCATTGGACATAATTTCACAATTAAATCGGACATAAACAAGTGTCAATCTTTTGACAGTTATTATCTCTTAAAAACACGCTTTTTGTTTTAACAACGGGAATTAATTTTAAATTAATTTCTACCACTTATGTGTTTTGAATTTGAAAAAATTGACTCCATATTTGGAATCAGGATGTCCAAATTGTGTAAATAGGTAACTTGTCTTTTTAGACATTTTTAATAATTACTTTGGTAAATATTTTATTTACCATGGTTAAATGGTAAATCCTGTAAATAAGGGTAAACAATATAATATTATAATAATAATAAATTACCCTAAAACGTGTTATAACCTTATTGGTTGATACATGTCTGAACATGGTAATATTTGGGTAGATTTTGGGACCCCATGGAGCCACTTTGAATTGATAATGACACTTTATATTAATTAAGTTAAAATAAATAAAAAAATGACATAAGCATATATCTTTTAGAAAAACAATTTTTACACAGGGTTATATATGTTGGAGTTTCTACTATAAATATTTATTAGAAATATAAAAAGATTTCCTACATAATTTTAGTTTATTTATAATATTTAGACCATTAATAATTAATATTATTTATGACACAATAATGATGCAGTATTTTCTTTATTAATGAATGAATCAAATAATTGGTATTATAAATGTAAAAATTAATATAATTTGAAGGTTTTGATGCCATCCATGAATTTTATTGCTTTATATGACATTATAGGATTTCTTAAATGAATTGTTTTCTAATTAATAAAGTTTTTAAGACTTTAACAAAAATCAATTATTGAATAGTGTCAAAATTGACATAAAACAGTTTTTAAAACAAATATTATATTACTAATTGATATTAAATTCCTAAAAATCTAGGTTTTTTCCGAGAGAATTATATAATGATAGGTGTATCATTATTGGACCACTTGGGGGTCTATTGGATGTATATAGAATGTTTATTAACTATATAATATAAAAATACAAAGTGACATGGTAAATGTTAAACCAATTAACTAAGAGTTAAAACTAAATTATAAGGTCAATATAGTGACCCAAACCTGTATAAAACCTATTGGTTGATTGGTTTTCGACCTATACCCACCTTAAACTTTAAATAATACACTTTGGAGCCATTAGAAACCGAATATGAATTTATTATAAAATAATATTTCGAGCTTTCCCAAAGGTTCCCCTCACCCCTCTTATAAAAGGGCACTCCCCCTTCTCACTAATTCACACATTAAAAGCCTTTTGCCTCAGCCAACCACTGCCCAAATACTCTTTCAACGTCCCTCAATTTATCCTATAGGCCTTATTTGGATCAAAAATCCAACCTAAGGATCCCTTTTGATCAAATCCCAAAGAAGATCCCAAAGAAAAGGTAATGTTTTCACCACCCTCTTTCAAGTTCCTTTCTTCTTCCACTTCTTCTTTCTTTGTTATTAGCATTCTAAAATAATAAATCTATTATATTATATATACTTTTATGTTATTATAAACATGGTACAACCATATTCAGTATTCTATCCATCCTTTGAATGACATGTCACCATACGTGCGTACGTACGGCTTACCGTCTCCACGTCGTGGTGTAATTGTTATTCAAAACATTATTATTTAGATGGGTATAATAATGATGTGTAATTCATGTAAATAATAAATATAACATGATAATTATTCTTTATATATGATATAAAATACAATTATATATTATTTTAATATCAAAATAATAATATTGTCGCTCGTGCGTACATAGAGACTACCGTCTCCACGAACGCGATGAGATTCATTCTCCACCATATCCATTCAAGTCTAATTATCATTTTATAATTAATAATAGTATTTAAGGACATGATATCATTATGGATATGAATAATATACAACCTATCCATAACAAACACGGCTTATGTAACAAAACATATAAAAGAAAATGTGTAAGTTAACACCCTAAACAACGATAATACTAATATATTATTTAAAAAGCAATGTTAAAAGATCATATATGATATCATATTAATTTATATGATTATTGTATAATTTAAAAACAATTATTTCACCATTTTACATGAGGTTAGCCTACCCTAAACCAAGGAAAATTACATGTTAAGGGTTTATTTCGCAATCTCTTCATTGTCCGAGGTTGTTTATACGTAATAATCTACTAAGACTTCTTTATCATCCACATCCATGTTTCTTAAAAATGTATTTCAAAACATTTTTACTATTTACTAGAATATGGGTTAAATTCATTTATACCCTTTTTTTACTTTTTATAAGAAGATTATAAAGGAATATTTCTTTTGTTTTCCAAACAAGGTCCCTTTTAACCTTTTCGACAGAATTAAGGTAAGGATGTTTTTTTAACTTATACGGCGGGTGCGGCTATTTTCCACCGTTATAAAATCATCGAAGCTTTGCTTACAATATTATAAGAATAATTTCAAATAAAATTTTTTATTCTATAAATATATGACTCTTAAATGATTTCAAAATAGAAAGAGATATTTCTCTAAAAATAGTTTTGATTTCATCTATGTCAACATCCTTTGATGGATTTTATGTTTATTTGGAGTTGATTTATTATGAGACAAAACTTCCATGTCGTATTGATGGTTTTGTGATATTTTTGACTGTGGATGTGTTATTTTTATACCATTCATGGTTTATGAAGAAATTATTGTCATTTCTTATGCGAGTTTTAATAAGAATGTTTATGTTATGTTTATACCTGTTCATATGAGGAATGAATTGGACTTAATAAGAGAGGGGTGGAGCCCGCTATAACTCCTCGATGCATCTTTAGGTCTCATGAGACAAACTAGTATCTCGGAACAAGGCCTTGACAAAATCTTATTTGTAGTCTTGGCACGAGTCCTTGACTATGTGGTTATGATAGTCTGGCATTATCCATTCCATCATTATTAAAGTGGTTATTGATATTGCATGTGATTATTCGACTAGTAGAATATCCATGTGAATAAGTATATGAAATTATTTCATTTTATTTATTCCATATTATGCTGAAGATCAAGTTTAAAAGGCTTTTGTTTTAGTTATACAATGCCTTAAATGTTTATGCTTATTTATGAATGTTTTCGCTATATTGTTATCTTTACTGGGAATTTGAGCTCACCCCTTTCTATGTTTTATTTTTCCCAGGATGTGAAGAAGTATTTTATGAATGAACTGTAGGGATAGTATGAGGGGATAAGATTGTGGACTATGGAGACTATATTGTTGTAGTGTTTATTCTATGATGTAATGTAAACTTTTTGAATGTATCTAGTTATTCCAAGGCTACTAAACTAATCGGTCTTTCGAGACTTGATCTTTCTTGTGATCATGCCAATGTTATTAAATAATGCACCGACTCTGGGTAACTGGGGTCAGGGAATTACAGAAAACAAATAATATTTGGGAATGTTTTTATTTTTTAAATAATATGAAGAATTTAAAAAAACCTTTTTGGAAAAACATTTATAAAACACTATTTTGGTTGAAAAAACATTTTTGATAAAAGTGAAAAATAAATATGTTTTTTCTTAAAAAAAATATTTTGAATTATTAAGTAAATAAATTGATGAGAATGAAGGGAAATAATTCATTATCATGAAATAACCAAAGTAAAATATATTTCATGAATGACCTGAGAATTTGATTAAAATATTTTATCCTCAGAATCAATATCATACATAATCCCGATAAATGCTGATATTTTAACAACAAATCATTAACACTTTCCTAACACTTAATTTTAATCACCAGGATGGAAAAAAATTAAATTAAACCTAAAATAAATAAATAAATTCTTGATATTATATATCAAAGTGGCTGTATGTACACAACATGAATGAATATAGGTGCATTACACAACATATGTCCCAAGGAAGGAAAACTGAAACAAAACCTTCTGACCTCACATGTTGACACTGAACAAATTCAAAACACTTTTAAAATAAATATAGTTTTATTATTAAATTAATAAATAACTATAAATATATATATCATACCATATATGATTTACTTATGACATTTTATTACACTTTTATTAATAATTCCATGATAAAGTCACGTTTCAGGTAATAACAGCTTTGATTTCTGTGTAAGTATGGATTTTTTATTTTTTTGTCATCATAAATTGATTGTGGTTAGATCATCTTTAAAATTTTATCCATGATAACAATATCATAACTATAAATTATATATATATATATATATATATTTATATTTATTTATAGTAATCCAAAATATTTATAGATAGGAAATTAAATACACTCTTCATGGAGACAGTAGGTTGTACATATTCTTGAACATTGTTTCCATTTTCTCAAATGATTGAAACAAAATAAATGTAAATAATTAATAACCATTAAATAATGATTTTTATTTAAAACTTATAACCTATTTTCATTTAAAAAATCTTTATTACCTTCTTTGTAAAGCACAAATTAATTGCATCTCTTCGCGAGGTGATTGTCCACTGTACACACAAGCGACATTATCATATTCCAAAATAAAAGAATGTATGAATTTATATATGATAAAATAATTAAAATATTATAATATTATAATAAATATAATATTTAAACCTTTAATATATCATTATATCTATCCTTGATAGGTGGTGATATAAAATGAATAATTGCAGTTTGTGAGGTGGTAGACCAATGTTGACATAGATGAGGATTTCATATAATATTTTATTGAAGGAGAGATTGTTTTAGGTCATTAAATTAACATAAGAACATATATATATATATTTAAGATACTATATTAATTATGTCATCATGGGTTATTATCAATTTATGTAGGTGGAGGAAGAACTGAAATAAAAAGAAAAGTTAGGTGTATCACCTCTTCTTCAGATAACTTCATTTAGTTTGCACCAAACGGACTCATATGATGGAATTATAACAAAATTAAGGCTCAAGTATTATATTAGATATGTAATAAAGTTATTTTAGAATCACTTGGCCACAAAAAAAATGTGTTTTTTTAATAGTGTAATAGAAAAGTATCCCATTATAAGTGAAGTGAGTGGCACACTTGTAATTGTTTTCAAAATAAAAAGATGTAACCATGTATTCCACCTTAAAAGAGGATAAAAAATAGACCATTATTGATAAAAGATGATAAAATCTCGAAATATGTCCATAAATTGGGTGTTTTAAATGTTTTGTTTCTTTTAATACCATATCTATTTAGTTAAATAATCGATAAACAAATTTTTTCTTTTACATCGATAAATATTTTTTACTTTTTTATTATTAATTATGGTCAAAAATTAAGTTTCCCTTATTAGATAATATAAATTATTATCATTCCAAATATGAAATTAATTTTTTTCAAATTACATTCACATAAGTAGAAAAAATAATTATAATATTAATTTGATAGAAAGGACAAGAAATTGGGTTTTCAAAGAGAAAAAGTTCAAATGATTAAAAAGTTTTCACATCAAAATTAAATACAAAAATAATAAAAATTACCTATATTAAATTAATTTAATATAATATAGGTATTTTTAATTTTAAAACTACATAAAAATTATCCTTATAAATACCTTAAATGGAATTTCATTTTTGAATAAAAACCTATATTTTTCACTATTGATTGAAAATTTATAATATTTCAGAAATATCAAAATATTCACACTAAGAAAAAAAATTATGATGATTTCAAAAATTGTTTTTATTTTATTAAATTATTTTTCAAAATCATCAAAAAATATTTTTCTTGTTGTTCACAAAAATAAATAAAATAATATTTTTAGAAAATGGTATTTTCTAAACATATAATGGATTTTCTTTAAATTAGGTAATTTTTATATTAATATGATTCAATTATATAAAATTATTTTAATTAATATTTAAATATTAATTATTACTATTCATGTCTCTATATTTAATGGATAGGTTATAATGGTCGTGTTTAAATAACAATATTAATAAAATATCACGCTTTGTTAAAACATAGAGTTGTATGTAATGGATTCTATGATAGAGATTTATTCTAAATTAAAAATAATTTAATAGAATAAGGGTCTTAAAATTTTAAATAAAATTTTCAAAATTCATTTCATGTGTTTTCTTGATAAGAGATAAGAATAAAGCACAAATTATGCTCACAAAGTATATATTTATAAAAGGGGTTCTTTTAATTTTGTGAATTTATTTTAAAATTAAAATTTCCCAATTTTAATTATTTATTTTAATAAATAAAAAATTTATGATATCATCCTGAAAAAATTATATTGGACTTACGTTTTGAGATTTTTCTTAAAAGACATATGTTTTGATGAATAATGAAAACACTATTTTTTATTAAGAATTTTCAATTTGATTAATGCATTTAAAAACATCCAAATTATTAAAATATGATTTTAAATAAAACATTGGTAAAATTATATATATATTAATCCAATTTATGCGATTGGAAACAATATTATATTGAATTTTGAAATGAAAACTATTTAAAACATTGAAACATTGTTTTGGAAAACTACTTTTCATTCTTCTTGTGGGATTAATTTTAAAATAAAATTTTCCACTTATGTGGATGGAATTCATAAAAATGGTTTTCATTTTTGGAATTATAAAAAATTTTATTATATAATATGGTCATTTTTTTGTTACCATGATGAATAGTAAAAACATAATTAATTAATTAGTACTTTTAATGTTAAAATAGGTTTACAAAAGGTTAAAATAAAATGATTAAGGTAAAATGAACTATAAATTTTTCAAAAACCAATTTTTACAAAATTATTTATTATTTTTAAAGTCTAAAGTTTGATAATGGACCATTTTTTAGCACTCATGAATGTGAATAAATGTGGTTACACCTTCTTCTTTAAAAGAAATTACAAGTGTGTCACTCATATCACTTATAAAAGGACACCCCTCCCATATCATCTTGACATGTGAAAACATTTTGGAAAATAACAACCCAAATACCATCCTTACTTCCCTCCTATCATCCTATAATATTTATTCTTTCATAATTTCATCCAAATAATTATTTTGGTGAAAACTAAATCATGTAGTCCAAAGAAGAGGTAACGTCCCTAGTGGAGAGTTTTATTGAATTTATTTCACAAACTCGTTCAATTATTATTAAAACATTATTATATAATAACCAATTTATCTTCAATATACATATATTATGTTCTTTTAATATAATTACCTTCATCCTTTTCCAATTCCCTCAAATGGGATACAAAATGAACATTCATGTGTATGGTGGGTTGTCGCCTCGCTAACTGATGGTATTTGTTTTCCATCACCACCACCCATGGATGAATATAATGATATATTTATTGTTTATATATGATATTTTCTGATATTATTATACATATTTAATTATTATTCGCCATATTACTATATACCACCAAATCTAATAAAAGATAATAACATCTCTTGTAGATACAGTGGACTACCCCCACATGAAAGTATGTGATGTTTTTTTCATTTCTATTTTAATAAGATGAAAATAATTATAGTTTAAATGAGTATATATATGATTTTTTAAAAATAATTTTAATGTTTTATTTTTATATGACATATAACTTCTCACGTTACATTCTTTGTGGGACACAATAATGTCTTTCGTGTTTATGTCTGATCACCACAACGCGAAGTGATGTGATTTTTTTCCACAAACATTTTACACAGATGGTAGTTAGGGGAAATTTAATAAATATCTGTGATATATATGACTTAAAAATTATTCTAGAATTTTTATATATTATTTAAATTTCTTTTATTTCATTTTTTGAAAAAATGGAAACAGTGATCATGCGTGCGTACGGCATACCGTCTCTATGGACAGTGTATTTCCTTTTATATCTCTAACATTAATGGATTACTATAATAATATAAATAATGACTATATATGATATTAATATCATTTTTACCATTATTGATATGATTTAACTACTATGAATGTATGAGGACTAAAAATACAAAAATAAAACATACATAGAAAACAGAGCAGTTATTACCTGAAAAATTATTTTAACATGGAATTATTAATAATTGAGTAATTAAAGGTCATAAGTAAATAATATATGGTATGAAATATAAAATTAAGGTCCTGTAATAGATTTATACTATTATTATATTCATTATAAAATGGTTTTAATCAAGTATGAATGATGTCGATACTTATGTGAATAGGTTTCTATCCCACTTTTTTAACTTCTTCAACATACATATCATATTCACCACCTATTTATTGTATGTGTTATATAAACTTCCCATGGATTAATTTTTTTCTTGTTATAAAGAAAATAAATGGTAATTATATATTAATTTTATTATATCTATTTTATGGTCTTTATGTTTTAAATTAAATTGAAATGGTAAATTATTTTTGTCTCAAATGGCATTTTTTGGGAGATAAGTTGTGTTATGAATATATATTATACTATGAGGTGTATATACTACCCAATTAAAATGATTTATCTAGAATATAATTATTTTCATGACACTAAAAGTTTAATTATATGTAATTCTTTAATGGGGCCTATGATTCAAATCATACCAATGTGGCAATTTTATGATGTTATAATCTCATTTTTTTCATCGGGGTTATATTTTATTATGATTTCAATGATAATATATTTTGATCCATATCTTATGAAACTAATTAATTTTCATATCCTAGGTTTATTTCATGATAATAAATGTTTTCCCTTTATTTTACTCTATTTATTTAGTCATTATTTCAAAATAATGTTTTTAATGAAACCCATCATTATTTCATTATTCGGTCAAAACCCAATTTTTCTTCCAAAAACATGTTTTATAAAAAAAATATATTATTTTAACATGAACTAGATGTTTTAATAGAGACACATTTACTAGTATTTTAATTTTGTAACTTTTTTTTTGAAAAAAATCTTTATTCCATTTTCCAAAAAATCCTCATTTGTCTTTTTACCCAAATTTTGAAAGGAATATTTATTTTAAATTATTGGGCACGAATAGAATTTCCTTATTTAATGACCATTAATTTCCTTGCTGAGTTCTTTATAGGTATACATGTTTTTTTCAAATAAATGGAATATGGAAATTTTTTATGTTTTAATTAGTTTTTTTTTCAACCTGTAATGGATATTTCCCCATTTAAATGTTATAAATGATTTTAAATCACCCATTATAAGTTCCAATTGTTATTTTATAAAAAATTATTTGGAAAATATTATATTTCTTAAAAATTTATTTTCAAAAATGAATCTCTATTTTCTTCAAGAAATATTCCATGCAATATTTCAAAAGAATTTTCCATCAAAGATGAAAACCATGGATGTTACTTGTTATTTAAAGTGGATATGATTAAGCAATATAGTCATTTATTTTTCATTGGATGGTTTATTTTAATATTAAAAAGATGTTTATGAATCTGATATCTTTTCCACATTTTATGATACGATGAAATATTTTATGAATCCTATTTTATTTCACTAGTTATGATATGATAAATTTTTTATGATCATGTTGCACAAAAATATGTGGATTCAGTAATATGTGGGAACTATATGTCTCTCCAAATTATTAAGTAAATATATAAAAACTCATGAGTTAATATAGTAAGCGTGAACCTAATTATATGTTCCCAATGTGATTTATGAACACAATTACATTTTCATAATGTTATATGTGAACCTGATTACATGTTCAAAATGTTATCCATTGACTATGATTTCATGTCCATATAGTAATATGTAGACCTAGAAGCATGTCCCTAAGTTTATGTGAGCACCTGATTTCATGTCTAAAACATAATGAGTAAACCTATTTCTATTTATACTTGTTTTCAATGTTTTAATCTTACATTTATGCCACAGATATATTTCTTTTTCCAATATCATGTTCTCCTAGATAATTTTCTTTTATTTTATTATAATTCATTTCATATTATTATAAATGATTTATTCCATAAAAAATTTATCTATGATATATATTTTATATTTTTCAAATGTCATTCACATGTTTTCATACCCTTACTCTCATGATATTTTGACATCTCTCTTGTTTTACTTTACTGTACATCTGATCTCACACATTATTATGTTTCTATTCCTAATATTATTATGAAAGGAATTATGTTTTAATTGTATTTGAATTGAGCTATTTATGATGAACTTATTAGAAGATGATGTATCTTAGTTCTGTAAAATAGTTTACATGTTCGTGTTTCCAAAGGAAATATATCTAAATGATTATAACAGGGATTTTTAGGTTATGTAATGAATATTTTTTAATTGGGATGTCATATTTACGTATGATATGTTTTGGTCATTATAGTTGGTATCAGAGAATGAATATATATACTTTACAAACATGGATGTGAATTAATTATTGATATACCTAGGGACAATTCTTTTGATATGTATAGGGATATTTATAATTATAAATATAGGGATATTTCAATTTATTGGAAAATATACTGGAATTTTTGAAAAATAAAGAGTTAGTGGTTTTCATGAAATTATCTCCATGTCGGTATAATATAAGTGTATTTGGATCTACAATAGAGGTACATTGGGGTAATAACAATTAAAAGGGAACATTTAACTAGACTCGATCATCACCTGATGTAAGATAACGAGCCTTGATGCACATGTGGGTTGAAATTCCTAAAAGATATGTTTTGGAAATTCGAAAAATCTATATGAAATATCATGAAGTATTTGAATAATGACCATGAATGACCAAGGATAATCCTATTTTTTCATATATTGAAAATAAGGCATCATTATTTAGACAACTGAAAAATTATTTTTAATGATAATAAAGTTTTACACTATGATTATCCTTCCTCACAATATGATTTCATGTTTTAGTCAAATTATAGAATGTGAAAGAATCATATAAATAAAAAAACATAATGTAAAATGAAATTATTTTCTTCATAAGTAACCAATTTAATTAGAAACATTACTGAAATCCTCAATTATATGATCACAAAACATTAAAATGCAATAAATCATGCTAAAATTTTGAATAAAAAAAGAAGAGAACAACGGTATATTGATTCCATCACAAGGCAATGTCCCTCCTCTTTTAGTTGGTCCCTTTATCCACTAGTCACTTCAAAATGAATCAGAACCACATAAAGTTTATTTTACATTCTCCAAAATTCATAGGATGATAAATCCATTTTTTGTTTTATATCATTTGGAAGGTGAAGTAGATCAATTTTAGAACCTTATTATGAATATGAGTGGGGTAATTGAATCCATGGAAAGGTATGTTTTTAATAGTATATTTTTCATTATGTACTTCCCTATTATTCTAGAAACATGGATAGAGAAGGAATTTCCTAAGCTCCAATTAAAGGATTGGTAAACTATTTGTACCTATGAATCTAAATTTATGAGACTAGAAATGTAAGATTATAGTTTTATCATTAGACTAAAAGAAAATTTGATCTATTATTTGGTGGCATAAGACCATGTATTTGAATGGTGTAAACTATAAAATAAATTAGTAAATTATAAGAAGAAATTTCATGTGAACTAATTGAATAAATTGAAAATATATAGTCTAGAAATTCCCATGGGTTTTATAATAAAAAAATATTGAGTCTCATGAGAACTTGAATAAATCATGTGGTGGAAGGAAATTTCATTCACCTATATGCTAGAAATGTGAGAATTATTACTCAGGGGAATTATTGAAAGGAATAAGAGGGTCTTACATGTGTGGTAATCATATTTGTTTTGTAAATTAATATATAAGTGATGTGATGAAGAAAATAAATGAAATTAATGTTGATAGAGTTCAACAGAATTTTCTACACACACTTGAGTGCTTTAAGTTCAAGTAGTCTAGGGATTATGTGAGTCAATTCCCCAATTCAAGGGATAATGTTAATGATAATCTAGAAAAAACTCTAAAGAAAAATGATAATGGAATATTATATTAAATATTAGTAGATAATATAATCCTGATAATGTGGTTACACTTATCCTTCCCTCCTTAGTTGGAAATTTCTTATCTGATTTTGTAAGAATGAGCGCTATGAAAAACATATTATTCATCCATTTTTGAAATATCATTTGATTATCACCCTCTACATAGACATTATAATTATTAAATAAAATTTGATATTATATATATTGAATGATGAATCCAACACCCCCATCAATTTATTAAGGTAAGAGCTTATATAAATAATAATGGGTAAACATTTTGAAGAGTATATGTCACCATTTATGATTAACTTAAATGTTATGTATACCATCAAGGGATTATGAGTATAATTTTTATCATAATTTCAAATTCATTGATACCCCTTTTTAGGAATTATTTGATTTCATTTTATCAGGATTGTGTATATTTCTAGAGACATTTATGAAAATACAACCCCTTATTTTTTATTTGTTTTTCGAAAATGTTATTTAAGCATAAGTGACTTTACACATTGTGGAAGTATGATCTTAAGGTACTAATAACATTTACTGTTAATCATTCATTTTATTTTGAGGTAATTCTGGGGTTTACTCAATGACCATAAGAAGTAAGCACACCCCATTACTATTAGAGATTATTTTTCTCCACATTCCAGAATATACATTTAGGAAGTGGTAAATTTTCATGGTGTAAAACCATCAATAATATCTGATTAAGATCCAAAATTTACCTTGACGTTTTGGTAAATTATTGAGAAAAATATTTCTACAGGGTTGAGTTTAATCACTTCAATTCATCCTCAGGTAGTTGTTTTGTCTGGGAAAGAAATTAAAACCCTAAAAGTTATTCAAAGATATTGTTAAATGGAATTAAAATGTGGTTGGGATCCCAACTAGAACATTGTTTAGTTCTCGTACAAATACACCTTTCATTTGGGAATTTTTTGGATACTTATGATTTTATCTTGTAAAATAATTGCAATACTTCAATGTAATTGAATGATGTTTTATAAAAAACCTATTAGGACATGTGCTCGAAGGTAAAATAGAAGAGAATAATATATAAATTTAGTATCATGTAAGGGAAACACATAAAATAAATAAATTTTATGTTGATAATCATCGATTTGATCAATAATTTAATGTTTTTGAGATGGTGTTTATATGAATTTCTCCATGTGTGAAAGAAGGTAAAACTAGGCTGTATGTATATTGGTTTGTATGACATTTATGATTTCCTAGAGACTATATCTTACTACTTGGAACATCCACCAAAACTATTTCAGCTTCACGAAGTGATCCACATATCTTTCATGATTAATTAAATAACATACCCATCACATGTACTAAACCTAGTGTTTGTATCATTTGGATAAGGGTCATTCTTTTGGTGATAAATCTATGGATATTATGGATCATCTAAAGAATGTTCTATAAAACAACACCACTAACAAATTTAATGCTTTTTTTGGAAAACCCACTTGATTAGAGACGTTAGATGGAAACCTGAGGGTGTAATAAGCCATAATTATCCTTAGTTTTTGGACTTAATGTGAGAAATTTTGATGTAGAAATTCATTTTATGCTGGGTGGAATTTAACGCCATGATATTTTGTGAAATATTTTTTTTCATATAAATATAATGTTCTTGATATTTTCTGTAACATGAAACACTGAAAGTAGGTTTCATTGCATGCAACACCTATTATAAAAAAATAGGACATAATATTAAAATATTATTATATAATAAAATTGTTATCACCTAGCCATATGAATGGAAAGTATGAATAGTATTCACTGAATTATGAAATTTTAGTTTTTATATATGCATATAAAACTATTTATTTGGTGACAAATTAATTAGAAATGAAAATATACATTATTTGTAAATAAATGAAATATTTTTATGAGAGTGGAGAGATTGTTTTCTCTGACATAGAAATGGATGAGAAACTCTATGTATGCATCAATTCTTATCCCAACCTTTCCTCTTTTTATCATTCGTAATCTCCAATCGAACTTTTATCATGTTTAGACACATATTGTCACTGGTGGTCAGTAAGCTCCATCTGGTGGTGTGAAGGTGCACCGATAGAACAATGTGGGGGAGCTGACACCCATTATTCAATTGATAAGTGCTGAAGGATATCCTGTAGTGACAACTCCTGCAGAGACTGAAATGTTGGAGGTTGATCCACTAAACTCTAGTAAGATTCATTACTCAGATACCTATATCTATCATCAGAGTGCTCAGTTGATAGGGGCATTCATTGTTTGTGTAGTAATCATGATATTGGAGGCTTGACAGGCCACTGAATCCAGACCACTTGTAGAGAATCTGATGGTGACTGTGCCAACCCAATCAGGACCTTCCTCTCAAACCGAGCCATCCCTAGCATCTGGTAAGGAAGGGGTTGTGTACACTACTGATATCACAAGTGGGGTGGGGTCTCAAGTTAGAAGGGGAGAAATTGTTGAAACTGCGATGAGCAAGGAATGTCTCCCACATATTTTTTAGCATAACCCCTTGGGAGGAATGCCAGGGGAGACCCTTCCATTGATCTTCTAACTGCTTTCCTTAAATATTGGCCTGATGACCCTGAAGATATAGATGATTTTGATCCTGAAGCATCTGAGGAAATCTGTATGATGCGGCACAAGGGGTTCATGTTTATTGTTCACTTCCTAAAACATCCAATATCTTAATGGGTTCCCCGAATAGGATCAATGCACACCTGGTTGTGCCTTCTTTTCACTGGATGGGTAGATGCTCATCATCTTCTTACATTGATCTGGGATTACTTGGCTAAGAAGATGTAGGAGAACAGCCAATGTCTCATTGTTGATGAGTGCCAGAACAGATCTGTGAATATAATGAAGTTCCTTTAGGTTGATTGAGATGTTCAGCATCGTGAAGAGTAAGCTAATGAGAGATCCACATTCATTGCAAACTAATTAGACATTATCGAGGGGTTGAAGGCCCACCTGGTCTAAGCCCAGGAGAATGCAACACAGGAAAACTATCAAATGGATGGGCTTCAAGCTGAATGGGAGAGAATTCAGATTATAGAAAATGAGCTCCACTCCATAGAAATTAATGAAGAGTGGGAGTTCAAGGATCGGTAAGTAGTTCTGGAGGCTACAATCTTGAAGGCGGTAGCACTGAATCGATCCATCAAAGGGGCTGATCCATAAGGGATCTATTTTTGCCATAATCATGAACCAATCCTTCTTTGGTTCCATTTAGTCTGAACTACGTACATGGATGGATTATTTTCTTGCTTGTTTATTTTAATTATAGCATCTCAATCATAAATGTGGGATAACCGAAAATCAATCTCAAAGCTCACATAGGTCATGCTTGATGTGAGAAACAGGGGATGGTCACATCGTTACACTGTTTGAAGGTGGGAGTGCTAGACAATCTTTGAAAATCCAAGGTATAAACGACCAATTCGGGCTTCTAAGAATAAGGAGGGAGGCCTAACTGGAGAATTAGGTTCTCAGAATAATCGAATTTTTGTTTTCCCAATTTGCTTTAGTGTGCGAGTGGAGTAATGCCTTGGGCGTTAGAATTAATCCCAACATAGGGGAGTGGAAAGTGTGAATCATGATGCCTAAAATTTAGAACACTATAGGGATGGCATGACAGTGAAGGATAACTGTTGATTGTGTTCAAAACATAGTATCCTTATTGTAATATCCTGAAATGGGGATAATAAATGAGGGTCGATCGCTGACCATGTGCGAAACATGGGGCCTAACTCTCGATGTCATCAATTAATCTTCTATAACGTTAGACCAGGAAAATATACAGGCCATAGGCCAAGAATCCATACTGTTAGAGGTTCCTTCATGAATTAAATGGTATGATAATACAACTAAAGGGCACACAATGCATGGAGGGTGGAGTGATGGTTTGTTCGAATGGAGTCCAACACTCTTGAAATTACACCACCGTGATGAAAACACATTAGATGAGCGCATCATTCTGGTTAGTGATCAAACTTACATCCGAGAAGGAACACTCTGTTGATAAAATAGAATGCATTGTAGTTTTTTCATCATGCCAAGTAGGATGATAGACACATAGTTTAACGTTATACGATTAGAAAGGTGAATATAGTTTTAGGTTCATACTGCCTGGGCCAAGGTTAATAGTTTAATGTCGTGTTTCCTGGACTGTACACTCGTAGTTTAAGTTCATAGTGACTGGACCATGATCAAGGATGAGGGTCTATAAGGGTTAATGATCCGGCTTGGCCTAAGGAAAAATACCTAGGTGTCGCTACATATCCCATAATGATTGGTAATCAAGCCATGTGTAGTTATGGATAATGTTGTGAAGATTAATGTCCTACTAAAAGAATGGTTGGATATTAATTTTAATGTCTTAGATCTTGGACGGTAGATGGAAAGGAGGTAGGAAATCACGTGGTGCGTTAATTGGAAAACCCGACGTGAATGAGGACATGAGCCCATATCCCACCATGTGCTCCCTGGGGAGGTTTATGGTCGAGGGAACAAAAATGGAATGTGGGATGGGCCCAAGGAAATTTGTGTCAGGTGTTCCTACATACCCCATTATGATGGGGATCAAGCCGCACATATTTCTAGAAGTGGCATGGTAGGGTACCAATGCCAGGGAAAACAATTTTTTTCGAGTCTAGCCCATGCACCAAAATAAGCGGCATTTTATAGATTGTGTTTATTCTTTAGGATAAATGTGTGTTTTTTTTGTGATTCAACAATTCTATGATGATAAATCCAATCATTGATACAGGAATCAAGCCACATGTAGACCTTGATGAATGGAATGGTGGAGAACTGATACCTAACATGATGTCCCCTCAAGTGAGGAAATCACAATGCGGAGTCGTTTTTCATCATGCGGCTAGAAAGATAATGTAAGAGTTTTAGGTTGCATGAATTGGATGTACACAAAATAAAAAGGCCCTGAAGGGAATGCACACAGTGTAATAAAACATAACTGACGTGAATGATAACACTGAGTCCACACCACACCATGTACAATCTCAGGGAAGAAATCTCTGGGGAAGGGGCCAGAAAAGGTCCGAGAATATGGGGCTGAACCCGACTACGAAACTTTTGGGTGTTCCTATGTATCCCATGAGGATGGGAATCAAGACATACATTGTTTTGAGAGTGCAGTTTAACATCATGTGGGACAAAAAGAAGGAGAGACCAGCTCCTAGAATGGCATTATGTGGTGCAGCTATTTCAAACCTTTCATGAATGAGGACATAAGCCCACACATTTTACCCCACGCAGTCCTATGAGAGTCGAGGCCCGAAAGTAGAAGATCTAATTAGTGAAACCTGAGCCGGACTAAAAGATGAGATGCCTGGGCATTCCAAAATATCCCATAACAATGGGATTCAATTCATAAGTAGTTCTGGAAGTTGTCGTGTAGTTTAACGTCTTTACAAAAGCACATAGAAAGATCTTAGTTTAAGGTCTTTGTGCTCAGACCATGAGAAGTGAGACTCTTCCAAATAGGTGCAAACCTCGACGAAATCCCTAATTCCACATGAGCTATGATTGATGTGGGAAACAAGGGTGAAGAAGGTCTTCAAGAAATGTGGAATATAGAGGAAAGGGGGAAATAGTGTGGAGCCTCAACTGATGCCTCACTGTGGCTTTGTCCTCTTAATGTGCAAATGCATGCTGAGGGATATCACCAAGACTACAGAAATTCCAATTGGACATGATGGAGTGGAAAATGGTGTGAATCATGCACCTAATATTTAGATCTCAATGGGGGTGTCATGACGATGGAGGATAATTGTGAACCATGTTCGAAACATTGCATCCATATCATGTGACCTGAAATGGGAACAATGAAATGAGCATCGACTGTTGACCATATTTTCTACGTGGGACATGTATCAAAATGTCATCTAGAATCCTCAGGGCCATTGGACGAAGATGGTAGGAGAGCTCTCGGGCCCAACATCCATGCGGTTTGGGGTTCTATTGGAAGTGGAAGTGTATGAAATCCAAAATAAAGGGGAACATTAAGCATGAAAATGGATGATGACATGTCTATGTAGAATACAATACTCTTGGTCTTGAACCATAGTTCTTCTAGTCAAGATGGTGAACTTCCAAAGAAGGGGAGGTATGTGGTGTGGTTGTTAAAAACCCGACATGAATGAGGACATAAGCCCATACCACACCACACACCCTCCCTCTTTGAGGAGTCAGGATAAAGGGGTGAGAGAGAAGATGTGGATTCTAAGAAGTAGGGAAAACCCAAATATGAAATGTCTGATAGTTCCTACATATCCTGCAGGGGTAGGAATAATTCCACACATAGTTCTGAAAATTTGGTGCAATTTAACATCATGTGGTAAGGACGTAGATAAGAGGATGGTATCTCGACGATGAATGTATATGTCATAGATAATAACTCGATGTTAATGAATACATAAGCCCCCACATGCCACACCATTCATAATTCCTAAAGAGAACTCAGACCTAGGGTATGATAGAAAGAATAAATGAACATGGGATGGACCCGAAGGCAAAATTTCTAGGTTTTCCTACATATCCCATGAGCATGGAAATCAATACAAACTTAGTTCATTGATATTTCATGTAGTTTAACATCTTGTGGAAAGGATATAGAGAGATATTAGTTTATGGTCATAGATCTCATACCATAAATTCCCTGTTTAATTTCATGTGTTTGGGACATATGGGTAGAAAGGATGAATCGTGGTACCTATCATGTGGGAGACCATATGATGACAACAATGATTGAGGATAGGTGCTAAACATTTTTTCAAAAAAATATCCATATCATTTCATAGAATGGGGGTAGAAAATGAGTGTTGACTACTGACCATACTCGCAACATAGAACTTGTATCAAATTTTCTTTCGAAATCCTCAGGGATGTTAGCCCGAAATGGTAGGATAGTCCTGGGGTCCAGAATCCATCCCATTCAGGAGTCCTTTCCTATGTAAGAGATAGTGTAAACCAAAATTATGGGATGCATAAATCATGATTGTAATTGTTCAGTTTAACGTCTTATGGCATGGACAATGATAGGGGAGTTGTCTCAAGGGGGATGTATGTGGCACATCAATGATATCCTGACATGAATGAGGACCTAGAGTCTAGGATAGAACTCACAATCTTGAGTGAGAACTTTTTCTAGGGGATGAAAAGGTAGGGGGACCTGAGGATGAGCCATAGATGGAATGTCCTAACCAATTTTCAGTTTATTGTCATGTCGGATGGGTGTTGAGTGGTTTTATGCCCTTTAGTTCGAAAGTATCACACAGTTTTAAGTCATGCGGTGAGGATGGTGGTAATCATAGTTTAAGGTCATAGAACTCATACCATGATTGTGTGCCCCTTTATGGGGGGATAGCCTGACCAAAGCTCCTAAGCCGGTGTGATCAATGCTTGGAGTGAGAAACAAAGAATGGGGCCAGGTTCTACCAAGCATATATGTGCACGAAAATAAAGGAAAGTGATCGGGTGTGGTCGATCCCACCTAGACATATATCCTTGATTGAGGCACGCTGATGTTCAAAACGATAGCATGAAAAAATTAATCACTGCACCAAATATTTGGGACATGTGGGGGTGGTGAAAATGATGGAGGATGGTTATTGACCATGTTCAAAACACAACCACCATATTGTGTGACCTAAAATGGGAACAACAAATGAGTGTTGACCGTGGGCCATATTTGCAATGCAAGACTTGTATAATATTTTCATTTTGATTCCTCAGCAATGGTGGCCTGAAATGGTAGGAGAGCCCTAGGTCCTAGTATCCATGATATTCGGGGGTCCTTTCAGATGTTAAGGATGATGAAAACCCAAATGATGGCGCACGTAATGCGTGAATATTCCCATGTATTTTAACGCCATTCAGTAAAGATGATGGAAGTGGGGATCTACAAGGAGAGGGACACATGGTCCAGTCATGATAAACCCAATGTGAACGAGGACATGAGCCCATACGACACCATGCGTTTTGGGAAGAATCTGGGCCTAGGGTCCAGACCAAAGGGGATATCTAGAAGTTTGGGGATGGTCCTACAAACAAAATATCATGGCATTCCTACGTATCCCATAAAGATGGGAATCAAGTTGTAAATAGTTCTGAAAGGGCTATGCAGTTTAATGTTGTGCAGTGAGGATTTGGGAGAATAGAATAATGGGAGGGCCACATGATGCGATCTTTAAAAAACCTACCTAAATGGGTCCAAGGATGTCTACAATGCATTGTGTGTGATCTTCAGAGATAACTACACCTAGGGGAATTCAAATAGAAGAATTTGAGGGCTGGACTCGAAGATGAATCATATGATCATTCCTATGTGTACAATAAGGATGGGAATCAAGCTATACGTAGTTCTCAAAAATGTTGTGTAGTTTAATGTCATGTAGTAAGGACGGGACATTTTAAGGTCATGTGGGACCAGATACAGTTTAACATCCTGTGGGATGACATAAAATTTAATGTCATGTGGGACAGGTGCCATGTAGTTTCATGTCCTTCGTCTTGGACGAATCATGCATTATAACGTCATGTAGTAAATATGTCACAGCTTATGGTCATGTAGAACTTGATAGTTCTTATTTTATAGCCATATAACTAGTACCATTTTTCATTTTATCGTTATGTGGGATGAAAAAGCAGTTTAAAATCATGCATGACATAATAGTTTAAGGTCATGCAAGAATGTATCTTACTCAGGAAATGTACTTGTTGAGGAATATGGCATTGGTGGGAGGATTTTTATGCTCACCATCCATGGTAACTAGAATGCATGCACCATTTGGGTTAAAACTTGTGAATAATGTAATATCCTTCCCATTTGGGCACCAATTTGGGTGGTTTCCTACCAGGTATCATTGGAATTATCATGGCCAACACCATGTCACCTTGTAAGAATGAGCGGAGGTAATATTTCTTGTTTAGAAATCTAGATATCTTGTTTTGATGCCTCTCAAAATTGTATAGGGCACAAAGCCTATTCTCATCAAGAGCTTCCAATTTAGCTAGATGGATTTCAACCACCTTTCTTGGTGTTTGTTGATCATATACCGTTGTGCGCAATGAAGGAAATTGAACCCCGATGGGCAGGACTACCTTCATTCCATACACTAGGGAATATGGGGTCACCTGAGTGGAATTAAGAGTCATTTTCCAATTGGCCAAGAGATAATTGTGGAGTTTTTTCAGCCAAATCTTCTTATTTTGACTTACCATCTTTTGAATAATGTTATATATGGTATTTTTGAATGCCTTGATCTTCCCATTTTTCTAAACGTTTTAGCTGGATGTATGGTTAGAACGGATGTTGTACTAGGCGTAAAACTTCTTCAGTTTGGATGCCCAAAATTTGGTGCTATTATTGGGGAGGATGGTGTGAGGGACTCTGAACCGGTAGATGATATTGGAGATCACAAAGCCAATGATATAATGGGTTGTGACTTCCTTGAGAGGAACTACCTCTTCCCACTTAGAAAAGAAATCTGTAGCAGTTAGGATTAACATGCACTGGAGATCTATCACCGGTGGATAAGGTTCCATGATATAAAGTCCCCTTACCGAAAATGGAAAAGAGTACTTGATAGTGTTGAAAGGTTATGGAGTTTTATGAAAAACAATAGAACCTCTTGGAAAACATGATATATTCACTGATCATAGAGAGCCAAAAATACCCCAACCTTCAGATCTAGTGAGATAGTTTTGGTCATGTCTCATGAGCCCTATAGGAACAAGCATGAACCTCCTATATGAACTAAGAAATTGCACCCACCCTGAATGCAATAGAGGAGGACCCCATAAAACCCATCTCTGTAGAGTATCTTCTCAAGGCCAGGGCCACTGTAGAGGGTAAAATGTAATACGTGGTGTCGGATTCGCTCGTGCTCATCCAATCTATTAGGAGATTGTGGTGCTAGAGATACTCAACAATGGGGGTCCTCCAGTCATGATTCACCTCCAATGTTATGGAAGGGGGGCCTGGGGGTCCTGACTTAGAGGCTCTGGCAGTAAGATGTTTTACTTGTGGACTATTATAATTGTCCGGAGTGACAAGAGTGATGAATCTATGGTGCGCCACATGAATAATCAAATCATCCTGGTTGTGCTCTGCCAGAGATGCAGCCATGATAGCTAAGATGTCGTCCCAACCATTCTTAGACCAAGTGAAATGATTAACATCCGACTGAGATGGGAACTGGGCCATCAACTGGTGGGTACGTTCTAACAGTGGGACAATCCCTCACTTTCTAACGACATAGTCACCATTGATTTGCATGATGACTAGTTCAGAGTCCCATTTTATATGCAAGCGGCGAACTTCAATCTCGAGGGCCATCTCGAGACCGGTGATGAGAGCCTGGTACTATGACTCATTTTCAATACAGCCTTCTAACAGTAGAAATGAATATGGAAGAACATCTAATGCTGATGTGACGAAGATGATACCCAAGCCTGCCCTGTTGATCCTGAAATCATTGAGTCTTTCTCTAGTAGGTCTTCAAGAGAAACTGTGAAAGTGCATTTTCCAAGATGGTATGGATTTTTCAACTAAGAGGATTTCCTCATTAAGAAAATCATGATCTATGGACTAGTATGAAAGAGTTAGATGGGAAGCAAGGAAGTCTGCCACTGAATGTCCCTTAATGAACTTCTGGGGGGAAAAACTGATGTTGAACTATTGGAGGATCACTACCCACTGAGCTAGACGACTTGTTAACATAGGTTGGTTTAGAATGTACATTAGCAGATCCACTCCAGACACTAGCTATATCAAGTGATGCTATATGTAGTGTCGCAATTGCAGCACTGCGAATACTACTGTGAGGTAGCTCTTCTTGATAGAGGAATATCTGGTCTCTGTATCGAGAAGCATGCGGCTGATATAGTACTATCAATTCTCTATCCTTTTGGTGTTTTTATGGGTGAGAATAGAACCAAGATATCACTCCTGAGTGGTCACATAAAAGACCAACAACTTTGTTGAAACTACTTCCATCAGGGCCGGAGGATGTAACAGGTACTTCTTGGTTTTCTCAAAATAAGTCTTAAAATCATCATCACATTAATAATCGACACCTTTCTTCATGTGTCGTAAAAATGTATTACACTTTCCAGCCAGATTCACAATGAATCGGTATATGTAGGCTATGTGGCCTTGAATGTCTTGAAGCTCCAACATGTTTCTCGGATGAGACATCTAGATGATGGACTTGATCTTCTCTGGTTTGATCTTCATTCCTCTGTACCAGACAACAATGTCGAGAAACTTTCCATATGTGACCCTGAAGGTGCACTTCAAGGGTTTCATCTTATAATGGCAGGACCAGAGGAATCTGAAAACTTTCTCAAGATCCTTTAGATGGTCTTATCACTGGTGATATTTGACTTACATATCATCCATGTAGCATTCCACTAATTTCCAGAGGATCAGTTTAAATATACGATGCATGGAATGCTGATAGGTGGCACCTGCATTATTTAGACCGAAGCGAATTTCCTAGTAATAGAAAGTACCTTGTGGTGACCTGAAGGCTGCTGAATATTTATCCTCAAGGGAAATTCATAATTGGTTATACCTAGAATACCCATCCATGAAGGAGAGATCCTAGAACCTGACGGTGTCATCAATCAATTGTGTTGTCGCAGGAAGGGAAAAAACATCCTTTGGATAGCAACGATTGAGATCCTAGAAGTCAATGTAGACTCTAATTTGTCTATTCTTTATCTAGATGGTCACGATGTTGTCTAACCATCTAGGGTATTGACCTTACTTGATGAACTTGTAGATGATGATCTTTTCAACCTCATTCTCGACCATGGCATTGTGACAAGGGTGCATCATTCTAAGAGGTTGTTTCAACCCGCGATGATTCACTAGAAGACCATGGTGGTGGACAAAGACCTGAGGGTCTAGTACGGTAATCTCATCATAACCCCAGGAAAATACATCACAGTGTTGCTTCAAGAAGTCTAAATATCGTTGTTTCTCTTCAACAGGCATAGTGGCATTGATCAATGTGGATTTCAAATCCATCTTTCTACTGAGGTTCACTTGTACCAATTCATCGACTGTGATGGATACACTATTGTTGAAAGTGAGAAGATAATCCTTTATATCCTATTATTCACTTATAGATGAGGTATCCCAAGTGGGAGGTGATTCCTCTGAGTCGAAAGTTCCTGATGGGCCACTGGGGCCAGCCTGAGCGGTGATGGACTCTGCAACGGGGGACTCATGTGCTGCCGAAACCATAGCGATGAAGGCTGTCAACCCAATCCCACCTGGACTTTGACCTAAGTGTTAATTCTTGATAATATCAAAGAAACAGTGGCGTATTTTCTTGATATGGTTTATACCATCCCAGTGAAACAAGCATGTCTGTCGTATTGTCGTTTCCATGGGGTAGACACATTGATACTTTATGGGAGTAGGGGGCTCTGGGATAACCCATGACCAATTTTTATATGAATATGAGGAGATATTCCTACATCTCTTGGACTTGGGAATGTATTCCCTCTCATTCCAGAGACAAAAAAAACATTTCCCCAAACCTATATCTGTTTCCTCCAATCGGTGAATTGGGAAGATGTAGGTATCATTTAGCCTTATCCATGAGTCAGTTGCAGCCATAACAGGTTCAACCTTGCTAGCCTAAACCTCTGTAACGCCCCAACCCCAGTGACCCAGAGTCGGTGCATTATTACATAACATTGGCATGATCACAAGAAAGATCAAATCTCGAAATACTGATTGGTTTAGTAGCCTTGGAAACACTATATATATTCATAATGTTTCACATTACATCATGAAGTGAAAAACTACTACAACAACATATTGTCTCCATAGTACACACTATTATCCCCTCATAATATCCCTGCAGGTCATTCATAATTTACTTCTTCACATCCTAGGAAAAATAAAACATATAAAAGGGGTGAGCTCAAATGCCCAGTAAGGATAACAATATAGTAGAAACTTTCATAAATAAGAATAAACACTTAAGGTAGTGTATAACTAAAACAAAAGCCTTTTAAACTTGAACTTCAACATAGTATTAAAAAATAAAATGAAATAATGCCATTTACTTATTCACATGGATATTCTACTAATCGAATAATCACATGAAATATCAATAACCACTTTCATATTGATGGAATACATGATGTCGAACTTTAATTTCTGTGTTGAGGCCTCGTGCCAAGACCTAAGGGATAACTGTAACCGGAACCCAACCCAGAGAGCCTCTGTAATCGGACTCCATCACGGAGTGCCTCTAATAACCAGACACGAACCCGAAGTGCCTCTAATAACCAGACACCAACCTGAAGTGCCTCTAATAACCGGACACCAACCCGAAGGGCTTACTTTTACCGGTACCCAACCCGGAACATACCATTCCAACACATTCATCTTAAGAAGAGGATGAAATATAACACAAACATTCGTATTAAAATTAACATACAAAATTTCAAAACTTTAATCATAAACCATTAATGGCATAAAAATAACTCATCCATAGTCAAAAATATCACAAAACCTTAAATAAAATATGGATGATTTGTATCATAAAAAATAAACTTGAAACAAGTTTAAAATTTATCAAAGGATGTTGACATAGATGAAATCAATACTATTTGAGAGAAATATCTCTTTTTTTGAAATCATTTAAAAGTCGCATAATGGTAGAGAAAACCTTTATTTTGAAAATATCTTTATAAGCTTGTGAAGTAAGCTTCAAAGGTGTAATAACGGCAGACAATAACCGCACCCGTCGTATAAGTTAAAAAAACATTCTTACCTTAATTTTTTCAAAAAGGTTAAAAAGGACCTTGTTTGGAAAACGATGGAAATATTCCTTTATAAACCACTTATAAAAGTCAACAAGGGTATAAATGACTTTAACCCATATTCTAGTAAATAGTAAAAATGTTTTGAAATACATTTTTAAGAAACATGGATGTGGATGATAAAGAAATCTCAGTATATTATTACGTATAAACAACCTCAGATAATGAAGAGATTGTGAAATAAACCCTTACCAATTTGGTAACTTACGAAACATACATCCCATGAAAGAGGTATCATACAATGGATATGTAAATACACATAAATTAAAGTGTATTACACAAATAATATAATTATGGGCAGTACATACACAACACAAAAGTTAATGGTGGCAATATGGCATGAATCTCACGGGAATAAGGAGTGAGATAAAAACCCCTTACCTTGTACTTTTCCTTGGTTGGGGTAGGTTAACCTCTTGTATAATGGTGAAATAATTGTTATTAAATTATACAAGAATCATATACATTAATATGATATCATATATGATCTTTTAACATTGATTTGTTAATAATATCTTAGTATTATCGTTGTTTCAGGTGTTAACTTACTCGATTTCTTTTATATGTTTTATTACGTAAGCCATGTTTGTAACGGATAGGTTGTATCTTAATAATATCCATAATTATAACAAGTCCTTAGATACTATTATTAATTATCAAATGAGAATTATACTTGAATGGATACGATGGAGAATGAATCTCATCGCGTTCGTGGAGATGGTAGTCCGTACGTACGCACGAGCGACAATATCATTCTTTTGATATTAAAATAATATATAATTGGATGGTATATCATATATAGAGAATCATTATCATGTTAAATTTATTATTTAAATGAATTACACATCATTATTTTACCCATACAAATAATAATTTATTGAATAACAATTACACCACGACGTGGAGACGGTAAGCCATACGTACGCACGTGTGGTGACATGTTATTCAATGGATGGATAGAATATTGAATATGGCTGTACCAAATTTATAATAACATCACAGTATAAATATGATACTGGAGTTATTATTTCGGAATGGTAACAACAAAGGAAGAGGAAGTGGAAGAAGAAAGGAACTTGAAAAAAGGTGGTGAAATCGTTATCTCTTCTTTGGGTTCTTCCTTTTGATTTGATCAAAAGGGCTCCTTAAGTTGGCTTTATGACTAAATTAAGGCCTCTGGGATTAAGTGAGGGAATTTGAGAGAGTATTTGGGCAGATTTTGGCCGAACAAAAAGGCTTTGAAGGTGTGAGTTAATGAGAAGGGGGAGTGCCCTTTTATAAGAGGGGTGAGGGGCACCTTTGGAAAAGCTAGAAATATTAATTTATAAAAAATTCATATTCGGTTTCTAATGGCTTAAAAGTTGATTATTTAAAGTTTAAGGTGTTTATGGGTCTAAAACCACTCAACCAATAGAATTTAGACAGGTTTGGGTTACTATATTAACCTTATCCTTAAGTATTAACTCTTAGTTAATTAGTTTCACTTTTACAATGTCTCTTTGTATTTTTATATTATATGGTTAATAAACTTACTATATACATCCAAGTGACCCCAAAGTGGTCCATTAATGATACACCTTTCATGATATAAGTCTCTTGGCCGAACCTTAGATTTTTAGGAATTTAATATCAATTAATAATATACTATTTGTTTTAAAAACTCTTTTATGTCAATTTTAAAACTATTCAATAATTGATTTTTGTAAAACTCATAACAGAATGATTACTTCAAATAAAGTTAATTAAATAATTCCTAAAATTTCATATTAACATAAAAAATTAGTGTAATTCATAAAAAGTCTCAAATTATATTTATTTGGGTATCTACAATATCAATCATTTTAATTTTTCACTATTATGGTAATTACTTCATCAGCATTGTGTCATATATAAATAAAATTATTTAATGTCTAAAAATTATAAATAAAATACCATAATGTAGGAAATCTTTTTATATTTCTAATAAATATTTATAGTCGAAAACCAACATATATAACCCTATGTAAAAATTGTTTTTCCAAAAGATATATGCTTGTGTCATTTTTGTATTCATTTTAACTTAATTAAAATAAAGTGTCCCTATCACTTACAAGTGGCACCATGGGGTCCCAAAATCGACCCAAAGATGCCTATGGTCGAACTTGTATCAACAAATAATGTTAGGACACGTTTTAGGGTAATTTTGTATTATTATAATATTATTTGTTAACCCTTATTTACTGGATTTACCCTTTAACCATGGTAAATAATATATTTACCGAAGTAATTATTCAAAATGTCTAAAAATAAAAGTTACCTATTTACACAATTTTAACATATTGATTACAAATATGGAATCCATTTTTCCAAATTCAAAATACATAAGTGGCAAAAATTAATTTAAAATTAATTCCCGTTGTTAAAACAAAAAGCGTGTTTTTAAGAGATAATAACTATCAGAAGATTGACACTTGTTTATGTCCGGTTTAATTGTAAAATTATGTACAATGACCGAAATTATATTAAATGGTAAAAATATATTCTAAATATACTTTAAAACCACTCAAATTCATAATTTATCAATATTATTATTTCGATTAAAAAAGTTGTTTTTAATTAAAATTTAGTAATTTTCACTATTCATCAAAATATTAAAGTTATCCAAAAAGTACCAAAATTTAACCTTAGGCTAAATTTGATATTATTAATCCAAAAATGAAGTCCATTTTGAAATATAAAATATATATAATTTCAAAAAGTAGGTATTACTATTCATAACGGCTAGTTTGATTGGTTGTGGTGTGTGTTAGAACTCGAAGTTGCGTACAACACACGCTACAGTATTATTCAAAGAGAAGCGTACCATGGAAGCTTGGGGTGTTACATTGTAAATTTTTTATGTCCCCATTCTAAATAATAAATTTATTTAGTCAAATTGAATATATAAATGTTTAAAATATTGGATTTAAAAAGGATTCACTATTAAAGTTGGTAAAAGTGCATTTTTGAAAAATACTTCTTTTATCTGAAAAAAAAGGAATTTGTTCTTACATTATGTCTAAGAAACTAATAATATGGATTCTAAAATTATAAGTATTATATAAGGCTCAAAATTCAGTTAATACTATTCATAACCTCTTTTTAACGGCTTGTTTGGTAAGTTATAGTGTGCTTGAACTCAGTGTTGCGTGTAGTGCAAGTTATTGAATTATTTTGAAGAAATAACACACTATGAAATATTGGGGTGTTACATTCTCCCCTCCTTCAATAAATTGCATCCTCACAATTTGAAATTGTTCTTCGAAAATAAAAGGTTGAAAAACAGAAAATATCTTTGTGGGAAAACCCACATCGGAAATTGGGTTACTAAAATTTAGTCTTAATATGAGGAAAAGAGAAATGAAAGGGTCACCACCAAATTATGATCTCGATTAGGAGAACATTGCTGGAAATTAGAGACATATAATTGGAGTAAAAATGTAAATATTTATAGGTAGTGATTGAGGTCATCAATCACAAACAAGTGTAAAATTGAGGTCCTTAAATTCATCAATCTATGATGATTTGAAATACCATCAATTCAACAAAAAATATGGTATTAGGATAACACATTTTTGGATTTAGGATTCCTTAAATAAAGTATATGAATTAATTTCTTCATATAATAAGAGAAGAAGAAAAATATATTCTTGACAAGTAGAGTTCCATCCTTTAACTAATTTCTACCACAGACTCATCTTTCACTCTAAAAGATAATAGAACTTAAAAATAATAATCTATTTATCCTATTCTTATAGGGTTAAAAAATGAATTTATAATTCATCTAGAAGAACCATTAAAAAATGACATTATTCAATCCAGAACAACACGTGGGTTAGTGGTAGGTGATACACCCTTGTCGCCCTTCGGTTGTGGGTTCAAGTCTCGCGGCCTTGCCGGACGCGACGGGTTGCTGCCCAACCTCCGGGTTGTCATTTTATGGCAATCCAAAATAATCCAAACTAGAACTATCCAAAATACTTCAGTCCAAAATTTATAAGGAAGGTAAACACAATAAATATCCTTTTTTCCGCGTATGTGAACACCTTCATCATTTATTCTTTTAAAACACTACAATATCCTGAATTACCATAAAACCTTATTGATTACATTCATGATCCCTTATTACTTAAAGAATAATAGATATACTCCTTCAATCCAAAAATATTATAAACACCAACAATGATGGAATATACAAATCATTAATCAGTTTCAAGGTAGTCAAGAATATCCAATATAATTTATCCAAACCAATCATGTATTATTCCAAAATCACTACCTCGGTATCAGAACTATATTATGGTTTATCATTCTCTCAACCATATATTTTCCAAAAATTTATCCTTCTTTTGAGTCACTTTTCATTGTTCCACACAATATCAAGTCCTTAATGAAATAGTACTACTGTACAATCCTTATATACTCCATAATTATTATAAAACGTACATTGTTGATACAACACTCAAATGACATAATCAACATAAGAACTCTAATCATTCCTCTTCATCTGTGGTAGTATCATAACTTGATTATTATCCAATAGCATCATTTGCGGCATAGTCTGATGACCGGGACATAGGTTCGCGTAGTGTCCAAACTCCTTACAAATGAAGCATTGTACATTTGAAACCATTTTCTTACCCTTGCAGTCACGCACTTTATGACCTTTTCCTCCACACTTATAACAAACTCCCATTCCTTTCAGGTAAGTTCTAGGGTGTTTCTTCCCACAGTTATCACATATGGGAAAATTCTTCTTTTCCTTCTTCCCTTTATCTATATTTCTCTCTTTCATCCTTTTCTTCTGTTGCTTCACTTCAAAGCCATAGGACTCAGTAAACTCATTACATATCTTATCAACACATGATATTATTTCTTCATATGATGATAATACATGGGAGACTATTTCTCTTATAAATTCTGGCTTAAGACCATGAAAGATATGATCCTTCATTCTCTTTGGATCATGTGCATTGCTAGAGTTCTCATTCCTTCTTCTGGGCGCCATTTCTAAACAATGTCATACACTAGATTAGTTTATGAATAACAATACCTAATCCCAAATTTGTAAAACACATAACATAAATTAAATAGTTTATGGATATAATCCATAATCATAAAAATGTCTCCTTTGAGGAAGTATATACTCATAAACCCTTCATAATGGTTTGCAAAGAAAATGAGAATTATCCTAAGAATATCCCCTGAGAGTGTCGTAACCAAGAGTGCAGCAATGCCCGTTGTCGTGCACCAGTTCCCGTTCGAGTCTAGCTCAAAGCGGTGTTTTCGGGTTTTACCCCTAGGTACATCTATGCCAGAGCCGCGTCTACCTGCTCGTATATAGACAGAGATGTATTGCTCGGAAAACTCACAAAATCTCTACAATACTAAAATTCTAGGAAGTTATTTTATACTAATCCTCAAAGTTCATCTTAGGTCTATGTGCTCTAATCAGAGTTTATCTAAATCTAGCTTCCAAGGTTTGTACTAAACTTCTTCTGATACCAACTGTAACACCCCGACCCCAGTGACCCAGAGTCGGTGCATTATTACATAACATTGGCATGATCACAAGAAAGATCAAATCTCTAAAGACCGATTGGTTTGGTAGCCTTGGAAACACTAGATATATTCATAAATTTTTACATTACATCATGAAGTGAAAAACTACTACAAAAACATATTGTCTCTATAGTCCACACTATTATCCCCTCATAATATCCTTGCAGGTCATTCATAATTTACTTCTTCACATCTAGGGAAAAATAAAACATAGAAAAAGGGTGAGCTCAAATGCCCAGTAAGGATAACAATATAGTAGAAACTTTCATAAATAACAATAAACATTTAAGGTAGTGTATAACTAAAACAAAATCCTCTTAAACTTGAACTTCAACATAGTATGGAAAAATAAAATGAAATAATGACATTTACTTATTCACATGGATATTCTACTAATCGAATAATCACATGCAATATCAATAACCAATTTCATAATGATGGAATGAATGATGCTGAACTTTAATTTCTATGTCGAGGCCTCGTGCCAAGACCTAAGGGATAACTGTAACCGGAACCCAACCTGGAGATCCTCTGTAACCGGGCTCCATCTCGGAGTGCCTCTAATAACCGGACACCAACCCGGATTGCCTCTAATAACCGGACACCAACCCGGAGGGCTTACTTTTACCGGTACCCAACCCAGAACATACTAGTCCAACATATTCATCTTAAGAACGGAATGAAATATAACATAAATATTCGTATTAAATATAACATATAAAATGTCAAAACATTAATCATAAACCATTAATGGCATAAAAATAACTCATCCATAGTCCAAAATATCACAAAACCTTAAATACAATATGGATGATTTGTATCATAATAAATCAACTCGAAACAAGTTTAAAATTTATCAACGGATGTTGACATAGATGAAATCAATACTATTTGAGAGAAATATATCTTTTTTTGAAATCATTTAAAAGTCGCATAATTATAGAGAAAACCATTATTTTGAAAATATCTTTATAAGCTTGTGAAGGAAGCTTCAAAGGTGTAATAACGGCGAAGAATAACCGCACCCGCCGTATAAGTTAAAAAAACATTCTTACCTTAATTTTGTCAAAAAGGTTAAAAAGGACCTTGTTTGGAAAACGACGGAAAGATTCCTTTATAAACCACTTATAAAAGTCAACAGGGGTATAAATGACTTTAACCCATATTCTAGTAAATAGTAAAAATGTTTTGAAATACATTTCTAAGAAACATGGATGTGGATGATAAAGAAATCCTAGTAGATTATTACGTATAAACAACCTCGGATAATGAAGAGATTGCGAAATAAACCCTTAATAATTTGGTAACTTACGAAACATACAACCCATGAAAGAGGTATCATGCAATGAATATGTAAATACACATAAATTAAATTGTATTACACAAATAATATAATTATGGGCAGTACATACACCACATAAAAGGTAATGGTGGCAATGTGGCATGAATCTCACGGGAATAAGGAGTGAGATGAAAACACCTTACCTTTTACTTTTCCTTGGTTGGGGTTGGTTAACCTCTTGTATAGTGGTGAAATAATTGTTATTAAATTATACAAGAATCGTATACATTAATATGATATCATATATGATCTTTTAACATTGATTTGTTAATAATATCTTAGTATTAACGTTGTTTCGGGTGTTAACTTACTCGTTTTCATTTATATGTTTTGTTACGTAAGCCATGTTTGTAATGGATAGGTTGTATCTTAATCATATACAGAATGATATCAAGTCCTTAGATACTATTATTAATCATCAAATGAGAATTATACTTTAATAGATACGATGGAGAATGAATCTCATCGCGTTCGTGGAGACGGTAGTCCATACGTACGCACAAGCGACAATATCATTCTTTTGATATTAAAATAATATATAATTGGATAGTATATCATATATAAAGCATCATTATCATATTACATTTATTATTTACCTGAACTAAACATCATTATTATACCCATCCAAATAATAATTTATTGAATAACAATTACACCACGACGTTGAGACGGTAAGTCGTACGTACACAAATATGGTGACATGTTATTCAAAGGATGGATAGAATAATGAATATGATTGTACCATATTTATAATAACACCACAGTATATATATGATACTGGAGTTATTATTTTATAATGGTAACAACAAAGGAAGAGGAAGTGGAAGAAGAAAGGAACTTGAAAAAGGGTGGTGAAATCATTACCTCTTCTTTGGGTTCTTCCTTTTGATTTGATCAAAAGGGCTCCTTATTTTGGCTTTATGACTAAAGAAAGGCCTCTAGGATGAAGTGAGGGAAGTTGAGAGAATATTTGGGCAGAGGTTGGCTAAACAAAAAGGCTTTTAAGGTGTGAGATAATGAGAAGAGGGAGTGCCCTTTTATAAGAGGGGTGAGGGGCACCTTTGGAAAAGCTAGAAATATTAATTTATAATAAATTCATATTCGGTTTCTAATGGCTCCAAAGGTGATTATTTAAAGGTTAAGGTGGGGATGGGTATAAAACCACTCAACCAATAGAATTTATACAGTTTTGGGTTACTATATTAACCTTATCTTTAAGTATTAACTCTTAGTTATTTAGTTTCACTTTTACAATGTCTCTTTATATTTTTATATTATTTGGTTAATAAACATACTATATACATCCAAGTGACCCCAAGTGGTCCATTAATGATAAACCTATCATGATATAAGTCTCTTTTCCGAACCTTATATTTTTTTAGGAATTTAATATCAATTAATAATATACTATTTGTTTTAAAAACTCTTTTATGTCAATTTTGACACTATTCAATAATTGATTTTTGTAAAACTCATAATAGAATGATTACTTAAAAAAAAGTTAATTAAATAATTACTAACATTTCATATTAACATATAAAATTAGTGTAATTCATAAAAAGCCTCAAATTATATTTTTTTGGGTATCTACAATATCAATCATTTTAATTTTTCACTATTATGGTAATTACTGCATCACCATTGTGTCATATATAAATTAAATTATTTAATGTCTAAAAATTATAAATAAAATACCATTATGTATAAAATCGTTTTATATTTCTAATAAATATTTATAGTCTAAATTCCAACGTATATTACCCTATGTAAAAATTGTTTTTCTAAAAGATATATGCTTGTGTCATTTTTGTATTCATTTTAACTTAATTAAAATAAAGTGTCCCTATCACTTACAAGTGGCACCATGGGGTCCCCAAATCGACCCAAAGATGCCTATGGTTGAACTTGTATCAAAAAATAAGGTTAGGACACGTTTTAGGGTAATTTTTTATTATTATAATATTATTGTTTAACCCTTATTTACCGGATTTACCCTTTAACGATGGTAAATAAAATCTTTACCGAAGTAATTATTCAAAATGTCTAAAAATAAAAGTTACCTATTCACACAATTTGAACATCCTGATTCCAAATATGGAATCCAATTTTCCAAATTCAAAACACAGAAGTGGCAGTAATTAATTTAAAATTAATTCCCGTTGTTAAAACAAAAAGTGTGTTTTTAAGAGATAATAACTATCAAAAGATTGACACTTGTTTATTTCCGGTTTAATTGTAAATTTATGTACAATGACAGAAAATATATTAAATGGTAAAAATATATTATAAATATACTTTAAAACCACTCAAATTCATAATTTATCAATATAAATTATTTCGATTAAAAAAATTGTTTTTAATTAAAATTTAGTAATTTTCACTATTCATCAAAATATTAAAGTTATCCGAAAAGTACCAAAATTCCACCTTAGGCTAAATTCGATATTCTGAATCCAAAAATGAAGTCCATTTTGAAATATAAAATATATATAATTTCAAAAAGTAGGTATTACTATTCATAACGGCTAGTTTGATTGGTTGTGGTGTGTGTTAGAACTCAAAGTTGCGTACAACACACGCTATAGTATTATTCCAAGAGAAGCATACCGTGGAAGATTGGGGTGTTACATTGTAAATTTTTTTATGTCTCCATTCTAAAGAATAAATGTATTTATTCAAATTTAATATATAAAAGTTTAAAATATTGGATTTAAAAAGGGTTCACTATTAAAGTTGGTAAAAGTGCATTTTTGAAAAATACTTCTTTTATCTGAAAAAAAGGAATTTGTTCTTACGTTATGTCTAAGAAACTAATAATATGTATTCTAAAATTATAAGTATTATATAAGGTTCAAAATTTAGTTAATACTATTCATAACCTCTTTTTAACGGCTTGTTCGGTAAGTCATAGTGCGTTTGAACTCAGTGTTGCGTGTAGTGAAAGTTATTGAATTATTTTGACGAAATAACACACTATGCAATCTTGGGGTGTTACATTCTCCCCTCCTTCAATAAATTGCGTCCTCTCAATTTGAAATTGTTCTTCAAAAATAAAATGTTGAAAAATAGAAAATATCTTTGTGGGAAAACCCACATCAGAAATTGGGTTACTAAAATTTAGTCTTAATATGAGGAAAATAGAAATGAATGGGTCACCACCAAATTATGATCTCGATTGGGAGAACATTGGTGGAAATTAGAGACATATAATTGGAGTAAAAACGTAAATATTTATAGGTATTGATTGAGGTCATCAATCACAAACGAGTGTAAAATTAAGGTCCTTAAATTTATCAATCTCTGATGATTTGAAATAACATCAGTTCAACAAAACATAGGGTATTAGGATAACACATTTTTGGTTTTAGGATTCCTTAAATAAAGTATAAGAATTAATTTCTTCGTAGAATAATAGAAGAATAAAAATATATTCTTGACAAGTAGAGTTCCATCCTTTAACTAATTTCTACCACAGACTCATCTTTCACTCTAAAAGATAATACAACTTAAAAATAATATTCTCTTTATCCTATTCGTATATGGTTAAAAAATGAATTTATAATTCATCTATCAGAACCATTAAAAAACGACATTATTCAATCCAGGACATCCCGTGGGTTAGTGGTAGGTGATACACCCTTGTCGCCCTTCGGTTGTGGGTTCAAGTCTCGCGGCCTTGCCGGACGTGACGGGTTGCCGCCCGACCTCCGGGTTGTCCTTTTATGGCAATCCAAAATAATCCAAACTAGAACTATCCAAAATACTTTAGTCCAAAATTTATAAGGAAGGTAAACACAATAAAGATCCTTTTTTCCACGTATGTGAACACCTTCATCATTTATTCTTTTAAAACACTGCAACATCCTGAATTACCATAAAACCTTATTGATTACATTCATGATCCCTTATTACTTAAATAATAATAGATATAGTCCTTCAATCCAAAAATGTTTTAAACCCCAACAATAATGGAATATACAAATCATTAATCAGTTTCAATTTAGTCAAAAATATCCAATATAATTTATCCAAATCAATCATGTATTATTCCAAAATCACTACCTCGGTATCAGAACTATATTATGGTTTATCATTCTCTCAACCATAAATTTTCCAAAAATTTATCCTGATTTTGAGTCACTTTTCTTTGTTCCACATAATCTCAAGTCCTTAATGAAATAGTACTATAGTACAATCCTTATGTACTCCATAATTATTATAACAAGTACATTGTTGATACAACACTGAAATAAAATAATCAACATAAGAACTCTAATCATTCCTCATCATCTGTGGTAGTATCATAACTTGATTATTATCCAATAGCATCATTTGCGGCATAGTCTGATGATTGGGACATAGGTTCGCGTAGTGTCCAAACTCCTTGCAAATGAAGCATTGTACATTTGAAAACATTTTCTTACCCTTGCAGTCACACACTTTGTGACCTTTTCTTCCACACTTATAACAAACTCTCATTCCTTTTAGGCAAGTTCTAGGGTGTTTCTTCCCACAGTTATCACATATGGGAAAATTCTTCTTTTCCCTATTCCCTTTATCCATCTTTCTCTCTTCCATCCTTTTCTTCTCTTGCTTCCCTTCAAAGCCATAGGACTCAGTAAACTATTTACTTATCTTATCAACACATGATATTATTTCTTCATATGATGATAATACATGGGAGACTATTTCTCTTATAAATTCTGGCTTAAGACCATGAAAGATATGATCCTTCTTTCTCTTTGGATCATGTGCATTGCTAGAGTTCTCATTCCTTCTAATGGGCGCCATTTCTAAACAATGGCATACACTAGATTAGTTTATGAATAACAATACCTAATCCCAAACTTTCAAAACACATAACATAAATTAAATAGTTTATGGATGTAATCCATAATCATAAAAATTTATCCTTTGAAGAAGTATATACTCATAAACCCTTCATAATGGTTTGTAAATAAAATGAGAATTATCCTAAGCATATCCCCCAGGAGTATCCTAACCAAGAGTGCAGCAAGGCCCATTATCGTGCACCAGTTCCCATTCGAGTCTAGCTCAAAGCGGTGTTTTCGGGTTTTACTCCTAGGTACATCTGTGCCAGAGCTGCCTCTACCTGCTCGTATCCAGACAGAGATGTATTGCTCGGAAAACTCACAAAATCTCTACAATACCAAAATTCTAGGAATTTATGCTATACTAATCCTCAAAGTTCATCTTAGGTCTACGTGCTCTAATCAGAGTTTATCTAAATCTAGCTTCCAAGGTTTGTACTAAACTTCCTTTGATACCAACTGTAACGCCCCGACCCCAGTGACCCAGAGTCGGTGCATTATTACATAACATTGGCATGATCACAAGAAATATCAAATCTAGAAAGACCGATTGATTTAGTAGCCTTGGAAACACTAGATATATTCATAAAGTTTTATATTACATCATGAAGTGAAAAACTACTACAACAACATATTGTCTCCATAGTGAACACTATTATCCCCTCATAATATCCCTCCAGGTCATTCATAATTTACTTCTTCACATCCTGGGAAAAATAAAACATAGAAAATGGGTGAGCTCAAATGCCCAGTAAGGATAACAATATAGAAAAAACTTTCATAAATAAGAATAAACTTTTAAGGCAGTGTATAACTAAAACAAAAGCCTTTTAAACATGAACTTCAACATAGTATGGCAAAATAAAATGAAATAATTCCATTTACTTATTCACATGGATATTCTACTAATAGAATAATCACATGCAATATCAATAACCACTTTAATAATGATGGAATGCATGATGCCGAACTTTAATTTCAGTGTCGAGGCCTCATGCCAAGACCTAAGGGATAACAGTAACCAGAACCTAACCTGGAGAGGCTTTGTAACCGGACTCCATCCCGAAGTACCTCTAATAACAAGACACCAACCTGGAGTGCCTCTAATAACCGTACACCAACCCGGAGTGCCTCTAATAACCGGACACCAACCCGGAGGGCTTACTTTTACCGGTCCCCAACCTGGAACATACTAGTCCAACACATTCATCTTAAGAAGAGGATGAAATATAACATAAACATTCGTATTAAAACTAACATACAAAATGTCAAAACTTTAATCATAAACCATTAATGGCATAAAAATAACTCATCCATAGTCAAAAATATCAGAAAACCTTAAATAAAATATGGATTATTTTAATCATAATAAATCAACTTGAAACAAGTTTAAAATTTATCAAAGGATGTTGACATAGATGAAATCAATACTATTTGAGAGAAATATCTCTTTTTTTGAAATAATTTAAAAGTCAAATAATTATAGAGAAAACCTTTATTTTGAAAATATCTTTATAAGCTTGTGAAGAATTTTCAAAGGTGTAATAACGGCGGAGAATAACCGCACACGCCGTATAAGTTAAAAAAACATTCTTACCTTAATTTTGTCAAAAAGGTTAAAAAGGACCTTGTTTGTAAAACGAAGGAAAGATTCCTTTATAAACCACTTATAAAAGTCAACAATGGTATATATGACTTTAACCCATATTATAGTAAATAGTAAAAATGTTTTGAAATATATTTTTAAGAAACATGGATGTGGATGGTAAAGAAATCCCAGTAGATTATTACGTATAAACAACCTCGGATAATGAAGAGATTGCGAAATAAACCCTTACCAATTCGGTAACTTATGAAACATACAACCCATGAAAGAGGTATCATACAATGAATATGTAAATACACATAAATTAAAGTGTATTACACAAATAATATAATTATGGGCAGTACATACACCACACATAAGGTAACGGTGGCAATATGGCATGAATCTCACGGGAATAAGAAGTGAGATGAAAACCCCTTACCTTGTAATTTTCCTTGGTTGGGGTAGGTTAAACTCTTGTATAATGGTGAAATAATCGTTATTAAATTATACAAAAGTCATATACATTAATATGATATCATATATGATCTTTTAACATTGATTTGTTAATAATATCTTAGTATTATCGTTGTTTCGGGTGTTAACTTACTCGTTTTATTTTATATGTTTTGTTACATAAGCCATATTTGTAATGTATAGGTTGTATCTTAATCATATCCATAATGATATAAAGTCCTTAGATACTATTATTAATCTTTAAATGAGAATTATACTTGAATGGATACGATGGAGAATGAATCTCATCGCGTTCGTGGAGACGGTAGTCCGTACGTACGCACGAGTGACAATATCATTATTTAGATATTAAAATAATATATAATTGGATGTTATATCTTATATAAAGAATCATTATCATGTTAAATTTATTATTTACATGAATTACACATCATTATTATACCCATCCAAACAATAATTTATTGAATAACAATTACACCACGATGTGGAGACGGTAAGCCGTACGTACGCACGTATGGTGACATGTTTTTCAAAGGATGGATAGAATACTGAATATGGTTGTACAATATTTATAATAACATCACAGTATATATATGATACTAGAGTTATTATTTTAGAATGGTGACAACAAAGGAAGAGGAAGTGGAAGAAGAAAGGAACATGAAAAAGGGTGGTGAAATCATTACCTCTTCTTTGGGTTCTTCCTTTTGATTTGATCAAAAGGTCTCTTTACGTTGGCTTTATGACTAAAGTAAGGCCTATAGGATGAAGTGAGGGAAGTTGAGAGAGTATTTGGGCAGAGGTTTGACGAACAAAAAGGCTTTGAAGGTGTGAGTTAATGAGAAGGGGGAGTGCCCTTTTATAAGAGGGGTGAGGGGCACCTTTGGAAAAGCTAGAAATATTAATTTATAATAAATTCATATTCGGTTTCTAATGGCTCCAAAGTTGATTATTTAAACTTTAAGGTTGGTATGGGTCTAAAACCACTCAAACAATAGAATTTAGACAGGTTTGGGTTACTATATTAACCTTATCTTTAAGTATTAACTCTTAGTTAATTAGTTTCACTTTTACAATGTCTCTTTGTATTTTTATATTATATGGTTAATAAACTTACTATATACATATAAGAGACCCCCAAGTGGTCCATTAATTCTACACCTATCATGATATAAGTCTCTTGGCCGAACCTTATATTTTTTGGAATTTAATATCAATTAATAATATACTATTTGTTTTAAAAATGCTTTTATGTCAATTTTGACACTATTCAATAATTGATTTTTGTAAAACTCATAACAGAATGATTACTTCGAAAAAAGTTAATTAAATTATTTATAACATGTCATATTAACATATAAAATTAGTTTAATTCATAAAAAGTCTCAAATTATATTTATTTGGGTATCTACAATATCAATCATTTTAATTTTTCACTATTATGGTAATTACTGCATCACCATTGTGTCATATATAAATTAACTTATTTAATGTCTAAAAATTATAAATAAAATACCATTATGTAGGAAATCATTTTATATTTCTAATAAATATTTATAGTCGAAAATACAACATATATTACCCTATGTAAACATTGTTTTTCTAAAAGATATATGCTTGTGTCATTTTTGTATTCATTTTATCTTAATTAAAATAAAGTGTACCTATCACTTACAAGTGGCACCATGGGGTCCCAAAATCGACCCAAATATGCCTATGGTCTAACTTGTATCAAAAAATAAGGTTAGGACACGTTTTAGGGTAATTTGTTATTACTATAATATTATTTTTTAACCCTTATTTACCGGATTTACCCTTTAACCATGGTAAATAAAATATTTACCGAAGTAATTATTCAAAATGTCTAAAAATAAAAGTTACCTATTTACACAATTTGAACATCCTGTTTATAAATATGGAATCCATTTTTCCAAATTCAAAACACAGAAGTGGCAGAAATTAATTTAAAATTAATTCCCGTTGTTAAAACAAAAAGCGTGTTTTTAAGAGATAATAACTATCAGAAGATTGACACTTGTTTATGTCCGGTTTAATTGTAAAATTATATACAATGACCAACATTATATTAAATAGTAAAAATATATTCTAAATATACTTTAAAACCACTCAAATTCATAATTTATAAATATAAATTATTTCGATTAAAAAAGTTGTTTTTAATTAAAATTTAGTAATTTTCACTATTCATCAAAATATTAAAGTTATCCGAAAAGTACCAAAATTTCACCTTAGGCTAAATTCGATATTCTGAATCCAAAAATGAAGTCCATTTTGAAATATAAAATATATATAATTTCAAAACGTAGGTATTACTATTCATAACTGCTAGTTTGATTGGTTGTGGTGTGTGTTAGAACTCGAAGTTGCGTACAACACACGGTATAGTATTATTCGAAGAGAAGCGTCTCGTGGAAGATTGGGGTGTTATATTGTAAATTTGTTTATACCCCGATTATAAAGAATAAATTTATTTAGTCAAATTGAATATATAAATGTTTAAAATATTGGATTTAAAAAGGGTTCACAATTAAAGTTGGTAAAAGTGAATTTTTGAAAAATACTTCTTTTATCTGAAAAAAAGGAATTTGTTCTTACATTATGTCTAAGAAACTAATAATATGGATTCTAAAATTATAAGTATTATATAAGGTTCAAATTTTAGTTAATACTATTCATAACCTCTTTTTAACGGCTTGTTCGGTAAGTCATAGTGCGCTTGAACTCAGTGTTGTGTGTAGTGCAAGTTATTGAATTATTTTGAAGAAATAACACACTATGCAATCTTGGGGTTTTACAATATCCATCTCTTTTCACGTATAATATATGAAATCTAGATAATGGGCTTCACCAGAAGAAAAAGGAGACGCGTCACCCTGGAGTACACCTACATGACCATTAAGGGAGTACTTAAGGAATTGGTGATACAAAGCGGGTACCGCCGCGTGCAGGTGGAGAAATGGCCTACCCATCAATGAGTTGTAGGCAGTGTCCTATGAGATAGCCATGAACTCAGTACTAGATAACAGACCATCAAAATGGGTCTTTAGGTGGATCTTTCTTACCGGTGTCTGTTTATTCCTATCACAACCATGAATTTTATAGTTAGAGGGGCTCAGATCATCCTCGGACATCCCCATCTTACGGGGTTTGCATGTTAGGATAAGGTTGATCTTTGAACCTGTGTCAAAAAGATAGTGTAAGACCTCCACGCCATTGATGTATCCAGTTATATATAGTGGGATGATATGCCTCTGTATAAGAGATCCTTCTACTTCTCCAAAAAAGGGATGAAGGCGACATTCTCCATGCTCAGTTGCCTCATCATGGATGTCTTCTACTAGTGCTACCTCCATATCGAACTGGAGGGGTATTTTTAATGCTTCTCCAAGGGATTCATGAATATCCACCAATAGATAGAGAGCCTCAAGGATTGAGAAACTCACAGGGATGCTGGAGAGATGGTTATGAATTTCATACATTCGTGCAAAGCGTGAACTCCTATATTCAAGAGGTTGTTCTATGGTAGGGGGGATGGCATGCCCTTCTGGATGAACTGGTGGCTGACTGGTGCTGGTAAAGTCCCATTGCTCTCTAGTCAAAACTCGTGGAGTGACTACCAAATGGGGGCCATATTACTAAGGTAGGTTTGTAATAGGACATGGCCGATCGCGACGCGGTCAGGGCGGCTCCACCAAATCACGAAGCACAAACGGCAGTGAAGGCAGACCTGGAAAAACCAGATGAGAAGGTTTTGTGGGTTGATGTCCATGATCGTAATGTTTTCTGGTTTCAGTGTCATGAACATCCTAGCTGGAAGTATTGTTTATGGCGTTCTGGTGACCCATATAGCTATAGCTCCGTCGATGCTGGTAATGAATGGGGATGTTGGGAGGATCTGTCGGGTGTTCCTCGTCATCTGGAATCATGTAGGGGATTACCATCTCTATGGTGTTAAATGAGACATAACCTTGATCATCACATGAAGCATCCTCTATCACTGGATAGATCCTGGGGGTAATTTTCTTCTTTGGGGGCATGAAATATCCAAGAGTTTGGGATGAGGATGGAATTGGTGTGGGGGGGATTTGTTCGATGATTTCCTTTATGAGGAGAGGAATACTAAGATGTCATTGTTGAAGTAGTGGTTTTGGGTTTTGTGGTGACTTATGAAGTCCCGGGTCAATTCAAACATGCACAGATAATTCCATGGTAATGGGAAAATATCTTATTATCCATCCAGTCGTCATATTTTTGAGATCCACTGTTGGAAACATGCTGCCACTCACCTTAGTTGTCATTGTCGTTGTTAGGATATACAAATACACATGCCACTTATGCCAGTTATGGGCCTAACCTGACCATGTTGTTATCAACTTCATCTTGAATCTAGTCTTTAAACACATAGAACTGCTTGAGGGTGTGTCCCATGATCCGATGATAGGGGTAGTAGTTGGGGTGATCAATGAGATATGCCTCCTCGAGCCTCCTGCATTCCGTAAATCATTGAATTCTCTATTCCATGACACTTCAAGAATAACCAAAGACCTAATCCTAATTGAATGATTATGATTGGTTAATTATATTCGGGAAAAGTGTTCTGGGAGTTTGGCCCTGACGAGAGGCCAGATGAGCCTTCCAAGGAGGCGGAACCTGGTTATATCACCTAGGTGGTGGCGGTGCATTACGCGGGGGCACCTAACAGTTCTGGAGTGGTTCCTGCTAGGTGAGAAGATGTGCTTGGGGTGGCAGGCCTCTACAAGGATGTGGAGGTGGCTCCACTGGTAACAAATCCAGTTTCTTGGGGGCCTCTACTTGGTCCAACATGGAGGGCTCGACCTTAGCATCCCGTCTCAAGGGAACTACTAGAGGCAACTGACGTGCCTACTTTGCCTACTGCAAGGATCCCTCTAGTCGTTGGGCCTTATCAAAGAAATCGCAGAACCACCCAGGGTAATTTTAGGTGATGAGAGAGGGGACAACTTCTGTTTTGACATTCTCAACGCACATTTTCAGCAACTTTTTTTAGTCAACAGCATATCAATGGAGTAAGTGAGTTCTTTCCATTGTACGACAAAGTCCCCGACGCGCTCGTCAGGCCTCTGCTTGCACTTGAGGAGGTCTGTAATATTCATCTTCTAGGTGGTAGAGCTGAACTAGTAAAGAAATTGTCTAAAAAGATCATCCCAGCCAGCTACTGACCCAATGGGAAGCTTGTTGTACCAGAAAAATGTGGGTCCTTCCAATTTTTGTACGAAACACCAGAGTTTGTCAGCCTCTTGCTATGCTGGAGTTCTCATCATGGGTCCACATGTTGAGATGAAGTGGTCCAGATGTTGTAGTTAGTTGTCCATCCCATTGAATGGGGAGAATTGGGGTTACTGACACCTATGGGTGCCATCATATCATCCACCCATTCCAGATATGGCTTCTCATCATGTAAAATTTCCCCCTATAGAGTTTCCAACACCTCAAGATGAGAAATAAGTGCCCCGATCAGATCATATGAGCAAGGATTCAGGTATTCATGTGGGTCCCTAACCACTAGTGCATCAGAAAGTTCTTCAACATGATAAACAGGACCAACGGCTTGTTGAGCGGCTAGTGGGATGACCTGCGGAGTGGCTGGGGGGGCCTGAGCTGGGTCCCGAGGGGGGTTTCCATGCAATTCTGGTGGATTTGGTGAGGCGTATCCCTACCTCCTACCATAATCTCGGTCTATAACCTCTCTATGTCGGAAGGGTGGTCAAGATCACCAGAGGAAACTTGTTGGAGGGGATCAGTACCTTCCCATGTTTCCCCGGACATGGATCACTGTAGTCTAGTCACCGCTCTGCATCACGTTCAGCAAGGTGGTCATCGACTATATTTTTATGCTCTGTGAGATATTGACGCAATGCGGTCTTTTAAAGATCATCCATCGTCTTCTGAACTAATCTAGATGGGTCAGAGGGTTTAACGGTCCCAATATGCGCTTTACCCTTATTGGAATTCCGGTTGAGGGATAATGACTCGGTAGGTATAGAAAGACCTAGTAAATTTCTTTGCTGGTGAGTGATCCTTCCAAATGAATCTAATAGGTGTGTCACTCCATCAGGGGGTAAGTCCTCTTCATGGATTTCTTGTTCGTTCTCTCCCTCTATTAGGTCGGTCATGTTAACAGTGACTCTTCCTGAAGGTATATCCTCAATATCGCATGGCATGTCGGGCTGGCATTAGATAGAACTGGAATGAAAGGAAGTTTAATTCCCCCATCCATAGACCTGAACGTGGGGGAAAACCTCATAGATAATTATATGGAGTGCTTTAAAACACTAAATGAATTGTTGTTGGAGGGTCCGATGGCGACCGGGCGACTCAGGGCACTGGGTCACAGTGAGCGTTTCCAAGTTGACCATGCAGCATTTCTGGACAATATCTTCAATGTGGGATGAATGCTTTGGGTAATATACTCACTGATAACAGATACATAAGTGCATCACCCAAAGGGTTTGGAAAAAACATGTGACCTCCTCCTGGGTAAGTGATTCTGACACGCTAAAGTTTGTGGTTTAAATTAGCCAAAACATCTCTGAGAAATGGTCCACTGCAAGGATGTCCCACAAGCTCCTCGGCTCAAACTCAAGGTCCAAACCTTGGTTTCCCTATTCATCGACTAGGGGTGGCTGGGGAACCAGTATTGGCACTGAAGAAGACCACTTAGATGGTAGGTTTCCCGGTGATTAATATGGAGAATGGGCTAACAAGACACCACATCTTGGGTTTTCCTCTAATGAATACAGTGACTTAGCCACCACATCTTGGTAGGATGGGCGGGTGACAACAGTTTATGGTGTAGGGTTTGTGTTTGTTGGTGGTGGGACATGCTAATTCTCATTCCCTATCGGCTCTTAGAAAAACTCTTAGTGATCTCCGACTGAGGTAGATAATGATCCTGGTGATTACAGGGGGGATTTCATGGCCAGGTCCTATGAAGAGGGAAAATATTCTTCCTCCTAGATATATCTTTGGAGAGATGTGGGGATATGGTGGACCTCACATTCCAGAATGATGAGGCATATATGCCTCGTTCCTACCATGACCATTGACCCTAAAGATCAGAGTGAGTGTTCCATTACTGAATCACATTTCACCTTGGAATCTGAGAAGTAGAAAGGTTTAATTAGGGTTTGAATCTTCGTGGAAATCTTATTATAGAAGCGGTGACCCACCCTCCGGCCCTGATCTAGTTCTTTAGGATTGGGTAGGTTCCTGGCGTGAGGAGAACCTTTGATAGAACTAGTTCTTGGGAAGGGAGGACTTCTTCTTGGTTAAGCTGTGGTGCTAGGAGCACCTTCAAAAAGATCAAAGGGAAACTAGGGAGGACCTCCATGTCCTCTAGATGATGCGAAGAAGGAATCTCCATGGGAAGTGTTGGAGTGGGTAGGACCACTGTTGGTACTGGTAGAAGCATGGGAAATATCTCTATGATTTCCCCTAGTAGTGATGGTACAAGGAGGAACTTTTTACTGGTCAAACTGAACATGGGATAGACCTCCATGTTGTGTTCCAATAATGTGAGGAAGACCTCCACTTATCTGATTTCCAGGACGAGGAGGACCTTCTTCAGTTGTTGTAAGAACATGGGGAATACCCCAACACTAATTTTTGATTAAAAAAGGATGATCCTCCCAATAGAGTCCTGTAACAAGTGGAACAATTCCATACCTGGGGCCACAGGTGTGGAAGAGGCTTCCATGTTGGCTGATGGTGCGGTGGGAAGGACCCTCGCCCAAACTGGTGGCTGTATAGGGATGACCTACAAGCCCTACATCGGAATGGGTAAGACCTGCGCTCTCATTGTTGGTGGCATGGGGAGGACCTCCATGTAGTATTTCCCTAACGTGGGTCAACCCGCGATGGGCACTACTTGTGTCAGCGACCAGGAGAGTCATCTCAACCCACCCATTGGGTCGCTGGGTCCTTGATCTGGGATGATAATATAAGTTCATCTATTCAGTATGAACAGGGTGTTGATGGTATGCATTGGTGGTGGAACGAACCACAATATTTGTTGATGATGATGCCTCCTAGAAGGTGTCATCCTCATCTTATGCCCGGCACTGATGTTGGGTTAATCGGAATGGGATCGGTGGTGCAGCTGCATTAGATACCTGCTCCTCAGCCTATGGGGTCGGGTGGCGGTGTTGATGTGGCCTATTGGGAGCCCTCCTTGGTGGCTCCTAGGATGGGATTACCATTGGGCTGGACCATACATCCCTCACCTCACTGGCATAGGGGATTGAATCGCCAAACCACTCTGATGAGAGGCTGCTGAAATGATTATAGGTCAGAGTGGAGAGCAGCGGCTCCCTGTGCAGCCCTTGGGGTGGCTGTGACAGTAAGGGGTAGAATCTTCTTAGTCTTGTCATGTCATATCCAAGTTTGTGATAATCCCCTCATCCTCGTATTGTCAAATGAGGGCATTAATCTCCCTTCTTTGAACAAGCTCTGATGGGGATATGGGGCATGAAAGTCCAATAGATGTGGATTTGGAGGCCGTCGTGGAAGAGAGGAGGTCATGCGAGATTTATGTGATGACCTTCCCCTGACCCTATATTGGTGGGTGGGTGTTGATCGGTTTCATGTCATGAATTTTTGGGTCCTAGAAATCAGGGAGATTAAACCATTAGTACTGAAAGCAGGAAAGAGACATCCAGTGCCCCAACGTCATTTTGTCTTCTATTGTTGGTAAGAAGGATCTGTGCTGACAATGTTATATACTGGGATGTCCAATGTACATCTTCCCTAATCTCTGGTAAGTTTCATGTTGTACCCACTATTTTATTGGTGGGGCATAGTGTCTGATACATGGATCCATTGAAATGATAATCCATTGATGTATTGATATCTAATAATTTCCACATTTAGGAGAAGAGATTCGCGTTGGGTTCAACGTTTCTGTTTCTGATTCTTTGGTAGGGGCGCACATCCGTCTGGTGAGGACACACATATGTTTTCCTTGTATTCTCGCATTCCAAAGGTGGGCAGTATTTGTCCTATATTCTAGGATGTTTTCTTCATGATTTAAATAGGATGATGGGATGTCGTTTCCTCCTTTCGTGGATTAATCCTCAGAACTCATCACTATGTTTGGCTCTCCCTTAAAGATTAAGTTGTCTTTCGTGAATCTCTTCTGAGTTCCATATCATTGTGGGTTCTAGTTAATTACACTTCAACTGTCATGAAATTACAAGGGGTCAAGTCAGGGTAGCAACCTTCAGTCAGGGGAGTATTCATGGTGGACATCGCTGGCATGTCTGAACATTAAAACACTGGTGCATCTGGGTTTCTTCCCCTTATGATTGGGCATCACTAGGGCGTGGATTCTTGAGGCATCCCACATCAAATGTGGGGAATTTTAAGACATAGGCATGTCTCTATGGTTTTCCTCATCTTCCCATGTCAAACACGGGGTATGCCATGAGTTTATTGTCTAGGGAAGATGGATTTGACTGATCGAAAGACTAATAGAAGTCAATCAGATGGGTGCATTCCCAAGAGGGAGCACCTGAGGGGATTATTGTATGAGTGGATCAAGATTCCCAATGAAGGCGGATCTGAGGATGCTTTGATCCCTATAATGGGGACACTAAGGTTTATCATTGGATGGGATTTAACCTACGAGAGCTTCCCTATGTACCTTGTCCTATGATATGGGGATCAAATCCACATAGTTCAAAGGAACAATGAGTCAGAGTGTGCACAGAGGATAGTGACACTGATACGTGTTAGGGTTTATGCATAGTTTGTAACCCATGTGCTGTTAGGAGCAGTAAAGGGGTGAATTACATGATTTCCCTGGGATGTGGCAGCCCAGGTAAGAATCAAGATGGATATGGATGGTTCTGATAATTGGATGGAGAATGAGATGGAACCAATGTGAGGATGATGGTGATGTTTATTGTGAGACTCAGAGAGGCCTACAACATATCCTAGTGGTAGGAAATCAAAGTCCACATAGTTTGATGGGGGGGTTGGAACAATTTAGGGGGTGGCCTGTGAGAATGGATGGATGGATGTGACCCAGAGGAAGTGGGACCTCTGGGTTGGGGCATGACCTTCCTGAAACACAGAGGCTTGAGGGAGATACTAGGTTGAGACACGGATAATGGGCTTGAACCTTATGAAGGCTTCTTACATATCCCTATGGTAGGGAATCAAAGTCCACATAGTTTAGGATGGAAAATTGAATTAGCGTGTGCTCGGAGGATAGTGACTCGAGGATGATGTTGGGGCATACATGTGGTTAGCAGCTCAGGAGTTGGTCTATAACCACTGGGAAAGACCAGATATCACTACTGGAAATCTGACCTTTCCCAACGCTTCGATACCAATGGTTCGTAAAAACCGTTGGTATAGGTTCCCTTTACCAATGGATTGGCTAAACCGTTGGGAAATCCCACTTTGAGGCCACCTTTCCAAATGGTTTGGCCAGACCGTTGGGATAGGGTATGGATTTCCCAACAGTTTGGCCAAACCGTTGAGAAAGCCCACATTTTGGCCACCTTTCCCAATGGTTTTGGAAAACCGTTGGGATAGGTATACCCTTTCACAACGGTTTGGCCAAACCGTTGGGAAAAGTCCACTTTGTGGACCATTGGGAAAGGGTATACCTATCCCAACGGTTTGCCAAAACCGTTGGGAAAGGTTCCCCACAAATAAACCTTTCCCTAGAATCAAAATCCAGAATCAAAATCTATACCAATGGTTGTCAAAACCATTGGTATAGGCCTATATCAATGGTTTTGACAACCGTTGGTATATATCCTTTGATTTTTTATCATCTCTTCTTACCCAGAACATTATATAAATCAAAATTTAAAATCATTATGAGAATACATATATATATTTATGTAATTATATTCACAAAAGTCATGTTAGGTTAGTGGTTAAGTCGTTGAATAATAAACTAGGGGTCCTGGGATCAAATCCCAGTGAATGTTTTTTTTTGAAATACATATACCAACGGTTCCATAACCATTGGTATAGATTTTCATATTAGTTATACCAACGGTTTCCAAAACCGTTGGGATAGGTCTATACCAACGGTTTTGGGAAAACTGTTGGTATAGACCTATCTAAACGGCTTACTTGCAAATGGTTCTCCAAACCGTTGGTATAGGCTATACCAATGGTTTGGAGGCCTATATAAATAGTTCCAAACTGTTGGTATAGGTTAGTTTTCTAGTAGTGTATATGGTCCTTAGCAAAGGGGACTACAATGGAATACTGTTGGATGGGGCTACAACAGTTTACCGCTGGTTATGGTTAAAATGACTTACCACTAGATGGGGTATCATAGCTTACCGCTTGATCGGGATCACAATAGCATAATGCTGGATGGGGATCACAATAGATAACCACTATATGGGGATCACAATGTCTTACCGCTGGATGGGGATAACAAAAAATTACTACTGGATGGGGTTGAACCTCATAAAGGCTTCTTATGTACCATGTCTAGGAGACAAGGATCAAAAACATCATAGTTCGAAGGTGTAATGTTTAATTTCGTGCTAAAAAAGGGGTGCACTATTTAATGTCCTTCAGGATAGGGTTAACCGATGTGAAGTGGTCGGGACTGACAGGTGTTGGTATTGATCCTTAGAGATTCGTCATATTTTCCTTTCTCAGATAGGGACAAGGATCAATCTCCATGTAGTTTAGAATGTGGAATACAATTTGACATCATGTTGGATGAAACTCTACCTATGTGAAGGATGTCGATACAGGTAGTTGTTGGTCTTGAACATCAGGGTTCCATCCTACATACCTTTCTCAGACAGGGGAAAGGATCAAAGTCCAAGTAGTTCGAAATGTGGAATATAGTTTAACTTCATGTGGGATTAATGTGCACCGACATCAAGGGGTTCAAGAAAAGTAGGTGTTGGGATCAAACCTCAGGGAGGCTTCCTATGTTCCTTGCTTATATAGGGGCAAGGATCAAATTCCATATAGTTCGGAATGGGAAATAGAGTTTAATGTCATGCACGATGAATGTGTACCGATGTGAAGGGGGTCGAGACTAGTAGATGTTGGGATTGAACCTCAGGGAGGCTTTCTACGTACCATGCTCATATAGGGGCAAGGATCAAATTCCACATGGTTTGGTATTAGGGCTTCGGACTTGCACTCTAGGGCATCCCAAGAAGGATTCCATGGTCAATGCATTCTCTAAGCCCACGTGATTCATGCTCAGTGTGAGAAATAAGATGTAGTAAATACCTGACGATAAAGTTGAAAAAGGTGCATATGTGGGGAATGAAGTAGGGAATTACACTTAATTAGTGGCCCAAAGAGGAAACAGGGGCTTATGCTTGGTTATCATCCCTGGAAGACGGATATTGGGACATACTCTATGATAGTGGCCCGATGGAGGAAAATAACAAAGGGATAAAGAAAAGGTAATGAAGGTCTTAGTGCCCATATATCCTCTATTTTTTGGCATGGAATATTAGAGGAGGATCATAGATGCGACCTCCCACATGAAAGGCTAGGGTCTTACACCGAGATGTTTTCCCTTCCTAGTGGATAGACAGCATTCCAACAAAGAGGGTCTCATTCCTTGTGACGAAAAATCTCACTCCAATGGAGATGAGCAAGCATGAAGAATGTCCGAGGTAGGGAGCCTCATGTATGTGGCATGTGTCAAGGCTAAAATTTAATATCATTCACGGAGGATGATAGTGATTAGCAGTTTAACGTCTTGTAGCTCGGGCAAGGAGGGTTCACTCCACACACCTAAGACTTAAATGACTGATACTCATCCACCCTTGGGGGAGGGAATGAATCAAAAATGATATTATGAGGTGGTGTTATGGAGTGATCAGTTGAGGGGCTTGCGTTAGAGTGGATATGAAAATAAGAAATAGTCTTTAGTGTGCCTATGAGAAGAAGAATAAGGCTAAGCAACACAACATAAAGTATCACCTAAGGGACCTTGAAATCACTTTGTACGGACCTAGAGGGTTGTAAAAGAGAAGGGTGTGTAACATATGTGTTTTTTCCATAAGAAGAAATCAATGAGGGTTTCCCATAATGCGACATTGAATACATGCTCAAGGGTGCACATAAGGATACAGGTTACGCTTAAAAGGAAGGGTTTGTGTGTAATATGCGTGTAAATGAGAGTTGTTGTGCATAATAAGTTCAGATTGCACATATAAGGAAGGTTCACATGAAAATTGGACGATCTCTTCACGCAAGTGGAAGAGTTTTTCATGAAAATTACTTATCAATAAAGGAACGGGGTGAGGGTCAAGCCCCAGTAGTCCTCTGTAGAGGTGGTCCCCTCAGATACCTGTCGTGGAAAATATTATACCTGAACGTCATCTTTTGCAGGTGGAAGAGATGTATTATGTGCAAGGGAGACAATTATAATTATTCCATCATCGAATGTGAGTGGGGTGCACTTCTATTTATAGTACATTGGAATCTATGAGCACATACTGAATTCAGCCTACGTGGAAACCAATCACATTCATCGGCCGCATGAGACATTTCGCACCGGTGCACATAATCCATCCAGGTCGCGCCAATTTTGCACACGGGGAAGTGGTTTCATGCACCACAACTAGAAAATGAGGCTACTTCCATGTTCCTATAGCCATAGTTATAAAAATTTGGCTATATGTGGATATACCCACGTTTTTGTGGCATATTGCCATGGTTTTAAATCCTTGGCTATAGGCTAGTTATCATTGACTATGGCCATGGTTTTTGGAACCATGGAAATAGGAAGTGGCTATAGCCATGGTTCTGTGGCTTATAGCCATGTTTTTAGAACCATGGCTATAGGCCACATTTTTTAATGGCCTATTTCCATGGTTTTTCAAAACCGTGGCAATAGGGTTCCCGCACTTTGGTGGGAAGACCTACCTCCATGGTTTTGAGGATATTCCCATGGTTTATATTAATATATATATTATAATATATATATATATATATATCAGAAATGTCACTCTATGTAGTGGTAAGCACTCTGGTTCATAGAGAAAGGGTGCAGGGATCAAAACCTACTGGTAAAATTTTGTATTTTGGCTATTTCCATGGTTTACCAAGGCTATAGCCACGGTTAAAACGTGGCAATAGCTTCTTATAGCCACAGTTTAAATTGTGGCCATAGGTCAACTACCACTGAGGAAGTTTTTAAGACCAATTTCCACGGTTAAAACTATGGCAATAGGATGGGACCTACTACCACGACGATAGCATCCACGGTTGTCCAAAACTGTGGTCATAGCCTACTGCCTCGATTTTGGGGCCATTACCATGGTTTTGAAACATGGAAATAGGTCATTTTACAGTTGTGCACACCAGACAGATTTTCTATACAGCCTTTTGAACCATCCTGGAATTGATTTCTGAGTCTAAATATGCCATTGGTTTTCCCGAGGATGTCTTTTTTAGGCCTTCGGTGGATTTCAGCGTCTACAGTATCGACTGGTGAATTTTTCATAATTTGCTGAGACAGTCAATTTTTTTGGGTAAAAATTTAATACCAAATAAATTTACAATGTGTTTCATGATATGAAAATGACTTAATATTGATGTAATAAAATAAAATAAAAAAATATTTAGCCAATATATATTTTACCTTTAAAAATGTGATTTTAGATTTTTTTTGATTAATTTTATGACACCTTAGTAGACCCTCCAAGACTTATTAAATATTTTATCATTTTAAAAGGATTTCCTTAAGAGTGTCACTAACCTCCACCTAAGATAGGTAAATATTTTAAAATTTTCGGCCATTAGCCATATAAAATTTTTTTCCACTACCCTTTGGCAAAAAACATGGGCAAAAACCATAGGTTAGTTTGTGTTTTTGAATATTTAATTATATAGATTCTAAATCCTAAGTTTGTAAAATATTAATGAATTCCCCTCTCTTTTTCTATATATACACATCAAAGCTTCCACTTCTCTTCACTCAAAACCCTTGGAGCATTTCCTTACTCTATTATCCTCTCTCTTGAATCCTCCAAAGTCACCCCAAGTTCTCAAGAAGCTCTTCCTCAAGCTCTTGAAGTCACACACACTCAAGTAAGGGATCCTCACTTTCCTTCCTTACTTATTTATGTCTATGTTTCCTTATACTGTTATGCCCTTTTATTTTCAATTAAAAAATTCCATGTATGATTATTCAACTCCCCTATACTACCCTCTTTACATTTAATGATTAGAGACCCCTTTCTCTCCCATTAATGCCTCCCATGTACACCTATTACCATGCTCAAATTATATAAGGGATTTATCTCTCCTCTTTTACATTAAAGAAATTATTTTATGTTATGCCTCTAAATTCCATCAAGAATGTTGGTATATTATGTTCCATGACCCCCTTACATTCCATTTTGTGTATAAATGATGAGACACCCCTTTCACTCTCATCAACCTATTTTACGATTTCTATTTGGTGTCGTTATGCTGCCGAAGTTACACCAAAACTTCCCCTGCCAAAGTCATCATGTAAGTGAATACCATACCCATTTCACTATCAAGGGTATTCACCTTTATGAACATGTACTTTCTTATTGAGGACTTACATTGAGGTAATTCACATCTCTTATTCATGGAATAAATTATGATGTTTAATGAATCTATGTTGTATGATCTATGTTCCACACTTATGCATGAAATGAAATGATTGAGATGGGTGTGCCCTAATAGCACTTCAATCATTTGGGTAAAGAATAGTATCGTGATATGTCATGTGAAATGAGTGTTGACTCAATCTAATTCATGTGAAATGAGGGTTTAATCATGCTAATTCATGTGAAATGATGGTTTAATAATTCTCCATGTGCAATGATCCTTGGATCATCCTAATATCATGTTAAATTTTGTTTCCACATATCCATGTTATGATAATCATTCTATATCTTGCCTTTATGTTCATTTTTTCCTTATTATCTATTGATATGCATATTTCCTAACATGTATTGAATTCTTCATTTTATGCCTTTTTTACTCCCTTATTGAGCTCTATAGCTCACAATTTTCTTATAAATTACTATAGGTTATCCCATTCAATACTAATTACAATGGAATGTTTTGTTCATGTAAAAGATGTTTTCAATAAATATGTTGTATTTTATATCTTTAGTTGTCATGTAATGTTCCTAATTTCCTAAGACACTATAACTTTTTCTCCTTAGAGTTGTCTTAAGTACAAGTTTACATAATAAATCATGTTTATGTAAATAATAAAGATAAGGGTTGTTATAATAATTATAGACTGTTTAGTATCAAATTAGTAATTTTCTAAATTATATCATGAACTAATTCCCTATTTATACAATTCATGATATTGTTAGGGTTGTATTGTAATGAAAAACAATTCATTAAGTCACAACACTTGTTTTTATAATATATAATGAATACAAATATTTAGATCAAAATTTAAATTTTACGTAGGAGTAATATATTTCTAAACCATTATAACAATATAATATTATTTTGGAGTATTAATATAATTATGGTAAAAATGTTATAAAAAAGGACTCTGTGAAACAGAGAAAATATGTTCCATCAAAAAATTATTGATTATGAAAAGGTGAAAAAATATAATTCCACAAAAAAAAATATTTTCAATAAAATGTGGAATATTATCATGGAAAAAACTTTTAAAATTGGATAATTTAACTTTATTTGTTATTTTTTAAATCATAGAGTTTCATTGATACCAGGTTATGTTTATAAATGAATGATGAAATATAAGAGATAAGATTTGACAAAAGAATCATATATAGGTAATGATCTTAACTATGGTAGGAAACCCTCAAGAGGGAGGGTGAATTTAAAATCATTCACATAAAAAATTATTTATATAAATATGCCTCAATTAAATCATTTCATATAAATTAAAAAAATAGTGTAAAACAATTAGGATTATAATGATAACAGTAATTCACAAAATAATTGAAGTAATTATTAGAAATTAACTCACATGTAATTTGAATCATTTTATTAAATTAAGGGAAATAAGAAGCCATGAAATCAAATTTTAATTAATGATAAATTATTTCATTCTTATTATGTAATAATAATTTTCAAGAAAAATACTAAATTTGAAAAACGAATATAGAATTCTAGTTTTATGAAATACTCTAGGGGATGATGAAAGGATATTTTAAGATCACTCCCTATATATGGTTATGATCATAAAATTTTATAGTAATAAAGAAAAAAATCATACATATCATAGTAAAATATTTAAAAAAATTAAAACTATGTTTGATATTATATGAAACATAAAAATTTAAAGAGTTTTTGAATATTATATAAATACATATTCTCTTTCATATATATGTAAACGTTTTCTGACCATATTATAATATATCATATAATAAGTATATTATAATAGAATCATATAACTAAATCTATCAAATAATGGGTAGATGAAGTTCATAGTTTATTAATAATTGTTCATATCCTAAACCAAAAAGCATAATTTATTAAAATATTAGCAAAGGATAACCCCTTATACCTAGTGTTTCTTTGTTTAGTGGACCTATAAATACCTATAAATTCTTTAATATAACTCCTGAAAATTTTAAAGTTATTATTTATATGAGTAAATAAAGTTACATTTAAAGGATTGATAGAGGGTTGCAAATATAGTTTAATTTTACTAATCTTAAATATAAACAGAATAATTCGAGAAGAAATAAGGTAATTATGATAAATAATAAAATCCCAAAATTAAATTAATGACTCAATGAAATAGATTTATATGAATAAAATTTGTGTTTAGATTCTTGATAATCATTTAGTCTATGATTATCACTTTTATTTAAATTATATATGTTATATACCAAATTAATAATTATATTAAAATGATCTCTCCAAAGACATTGTCATAGATTTTTGTCATTTACAGTAGATAAATATAATCACTCTATTTTATGTTTCTTCTCTAATAACTATTGCCAATTTAGTCTTGGTAGCTTACATGGACATATTATTATCTATTTATAATTATACCATTTGTTCATTCTATTCTAAATAGAGATTACTTATTGAATTCTTAACATGTGATAAATATGATTATCAAAAATAAATCCTATATTTGAGAAAAATGGTTATTATGATTTTTCTAGTCATACTATTTGGTAGTCTAGTATTCTCCGTGTACTCATTAGAGTGGAATTATATATAGTAATATTAAATTTCATTTATTTCATACTTATATATTTTAGGCTTCCTCATTTATATTTAGTTTTTTATTCTATTAATTAAGTTCATTTGATGAAGTATATTCCATAAAATTATTCTTATCTTTTACTTTTTCCACTTAATATTTCTTTCATTTCCTTTGATATGTCACTAGTAACATATCTCGTTACTATATGTTATGTTTTAAATCTTTTAATTATTTTTATGTATAACTACTATTTTCTATTTCTACACTAAATATAGTTTTGAATTGGATAAAAATATGTGTGTACATTTATCAATATACTAATTAATTCTACAGGATATGAATTGTGGTATCATGAAGTTATTTCAAAATATTGCTTTATAGTAAGTTATAATAATAAAAAGTGATATTATAGTAGACCCCTGGGTGGATAATTGAGGGATATCATTACTTTAATGTATCAAAAATTTTGCGAACAAGGTAAAGAATTATGAAATATCATTTTTGTTTGTATTCCTCATTATCATTTTAATTTTAAATGGTTGTTTTTATGACCATAGATTTACAATGTACTAATATTTTAAGTGATTTGGATGTTGGTATGACTTTTATGACTTAGGTGGCATTTTTATAATTAAAAGATAAAAAATTAGTGAAGCTGTAAAATGCATGTAATGGATATCTCTCTTTTGGTAAAGTTTTTTTTACAAAAAAAATCATGTTTAAACTCATGTAATGTTTCATGTTTCATTTGAGATAGATTCTATTTCTTGGTTTCAGGAAGGATAAGTTGTTTGAAACAATACTACTGATGTTTTCGGATTTTTAAATTATTTTTATATGTAAGAAAAATTATACATGAAAATGGTTATGTCCCGCATATGTAAGTGTTATTTTTCTCATATATAAAGACATTCTTGTCGATTAATTAAAATTATCTACATCATCAATAGAACCTTATATACATATAAGTAGGTTTTTCTATTTTTTATGATTATTTATATTGGTATCTATAGTTTACTCTAATACCATTGTGTAAATTAAACAATCACATCATATATGTTATATATATATAATGGCGCCTCTAAGATGAGAGTATAAATTTTTTAGTCCTAAAATGTGTTAAAATAATAATATTGATATGTAAAGGCTAATTTTCTAAGAAAAGTTGATATATATCTATGTTTTTCAAGGAAAGTTGATGACATAAGTGTAAGTTTTGATGATTTGTAAAGGTCGATTTAAGAGAAAAGGTAATATATAAATGTTAATATTTCAATATATTGGAGCCTTTTATACTAACAATGATGATACATAATGGTCATCATGGGTGATTTTTAAATTTCATCAGGTGTAATATATAGAGGTTAAATGGGGTGATATGTGAGGTTTCTATTAATTATATTAATATGATATTTTTGTATGTAAACAGGGAATTTTAGATCAATTATTTTTATAATGTAAGATTAATTAGGAAATTAAATAAGATGATTTTAAATAGATTCTTGAAAGGATTAAATATCACAAAAACAAATAAATCAAAAATATGTAGAATATTAGTTTCCACTCTGAAAAAATAATACACTGTGAACATAAACACATAGAGAGAAAAATAAATAAACATGTGTTGTAATGAGGATCCAAGCCCCACACAGACGGCTATGGTGGCATGGGGTGGGGTTAGGGGTGGTGATCGTGGGGTTCATTCCCAAGAATGGTTTTCTTCCATACCTGTGTTATAGAGAAAAAAGTTTTAAAAAATGAGGATTCATGAATATTATGGATTTTTCGGTTCTAAGGAAGCAATATGGTCCACATAATATAGTAGTTTTATATGTTTCAAAGGGAGTTTTAATTTATGGAATGATTCTATTCCATTCCATGATACTTGAGCACATGTTGTGATGACCTTGTTAGTTCCAATAACTATTGAATAATTGAGATAAAAATAATATAGATTTATGAAATATATAATGGTAGGTTATAGTTTTAATTATAATTTTAAATTAAATATTTAATTTTAATAAATAGTTGGTCCCATGAAACATAAATTTGAATAAAGAATTTTTAATTTAGAAAATAATATTTGAACAAAATATTCATGGGGAATGTGAGAATTGGAGGGAGTGTGTGTTGACTTGTTCACACAATAATATAAGATAAGAATTGAGACCATGAAACTAGAATTAGATGATAATGTTGAAGAAGAAGTATTCACACTTAATTGTGTGTAATTGTAACAACTTTTTCTTCTATTAATGAATAATAAGTCTCACCATTTCTTCAAATTCAATAACTGATGGGTAAAGTCAAATTTTCCAAATACAATCAAAATCAGAAGAGGTATAATCATTAACTCATGAAAGTAAAAGATATGAGTGAATATTATGGGGAGACTTACCATGAGACATCATTTTTGATAACATGTAACATGAGTACATTGATTCTATGTAATCCTTTGAATTTTATGTTTTGATTCCTATTGATCGTATATTCTCAGGAGAGTCGGAAATATTCCTTGGATTGCATACATCTTTATAGAATTGACTGTTTTAAATTGAGTGTCCTTTTTTTAACAAGACATGTGTGATTTTTAAAGTCGGATCACTTGGTAAAATAATTTGTAGAGGTTGATTTTGTAAGAAATAATAAAAAATAATTCGAATAAATTCCACAAATTGACCCCTTTACTCTCTTATTGAACACAAACCATGTTAAGGGAAATCATAATTAGCATTAAAAAGTCAATGTTTCTATGATCATAAAATGTTTTATGTTTCTGTAATTAATTTTTTTAACTCAATTAATACTTGACTTTTTCTCACATTTGAAATAGTAATGTAATCCTATGTGGTTTAATATTTGGTATCTAAATGGTTTTTGTAAATAAATATAAATTTAATTCAGTAAATAATATGGTTGTTCCCACTTTTTTTATAACATATTATAAACAGATATATAAATTTCTCAATTAATTCTTTCAAACAATTTTGATATTCTTATAGATTCCACCAATAATTTTATTCCCCCTCTTAATGGTATTCCCACAATAGTAACTTATATGAGGAATTTTAAAATTTGTTTTCCTGTATAGAATTCAATTCTATCATCTCTTTCATAGAAGTAATTTCCCATGGTTAAAGGAATAAAGATAAAAATTAATTTCAGGTAATAATGAAAATTTTTAAAAAGGAAATATTAATAGTTATAAATCCATGAAATAATTATAGATATTGAGATATTAAGGTCTTAAAAAATTATAATGAAATTGTTGATAAATTTTCAATTATATAAATGAAATTTTTAGAAACATTAGTGGTTTTAATGAAAATTCTAGGATTATATAGTTTTTTTAGAAGATTACCAAGATGACTTATGATATTTTGTTGACACTTAAGGATTTTGGTCTCAGTACAACTCCATTGGATGATATACATAGTATTATCATTGTATATTATATGTATATGAGATGTGACTCCAAGAATAATATCATGTCTAATCGTGAAATATCTTTAATATTATTGAATAAAGAGAATAATATGAAAGAAACTAATAAAGATGATAAAGATTCATATTTTGATGGGAATGTTGATGTGATGTTTAAAAATCCAATGTCCTTAACAACAATAATTTTCTAAAAATAAGTGTTAAATTTAATATTATGTTACCTTTGATGTCTTTCAACTATGGGGGATTGGAAAAATTTACTAAAACTTATTTACTGTTAGAAGAATAGGAAATCAAATATGAATAGGATCCCCTACAAGATGTTTTAAGGATAAGTGATATGATTTTTAGAAGAGTTATGTTGTCATCAAGAAGACAGAGAATAAACTATTATTTCACTATATTAAGGAATTATTTATACCTGAATTTTGAAATATAAAGTTATTTAAATAAGAATGATTTTTCATCAATTTTAGGAGGTGATAATATATTTATTTTAATAATGAATGAAAAGGATTCTTGTGGTGAAGATGACTCTTAGAAAGAAGAAGAGAATTCATAAATTAGTGATTAAGAGTTACATAAATCTAAAATTGAGTTCATGTTAACAAATGAATTATTTAGATAACCACCATTAATGTTTTGACAGGGAATGAAAATAGGATAATGAAGAATTTATTGAATAAATATGAATTCGATATTGTTGAATTAATAAAAATGGAAGATGAGTTAATCAAAATTGTTGAAGATGTAAAATACTTTCTCGACATTTAAAAGAAGAATTTTTAATTAGAGTAAGTGAAGATTCATTTATTGGATAATAAATAAGATATCTATTTGGGACTTCTCTAGAGAAGGAAAATTTTATTATTCATAATAAATATGAATTTTCAAATTCAGTTTTTTATTTCTGAGATTTATTAAAGCATGATAAAATTCAGATGGATGAAGTGATAGTGGATTATATTTTTAAATAAAAAATTATCTCAAAATGAATTTATAAATATCATTGAATTAATGAATAAATGTTTCAATCCCAAAATCATTCGAGAAAAGATAAAAAAATAGACAAGGTATCATTTTTCTAAATCAATTTAATTGTGTAAATTCAATATTTAAAGAAAAACATACTGTTTTTTATAAAAATAATGATTTTTTCTCAAAAAATGTAAAATGAATTGGAAAATTTATTTAAATTTTTTAGTTATCATTATAAAAAAATATGTCAAGTGGATATCAAAAGGATAAATTCCAAAAACTAATCATAGTGTCTAGACACACTAATCCTTCACAAATAATATTTAACTTTTATTGTAATTATTATCTCTACAAAGCGTGAAAAAATATGATGACAATTTTCTGGTTTTGAGAAATTAAATTTCATTCAATGATTGATGATTAAAAGAAAAAATATTGGGGTACATCCCCTAAAGATAAAAAAAATTCATGCACGGTGTTATTTAGTAAAAACATTTATGTTAAATAATAATTTTAAATAATGAATAAAGTTTTTCACTGATTTTTTCATTAACATATTACTTATAAGAGAGTCTCATGACCATAACATCTTAGTAGCTTCAAATATAGGATCCTAGGTTATGCCTTATTATAAAAATGAAAAACAATGTTGTAATGAAAAATACTCCTTGGAAAAAGAACATGGATGATGTTGGGAATCCATTAGGGATTCTAAACTACAAATAGGATAGAAACAATATTCTCAATAATTTTAAATAATGGGTGTTATAAGCAATAAGATATTAAAGATGGGTAAAAGGTTAAGTTGTTACAATTTCAGGAAAACCTTTTCAATGTTTTGAAAATTAAGTTTAAGTAATATGTATAACAAATAAAGAGAAATTTACATGTCATGTTTTTTAGGTGAAGAAGAAACAATTCTCTAAATATGAAATGGGGTGAGAGTATACATTGGATGATCAATTTGATTTTTATTAAATTGAGGAATTTGATTACTTAAGTTTATAAGTTGAAAAGGAAATCAAATATTTTAGTCATAAAATGATTTATTTTGTTCAAATTTTTACCACAATCACACTTATTATTTTGATTATTCTATTCAATTGGGGAGAAATAAAAGATAAATATAATTATTTTTAATCCATTAATGCATTTAAATATAATATATTTTCAATGAAATATAAAAACAATGTAAGGTTATTTCAAGATAAAAAAATGTGTTTTACATAATTTGGAAATGATATCTTTTTTAGGGTAGCATGTATTTAGAGAGTGTTTCTAAAATGGGTAAGTTGTGAGGTACGAATATAAATTATTCTATAATGTTTGGTGACCATGCATGAATGAACATGTTTTACATAGGTTTAAAGAAATATTCTATGAATTTGACAAAGATATTGTTTCAATAGATTAATTTAGATCCCAATTTGTATTAATGAAAATATAGTATTTAATTTTATTAAATTTTTATGGAAAACATGGTATTATTATTCAATTTTATTGTTTCTAACACTGAATTGGCTCACATGTCCTCAAAATTGATGAATGAGGTTTAAAATCTATTTTTATTGAGTTTAATATAGATTTCTGTTTAATTTTTGCAACCAAAATATAATGGAAGATATTGTTGAGGCCATGAATTTAGAACATGATGAGATCTAAAGTTCTTGATACCTTGTGTAGATCTTTCAGAATCCATTGTAGTTTCGTGTTATGAAAACCCTAAGGATGTGGTGAAATAGGTAAAAAAAGAATATATGGATGTTCTACTTGTTCTATAACTTATTATCAACACATAAATTATGTTCAAATTGAAGTAATATTTGATATCTCATTTTAAGTGAAGTTCTTTATAGGGTTATAGAATATTTGATTATGTTTGGAATACATGGGGAGATGTTTGGAGGTTTTTGGATGGTTTTTAGATTTTAGTATAACTAGAACTTAAAAATATGTTAGTCTTAGGTATATAATAATTATTATGATAATATTGATAGATTAGATAAAATTGGTTATGTCCTCTAAGGAACCCTGTATACATAAAAATATTAATTTTTAATACATAAAATCCTTCATATTCATATTTAAAGGCTACTTTATTACTATGTTATAACTTCATTAGTCCCCTTTGAAATAGTTTTTATATACAGAGGATACACTAAGTAGAGAGTGGAAATCAATAGTAAAATCAAATGTACTAATTCATAAAGTCAAATATGAGTAGAATTGTGACAATATGTCTACATTCATCATGGAAACTTGTATATGAAAGAGTGTTATTTAATTAATTATAATTACCATTTCATAAAAAATGGAAATAAATAATTTTAAATAAGCCAATAAATAAGAGTGGTTTTTTGGAAAAAATAATGATACATACAAGTCATTAGGGGTATTATATAAAGGTCCTCTAGGTATACATTTAAAATCTATCAAGGGGGTACATTAGGGATCCATACTTTTTTAAAAAGTGATAATTCTATAAATTGAAAGGAAATTTAATATGAATAATTTTTATAAAGTATGAATAATTCAAAAAAATGAATGATATTAATGTTATTTGTATATGGATTACATATCGGAATGTGATATTATGAATCATGTAGTCGAAGAATATTTCTATACACAATGAAAATAATATTACACTACAAACATGAAGGATTGGATAAAAATAAGATGATCTTTATATCATGATAAGAATCATTGAATATTACGGTTCATTATATGTTCAATACGAAAGATTATCTATGTAGTGATGTACTATACTATTCTATAAAGGAGTTTTAGTTTTTGGAATGCATATCTTACATTCCATTATGAATAAGATGAATAATTATGACCTAAAATGTTTCTATTAATAAATAATGATAATAATAATAATAAATGGAATGGAATAAATGTTTAGAGGTATTTTTTGGTTAAAATTAGAATTTTAATTTGAGATTCAATAAAAAGGTGTTTTTTTGAAACGTATCATCTAATAGGGTTTTAGGATTACAATTTTATAATTGAATGGAATATTCAAGAGAGAGGATGTAATTGGAAGAAGTCTATGTAATTTAATGTATATTGTAAGAGAAATAAATACTTGTGACTATAAATATTGAAAAAGAATAAGAAAAATTACAAGAATAGTAAATAGTATTTTTGTAATCATCAAAACTGTGTTTTTAGTTGTGGAAGAATAAGTCACAGATGTTCTAAAAAATATGATGTTCTAGAGAAATATATATTTTCAAGATACAATAATCAATGGAAGAAGGATAATCCCAAACATTTTTAAGTATAAAACATTATTTAATTTATTGGGGGGTTTTGGCAGACTGAATTATTTCAAAAAATTAATGCTATCTCATGGATATTAGCTTCTGATTTTAATCCACAACGGATATTTTATTTCATATTATAGTATCATGCAAGTCTAGTTGATACCATTTAATTTATATCTTTTTTACTAGTAAACATTGTACACCGAGTGTCCTTTATTTTTATGACGTTGGTCTGTGTCAGTTTAGAAATGGGATCTTACAATATAATAAGGGAATGTAGTTTATTTTATTATAATTAATAAAATAAGAAATTAAATATAGATCAATGATTCACCCCACCCTTAGTGAACCTATGTTGTTCCTTGGTCTACCATAGTTGTTATATCAAAACTAATAAGAAAATATCTATTTACATTTGAAAAATAATTTGTATCATTTAAAGTACATATTTTCCTCCATGTAATCAAATCAGTTATACATAATCATATTACCACTAAATATTTGTATTAGATACCTACCATTTAGAATTTTCAAGTTTTATTCCATTTATAATTTTATTTTGGAATGTATAAGTCTTTAAACAAAATAGAAGTATGCAGATTAAATGGATTGAACATCCATCTTTAGAAATTTAAAATTCAAAGCAATTTGAGATCACTTGAAATAGAGATGTTCTATATAACAACCTAAAGTTTATCAATTTTATGAAAATAATATATCGAGATGAATAAAAAATAATAATAAATACTTTTTTAGTGATTTTTAAGATTCCAATACACTAATGGGGGCACTGTTAGATGAATTTTATAATAAATTAATGAAATTTAAGTAACTAATGTCCCTTTGGTGTAATATAATTAAGAGATATAATGTTGAATCTAAATTTAATGTTCCTAAACATAAAACCCTGAAGAATATATTTGAGGATATCAACAATATAGACTAGGAATCATTAAACTCATTATGAAATAGAGTTGTTAATGTTATTGGATACATGAACAAAACCATATCTGTTATCCCAAACATCTATATTTTTTATAGAATATTGGGACGATTTGTACAACATTTAACCCCAAAATTGATGTAATATAAGAGAATAATCACAAAATAGTTTCTATTAATAACATATAAATAAATTATCTTGAAAAATGGGATGTATGATAAACTTTCCAAAATGTTGAATTATATCTTTAAAAGTGCCTCCCAAATGAATATACCATCATATTATGAATAATGAAAAAGTGATTCATTTAGTGAAATGATGAAATTAATTTCAATAGGTCTCAAAAAAATAAAGGGTTTTTTAAATACCTGTTTGCTATAGCTTATTTCAAATAACAAATGTTTTTACATCATACTATATGATGTAATAAAAGTTAAAATTATTGGTATATGTTGAATATTTTTTATGAGGGATATGAGGAAGCATTTTTGGGGGTGGATAAACAATTCAATTCTGTAATTTTTAATGAAACAAATTTCTGATCATATGATTTTGATTGAGATAATGATGAGTCACATGATAAGGAAGTCCAAGTCATTAAATATTTTAAATAGAATTATCCTAATTCATTTATATATTAATATAATTATCTCAATTTAGGTAGTTGTAATGGTTCTTTTTTTCTAGATAGTACCATGAATATAATTTTATTTTTATTTTTATTGTTATTTCTATTTTATATCATTTTTGTATAGGTTATTTTTTTATCACTAAAAATACATAACATGTGAGTGAAATAGGGTTGTCTTGTTAATACCATAGGGTTTTTTTAGGATTAGATTAATGAGTTTTTATAAAATTCAATTCCATTTGCAATGGTTTCACAAGGTAAATCCATCATAATGAGAACCTTATGGTTAAACATAGTGGGGTGTGTTTCAATTAATCAAAAATTCATTACTCACATATTTCCATTGGTTTTTGGTTTGTTAAGGTAAAATGGATATTTTTTAGATCCAATTGTTGAAATTCATTTCTAATAGAGTGAAACACTAAAATTGGTGGTTTTTTCCTTATATTAACAATTATAAAATATCGATGGGGAACCATGAATGTATGGAAATGGGCTACAGTGTTATTATTTTTCCATTCACTAAAAATGAACATATTTTGAAAATAATTAAAATTTTGATTTGACATAAGTAACTTATGAAATAAAATACATTCTATACCACTCAATATAAGACATAACGAATGATGGTCCATAAATTATCAAATATATTTATCTTTACTTAATGGATATGAAATTAACCAATATTAGTTGTCCTCCTATTATAAGAGTGGTTTCCAAAGACACCATGTGAATTTTTTTTATTACGACTTCATTATTTCAGTTGAAAATATATATGTATTTCCATTAAAATGAATGTATTACTATATTTGAATATAATATATATGGTAATAGAAAGATATTATAAGTCATATTAATTTTTTATATAAATTCCTCAATATTATTTTCATATAGAGAAATTATGAGTATAATTTGAAGGCATGTTATTTTGTATAGATATATAAATTCGATGGGACAGAGATAGGTTCTATATATTGAAGGATGAATTTTTTAGTCAAATATATAAGAATATATATCATTCTCTTCACTTGCTAGAATTGATAATGTCTATCATTAATCAAATGGTTAGATGAATATTGAATAAAATAGTTTTTTATGATTATTGTGAGGTATCTGACATCATGTGTTTCATTACTGTAATTATGATTCCCTTCAGGTCTCTAGTATTCTTTCCATTTATTGTTTTTTTTTTTATTAAGTTGCATTAGAGGTGAATAGTTTCTTGATATGATGTATTTTTTATTTTTTGGTGCAGAACAGGTAGGACCAATGTTTTTATGGAGGTTAGGGTGTGCCTTTGGGCCCCTAATACTACAAATTATTGTACACCACAACCACTATTGATTTTTTATTCAATGTAGATAGAGGGGGGGTTCCCTTGTTCACCACAGCCTATATAGACACCACCACACCATGGTGGAGTGTGTGTTGGAATAAAATTTCCCAGATTTTTCCACCAATCCATGGCTAGTCCATGTGGTCATTATCATGGGTGAAGCCACTACATAATGGTGGGAAATACTAGGTAGTGGGAATTCGTTTCTAGAATGTGAAATTATGGAATGATGTCTAATCATATATGGGTGGTTACAACATCCACATTCAACCTTAATGGTGGGTTTCAATTAATATTTTGAGTAAATTTCCTTCAATTAATATTATTCCCCACAAAATGTTGTCTCATATTTTAAATGGGTTTTTTCAGTATTTTGTTCGGTATTTAGCCCTCTTTTATTAAATGGAATTAGGTGAAACCATTAATACTAAAATTTATTTTAGTAGATATATGCTCATGAAAAAAAGATATATTCCTCACCCATCACTTTTCCTAGAGTCAATGATGTATTTTATTCACTTGAGGAAGGTGGATTCATAATATAGTCTATATAATTTGAAACAATTTTTTATTTATTTAATTGAAACGGGTTCTTAATTGATTTCATAATAATTAATTAAGATTATAGATAAAGTTTTCCAAATTTTATTGAGTGTGATAAAAAACCATTGAAAATTTCTTTTGAAATATATTATTGATTCTCTGAAAATGATTGAATGGAAATGGGTTATTTTAATTATGATTTTTGTGAGAATGTTTTTCAAATAACACTGTAAAATGATCTATGGAATTTCAATGTAATGTATTATTTTGAATGGAATGATTTTTTTATAAAAAATTTTTTGCTAGTTTTAAAAATGAAAATTCATGTTTGAAAAATGTTTTTGGGAATTATTCAATGATGATTGATGAAAAAAATTGAGATGAATTATTTCTCTCATGATTTATTTTTATTAAGCACATGGGAGTCTTGATATATAGGTGGGTATTATAGAACAATAACATGAGGATTGTGTCATATCTATATAGTAATGGGTTTATAATGAAAATTCCACTAAAATCGACAAAGGAAGAGTGTTCATTTTTGGGGGTGGACTCTAAAATCCCCTTGGCTAGCTAAATATTATAGTGTGCACACCTAGTTTGATATTTTAATAAAATGTTTGAGGACCCTATAGGCTTGAACTAAATATCCCATGTGCTTAAAAAAATGATACTAGGATTGATAATTTATTATTTATGATTTTGTTTGGGAATAGAATTATGAAATGAAATATTCATTCATTTTCCTATCAAGATGCTTATTCAAGACAGTTTTCATTAAAATTCCTATTTTTACCAAATATATAAATTCTATTGAAATGTTTTTAGGGCATTGTTTATTATAGACTATTAAAATATTATCATGACATATACTATTTAAAATTAAGAATTTATGGTTTCTGTGTATAGACTATGTGTGAAATGTTTTGGTGGGATCCTCCTAGTCTTGTATTTCTCAGAACCTATATATTCTTTTGGGAGTATGTATAAATTGTTTTATAAGTCCATGAAAAAAGAAAAAATATCTATTGGTCCTGGTTATTATCGATAGAATAAGCTTGGGAATTGGTAGATATTGTTGGAATATTTTCTTTACCTATTATAATATTATCTTCGTGATGATTTCATTATTAGTTTATATGATGTTTTAGATTGTTGATCAATACCTTGTTTTGTACATTCTTTATTATAATAATTTTATCCTATTATCTATTTTAGAATATCAAAAAAAAATTGGTTTCTTATCCACTGATTTTGTACTCTTTGGTTGTTCTTATAGAAAAATAATTCCCATTTATCATACATGATTCCCAAGTTCTAGCCAGCAAAACATTAAGAACAATATATCCCTTTGGATTATTCTTGTTCATATTCATGTACTGTATTTAAGGGTTATCAAGTTTGGTTCATTGAAAAATATATCAACTTAGGTTCTGAAGATCGTTGGATATCGATATCTAGTTTGGAATAATATATTATATATGAGATTTGGATATTCATGAAATAAGGGGTAGGTGACAAGTTAACTCATATCCAATTCTCACCATAGAGAACCAAAAGATTCCATGGGTAGTGGGAAAAATATATTTTTAAGGTTTGTTTCAACTGATTCAAAAGATTTCCCCAAACACTAATAAGGGATTTATGTTCCCAATAGGATATTTGATTGATTGAGTTGATGTTACTATACCACATGAATAATGATTCCATGATATCTATTGATTTATTATAGTTACCTGACCCCAATAAGATTTCACAGAATGCATCAAGAGGGATCTATTGATGTACCATAACATGGAAACCCTCCTGTATACCAAAACCAAAATTAGGTGGTAGTGTATATGGTTCATATACAATGTCAAGGGGTCTCAATTATCCCAATTAATGTTATAGAGGTGGAACCATGAACTTATTATTGAAGAGATTCGAGAATTATTCATTGAATCTTTGAGTTTAGGGAGATGTCAGATTCTTTTAAGGTGAAGTGGGCCATATACAATCCAAATGTCCTAGTAGGAGATGATGGGATGTTATAGTTATAGTGAAGAAGAATGAATGTATGGATAGTAAACACATCAAGACCCTATTTAAAATTAAATTCCATTTAGACAAGATATTATTGGATAAGTCCAGGGAGTTTCGGAACATTCACAAGGGTGACTATGCAATGACTCGTTACACAAATAATTTTTCTAAAATTGATCAGTTTTATATAATGGTTATGTCAAACAAGTATCTATAGGGATATATTTTTCTGATGTCTCTTCAACCAGATATCTGATCCTAGGATTATAAACTAATGTTTACATCATATGTTAATGTTCTAGATTGAGATCTATTCAATGAAATTGACAAGTCTGGTAAATTAGGTTTGAAAGGTGTTCCTCCAACATCGAGTAGTAGATTTAGTAGTTCCAATATGGAGAATAAAATGTGAAATGAGCCTAATGGATGAAATACTAGTGGTGGTACTCGATAATAATCTGAAACTATAACTCTTGTAGTGTATTTTAAAGGTGCACTAACATGTTCCTAGTAAAACAAGATTCTCACTAAATGTATGCTTACTTAGAGGAAATTTTTACTGTATATAATGTCTATGTATAGTCCACATGATGATTTTTTTCCCTGTTATTGCTACATAACATAGTGGAATATAATTATTGGTACTGATAGAATTTATGTCAAATTCAAACTCTTTGTTACTATTTGGGTTCCACCAACTTGTATAAAAAATGAAGAAACATCTTTTGGTGGTTGAATATTTTGATGGAACTAATGTGGGTCCTATGAGAATGAGAGTTACCATTTCTATTACTTCATCTTTAGTCAATCATGCATTTTATATTGGTCCATCAAATTATTTTGTATCAACCAAAACTATTGATCAATTTGGTCTTCCAACCGATTTGTTGTCGTATATGACAGATATTGAAACGGATCTTAGAAAGAAGAGGGAATAGGTTCTCCTATTACCATCTTGTAGTATTTATTTTTCATGGATGAATCCTAAATGGAAATTTTTAGATCTTGATATGAATCCCCTAGAAGATATTCTTGGAATCTACTAGTTGGTAACACACAATTCTCAGATTGACTACTATCATCGATGGGTGTACCTTACTACCCCATAGGGAGTTAAAAATATTTTATGGAAAACTGTATCTATGGTCTAACCATTGTAAGACATCTCTTATGGAGCTAGGTAGGAATTTATCATTTTATATTGTTAATCTCGAGCATAAAATATCTTATAATAAACCTCCTCTATAAGCTGTAGACTTTCCTAATGTTTTTCATCAAACCTTTCTACTCTTCCATCAAAGAGGGACTTGGACTCATATATTTACATGGCATCAGGTAATAATCCATTATAAATCCCTCTTACACCATGGATCCATCTAAAATTATTGAACAAAAGATTCTTCTAGATGAAATTATTTCCAAAGGATTCATTCTACCCAGCATGTATCCTCACGAACCATTAGTTATTTTCACCATGAAGGATAATAGAACCTCACTCATGTATGCTAATTATCAAAAAAAGAATTGGCTTATGGTCAAGTAAAAATTAATTTTTATGCTCAATAATTATTTTCTTAATCATATAAAAGTGAAAAAGTGGTTTTCTAAAATATTACTCTTATCTGGTTAAGACAAGCTGAAGATCATGGAGTCATATATTCCAAAATATAATTATGATTCATGTATGGCCAATTTTTGTATCATGTAATTTCATTCATCCTGACCAACACCCCTATAAATTTTATGTCACTAATGAACATGATTTACCAATACTATCTCGACTTATTAATTTTGGTATTCATGGATGAAATATTTGTTTAATAAAAAAATTTGCATGAATATTCACTCCATTTTAGAGAAGTTTTTTATATAATTAGAAATATATAACTTTGTGACAAGGTATCAATGTGTTTTTTATATTTTTGGGAGGTGAGGTTCCTAGGAAACATGGCCTCAGGAAATGGTATCTTAGATGACCCTAAAAAAGATAAAATCTATCCTTTCACGGGATAAAACATTGAAAGTATTTGTGATTTGATGATTTCTGGGTTTGGTATGGTATTAAAATCAGGTAGTAAAATATTTATCTAAAATGGATTCTCTATTTTCCACTATTACTTGGAAGGAGGTGATGTTCATTTGGGATTCTAAATGTGATACTCTCTTTAGGGATTTGTTGTTTTCTCTATATTTATCATTATTTTTTACTCTTCTATAAGGTAGATTGCGTATGTGGTATTTTATTATGCTTCAGTTTGGTATCTGGTATACGTTCTCATATAGGGTGATCATATGTTTTCATATGGTTCTTGATAACTTCAGCCAAACAAGATGAACTATCCCATAACAAATCTATATCCCATAGCTATTATCCATCCATTAACTATTTTTATTATTATCTTATTATGGAATGGTATACCATTTACTTTAATCTAAATATCTTCAGTCATAATTTTTCTTATAAATATTTGATTCTTTAAAAAATGAGTTGGGTGGAGCACCTACAATATTTTGACATTGACATTTCCTACACCCATGGGAAGGGGAAAGTTGAATTTGATTCTCTTTTTAGGATGTCTCCATCATAGGATATGATTGAATCTTTATAGGAGTGAAATCACAGGGCAATTATTGATTGTATGCATTTGGGAGTCTGGGAGGATGACATTAGGGCTGTTCTAAAAGATGTTTAACTGAAATACACTTTTAATGAGTTGATCATTTAGAAGAAGCAACTCGATGATGAGTTTTTGATTGTGATAAATTATTTATATAGTGGGTAGAACATCAGAAAATTTTATCGGTCTCTAAAGTGTATTCATTTCATTGTGAATCGTTGTTTCATTATGTCACCAATGATAATGGTTGTGATATGCGATGTAGCGACCTCGGCCCCAATTACATTATAATATTCACATCAATGCAAGATTCAAATCCCAATGGATAAATAGTTTATCATTTTTTGTAATACCTAATTACATAAATGATACACATATTATATTGAGAAATGAAAATAAAATAAAATTAAATTAAAATCTCAACATCCTTGAAACTCATTCAATAATTCATATTCATATCTTGGGGAAAGGAAATGAAATAATTGTGAGATCAAATGTTATGTAAGGGGTACGTAAAATGGAATCCATAATGAATAAATAACCAAAATCAATATGGAATGGAAGATAAATGAACTGGCATGCCATATAAATATCTAGATATGGTATAATAAATATGGAAGGGAAAATAAGATAAACACATGAAATTTAATTAAAATAATGAGAATGAAATGAATCCAAATAAAATTGAATTGAAAAAATATCATGGATAATAATATAAAATAAATTATCAATGAAATAAATTCTTAAATTTTGGACCCCATGTTTTCCTAGAACATGGAACCTTTATGTCTAGACAATTCACAAGATGGTTTAAAACATACGGGGTAAAAACAGATCGGATTTTTCCAATTGATTCATTTCATGAGACTGTCAATTCATTGAGGGGATTAAATTAAATGGTCCATAACCAATGTCAAAAAAACCCATTCCTTAAATATTTTACAGTCAATTTAATCATACACAATGTGCCATATAATATTTTTTTATTGAGTGAATAATATAGATTTATTAATATTTCCCCAATTTATAAATATCATTCCAAGTAAACACCATATGTCTGAATGGGACATATTTAGGAAACAATAATATACATTAAAAATAACATCTATATTCAAGATAAATATAATTTCTAATGAAAAATAATTACAATAAAGTGATTCTTTTGGGGGATTTTTAATAATCACAAAAGAATGTGATATTCCATAAAAACATTAACCACGTGGTAATTTTCAAGTCAAATCCCCTTGGTTGAAATAACTAAAATTGAAACCAAAAGTAACATAATGTTTGAATAACGATATTACCTATCAAATGGAATGTATTTACACCACCTAAGTTTCAATTGCTGCATAATAACAAATAAATCTCAATGGAATTTAAATTGGTATGAATTCCCTTACCCCACACTTCCTTTGGGTTAAACAATCTGTAACATAATATTTATGGGTTTTAAGTATTATTTTAACATTCTCCAAAACCATATTAATATTTTTAATAGCATATATGATTCTTTTTTAACATCTTATCACCCCTTGGTTAATAATCTTTCATTTTTTTCATTGTTTCAGGTGTTAATTGCATTATTTTTTAGTTTATTTGTCATGTTAATTTGTGTTCTTATTATATTGATCATGATTTAATAATCTCATAAATATAATACATGATGTAAATAAAATATATATTTAGTATATATTTATTTATAGTAATGCATAAAATTTGGTGATAGGAAATGAAATACACCATTCATGGAGATTGTAGGCTATACTTATGGATGAACACAATTTCCATTTTATTTTCATATTTAAATAAAGAAAAATAAATAATATATATATACATATATATTTTCATTTAATTATAATTTTTATGTCATATATAAAAAATATTTTTATCAAAAACATCCTTAATACATTTCGTTTAAAGTGTGAATGAATCAATTCGCTTAACAAGGCGGTAGTCTGTCATTCACCTGAGTGACATTATCATATTTCAAAAAAATGGAAAGAATGTATGTATGTTTGATATTAAAATTAAATAATCCTAATATCATCCCCCAACCCATTAATTAATAGTCTTTTAGACATATAGGGAAATGGAGACCTCTCAATAGTGAATACTTTTGAGTATTTACAAGAATTTTACTCATCCTCAATTATAAAAGGGTACTCACTCCCCACCCTTATTGACACATATCAGGCCATTTGGCTCAAAAAACTCCAGAACATCTTTCTTAATAACATCCCCAAAATAATCCTAGAGTCCTTAGTTTTGTATGTAAGAAAACTTTTGATGATTTTAGTACAATCCTATGGAGGATACAGGAAGAAGAGGTAATGTTTTCCTAAAATCATTTTTGTTACCTTCTCCACCTACGTTAAATTATATAACCAATGTAATTTATCTATTAAGAATAAATTAATGTGATAATTATTTGATAAATTTTTCCAATTTACTCTAAACTCGATATATAATTTATAAAATATAAATCATATATCTATTGGAAATTAATTTTAACACAATTTCAAGTAAATTGAAAGAACAATGCCTTAAGAGTAGTCACTTTAACTATGTTTTTACTATCTAATAGTCAATATATTCATTATAATAGAAATATTGGACCATGAATGGATTATATTTTCTAATTTTTATCATCTAATAATCACTCTATAGAATATAGTAGTTTTTAGTGATTTTAAATCAATTTATAAAATATCTTTTATTATAAAATATAATTAATGCCAATGTTGTAATTATTAATTTAATTTGAATTAAAAAATTAAAATAAAATAAATTAATTAAAATATAATATGTTAAAATATATTTATAATGATATATTCATCTAAAAATAATGGATCATAATAATTCATTCAATTTATTTCAATTTTAATATTTTATTATCATATATTCTATTTAATTGTTACCCAAATAATTACCATGGTTATGTTTCATAAGAATTTTCATTAAATTTGTCTCTAAAATTTAAATTTAAATTATAATTATTATGATGGAAAAAAATATTTATCTCTCAAAACAATTTTACAACCACACCTATTTAGATTTTTCACTCTTTCCCAAATCTTTATTGAAATTAAAATTTATAAAAGAATATCTTTTTGTCTTTATCATTACATAACATATTATGTAGGTCACATTCATGGAAAGGTGTGAATGGAATAATAATATTTGATAATAAAGTCATAGGAGTCTAAATATGGCCATAAAATGGATGATGGATGTATGTTGTGTCATTATTACATGTTATATTCTTTTGTTAACCACTAAGTAAACTCGTTTTTACCTTAATCTCTATAATTATTTTTAACTGATTTCACTAATAATTAAAGTAAAAATTTGTGTTGACCTTATTAGATAATATAAACTTGGAAGATTACAAATATAGAATCCATTTTTACAAACTAAATATAAATAATTAGAAATATTTAATTTAAACTTATTCATGTATAGGTGAATAGAATGAGGGATTTAAAATTGAAAATATTCAAAAGTCTAAAATGTTTTATATGTGAATTCAAAATGATATTTCTTCCAATTAAATAATTTTGATTAATGGGTATAAAATTTATCTAATTTTACATAAAACCAATTAAAAATATTATAAGAAATTTATAAATTTTAATGAAAAATCGGGTTTTAATTCAAATTTAGAATTTTCACTATTCATTAAAGGAAACTCCAAAAAACACACCCTAAGATATTTTTGAAATTAAAATTTCATAATTAAATTTTATATTTCAAAATAAAATTTATAAATGTTTCAACATTTTGTTTTAAAACATCTCCACTATTAAAATTCTGCAAAATAGCCTTTAGAAAAGTGTAGTTTTTATGCTATAAATTGAATTAGTTCTTATCTTATGCCTGTTAAATCTATTAGATGAATGTAAATAAAGATGATTTATTATTTAATATATATATATATATATATTATCATTAAATAATATAAATTAATTTAATTTATCAATATGAAATGGATTTGGATGGATAAAAATAGTTTTCTTATAAAAAAAATTCCTTTATATTCATTTTGTTTTTATTTTGTTTTCTAATTATTTGATAACCAATGTATTAAACTCTATATTTTCATAATTTAGATAACCTAATTAAATACCTAAAATTTAAATTCTATGATATGATTTTCATAATAAAAATAATATTAATAGTATTTGGTAAAACTCGATTTTGCATGTAATGTAGGATATCAAGGAAATTAATTATTGTGTGTAATGATTGATACCTTAGTGTTGCATTCACTGTAAGGTTTATAATTTTTTTATTTAAAACTGTAAATGTATATTAGAGTTTCAAGATGTTATATTACCTTCTACCCAGGGTGTTGTGCGTCACATAAGTTATTAAATAAAATGATATTCATTTAGAATTTTAGGGTGTCACATTCTCCCACATTAAATAAATTGCAAATAGACAATTTAAACTTTATATCGATAATCAAGGGTATGATATTTTAAATGTAAATTATTGAAAACCCCACATCATAAAAGGGTTAATAAAACAACCTTCTAATATTTGAGAAATAGAAGTAAAAAAGATTATTTGGAATAATAACATAATAAGTTTTCCATGTAGGATTACATATGTGGGAAATGAAAACATGGAATGGGATGAGAAAGGTAACAAAAAAATAATGATGTAGTTTTTTAGATAACATTGATCAAAAGAAAGTGGGTGATCTATATATGGTTAATGACAACAAAACCATTAACCAAATCTTGTAAAATGGGTCAATGATATCATTAGAAATTGTGTTCATATGATAACATTTATTTCAATATAATTTTTCTTAATGTTGATGAACTATCATAATGAGGTATACTTACTTAATTTAATTCCATTTAATAAGAAAAATATAATCCTTTAATTTTTCATTGAAAAAATTTATTATTCATCCCTTAATCTATTAAAAGAATATGAAAAAAATGAATTTTATATTTTTGAAGCATTAAAATCAGCTTTTAATGAATCATAGGACCCAAAAAGAGGTGAGAAGTCTTACCCTCTATCTAAAACTATTTTCCAAAACAAATCTAGTTAGCATAATTTATCCAATATAAATAAATCATAATTAGGTGAAGTAATAAAAAAATCTCCAAAAACGCATCCAATGTTCAACAAAAAAACATAAATAGTTAACCTTATGACCCTTATAAAATATTATGACCCATAACATTAGAAAGAAGGTCTTTGAGTCTAAGAAACGGTCTCCTCATAAATTCTCTAAATGACATGAAGTATTCATTTATCTTCACCTATGAACATTTTAATACATTACTCATGTATTCTTTTTATTCCTGGTAATAACTTGAATAACTATAAATCCTTATTTAAATCACACTTTATTCCTTATTTAGTATGTAAAAAACTAATTATTATATGTATTCATTAAATCCAAAACGGTTTTTGACTCGATCAATGATGTCATAAACAATCTGGTTGAAAATTCATTAATCAATTCCAGCATATTCAGTATTATCGAATATACTTTATACATATAAATCATATTTTTATAGAACAATCATCATCTAAATATCATAAACATACTAAGGTTTCTCATCACGTATCTTCCTACAAGTTATACTTTCTATTGAATCACATTTCCTTGTAACAATAAATACATCTTTTCAAATACATTATGAAATAGTACACAAGTACTATCCTTATATATTTCACTTCATCAATAAAATAAATTTTCAAAATAATTAATGGATACAAATACATAAGTGCATTAATCATTCCACTTCATCTGTATCAATAGCATAATATTGACCATGATCCATTATATTGTTCTGAGACATATTCCCTTGATTCTTGGGGACTTAATTTCTATAGTTACCCATGACCATACAGTTGAAGCACTTAATAGTAATGTTTTCTTTATTTCCCTTCGTTTATTTTTTCTAGTGAACCTTTTATCCACAATTATAAAAAACTCCCAATAATTTAAAATATTTCTTAGGTTTATTCCTTACACAACTATCACATTTGGTAAATTCCTTCTTTCTATTATTCCCATTATCAATTATTATTTTTCACTTCTTATTCTCTTACATCCCTTTCAATTTATAAGACTTGGATAATTCTTTATTTTAATGGATACTAATTAAAACTATCGGATCCTATAAATAAAAATTTTGAGACACCAAAATTTTTGGGATACATGGATTATTCCATTAAAATAAATAGTTAATAATGAATTCCTTATAGTGTATGAAATATTTATCATACCTTTTTATACTTATAAAAGTTTCTTTATAATCCACGACACATTCTTCTAAATTTTCCTATAAAATAAGAAACATTCTATTCTATTATGTTTTTTTATCACGAGGGCAATATTTTTCAATGATTATATACTTAAAATAATTACATTCCATTAGTTATATTTCAAATTCCTACACTGTATTCTGGATCAACAACTACCATTATTCAGCATCTTCATTGAGACAATACAATAAAATTTTAACCTTTTCCTTTTCACCGCATCCTAATGCCTTAAATATATTCTACAAAGACATAATCCATTTCTATGATTCATTTAGATTATTAGTCCCACTATATAATAGGGGCATCTATCGCATAAATCAATCCATTATTGAAAAATATTGATATGGAAAAGGTTTATCCATTCAGGAAGCATTTTGTGACATAACTAGAATAATCTTTCCTAATATATCCAAAACATGATAAATTCCAATACTAGTAATATTATGTTACTCATTAGTTAAATATATACATTTCCTACAAGCATCTATTCCATTATTCCTTCCAAGAATCATTTCTAAATAATGTAATATATTATATTATATCAAAACAATAGGTAACATAATATTAAATCCAAAAACTAGTGAAATAGTTATCTTTAATTAAAAAATGTATTCATAACTAATCTCATAATCATAAATATGGTTCAATGGAGAAATAATTTATTAAAAATCATTCTTAATAGTTTGTAATGAAAATATCAATTTTCCTAAGCATGTCCCTAAGGAGTGTCAAACTAGGTTCGTAGTAAGGCATGTTGTTGTGTACGAGGTTATGCTAGAGTCAATCATGACATTCCCTTTTCAGTGTTATTACACCTAGTTTAATATATACCAAAACCACATACACTGGTGAAATCCAGAAATTGATTTATTAAAAAGTATACCCACATAATATCTACCTTATGAAAACTTTTGGTTTCTCTTCTATACTTATACTAATATTTTTTATAGCATAATGTTACCAGATCAATTTTTTCTTAAATATAGTTGCCAAGGATTCTACTAATCTTGCTATGATACCCACAGTAGTGACCTAGAACCTAGTATCCTAGATCTAGTTCCTTAATTTATTTATTTTTCATATATATAAGATTCAAATCGTAAGTTCAAAATTTTTTTATCAGTTTGGAAAATCATATTACAAACAAGACACTCATATTAAATTGGGAAATGAAAATAAAATACAAAAAATGTACAAGATCAGAATCCTTGAAACTAATTCCAATAATTCATTTTAATATCCCAAGGAATGGAAAAAATAAGGATGATCTGAAATTATTAGTAAGAGTTAAAAACAAAGTAGAATATCATGAATAAGTTGTTGTAATTAATACGGTAATGTAGATAACTAAACCACAATTCATTAAATCAATAATCTATGAGTGAGATGAGTCCATAGATAATTTAATTGAAATAATCTCATGTACAATAATAATATATTAATTATAAATAAATAAAATTTCCAAATATTGGATTCCCTGATTCCCATGAACTTGGAATATTTACCATCAACACCTTTCATAAGATTATATAGAACATACTAGTTAAAAACCCATTAAATATGGCCAGTTGATTTATCTAATGAAACAATAAATGAATAAAGATAATTACTTTAAATTATACCCAACCAATTACATAATATTCAGAATAATTCTTCATATTTCAAATAATTTATTTTATTCAAAAACAATGTGCCTTTCAGAATATCCATATAGAGTAATTGATAAATATTTATCATTATTTCCTTAATTAGTCCACTTCATTACATGTAAAAATCATAGGAAAAATGGAATAAATTTTTTGAAATAATAATATCCATTTCATAATAATTTTTATATTCAATAGAAATTTAATTTCCAATGAAAAATAAATATAATAAAGTGATTGTTTTGAGAGAAAGTTAACAGTCAAAAAAAAGTGAGATTTCATAATAACTTTTACCACTTGGTAAATATGAAGTAAAATACCCTTTCATGGAATAATTAAAATTGGAACCTACAATACCATTATGTATTAATCATGATATTACATTTCCAAGGGTATTTATATAAACCACATAAAAGTGAATTGGTCTATAATAGAAAATAATTCTCGATGGAATGTAAGTTGAGATGAAATACCATACCTCACACTTACTACTGAATGAATGATCATTAAACTCATATAAATTTTTTTTATGTAGGTTATTATCATATACTATAATCATATGAATATTTATAATATCATATATGACTCTTTTATAACATTTTATCACCCATTTGTTAATATCGTTTATTTGTTTTCATTGTTTCAGGTGTTAATTTCCTTGTTTTTCTATTGTGTTTTGAATTGTTTTTACTATTATGTCATTAATTATTTCGTCATATATTGAATATAAACTCAGATTTACATATCTTATATGTTAATTATATATGTATTTATACCTATCCATAACATTTTCTGATATGAAATATAAAACATCGTTAATGGTGAAGGTAGGCCATATATATGCATGAAAATTGTTTCTTTTTTTCTTATCATATTGAATGAAAGAGAAGTAAATTATCTATATTTTAATTTATGAATAATTTTTATTTCATATATTTCATATATTTTAATTAAATCCATATTTAATTCATTCTATGTAAAGCGTGAAAAAAACACATCTTTTTGCGATGTGATAGTCTGTCGTTTTCACAAGAAAAGTTATTATATTCCAATAAATTTAAAACCATGAGGTATTGTGAAAAATAATAACTAAATAATCCTAATAACTTAATAAATATCATATATAAAAAATAAATTCATTCTTATTCTCATCCTTGAATGGTGATAATGGAAGAATCGAATGACATAGGTTTATGGGGTGGTAGTCTGTCGTACAAACAAATGATGATTTCATACCAAATTTTTATGGAAGTGATTAAAGTTATAGGGAATAAACATAACATAAAAAAAATATCATCATATGAAATATCCCGAGGTTGTTATATAATCATGATATATTATATATTTAAGGAGTTAGGGAAGGAATACAAACTCTTTTTGGAGAACACTACCTATTCTTCGGGTGTCCATCATAGGTTTATAATAAAACCTTAAAAGTATTGATTTATAAAAACAAATATGTATTATATGATGAGGGGAGGGATGATGAGAATTAATTTTTTCAGGGTTTGGTCACGAAAAATGGCTTTATGAGGCGAGCATAATGGAGGGAAGTGAATTCCCTTTTGTAGTTGAGGATCAATGGAATTCTTGTGAATACTCAAATGTATTCACTATTGGGAGGTCTCCCCTACCTTTTGTGGATACTATATGGATTATTAAGGGGTTTTAGAGATGATATGGTATATCAAAATGTAAAACATGCAATATAACACTTTTCTAAACATTATGTTCCTTAACTACTATGTTTCTCAATTTTACCATTTTCATTTTCAATTATGGTAACTAGTTTTCTAACAAATGTAATTTATCTATTATGAAAAAATTAAGGTGATACATATTAGATAATTAATATCCACCTATTCTAAAAATAATAACTAATTTATAAAATAAAATTCATTTGTGTGTTATAAATTAATATTAATACAATTGCAAGTAGTGTTCAAAAACACCACTTAAACCTTAACTACTCTAATTGAGTTTTTTAATATTTATAGATAAACTTATACATTATGATAGAAAAATTGGTCCTAAAATACAAAATATTTGATTTTTATTAACATTTATTTATCACTTTAAATAATATAAGATGTTTTGGTAATTCTAAAACATTTAATAAAATATTATTTATTATAAAATTAAATTAATTCATATTTGACATTATTATTTAATTTGAATTTACAAATATTAATAAAATGACAGAATTAAAATATATAACTTTTGAAGCAGTTTAAAATTATTTATTCATCTATAAAAAATATATAGTATAACAATTCCTTTTATGTACTTGTATTATAAATTTTTTAGTATCATTTAATTTATAAAATTGTTAACCAAATAATTACTATGTTGGTGTTTCATAATAATTTTAAGTAAATTAATAGATAACAATAAAACATAAATTATTATGATGGAAAAAATTATTTATATCTCATAATAATTTTCATAAAAAAACCTATGTACTTTCTCCCCTTTCCAAAATCTTTATAGAAATTAGTAGTATAAAAAGAATTGTTTTTTTCTATACATTACCTTCTATATGAGACACATTCATGGAAAAGTGTTATAAAACTCATAAAACTAGATTTTGAAGTTATAAGAGTTAAAATATGGCCACGTATATTGGTTTTGGAAAAGTGTTTTGTCATTGTTAGACCTTATATTCTATGTTTAAACACTATGAAATCTCATTTTACCTTAATAACTTTAATTGATTTTAGCACTTTTCCTTAATCATTATGGTAAAAAATTACTTTTACCTTATTAGATAATATAAATTTTTATGACTCAAAATATTGAATTCATTTTTTCAAATTCTATTTACATAAGTGTAAAAAATAATTTCAATTAAATCTTATAGACTTTATGAGAAAACAAGTTTTTAATGTGAAATTTTTTAAAAGATTAAAAAAATTATATCTAAACTTAATAAGAAATTGACAAACATAAAATAAATTATAATAATGTGTATAAAATCTATCTAATTTTATTTTTTAACAAATTCAAAATATAATTTACCATTATAAATAATTTTAACTAAAATTCATTTTTTAATTAAAATTCTTTGTTTGTCACTATTTATACAAAAATTGAATCTTCCCATAAAGATTTTAAAAATTATCCCTATGATAATTGTAAAATTTTTCATCAAAAAATTTAAGTTTATTTTTTCAAATAATTTTTTTAAAAGTTTAAAAAATTATTTTCAAAACAAGTTCACCATTAAAAGGGTGTAATATAACCTTTAGAAAAATATAGTTTTTATGCATAAATATATATTTCTTATTATTTAAATATATATAATATATTGGATGAATATAAAAGAATAATTTAATATATAATATATAAAATTTACTATAATCATTCACTAAAATTGATTAATTTAATTTAATATAATAAAGCACCATTGGGAGCATAAAAAAATTTATAAAAAACACTTCTTTTATATTGAATTGGTTTTTATTTTATTTTCTAATTATTTTGTAACAAATTAATTAAACAAAATAATTTTTTTAATTTATTTATTCTTCTACATAACATTGAATTTAAGGGTTGGGATATATTTTCGTTCTAAATAAAAATATTATTCAGTAAAACATAGTGTTTCTATTGACACAAGCTATTCAAGAAATTATTGGTTGTCTGTAACACATGATAACTCAATGTTTCAATAATTTTAAGATATAAAATATTTTAATTTAAAATAATAAATATGTTGTATAGTCTTTAGATGTTATATTCCTTTCAATTATTTTTGTTTCATGTCATGTATACTATTAAAATTTTCATTACTTATAATTTTTGGGTGCTGTATTAGATTTTTATCATTTTTATCGGGGGATTAAACCATGAATAAATAATATTTTTTATGATATAAGGCACCAATTTTTATTTCCAGGTCTGAAATGGGCATTATTTGGTTTTTTTATACCTGTTTGTAGATCATGGATGAGAATCAAAAGCTTTAATGTTTTCTTCAACACCTTCTTATTCAAACATGGGAATGGGATTACAAATTTATGGATTTAATTATTTTCTTTCCATATACTCCATGAGTATTTAATGGGGTTTGGTTAGTGTTGGATGGTTCAAACAATTGTCTCACATTATTCTGAATCATGATATCATCAATTTTTGGATTTTGGATGTCTGTATGTGCAGGAGATTATAGGCCTCCTTGAGTTCTAAATAGAATTATATTTTATAGGGATCCTTGGTATATATCTCTATTTCAAAGAGTCCTATATGGGTGATGGGATCCCACATTAAGTTAAAAACTACATAACACCATTAGAAGGATGGTCATAAATAATGATCTATACATATTATGAACTATAACATTATGCTTTTTTCTCGACGTTTTAGGAGAGTGGGATTGATATTTTGGGTTTTTTTGAGTTTCTTTCATAGTAATAGAATATAATCATTGATTAAAAGGGAACCCTTTTCCTCCTCATACAACTAGAATAGTAAATATTTTCTCTATTTTTCAGAGATTGGTTAATAATAAAAATTGAGACATAGCCTTCACTAGGAGATACCGATAATGATATAGATTATTCATCAGAGGTTTTTTATTTCTCAAAGATGGTACAATTTTTATGGGGATCATCACAAATATTTTTTGGTGTTCTCTTTTAAAGACCATGTCTTATTAAGAGTGTCACCATGGCTGGTCACTAATGTATTCGAAAACAATGGATATTAACACCAGGGTATGTAGGAACTTTTGAGAATTATAAATAGATTGGGAAGGTAGTGTAGAATGTTGCCTTTCCACCGAAAATGATAATGATTGAATACGGGTTTCATGTATCACGGCTTAAGAAATATCTTTTGGACCAATTTTTTTTTTGAATTAGAAGGACCTTAATGTAGAACCAGATATGACTATGTCTTAGTAACCAGTTTTTATTATTGATTATCAAAGGAATTTTCATCATGGGAAGTCAACACCATTGGTCTATTTTCTATAGAATCATGGTTAATATTCTCATGATATTTTAGCACATGAGAAAATTATTAATGAGAAGTGGCATCATACATTTTTAGATTAGTATTCATGATGAGGGATTGTAGGGACATAAATATTTTTTATTGTAGATCATTGTGATTCCAATTGGGTATAGGGTTTTATTTACTTTGAGACTTTTTTTTTGAAGGTGATGCCTTGGTCCAAAACGATGAAGGTACAATTATTATTAAAAAAGGATTACATGAGTCTAAAATATGGGATCATATTACCATATTTTTCTTACAAGGAAATAAGAGCAGTAGGGAGGTCATAAAACTGAGTGATCTCTTGACTTACTCCCATGTTGTCAAATCCATCTGCAACTGTGTCTGCCTTTCGATAAAAATGTGTGATGATGTAGTTAAGATAGATAAGTGAACAATTTCATTCCATCTCGCGGGTAGTAACCGGCCAAGTGAGATGTTTTATACCATTGTAAATCACTTGTATGATGGTCATCGAGTCACTTTCAATCCAGAGGTTTTTCGAACCAAAGAGCTTTGCAAAGGCAATAGTTTGTATCAAACTCATAATCTCAGCTTCAAGGTAGGTTTCAATGCCACATCTACCCATGAAACATCCAAGTATCTGACCAAGGTGATTCTGGAGGATATAACCACTTCCTTCAGATCCAGGATTGCCTTTGAAGGTGCCATCAATATTGATGTTGATCCATCCAGGGAGAGGCGCTCTCTTGAACACCTCTAGAGTGTGATGTAGTTGATAGAAATTTCTATTAATTTTTAGACGTCTCAGGATTCCAAAGTCATGCACAGTGTTTTGGAAACTCCCCTTTTTCATTAAAGCTGCATCATGTATGGAAATGAGGATTCGCATCTAACCTAGATTTTGATTGAGTGAGTAAGTGCTGAGAAAAATAGCATTCTGATCATACTAGATCACACAATGGAGCTTAGAAACTGCAACGAGAAAAAGGTTCTTGATGTACTGAGAGCCTTCCATTTCTGTACATTTCATTAGTTGAGATCTAATGGAGTCAAGAATCAACCATATGCAGTCAAAAATATAGTTCCAAATAGAATAAGAAGTAGCACAAGAGAAGAAGAGGTGGTTAGAATCTTTTATATGTTGATTACATATTTTACACTTAGAGGAGATCTGGTTTCCAAAAGATTAAAGGCATATCTTAGTGGTAACCCTGTTGTGAGAAAGCCTCCAAATAATATTGATTCTTTAAGGTTTTATCCAAGGATTTTTAGAATTATTTATCCAACTGTAATTGTTTTAAAAGTTAGAGAAATAATGATTTGAGAAATTTATTTAGTTAAGCATACCATTGTGAAGAGGCTCCCAAATGAAGAAATCATTAGAGAAATAATGATTGTATAAATTTACATTGAGTCTTATTTTTTTTATTTAGTTTTAATTGTTTTGTATGTCCATTAAAACTCACTCATATTAAAAACACAATGTTTTATATCATATATGACATGCAGCACCGAACCGAAACGAACCAAAAAATATTATTATTTAAATACCATCATTATAAATTTTTTTTAAATTTGATTTAATGAATAGAGTGAAATTATTTAAAAAATATATATAAATACCAAAAATATTATAAATTTATTGTTAAATTACTAGGATATAAGCACCCCTAATTTAATGAATATATTTTATTCTTGAAAAATGATTTTTATTTCATTTTGGGAAAATAGTATTATAATAAATTTTTTAAATATCTAGAATTTTATTTTGATAATATGAACATCAATTTTTTAATTATCAAATCAAAATTTACACGGGGATAAATTTTTGGATTTTCATTAAATGAATGATTTTTTAGTAAATAGTGAAAGTTACATATTTTTCAAATACAACCATTTCTTTCAATTAAATCAAAAAAAAATATCCCATTCTATTTTATATTTTTTATTAAAGTGAAACATGACACATTTTATTTATAATAATCTAATTATTTTTATTTTAGTCAATAATTTTAATGATTTTTGTATAAGTTTATTTTTGTTCAAAAATGTGATGTTTTATGAAAACCATTTTTGAGTTGAAAATATTTTTCCATTTTAATTTATTATAATAACCAAACATATGGAAAGATTTAAATGAAATTTATATATTATATATCTATTTTTTTGTATTTAAATAAAAATAATTATGATTAAAAATCAGACATTAAATATTATATCATTTTTTTCTTGGAAAATGCATTTTCTTGAAAACCCGATTTCCATCACACTATGGTGGATTATTATAAATTGAAGTTATAACACATATTGAAATTTAAATTGGTAATATTTATCCCAGATTTTTAATCATCAAAATTTATTTTATTTAAAAATTCTAAAAAAATATTTAGTCATAGGGAATAGTAATAATATAAAAAAGACACCAACATGGTAAAAGGGAATATTCAGTTAACATAGGTTAAAGCTAAGTGATAGGACACATATTTTTATTCTACAATCATATTAGAATAAATTTTTATAACTATTACCACCATATAACCAATATTTATTTATTTTTGGTATACTTTTCTCTTAGATTGATTTATAAATTTTTTTATGAAAATAAAAAGAGAAAATTTCTCCCTCTTGGTTACAAATAACAGTCATGTGTTCACAAAGGGAAAAAAGAAAGTTATAAACCAATAAAGTTTTTTATTTTCAGAAAAATTAAATTATTTTAACTAATATGGTTTATTTTTAATTATTAGTAATTATATACTTATCATAAATTCTTACGCAACATCAATGCAGTATTTATTTTATTAAATGAAAAATAAGATAATTTATTTAATATTTTTTAAATTAATATAATTTAATTCAGTTATTATGTAATAATTATATTTTAGAAAATTATAACATATCTATATTGTGATAAAAGAGGAAATTATAATTCCATGTTCTTATTGATGTTTTTAATGTCAAATTAAATAAATAGTGTAAAAATTGAAAGTATAGATATTTTATAATAAATAATGTTTCATTAAAACATTTAAAATTTGTAAATATATTTAGGTTATCCATGTAAATGGTATATTGTGGATAATATCAACCATGTTCTATTTATGGTCCATTATTCATTTTATAGTAAATTTTATGACCCCTATTGAGTAAAAACAGTAAAACCATAGTAATTGTCAAAATGGGTTAAGTCGGGTTAAAACAAAAATAAAATGGTGAAAAAATTCACACAAACATGTTTATTTTTTATTATATGAGGGGATTATGACAAAACATAATATAATATTTTAATCTAAAAATTTTGGATCAATTTGAATGTGATAAATAATTTATATTTGTTTATTATTTAAAAAATTCAAAGAATGACCCTCTCCTCTCTTGTAATAGACTACCTCCTTTCCAATTTTATTTAGGCATAAAAAAATAATTTGTTCTGGCTAGGAACATCCCAAATACCTTCAATATATCCCTCCAAATTACCTATATTCCATTTATATATCAGATCACCAATCTCTGAAATCTTTTGTTGTAAACCATAAGATGTTATCCGAAGAATACGTAACGCTCTTATTGATGCAGTTTCAATTTATCTATTTTTAGTTCTCATCAAATCATTATTTAAACATGATAAAATAAAATTACTAATTTAATCCATATACTGATATATTATTTTTTTTATTTCATGACTCACATCTATATCTCATTCCATGAAATGGGAAATGAAACCATCATTCATGTATATGGCATACTACCACCTTACAAACCAATGTAATTTGTTTCCCATCATCGCCTATAACAGCTATTTATAATTTAATATTTAATATATATTTATATTTATTATATTTATTTCATATTTTTGAATATTGTTTTGTAATATATTATATATTTTATTTACATACCATTCACTGAAAAATGATAATGTCGTTTATGTGTACGTGTGTACTACGACCTCCACAGAGTGATGTGATTCATTTTACATCACCATATCACATGGATGATTTATATATATATATATATATATTTAAAATAATTGTATCATATTTATTATAATATGATCACTCTGGAAATATAATCTAATACTTACCTGGTTTCCATAATGATCATTGAAAAATGTATATGTTACTCTTGCATTTCTATGACCTACCGTCTCCATGATTTTAACGTTGTTTATTTTTCATAACCATAATTTATGATTGGATTTAAAAGTGTTATTTATATATAAATATTATAATTATATCATGATTATTATTTTGAAGATAATGTAATAATTAAAATTTTGACCATTTTTAACCTATATAAGTAATTTTTTGAAATATTAGTCAAATAACACCAAAATTTCCAACATAAACAATAATGAATAAATAATTGAATATTGCATGGTAATGAATAAAATATAAAACAAATGATTTAAATGATATTTTCTATCCAAATCGCAAATAATTAACATATTTTTATTAGGCATGATGATAAATAACATATGTGATTTTTCAGAATCAATGTGAGGGATGTTCCTTTAAAAATAATCTTTTAGTGTTTCCCTTGCAAATCTTTTTCACAATATCAATATTTTTTAAAATATTCAATTAATTTATTTATATATACATAATATAATTATAAAGGTAATATTAAGTCACTTTGAACTTTCCTTCAATGTTTTTCCAAGTAATTTTTTTATGAAATGTGTTGTCTTTCTTTACGTAAGGAAAGTGAATGTTCTATTTTAAGGTATAGAAATAAAAAAATTCCTCCCACCAAAAATATTATTTTATTTTTGGATTCCTTTACAATTTTCTATGTTTTCATCAAATAATAACCCTCTTTCTCTCCTTTCTGATAATATTAGCATGGAAAATTGGTTTCCAAAAGTTAAGGAATTTCTATATCTAAATTTGTTTCACATGTGGGTTTAAAAGATATCTCATGGGTTTTATGATAATAGATTCAAGAAAAAATATGTATTATTCATTATATGGTACATGTGAATTATATATGTGAGCCTAAAACGTCTTATAAAATTGGAGATATTGTCACAACTTATAGGATAGATGTGACCGATATAGCTAATACTATGGGTATTCCTAGATAGTGCTCTAATGCATTGGGTAATGTTCCTTTTCCTTATAACAATGTACGAGAGAGTCAACCTAGGAGGCTTATCATATAGATTTAACTGGGATCCAATTATTTTAACACGGTTTACCAGTACAATTCTCCATGTTATGAACAAAAAAATTATTTTTATTATGTGGGTTTTTAGGGTTTTTAATGAGAAAAAAATGTGTTTTTATCATATGTAAATGATTTATTTCAATTGATCAATGAATAATTAGATAAAAGATGATTTTTTGGGTTTTCATGACCATCATGGGAAAAATTTATTTCTTATTTTTATGTACCTTATTGATTTTTTTGTGATTATCATATATTTAAAAAAAAGTCACCGTTCTTTCAGATGGGTAATAAAAACTAGATTCAGGTTGAAATTTAATAATATATTACATGGAAAAAAATTAGAAAATATATATTCTGAAAAAAAATGTTATTAATCAAAAGTTTCACTCTTTAAAATAAGGTTTTATATGCATTAGTTGTGACCAAATTCTCTAAAAGTTCAATATATAATGATCCTTGGGAATGTAAGAAAATGAACTATTAAGTAAAAACAAATGATTCTATAATTTTTATGTATATTTCCTTATAGATGGTATAAAAAGTAATAATTTATACAACTTTGGTTGACATATTTATATTTTATAATAAGTAAAATATCATCAATAAAAACATTAGCTAGTACTTTGTGGAGATTTATAGTTATTTTTAATAAATATAATGTTTTGAATATATTATGGGTATGGATATATTAGTGTGTACCCTACTCATAAGATGGTTTATTGTGATTTTATTGATATACCCACATTAATTTTTTCTAGCCTTTTTTAAATGGATAGATCATGTATGAATCTAATTAACAATGGATGTGACAGAAAATGTGGTGGTTTCTAAATGAAAACCCAAACATAATGCGATTTGTAGAGAAATATCTTGTTATTATCTTAACTGACTATCATGTTTTATGATAAGTCACTCAATACTAGGTGATTTTCCTAACCCATCAAATGATAAAGAAATGAATCACTATGGATGATCATGTGATATAAAAACAAAAGGTAAAAACTATTCACAAACCTATCTGTCAAGAATTTTGGAATAAGAACCTTTTGAAATTTCTTGTAAGAATGGGAAGAAGATTTATATGTTTTAAAGAAGGGTATAATGTCATAATATACCAAATAAAATGAATAATATTTGATAACTCTATGAAGGGGTAAAACTTTCATCCAAATGTATCAATTTATTTTTTTAAATATGAAGTTTTTTGGAATTATCCAAATTGATGTCAAAGATAGAAATATCAATAATTTGGTTAGTAAGATTATATATAATTTTTTTTGAAATTATTAATTCTATTATAGTTGATGTTGAGGAAATTACAAATTCAAATAAAAATTATGGATTGTATTTTGGAATTTTTTATATTGATTAATCATATGAAATGATTCGCATCATTGTTTGTAAGAAAATATTTTTAAGGAATAATATAGAAAATCATGCATAATATATTAAGTGTAATGTTGAATTATTAAGGTGATAAAATAAATGTATTTAAGAATTACAAAGTAGCAATATAATTAACGATGATCATATTTTTAAAATAATTAATACACTTTCGATTATTTATGTTATGGAAGAATTGTGGGAGAAAATTATTATGTTTTGATAAATGTTTGATGTATATGTAACCCTTATGAATGACTTGTGAAAAAGATAATTGAGTAATAACAATGTTTTTATTTTATGTAATTAAGATTAAATTTATTGATAACCTTTATGTTTTATATGATCATCGATGATCGTGGTTATTTTTAAGGATGTCCATCATACATATAGGGATTTAATGAAAATTATATTAATACAGTCTTAGTAAAAAGGAAAAACCTTACTATATATAAAGTAAATGGGGATTGAAGAACAAACTGAGGGTCATAAGGGTGTAATGCCTAAAACTGAACTAAGTAATGTATTGGTTAGTATGAAATATTTTAAAATGGTTTTGAAGATGAAAATTAAATTGATTATTGGAACATATGATTTATTATAGAGATAAGCATGGTATTTAAAAAAATTAGTGATTAGTTTTATTTTAGACGAAGATTAATTTTTTAGGATCCTTATATGATTTTAGTAAATTTTATATTATGATATTGTATTTTAAGAATAACGTTTTAATTATCATTTGTATGAATATATGGATTTAATTATTCTTTTTTTTGTGATTCATGTTAATTATTGAATGATTAGAATTTATTGTAAATTATTTGATTAGGGAATTTAAATATTTGGTGGGAGATATTAAGATTGATTTATTTAATTTAGAGAGAAATGTTATATTCATATTGGACAAATGTGTGATAAAATAATTCTAATATTTTGGTTTTAACATAAATTTGAAATATTTTAAGTTATAGTTAGTATATTTATTTATCAAATGATCTATGTTCAAAACTCAGTTTAATTTTTGAGGCTTCATTGATTAATATTATATTTAATCAAAAAATGTTTATTCCTTTTGGTAATTATCTTAGATTTTTATAAACACTTTGGTTTGGTAAAATTTTTAGTTATATGGGGAATGAATGTTTAACCATTTATGGAATTTTTTGATTTATTATATGTTTATTTGTGAGATTTAGGACTAAATCAGTTCATCTTGGAAACTGACCTATTAGAGAAAAAGATAAGACTGTGGTAAAAACTAGTTAATGGGTGTTATTCTACATGTTAATTAAGTATAATTTTATTATTTTCTTAGTCTATATGTTGAGGAATTCAATTACTCTAGGAAAAAGATCTTGAAAATACAATCTTACCCAATTACCTTCATTTCTAATGAATCAATGGTCTTTTAACACCCATTTGGTATAGGTTCTTATGTTCATTAACATTCTTGTGACCATGAATTTCCATGTAATCAATTATCTTTGTGACACTCCCAAATTTTGTAGGAATTATCCTTTTATTCTAATTCCATGTTCTCACTTACCACCAATTTTCACCAAATTGGGAACCCATTTTTGTGTTATTATACATGAAATTAATATTTCTCTTTCTCAATAATCATGATGAAGTTTTATAAACCCTTGTTATGATGATGTATTTCATCAAAGTAATTTTCAGATGGAAGACCATTGATTACAGATATCATGTTCAAATTTTGAGAACCGAATTTCTTAAATGGGGGTTAATATAACACCTTGAGATTTTTTAAAGAAAATATATGTTCAAAAACATTTACAAGATGAATCATTGATTCTAAATGAACAGTGAAATAGTATTACTCCATATGTCTATTATTGGCTAGAATTTAAATAAGTGGGTTGGAATATGATTAAATAATTTATGAAATATATTTAGATCTAATTAACTATTAATATAGTAATAAATTATTATGAATTATGAACTCAAATTTTAAGGAAGTCATTTTATTTATCCAACGATAGGTTTTCTTAATAAATAATTGTTATTAGTTTTTAAGAGAAAATATAATAATTATTTTTGGGAACCCTTATTTGATTTATTTCGTAAAAGTAGCATAATGCTTCAAATCATTATATCAATATTAACTTAGGGTGATATTTTTGGATTTTTCAAAAAAGATTTATTTTTTAGTGAATAGTGAAAATTACTATTTTTTAAAATACTATCATTTATTTTAATTAAATAAATTAATTTAAATGTTTCATTATAATTTATATTTGTTCTAAAAGTGATATATTAAAATTTTAATTTATAATAATTCTAGGGTCCTGAAAATTTCACCAAGGGAACAAATACTCCCACAATCACTCATGAGAATGAATAAAGTATTCCTACATATCTAGCATGGAGAATGGAATCAAATTGAGTTAAAATTTTATGAAGAAACTTAAATTAATTCATGTTTTCAAAAGATTTTGTGTGTCCCGATTACCATCACTGGGAAGGGTTTGTGGACTGCATGAACCGTGAACCACTGGTGTGTGGAACAACCTATGAGGAATTGGAACATAGAGTAATGGCAGTGAACCTAGTGGACCATGAAATGAATTGCTGAAAGAATCATGTGCACAAAGGCCATCCGCATACCGTCTCATTAACTTAGTAGTTCACAGATGAAGTAAACCGGCAGGGTTCTTCGAACCATGATTGTGAACCAGAACCTCTGCAAACCCCAGTTGACCGAGTCTTTCGCAGGTTAAGATATCTCTTCATGGGCTTCCTCAAGTGTTGCCACATTCCCATAGATACAATTGCCCAAATTTTTTATAAAATGAGTACAAAAGGAATTGAGAGAGTAAGGATGAAGAAAGCACAAAGGGGACCCTAGAGGTTGAAAGAAAGAACTCGTGGAAGATTTCAGCTTCACTCTTGAATCATCGGTGAAGCCTGAATTGTGAACCATGCTCTTCACAGGTAAAACCCTCCACGAACCATAAAAAATGGGGAACATAATAATAATAATTAAATTTTTAACTTTATTAGTGAAACTGTGAACCACATATTTTATGAGAATGAACTCTCTGTAAACGATTGTCCCTCGAACCCAGCTCTTATTTGGTGTTCCGCAAAGTGTATCACTACACGGATTTAACTCGGCGCCACATACGACATTAGTATGTGGGTGGAACCTAAAGTGGTGTAACGGACCACATCCCAGACTACGTATCACTATAGTGCATGGTTGTCAATACCCATGCCCACATACCTCTTCGGTACATGGACATCCCCTCTTCCCACATACCCCTACGGAATGTGGAGCTTCCTCCATCCCTCATAAGAAACTAGTATGCAGAATGGGGTGTTCTCAGGTATTCTTTCATCAGGTTCCAATCTAGACCCTCAGTTACCATCTAGTCCTCCATAGTCCCTCTATGAACCAATCCCCCGAAATCAGGCCAAAGCCTTGTCCAAAGCCCCCAGACCTGTACAATCAGACCATCATGTTCCTCACCGTGCCCCTTTGTGTCTACATATCCATGGTAAGCGGAGTCACGAAAGCTCTCTCAAAAATAGTTCAGGCTCTATTGATTTATGTGGGCCTACATTCCCATGGTAACCTGAAGTCCAACCATGGAATGCTAATGCGAACATCCCCATTATAGGGATTAAGGGTGGTCACTTTCTTTTTCATTCAATGGGGAATGGGGATCAGTTAAAAGGGTTATTTTCTCTTCCCCTTTTTATGAGTAAGACACTCCTCCCCTTCCCATAATTCATTTTGGGGCACTCCCACTGAGTTAATTACCCAATCTTTTGAAGTCTAGGCCATGCAACCTTTAATGTCATCTCATTTTAAAGGGTTCATCGCTCTACAACCTCTCCCACCGTTGCCTCGACCTCTTCTGTTGTAGGTTCTCCCTCTCCCACTAGCAGGAGAGGAAGCATGTGGTTGGTTGGATCTCTCATATATTTTTTTCACACACCGAGCATGTATCATGTGGGCTTAAAGGTTTATGAAGATTAAATCATCCATGAAATTCTAAACTATGAGAACTATGATTCCTGATCAAACCATGACACATAGGATGCCTACTCAAAGGACCGAGCTCAAAAGGGTTCCCTTTCAAAAGGGGTCACCCAAAAATGACCCCCCAAGTGGTTATCTTCCATGAATAAGCCTCATATCAACCAAACTAAGTGGGTTATGAGTCATCTCTTAAGGATATATAGAAACCCCATCTTATGGTTATAATCCCAACATAATGTCACCTTCAATCCTCCTAGGATGATGATAAACCCCACATGCTTTATTGTATGGCTCAAGTCAGCATTACCTCTGTTGCATCATATCCATGTATTCCAATGAAAATCCTACAAACGTGGGGTATCCTATGGACACACTCTACGAGAATGAACTAAGGATTCACAAACATATGAACACATCGTAAATCTATAAGAGTCCCAGAATATGCAATAATACCCCCCCCCCCCAGGGGTGCGGTGAGCCTAACATCCCATCCTCTTGACTAATGGAGTCCTTAAGTTTAGTTGGCCAAATAAACATCCAAAGTGTGTTTTTCTTTGGAAAGAAAGTCAATGAATCATGGATACTAGGGTCGTTCGCTGTTTCTAGATCCACAAAAACTCGTTGGAGACCATCTGGGGAAGTTATAACCTAGGAGGAATGATTTCACAGGTACATGACCTCATGAAATAGCCAATTGGGACTATGTGACTGTGGAATATTCTTCATAGTATAGATAGGGTATGTTACATAGTCCATGTGGGGTTAATCCAACACTCCTTTAAAGGATAATGACACAGAACGGGTCAAAAGAAAAGAAATGGTGAATTTGAAAAGAACATGTCTCTATTAAAGGTAGGTGGGTTGTTATTCTCATTGTACCATTTCCTAATCACCTCGAATGTGCCACCTCAGGCCAAAAAAATAATGGTTAACTTGATGTAAATCCATAACCAAGGTGGCGGTTGTACCACACTCAAGCCACTTTTCCCCATAATGGAGAAAGGGAGAAGGAGGGAAAGATGAATCTCCAAATATACATGTGCTTAAAAGAATGCGACTTTGATGAGGTTTTATGGTCTTTTCGTCATATATTTATTTTTTAGGTTCCCACAGAGCAAACTTCGATTCAAATGATAGCTCAATGACCAATACTGACACACACACATCATCAATCCCATAGGTGGTCGGGGCCCCAACGAAGAGCAGGACCCCTCGCCAACCCAATATCTTCAGCGATGGGTATCCAAAATGATGATCAAATAGTACCATCTAAATGGTACTCTCCCCATAGTGGGGGCTGTGAGACAAGACCTCCTGTTTGTGAAAGCTCTCTAGTTACCTCCTCTGTCGTGACTAGCACCCTAGCCCAAGGCGCCCCCAATGGTTGTCTCAAATCATTTCGAGATCTTGTCCCCAGAACATGACAACGAGTACCCCCTTATCATATGTAGGAAGATGAAGTCGATAATGGAAACATCATCTCAACTGAACATGGGTCCTACTCACGGACCCCCACCAGAGAGCTTCGCTGCCGACATCGGACGACCATGCCTCCTCATGCTGAAGAGGACCTTAAGCCGAGGGCACCTGCTAATGTCCAGGAGACTTGGGCCCCTCATGTTGCCCACTAGGGGTAGAGAATATATAATAAAGAACATTATTTCACCCTGGTTCTTGAGGATAATCATGGTCGTAATAACATAACTGCATTCAACAGACTGACATGTGACTCTTCCCCCTCCACTCAATCCCACCATAGAAATAGGGTGGCACAATATGAGCATGTGCACATTCTTGATAGTGCTTGTTGGTTCCACCATGAAGACAGATTACAAAACCACATGAAGATGTAGATATCTTCCAATTCATAAGAAGCCTGTCATGAAAATAACACGATAACCAGCTATATGTAGGCACAAATACCTGACAATGCATATCAATCATGCCTCCCAAATAGAGTGGCAAGAAAATATGAGAATATTCAAATTTCTGCAGATGCATACAAATCTCATGAGCTAAATAAAGCAGAAAGCGAGTATATGAAAATTTCCACTCATGAGTATAAATACCATCAGTCAAATATAGTGGAAATGGAGAAGAAAACTGGAAACAAACTTCTTCCTCTATTCGGGTATAGTAGAACTACAAATATGTACTGGAAACCCATAGAGGACTAGAGTAGGCACAAAATCCTGCTCTAATATCATAATGGGACTTCATACCCTTTCTAGCCAAAGATGTATCTTAGAACATTCTATAAATGATGAAATAGCATGCGAAGATCCTAGACCATATCATCCAAACATGATAAGACATTATTGCATCGGCGGAAAAGATGAGAATCCAGGCCCACGACCCAGTTTCCTTAAACGGAATGACTTTCTCACAAAATGGTTCAGTCACTACGATGAACTTATGTATCCTTACTCCAATCTAAGATGGTTGAAGACAACATCCCATGATACACAGACAATCAGACTGGGAACAAATACACATTCAAATTGGGGGATGTTGGTCCAATGTGGTGGACACTCAAGGGAAGGCATATATCCTTGTAAAAACTCAATATTTTCATCGGTGTATCCCAGAGACATCACAGGACCTAACAAGAAAGGGACTCGTATATGAAGGTCGTTACCAATAGCAAGCGTCCCCAATCACCCGCAAGAGAGAGCTAAAAAATAAAATGTTCCCAAGGAAACCTAAAAATGAAGAGTGCATACATGATCCTGATATGCTAGAAGTTGGGGTTATTTACACCATCAAACATATATCAAAAAAGGATCAAGACCATTCTAGTTCATTACCAAATTATGGATGTGTTAGTATCAGTTGCGAAGGCCCTCCCCGCCTCCTCCAATGGCCCAAATGCCTTCATTTTTATTGATTTTTGATAATCCGCCTTTCATGGGGTGAGGTGGAACCCTTACAAGGCCCGTAGGTGTAAGTATTATATGGCCCGTAGGCCATAGAGGAACTCAATTCCCATAGGCTTCAAACATTACATACAACCTAGACTAACTACTTGGAACTGTTCCTCCCCAGCATCTTCATCATGAAATCAGCTCTCCACCTTCGCATGGCAATTCGTCTAGGCTTTTATGTGCCTACACATGCTTGTCCCAATGGTAGGTGTCTTACCCTATCATTCTTGCAATACATTTTAGATTATTCTATGGTGAAAGCTCCTTGCTCATCCTACTTCTGATGTTTGTTCCTTGTAGGTTGTCTGGTTTGCATCTATACTAAAGGTGGCCTGAAGGACATGAGGTGGCCTGAAGGCCTTACTGACCCGAAGGCCTGGGTGGGCCAAAGGCCTTTAAAGGACTCAGGGACCAAATCGGTGGACCGAAGGCCCAAATGTTGGTATATTCTTAGCTTCTACAGTACTAAACAGTACCTGCTATGGTTCCCCTACTATACCTGCTACAGTACCTCACAATTCCTACTACAGTACTGCTACAATACCAAAAATTAGCCTCTACCTAGATTTGATCTTAGGTCTCCTGGATGCACTTAAGGAGTCCTCACCAACTGGCTTGAGGCTCATGTGCCTAAGGCCCTCTCCACAATGTCGCTACAAGCTTCTCTAAAGGTCCTCCCCATAGAACCCACGTCGGATCACTATGTAAGCTAGGAATAATCGATCATGAGAGCATATCTCCTGATGTGAATCAGGGTAACCCTCCCCTTGACCTGAAGATTAGATAGCAAAAAGGTCCTCCCCAAGATTTCATTCGCCCTAATAGTCCTCCCTAGGGTATACGCTGCAGATATGCTTCTCCCTACTGTCATACATTGAGTTAGGATGGTAGTCCTCTCCATGATGATGGTCACTGTGATGACCCTCCCTGAAATAGAGGTTAATGGGAAGGTCCTCCCCATAATAAAATCATGCAATGAGAAGGTCCTCCCCTCATTCCAATACATCCTAAAGGTCATCCCCATGATTTGCACTGTAGAAATTCACCATGCCTCCAGGTATCATGTTGTGATAGTAGTCCTCGCCATCAAAGCAGCCATCGAGAAGGTCCTTCCATTGTGGAGATCAAAAATAAAGAAGGTCCTCCCATCGCTGCAGCCCTCCCTGAAGTTCCTCCCCAGGGTGTACACCGTGAGTAGATTTCCTACAGTTGGGAATCAAGTTGGAATAATATCTCATTCCATTACAACACCAACTTTGAAGGAACTCCCCACAACCAAAATTTAGATCTGAAAGAAGGCCCTCCCCTTTCTAGAACAAAGATGAGAAATCCATCCTATTCTAAGGTTCTTGGAAAGAAGTATTCATACATGTCAGGAACTCAGTCTATGAAGAGTGATATCCATTCTCAACTAGAGAACGGTCTAGGTCCATTATCATATTGTGATCCACCCCCACACCATTTATATACCAACAAGGCTCCCACCATCAGGGTTTCTTGGAACAAAATTATTATGAAATATTCGAGCTAGGAATATCATGTATAGGAGCCATAGAAGAACAATAGTAGGATATATTGCTTGTGAGAAGAAAAATAGCTAAGGATAATATACCAGTGATGTATTGTCCTATGACCACTTCTCGCTTCTTCATACCATGAGATTTATCTGAGGAATGTATGCATGACATTCACCTCAATATATGGACAACACTTCTCCAATTGAATGAAAATTATCTACAATGAAAAGGGTATGCAGACCATGTCAACAAGTTAGGGGGTCTTCGCTATCGAATCAACCTGGGATCCCTCCCTCCCGCACAGCAGCCACGATTAAAAATGCGTAAGAAAAACCATGAAATGGCTTGCATCCATGCACTACACAAGTTGCATCACCTTATTGGCCACGCCCCGACTGAAGTTTATATTCAGCGATGGGGAGAAAATGGAACTCTACACTTCACGCTGCATATCATCTAGCAAACCCCGTTGGAAATGACATCTTGCAACACCATCAGCAAAATGCAACAATCAATTGTAACCCTTGATCAGAAAAGATGGGATACTCAATAAAAACCTTCCTAGAGTAAGTCTGAAAAGTGTCAAGATAAAAGAGATCAAGAAATCGAAGAGCTTCTAAGTCAAGAAACCAAGAACATCCAGTAGTCTTCCCCCCTAGGGGAAGAAAACTAGAACACAGTGCTTATATCTTCAAAAGACCATTGACCCTATGTATGGCCAATGACATACTTGGCTCACACCCGCACGAGAGTATGTGGAATTGAAAAGGTGGAAATAGCAGAGGATACCACCGCGATGCAGGAACAACCATAGACCACATGGATGTGGCCATTTTTATATCAAAATACCCCTCGTAAGACCAACAAATCTCAATCATAGCGCATGAACAGAAGAATAAGAACAACCCCAACGCATAGGGAAGGGGCATTTTTACCTCAGGTACCCCCACATCGGATGCCTGTCTTCTCCCATCTACGAAGAACGATGGCCAGAGGAGTCACCTGTTCCACCCCTTATCATGATTTGCACTCTCAAAGACAATGGTGCATTAAAAGGTCATATTAGGCCACCCTTCGGGTCAATATTTTCCACTAAAACTGAATAATACTACATAATGGAAGGAGAAAATCCAACAAAGGATGTAGAAATCCTTCCTACCATTATACACCAGGTACACAACCCACAATGTGGTATGCATCAGTGAACATGGTAAACATAAACTCCTCGGATCTCATAAAAAATTACACAGAGATAGAATATTGAAAGGAAGATGGTTCCCTCTTGGATGCATCCCACACTGAGTCGGATGGTGTGAATACCCGGAACCAAAAAACGATCCTAAATTTGGATTCCCCTCAGTTAATATGTCACTACCACCTTCTCAAAATACCAACAAGGAGAAGAATAAATCCAAGGTCTTCTATGAACCACCGCCTACTCCCATTGATAATTTGACCCTCACTCTTGAGGAAATATTCTCTAAGCAGGATGAATAAATGAAAGAGCTTAGGTGAATTAATGTTGAGATGTGTTGAGGGAGCTACCTTTCCTAATGTGTTCCCCCTACGGAAAGTTAGTAGTTGTTCCCATAAGAGGTACCATTTCTATATGCACTAATCCCAGTGAATGAAGACAAGATCAAGGGCCCATCTAATCTGGGATTGGGAACCTCTACCTACTTGAAACCATCCTAGAAATAACATTAAGACTTCCCCCCTCTGGGAAGGTAGCTATAATATATTCAGGTAAACCCCTAAAGGATACCCCTGGCTGGGTATCCATCCCAAACTCTAGTAGTTCCAACATGCCCAGCTTTGGCCACTACCGCATCAACTCAAGCTCAAGCCTGCAAGGATTTGTATCAATGGATATTGAATACCAACAAGCAAATAACAGATGGACTAGAATCCATTGAGGGGTGCCACGGTTCGATACAACCAGATCGCATGACCTACCCTGATTGGGTGAGCTATGTTCCCCCACTACCAAACTTCGGAAAACCCATATTCCCATTATTCAATGGCTAAGGGGAGCTGGAATAGAATCTAAAGCACCATGCCTCTTATTGTGACCCCATGATGGGCACTTCAGGGTAGCAAGAAGCATTAAAACTCAGATTTTTTATACGAACCCAGTAGGGATCGGCATTCGTATGGTATACTAGCCTACTAGCTAACTCAATCACAGGATAGGATGACCTCTAGTGATAGTTTCTCATCATGTTTATTTCAACACTTCCTAAGACAATAGTCAGTTATCTCATGAACTGCAAGCAATGAGAGAATGAAAAAGTCTCAGAATTCATTGCTAGATAGAAAGGCCTTACTTATTCTATAAACTGGCCGCTCCCCCAGGATGAAATTCTTTCTATGTGTATCGGTAATCTTCAGGATAAATTTTGAACACTACTTATCATGGTTAAGTACACAAGTGGGTTCTAATATTTCTCATCCATTTCTCAAAGAATAGAAAACTCCTTACAACGGACCAAACTTATGTCCAGAGTGTCCCTATCAGCCCTAGGGAAAAGAGAGGGAAAATATGAAGCGACTTATGTCAAACTTAAGCCACCCATGACACCATCTTCAGTTACAAAGCCCTCACTGAACCATACAGGACCCCCTGGAATCCAACAACCACCTCCACCTCAGCAAGATGAGCAACGATATACTAAAATAAATTAGTTCAATGAACAAAGTAATAATGTCTAATCATTCCAAGATGACTAGATCTATGGCTATTTCATAGCCTCCATGAATTGCAACCTACTTCTGCTACCAGAGTTAAAGCATACCGATAAAGTGGTACCCAATGACTATCCAAATACTTTTACCTATCACTGGATATTGGGAAACACCATACATAAATGATTCATTTTCAAGGGTCTTCTTCAAAAGAAGTTTTATTCTAGGAAAGTAATGTTGGGCATGCCGCTAGCCCATGTGGCATGTGTTTCCACCTCATAATCACGAGAGGAAAAGGAATGGAAAGCAGTTTCCAACATGGAGAAAAACATTGACAGTTTGATGACTTATAAAATTGTAAATTGAGTTCATGGAATCCTCCAGGTGCAGTTGAAACAACCACCTATGCCCCCAAATGCTCTTAATACAAGACAGTCTTCCTTATCATCCTTGGAGACCTTTAAAGTCCATAAGGGTAGAAATCAGGAGCAAGAAGTTGGGATGAAAATGACGCCGAAGCTAGTGTTGAAACTTTCTGATTTCATACCAATAGACTTGGTACAATGGGAACATCCCCCCCAAATGGTACAACGGGCATCGCCCTTCCAAACAGAACCATCAGAAGGAGACTGACAGACAGAAACATCATCTGATCAAGAAATTATCTTTGTATCCATTATTTTAATTCAGTTGTTGTACCCCTTCTCGGATGGATACTTTTACCATGGACCCAAATTCCATGTTCCCAACCGGAGAGCCGGAGGAAGATTCTGCAAAGGTCGGAGGTTTCCTAGAATACATGATCATGGATGATTCAATTTTCTAGCCACACTAGAACTCAAGCCATTAACATTGTAGAAAATCTAAAAATGACCATTCAACATACCCAAAATGAATCGGGATGCTCCTCCACCCCAAAAAGAGGAAATCCAAGCCCAGTTATATTGAAGTATCCATTAGAAAAAAACAAATACCAAATAACCCAAGGAAAATGGGTGAACTAGTTCAGCCAAACCTGGATAGGACTGCAATTCCACCATCTCCTATCATAGAGGTTAAACCATCTACATCCAAATCCCAATCCTTTAAAGTGTCTGTGAAAGAGCAACCCCGAGACGAGAAGCGCTGACTTTTAGAGCAGATGTATGAGATTCTCAAGAAGATGGCTTTAGTACTAGCAATGTAGCCAATCCTAGATGTGTTAAGTCTATTTGTAGATTTTTGGAAGGCACTCATCGAAACCTTACTATGTCCCAAATAATTCAATGCCAAAGTAGTAGTAGCTAAAGTCTATCGGATGGAGACCAATCCCACAGAATTTCACACCATCATCTCCTTCACAGATAGGGATGAAGACACCATCATGAAAGGTCACATGAAACCCTTATATATGTCTGGAAAGATAAATGGAACTGATGTTAGGAATATTTTTATCCACAGTTTCTCTAGAGTCAATTTCCTCCCACTATGAACACTTCTTCGACTGAGCTATGATGAAGACAGCCAGACACCATGCACCACAACTCTACTGGGAGATGAAAAAAGTGAGCAGAAGTCGTTGGGACAAATCAACCTTAAAACTCATCTTGGATGCCTCATGTCTGATTCTATGTTCTTGTTATTGTGGAAAAATATGTCCTTAAATGTCCTATTCGGGAGGCCTTGGCAGCATTAGCACGCTACAATTTTGTCATCATACCATCTGTGCTTCATATATTTCACTAATGGGAAAAACGGGACATTGCACACCGATAAATTCCCATTTGAGTCCTGTGAGTCACATTATATTGACGCAGGGTTCTACTAATTTGAATAAAATCATTCTTTGATCGGTGAGATTGATTGGGTTACTACCCCGAATGTATTGGCAATGGCTCTCGTTGACCGCCTCCAGCATCTTGGGAAAGAATATGTATTACCCATCAACCCAGTTGAATGCATAAGTGCAAGTCGAGATGCAGACTCAATTTTCTGCATGATCTTCATTATGGCCGCCAAGCCCAAATACATGGAAGAGTGGGATAACTCTCATGATTTTATGAAAATCCCAACAAAAATACTCCCATCTTGTCATTGGGACCCAAAACTGCCCTTGCCTTACCAACTATGGAAAAGGATGGTTTCTATCCCAACGATGGAGAGTTCGTCTCGAGAATACTCTTTCCATCAGAATAGGAAGAAGAGGAAGACAATAAATATGATAAATATGAAGAAGAAGAAGAAGAACTCAATGATGCCCCTCCTATATTCAAAGAGGGTGTCTATTCCACAATCGATGAACATAAAGAGAAAAACCTTGGTACAGAAAATGACCCACGACCCACTTTGATTAGTGTGGATATGCCTGTTGAGGAGTAGGAAGAATATACCTCTTTCTTAAGAAATAATGGAGACTTGTTTTCTTATAACTATACAAAAATTCCAGGCCCTGATCCTAAGGTTTCCACTCAATATCTGGGTTTACCAGAAGATCGTCGGGGTTACAAGCAGGCTGCTAGGAGGACCCACCCAAAAAATGCCGCCAAAATAGAGGCTGAAGTTGAAAAGATAATCAGAGACAACTTCATATGAGAAGTCTAGTATCTGATCTGGCTATAATACATAGTCCCTATCAAAAATAAGAATGGATAGATGATAATATGCATCGACATCAAGAACCTTAATCAACATTTCCTGAAAGGCGATTTCCTAGTCCCGATCACAGAATTGTTAATCGATGAAACTGTTGGATATGATGCCCTCTCCTTTATGGGAGGCTATTTTAGATACAATCTGATCCCTATGTATCAAGGATATGAATAAGCTACTATTTTAGGGCCCCTTAGAGAGTGTTATGTTACAAAGTGATTTCCTTTGATCTAAAAAATTCCGGTACCACATATGAATGCGCCATTCATCGCATTTTCAAGACCTTACATAGAGAAATCATCGACTATTATGTCGATGATCTAGTGGTTAAATCTTGACAGTGCTCAAACCACCTGGCCGATCTTGAAACTATCTTCAACAAACTGCGACAACCCAGTTTAATGATGAATCCCCTAATGTATTCCTTACTTGTTACCTCTAGTTAATTCATCGTATTCATTGTACACCATCACGACATCTAAGTAGACCCTAATAAGAAAAAATCCATCCTTGGCATGTTCGCACCTCGCTACCTCACCTAATTGAGTGTTCTCTAGGGGAAATTGTCCTACATTTGGTACTTCATAGCGAACCTGGTGGGTAAATGTTTAATTTTCACAAAGTTAATGAATAAAGGGGTTATGTATGATTGGGATAATAACTTCCAAGAATCATTCGACAATATGAAAATATATCTTTTGATCCCACTATTACTGATGCTTCCAATTGAGGGGATTCAACTCATTTTGTACGTAGCCGCCCTGGAATGGTCATTAGGCGCCTTCCTCATGCAGAATAATGATTCCAACAGTGAGAAAATCTTATATTAACTCATCTGAACAATGATTGATGCTGAAACTCGATATTCAAATATGGAAACTAACTTACTAAATCTAATCTTCACGGTTTAGAAACACAGTCATTACCTATAGCACCATGAAGTCCACCTAGTCTCCCGCTACAACCCTCTCAAATATATCTCTAATCATCCCATGCAAACTAGAAACATTTAGTGATGGTCAGTCATCTTAAAATAGTTTTACATATGGTACATTCCTCATAATTCCATAGAATGCTAGGTGTTAGCAGACTTCCTTGCAGATAACCCCTTAGAAGAAACAACACCATTGGTTGCCGAACTCCCAGATGAAGTAGTTTTCTCCATCCTAGGGGACCCCCAGACAAGGAAAATGTACTTTGATGGTGCTTTTAGAAGCCCGATAGGGAGAATAATTGAGGATCCCAAGATCCTCAAAGTGGGGCTGGGAGTTATACTCATATCCCCCGAAAAGGCTATATTTCTTTACTCTTTCTTGCTTTTGGAATGGTGTTCAAATAATGAAGCAGAATATGAGGCCCTCATTACAGGAATGAAATTGGTACTCCATGTATGAGCCAAACACCTAAAGATAGAGGGTGATTTGGATCTATTAATCAAGCAGGTCAATGATGACTATGCCATTAAAAAAAGTATTGGCCCACTTGATTTACCTTTTTCGAGAACTGATGGAAGCATTACCATCAGAACCAATGTTGACCTATGTCCCCTAGTCACAAAATTCTCAAGATGATTCTCTGGAAAATGTATCCATATCCTTGGATGATCTAAACCAAGATGAAATGGTTATTAGTGTTTCCCACCTCCATATGGTCTTTCAACTTATCCAGAACAATACAGAGGGAATTCATGAAATTAGACCTGTTTTTAAGCCTTATGATTGCACCACCGGCTGGATGAAACTCATTACAAATTACCTTTAGAAGGGGGAAATCCCACCTGATAGGGTTGGAAGGTAACATGTTCAAAGATGGGTAGTCAACTTTGTCTTGTAAAATGTGGTAAACCAATAAAAGGTTCTCTACAAATGAGGCCATGACAGAGTCCTTCTCATGTGCATCGATGGAGAAGAGACTGATGCAGTCATGAAATAAGTGCACGTCATAGTTTGTGGAGTGCACCAATCAGAAACCAAGATCTCTCATAAAATTTGAAGGCCTGGGTACTATGGGCCCACTATTATACAAGATTGTGCAATATTCGCCAAGAAGGGACATTACTACCAAGTACATGCCAATTTTATTCACCGAACCTTGAAGATAAATCATATCGATAAGTACTCCTAGACAATCGCTACATGGGGGGTGGATTTTGTGGGACCATATCTCCCTTTCACTTCTAGGTAATTCAAGTTTATACACACGTCAACCAATTTCTTTTCCAAATTGGCAGAATCCATACCCCTTAAAGAAGTCAGGGTGAAAAAAATCATCATCTTTTTGAAGACCAACATATTTACCATATTTGGTGTCCCTCATACAATACTAACGAACAACGACACCAACTTCTGCTCTGTTGAGTTGGACAAGTTATACCAAGAGTATGGAATCAATGCCAATCGTTCATATGCTATCGCATGGAGGCCAATGGGAAAATAAAGCCTTTCTATAAGAATCACTCAAATATACTCCAAAACATGCTCGATAAGGATAATAAATCTTGGCCATACAAGATCCTTCATTATTTATGGGATTACCAAACCACAACCCACACTGCCACCCAGGCGACCCCATACTCAATTTTATACGGGTCAGAGGCAGTTTTGCCTATAGAAATTCAAGTTCCATCACTTAGTGTGGCCATTTGAGATCAATTTTGTAACATCCCGAATAAATGAAGAATATGACATTTTCATATTTATTAATATTTGTGAATTAAATATTAATTTTACTTTAAATGGTTTGATATGTTCAATAGCGTACCTGATACGCAACAACAGGTTTCTTTGAAATCTTACATTGCACACTAATAATATAATATTATTATTTTAAATGGTAGTTAACTCCTAGCTGTTGTATTGGTAGGAATGAATAAAACTAACTACAATATTATTATAAATGTTTGTTAAATTTATTTACATTTATCCAATAAAAGTTATGGGCTTAAAATGTGAATGAATCTAATTTTAAGCATAATTTACATTAAAAGTCCGATTTACCACCTTTTAATGGAGAACCCTCATTAAATCTACTTTTGATAACTTTAATACATTCTATTTGACCAAATAAAATCTTTCTTTATAATGGGGACATCAATATTTACTTTGTGTAAATTTTTGGAATTTTTCTGATAAAGTTCATTTTCTAATGAATAGTGAAAAATATTGTATTTTAATTCAAAACTGTGTTTTAATATATTTTATTTATATGGTTAGATTATCTTTTTAATTTGTTTTAAAGTGTAATTAGAATATATTTTTACCATTTAATCCAATGTTGGTCATTGGAATTAATTTCACTTTGAAATTGGACATAAACAAGTATCAATCTTTTGATAGTTATTGTTTCTTAAAAACACTCTATTTGTTTTGATAATGGGAATTAATTTTAAAATTAATTAATTCCACTTCTATGTTTTTAATTTGGAAAAATAGATATCATTTTTGAATTTGTAATATCAAATATATACTTTAGTCTGAATTTTTGGTATTTTTTTAAAAAACTTCAATTTTTGATGAATAGTGAAACCACTTGTTGGTAGTTAAAAAACGGAATTTTACATTTAAATGAAATTTTACCACTTCTGTGAATTGAATTTAAAAAATCTGAAATACATGGTTGTTATAAATATGTAAATTTGGTTCATTAAGATGAAAATAATTTTTTATGAATCGTAACTTTTGACTTTTATTTACCGCGGTTAAAGGTAAATAGGTTAATTCAAGGTAAAAAGAATATTATAATAATTCATAATTACCTTAAAACTTATCCATACTTTATTTGTTGAGTCATTAACGACCATGTAAATATTTGGGTCGATTTTGGAACCCCATTGATCCACTTGGGTGTGATAATGACAATTTAGATTAATTAATTTAATGTAAAGACAAAATTGACATTAACAAAAATATTTTTTTAATTAATTTTTATATAGTGTTATATAAGTCACATTTTCGACTATAAATATTAATTGGAAAGATAAAAATATTTCCTACATCATGGTATATTTTCTATAATTGTTAAAAACATATAAATTAAATTATTTATGACATAATAATGATGCAGTATTTACCTCATTAATAAACCATTTAAATAAATAAGATTATAATGATTAAAATAATATTCAAAACATGTCAAATTCTGATTGGATGATTTTATTTCGACCATGAGTCATCTTATATTCATCTTTAATTATTTTTGTACAATTATAAACCGAATATAATTATATAATAAAATAATAGTTTCACACTTTCCTAAAGAGCCCCTCCTCCCCCTTATAAAAGGAGACCACTTCTAAATAATTACTCACACCTCTCAAGCCATTTTTCTCATCCAAACTCTTCCCAATTAATCTCCCTACATCCTTATACTCCCAATAGAAGTCTTACTATAGGCAGAAGGCACTTCAAGAAATCTTTTTGGTTCAAACCAAAGGAAGTTAGCCAAATTAAAGGTAACGGTTTCTCTTAAATTGTTTTCTTTTATTTTAATTATCCAACCCCTAAACTCTTTTTATTACTTTATTTTGTAACAAAATAAGTATCCTAAATATACTAGGATGTTGTTATGAGAATTATTCTAGCTACACTTACACACACCTCCATCTAATGGATGAAGAACATAATGTTTCTCTGGATGGCAAACTAACGCCTCATGAAACGATGATTGTTCAAATATCTGCAACCGCCTCTCATGGTGGAAATTATGATGGAAATGTATTTATATATGATATATATTATATTTATGGTTTATTTATGGTTTTTATTTTCCATTTATAGCATGCCTTTATGGTTTCCATAGTGGGTAAATACGATAATCTCATTTGAGGAAGTGTGGACTACCGCCCCCTCAAAGTGATTTGATTCGTTAATGCCTTATGTGGGATGTATGAAGGATGGATTTAATGATAATATATATGATATTATACTGAAATTATAATATACCTTTGTATAATTATGTTTTATTTCCATTAAAATAAGAAATATAAATGAAAGTAGCGTTCATGCGTATGTACGGCTTACCGTCTCCATGAACGGTGCATTTCATTTCTTACCTCTAAATGGTATGTACTATTATAAATACATGTATATACTGGATATATATGATATATATGATATCCAAATTATGAATATCATTATGAATATAATGATCCATTGACCACATGAACAACATGTGATTATAATAAGTCCATTTTTCACTCCAGTACCAAATATCGACAAAATGGACGTTATTAACTTAAATGATTACATAATGTTTATAACATGGTAATAAGTGATTTAAAAGGAATAATAGACTTGAAAAAGGTTTTTAATAAAGTATAAATTAACTTTAGTTTATTATTTATGAGATTAAATAACGATCGAGTCAAGTCGGACATGAGGTAAGGGATCTGACCTATCTCTTTCTATTCAAGTACTCTCTTTTATGTCATTTCTTTTATGATCAATGTTCTTATGTTGGAGGATGTTATTTTATATTCACCATACTTTAATTTGTATTTTCATATGATGAGATACCACCTCTTACTCTCATCAATTCATTTTCTGAATTTTAATGTGACGTCGTTAGGCTATCGAATTTTTACAAGGGAACCTCTTAACCCAATTTCAAATATTTGGGTTCAACTTGTACTTCTTGAACATTTCATCATATGAATATGTGTGAATGACCTATGATTTTTTTACACTTAATATCCACTTATATTGGGTTTATTTATATTTTTCACACATAATTATGTGATTGATTTATCCTTAATTTAAGGATACCATCTTTATAAGGGATTTTATCTCAATTTACATTTCCATTGAGACTTCATTTTTTTTATGCACCAAATCCACTCTTATATAGTGTATATACTTTCCTTTGACATATTATATCATGAATCCCTTTATTATCATGATATTATAAAGTTCTGATTAAATTTTATTCCGCAATTATTTTTATTCAAGAGTCTCTCATTTTGTTAAAAACTCTTTAACAACAATATCATTTTTAAATGTTTTAAAGATTTATCATTCTAAATATTTATATTTAATGTCCATGTTTTAAAAATGGTTATGAGTATTTATTTATATGGACATTAATGTTTTAAAATTATAATTCCATTAAAAGCTTCAAAGTTGTATAAGACACTTTGATTCAAAAATCCTTTTTTTAAATGGTTTTTGAAAATGGATTGATTATTTCAATATCTCAAAATTACTTCTTGTGACTACAAATGAAATGTTATTGGTGAAATTTTTATATTTAAAATATTTTATGTGTTATAATGGTACTTGGACATTTGATGGGTGGTTACGTGATAAACCATATGACGGGTGGTGCTGTGAATACAAGGATGGGTGGTTACGTTATAACCTCTAATGCATTGGGTATGGAAGTCGGCCATATGGCTATTCAATTTAGTGATATGTCTGGAAGTCGACCGTATGGTTATTCCATTTAAGTATGTTTATGTCCCAAGTTACCTTTATAAGTTATGTGTTCTTTATATGAGTTTATGGTAATCTGTTGGTTACAAAAGGGTATGTAACGATCTTTTATTCAGTGAAGAGTATTTACTACTTCATAAAGGTGAAAAGTATTACTTATGTTAAAGTAGTCATGGTTTACTTGTTGTTTTGAAAAAATAACAGTTTTACTTCTTTGTGTATCCCTTACTGAGCTTTTTATGCTCATCCCAACTTTTTGAAATGTTTTTCATAGGACATAATGTGTAATAGGGTCAAGGATGGGATCAAAGAAAATTCATGTTGTCCTAAACATGGATCTAGAGATGACTTTTTTTCAAGAGTTCATGTTTTGTAAAAAAAATGGATACTGGGTAGAAGTGTCTACTTTGTAATATTTTGAAATGTAATAGATAAGGCCTAACTCCCTAAAACTCTTAACCTGAAAAGATCATCAATTTGAATTATTCATTTAATTAAGATTATGTAATGTTTTAAGGTCGGGTCCTTATAAATTTTCCATGTAAGATCAATCCCAGTGATGGTTTTATGAGTTGGAGTAGCTAGATGAAAAAATTCTGAACACTTTGCACCATTTGGAAACTTATCAAAATCAGATCGTAGGAGCGTTCAACAAAAAGGATTGACTTGGATCTTTTCTCAAAGGTTAAATGGTGTTTGTCCACAGAACCCTGATGATACTCAAGAATAATCCCCCAAAGCATGAACATATGTGGGAAGGACCATATGTCATACATATGGTCTATTCCAATAGAGCATACACAATGACATCAATGGATAGATAATGCATCATGGGTCCCATAAATGAAAAGTTTCTGAAGAAGTAATTTGCGTAATAGCAATGCCCAGACATGGTCTAAACTCTATGACCATAAAATACGAGTTGTAGTACTATAACGTGATGATCCAAACTCTATTACACTAAACTATGAGTTATAGTACTGTAATGTGATGGTCCAAAATCTATAACCATAAACAATGAGTTGTATTACTATAATGTGATTGCTCAAACTCTATGAACCTAAAATATGAGTTATAGTACAATAAAAATGTTCCAAACACTATGGCCCTAAACTATGTGTTATAGACCTTTCCATATGACATTAAACTGTAAGGAACTCATCCATGAAACATGACATTAAATTGTGACTCATGACCTCACTTCAAGACGATAAACTACATAGCACAAAGCATCATAATCACATGATGATAAACTACATGATCTCTCAGATAACTACATATGGCTTGATTCATGCCCTTACAGGATATGTAGCGACGCATCGATCCTCGATCTTGGCCTATCCCCCACAATAAAAATGGCCCAAACTCTATGACCCTAAACTATTAGTCATAGTACTTTCAACATGACGTTAAACTGTAAGGAACTCTTCCCTAGAACATGACATTTAACTGTGAACCATGTCCTCGCTAAAATACGTTAAACTGCATAGCACAAAGTGTCCAAATCCCATGATGAAAAATGGAATGGTCTCACAACAGACTACATATGGCTTGATTCCTACCCTTGCAGGATACGTAGAGGCGCCTTGATCCTCGATCTTGGCCCAACCACCACCATGAAAAGATTCCTCTATCATATCCTTTATCTCCCCAAACTAGCACGAGAAACCCTTATAACTCCATTTTTCTCTAATTGAGTATAACTCACATTTTTTTAGGATCTGTTGTAACGATTCCCTTACACAAAAAAATTATAGGGAAGTACAATAGTCTTGGCACCCATAGCGAATGAAAAATAATTTTTCTACCCATATGTCCTAGTCAGATCGGTACAGGGAATGTTTGGAACTATGTATGACTAGATTCAGGCCCTTTCAGGATATGTAGTGATGCCAAGATTTGGTATTATGGCCCAACCATTGAAAAACAAATCCCTTTCATGTCCCAACACATTGACCAAATATTTTTAGGGAGCATTTGGAATTATGTACGGCTTGATTCCTTCCCTTTGAGGATACATTGTGATGCTTGGATCTAGAATCTCAACCCACCCACTGTTAAAAAAATCCCCCTTACTCGGTGTATAAGTAAGACTTGTACAGGGAGTCCCTGAAAGGTCTTGACTGCATGATAGTAAACTACAATATTCTTCAAGAATCACATTTGGAATAATTCTCAATGTTACGTGATCTCACACATTCCCCCCACTCATGAGAAATCAAAATATCATGCTTCCCCCTTTAAATATGAGTCAGATCTATGTGGAAGCTCTAGTAGTTCACAGTTATTCCTGGTCTGATTATTCCTTAGGTTTCCAGACACATCTTTCCAATTGGACAAAATCCATACATTGGGAAAAATTGGATCCCCATAAACATTCATGGCCATATAAGATAGAAGGCCAATGTCCTGCGGACACCTTTGTTTGACTATGCACATCATTCCCTGGTGTCTCTACATATATCGCTTACAAAACGGCCATCAATCACAGGCAAATTTATCCCCTGTAGAATCATTTCCTACCTCGGTACACCCAATGTCTTACAAGCCTCATGAAATTCCTCCAGATTCAAGCTGACCCCCAGAACTATGGTTTACACATTTTATCATTACACATGTCTAAGGAGAGACAAGCCACCATGATCATGATTAACTTAAATCTATTAAAGATCTATGTGACAACATAATGTCTCACAGCACGACAACTAACTGCAAGTCCAAAATCATCATTGTTGTATGACGTTAACCTTTATATCATGGGTTTAAGCCTAATGTTCCCTCTAATGTTGATTTATCTATTCTTAGGTGGTGGCATGGATCCCTTGTATGCCTTGTTTTATAACATCGATCATAGATAATGTGATATTAGATATCTTAGCGAGAGATCCACTATGAAATTATGAAAAAACTATCAAAAAATTTGGTCCTAGCAGCATGACACTAAAAGGAATGTCACAGTTCACTTCCTATAAGTAACCTTACTTCTTAGTTATATGACGTTAAACGATTGGGTGCCCCAAAAGATGGGATAAATACCTCACCATGCGTGGGAGTCAGATCTATGTAAGGGATACCAAATCCCATGCATAAATCACAGCCCAAATGGCTCTAATATATCTGGATATACTCTTTGTATACCTCAAACTATATGCTATTAGTGATCTTGAATCCCCATAACACTCCATGGCCATCTGAGATGGAAGGAAAATGTACTTCAAATAACTTTTTTTGACTATTCATTTCATATACCAGTGACTCTGCCTATGTCTCCTATAAAACAACCTTAAATCAAAGGGAAAGTCATTCCTAGGATATTTCTCTCATATAACAGTATTCTCTATAGGCTTCAAATACCCATAACATCCCTCTTGATTCAAGGGCCCTCTAATTCATGGTTCACATTCTTCTTCCTACCCACATCTTGGATATATAAAAACATGCGGGCTCGATTCATTTCTGGTCTCTTCTGAGGATTCTAAAGATACCCCTTCTATATGCATGAAGATGATCCGCATACAAAAGAAAATGTCCCCCACTCATCTATGGGTTTCCCAGAGAAGGTTAGTTAAAATAAATTTCACTTTTCATGTTCAGATGCACCCCCTGTCAAATATCACATACCTTCTTCAGATAGTTCCCAATATCCATAATCTTTTATAGTAATAGAAGATGGAAGGTTGGTGTCCTATAGACACCACTGTCTGAATCTTCACATCATGCCGCAGAGGCTCTGCATATACCACCTACAAAACATCTTTCAATCAAAGGCAAATTAGTCCTCAAGAGAGTCCCTACTAGTTTCCATATGCTTATATGACATTCATGTGATATCACACCCCCAGATTTAGAAAACCCATGGATTACGGTTTACATACCTTCATCTTTCCAAATCCCCTAGACATAAAAATATTTCTAATTGAAATGACCATTCAGCAGCTCTGCCTTACACAGATAAGAACTGTGCGGGAACAGTTACTCGCTCGATGCCAATATGAATATCACTAATATTTTCAGACACCATCACTCAGACTGGGAACCCACTATGTATCCCAATATCAAAAAAAATACAAAATGTTGCAAATCCTACAAGGCCATCATAGATAGAAGTCCAGTGTCCTGTGAACACCTTTTTTGACTATGGACATCATTCCTCAGTGGCTCTGTATAAGATTCCCATAAGATGACCGTAAATAAAAGAAAAATATGTCCTCAGGAGAGTCATCTCTTTCCTCTGCACACCTAAAATGGCTACCGAATCTCATGGATGTCCTGAATTTACAAATTTAGGGTCAATAAAAAACCATAATTCATATATGATGGATATTAGAACATTCCCATCTAATGATCCCAAATTGGGGCCCCTACACCCATTAAGTTTGGTCAAAGTTTCTTGACCTAAAACATCATCAATGATTTTGATTGGTAGGACTATAAACTACCGGTGAGAAAAAAAAATCCATACTCACCAGAGTGAAAATATGAAAAGGGCACTTTGGGAAAAAAGTTTATTTTCAGTTCACCTACACCATGTATGGTTTAAAAAACATCATGCTATCAAAAGATAAGTAAAATATGTTATGTTGAAAACCTGAAAAGTGTGGTATAAGTAAAAGTCATGTTATTCCTTCTAATCCCATTTCAAGCAGGCATATGGAAAAATTACGGAAAAAATGAAAAAGACAAAAAAGTTTGGGAGGATTTCTATAAAACCTCAGTAATAGTCAAATTAAGCTCACTAAGTCCCACGGATAAGGAAAAAATTTGATACCAAGTCAATTATTTCAATTTACTAGTCATGTTTTAAAATTAATACCTAATAAAAATGATGTTTATATAACTATTTGTGATCAATTGAAATGATAGGAAAATTAAAATAAGGGGAATTTGAAGGAAAATCAATTTCATTGAGTTCAAAAAAATGGATGAACATCCCTAGTATGGAGTTTCTCTAGAGTATAAAAAAGAATTTTTTTACAAATCATGATTTTGGGAAAGATATAATAAGGCTCATCTCACCTTTTCCATAAGAATTTAAAGTGACTGCCATGACCTATCATAAGTTTTCTCTAAGGAAGCTCTCTCATCCGCTTCGGCCTTGACTATTGGACACACCTGTTCTATAACTACATTTAGGTACCACCCATTCTTCTAGATAGATTCGTAATTAGATCATGAAGAGGCCAATTGATCCTTCAGCCTTACTACGTGGTCCTATCACTCACACAACTCTTCCTTTTGGGCGATCACCAAATGAAAATAATTAGATTCTTCAGCTGATAGGTGATTTAGTTCCTCCTAAACATCCTGAAAGGTTATCACATGATAATGAGAGGAATTTAACATTGAATTCGTTCCCTCACAATAATCAAAGTCTTCTAAGGATATGATGATTTGGTAGATGAGTAGGTGTATGTTACGATAATCGAATTCTCCGGAACCCAAAATGGTGAATAATCACCAAAAATTTTCAATCTCATCAGCAAAGCTAGCCATAGGTGTCTCCATAGCAAGATCACATAATTAAAGCAATTATTATTTTCTCACTTCTTGGAGCCTCATCGTAGCACCAGTAGCTTGATCCTCCCCTGCCGAAATGGGTCTATAAGTAGTAACTGTCATTACAAGGGTGGGAAGGGACCTAAGATATGTTACCCAAGATGTAGGGTTCTCCTCTCCCTTAGACGGTTCGACTCCTAGAGCCAGACGCTGAGGAATAGGTGTGGCTTTCAGGGTTGTCGGTGATACTATGATGGGGATACCCTCATTAAGTTCATTGGTAGTATCTGTTGTAGGGGATTAGTCTAAATCACTCCCCACTGAGATCGGTTGTATTGATAAAGCCCCTTCCAGATGCTTCTGGATGCGAAACAAGCATCTTCTTACCACAAGGGTAGGAATAGGTGGTGTATATGTCTTGGATATTGTAGAAACATGAATAGAATGTGTAGCCTTTGCACTCTTCACAGAAGAAGGAATGTGAGGCATCATCATTGGGGTGAGGACGGGGTGGAGAATGGTTAGAGGTTTCTGCACCTACCAAACAGGCTTTCTCATCACCACATCAGGGTAAAATGCTTCCCATGGTTAGGCATATTCTAGCGATAGGAAAGTGTATCACATCATATTTTGGATGTTAACTTATTTAGACACACCTTCTCACATCATCATAATCCATAACTGGAGTAGAATTATGGGATGAGACTCCCCCCTTAACTAAATAGCATGATTAAGTACAGCTTGTTGATTGACCCTAAATTTCCTGTAAAACTGGTAAGGGGGTATGACTCACAAATGGACAATATATTTGTACGAGTAGTGATCATCACGTCCTGAATGGCAATGATGTATGAGTGTTCTTCTATAGAACCACCCTTGTCACCTCTTAATGACCCATAAAGAGTAGGATGTAGTGAAAACAATAAGTAAGAAGTATCATTTAGTAGCCTAACTACATCAATAATTCTTAGATACTTGGGATGAAGAGCAAAGATGATGAGAAGGTGGGATAAAAGTCAGAACGAGGAACCTTCGCAGTGTGCCAATATTCATAATAAGGGAAGTGTTCATTCATCCACACATACAGGAATGGAAATGGTCTGTTGAGATGATGTGGGGGCCTACCTTCATATATGTGTCCCAATAATTCATAATGTCTGGATAGAGTAGGAATGGCTAGATTGATGGGACGACCCTCTTCTATCACAACCACCATAATCAATGTACAAGCCTGGACCCCAGTTTATATATCACAGGATGGTAAAATCCATCCAATAAAAAACATGGAAAAGAAACCTGCTAATCTAGGTGCAGGTGACACGTTCGGTTGAAGATCATATTCTCATATAGTGTATTGTCCTACTTCAAGGGTAGTTGTTGGGAAAAAATCCTTCAAGGTATCATTGAAGAATTTTTGAGGTGATTGTGTTTGTTGACAAAGTGGACATCTGTGTTGTGATTGCTGACAAAACAAACTATGACATACAAATTTGTTGACAAAGGGGATTTCATAGTGGCATGTCTAGTTCAAGGATTGTGGTTAACGATCCATGTTTGATTTAAGAATTTCGACAATGGAATGGATTATCTATAGGAAGTACAAAAAGAACATATACAAGGTGGTGCCCTATTCCAGTGTTTTCCAAATTTTTGGGCCTAAAAATCAACAAATGAAGAAAAGTGGTTTTTGGTAAAGGGACTTGCACTCCATGTACTTGAAGGAGAGGAATCTTGTGCGCCATATGTTTTTCAAGATCAAAGCATCAAAATATGGAAAATGGATGAGGGTCGCGCAAGTTTTGGAGTTGGTCGCGCAAGTGATTTGCGCGGCAGGATACTTGCGCACCGAAACTTGGGCGCCAAAGGGAGACTTGTGCGCCATCACGTAGGGTGTTCAAATGCCTATAAATACAGGTTGACCCCTCCTCATTCCATGAAGAGTTCAAGACATAGAGAAAATCAGAGCTCTCATCGCGCAAGTGTGGTGGTCACGCAAGTGGTGGTGGTCCGCGCAAGTAGAAGTTGCATGAAAGTTGTTTGTTGCATGCCCAAGGTGGTCTGGATGAGAAAGGAAGAGAGTCGCCTAGGTTCTGAGTGGAATAATGAAGTGTTGCGCAAGTGGTTTGGTGACACTTTCACACCAAATTTTGAAGAAGCACGAAGGTTGTTGGTTGCACGTCAAAATTGGATTGGGTGTCAAAAGGTTGTGCATCGCGCAAGTTTGGAGTAGAAGAAGCTTGTGTCGCGCAAGTGGTTGAGGTGGACTTGTATGCCAATTTTGACTTGCACGCCGAGACTTGCGCGTCGTCTTAGAGAAGGGCGCCAATTAAGGTTGATTCATAGAAATGATTCAGGGCTACGTGAAAGCTAGAATATTGCTCGATAACTTTGGTGCAAAGTGCGATTCATCTACGGGTGAAATTTGAACTTAAAAAGAGCATCCAAATACAACAGAGGATGTATTAATTAGTGATAATGAACAGACCTATAGGTCTATAAACTATGATTGGATCCTTTCTAGAGTAGTGAGAAAAGGAAGAGGAAGAAGGTGATCCTCTCCACTGGCAGTGAGCCAGAGAGAGAGAGACAGGGAGTGACCCTTGGGAAAGTAGTGAGTTGACCCTAAACATTGTAAAGGTATTAAGCCTGGGAATAGAAGTGATATATCCTAAAACTTGTAAACAGAAGTGTTCTTATAGTGAATTTGGTACATCGGCACATTTTTAGTGTATGCTCCTTGGACGTATCACAGTGAGGGTGAACCAAGTAAAAATTGTTGTGTCCTGTGCATGCTTTACTTTCTTCTTATATTGTGCAATAGGAAGGAGAGATAAGTGTGTTTTTCTTAACAGCGAAACATGATCAGAACGGGATTTAATTTTAAATTAGTCATACCCTGATTCACCCCCCCCCCCCCCCTCTCAGTGTATTCAGCCTTGTGGACCTAATAGTAGCACAATATGACCCTGGAGTCTGGCGGGACTGATGGGATGGATGACTTTGACTGTGGAAGGACCTCATATTGGGTCTGTTCTCCTTCAAGAATAATCATATAAATGCCTCAAATGGGATAAGGAAGTAAGGTAGGAGGGGATAATTAAGTAATACCTTTTCCATAACTAGTAGACTCCTTGTAAAAGGGGACACATGGTTAGTGTCATTCCGTGTAGCAGCTGCCGAGAGAAACTCATCATACATCTCTCTAAGGATGGGGATTTCTCCAAGCTAGAAGATATCTCATAAGCTCATTCCCACCTCCACATGCAATAAATGGAAGGTGTTGGTTCTTGAAGACCAGTGGCTTAGCAGCTTAAGAAGGATTTCACTTGGGGAGATGGCTATGTATTGAGAAACCCAGGTTACCTGATATAAATTCACCACCTTAAACTTGTTAGGGGACTCTAAATAGGTTTTATGTACTCAGAATTCCCAGTCCCATTCGTTGGAGAAACATCCAATGGCCTACAGATCCCACTTGGTGCTCCACCCTTTGTTTGTGGTTTCTTGGGAGATGTTGATAAATTATGGGTACTCTTCGGGATTAGCCTCGGGATAACATTGTAACACCTACAATTTCCCTCAATCCATGTTGATCCTCTTAATATGAGGACATTGTTTCTAAATCAGAGTAGCTATGATTATCCTGTTTGGGAAATGTTGGATCAATCATGACCTTGTGGTGCATCTAAGTGAATGAAGGGAGTGTTGGGGTCAACCTATGATAGTTGAATGTTGTCAAGAAAACCAAATCCTTAAAATGGGAACTGTACAGACAATAGGTAGGCTAGGCCCTCTAGCGTCAATAGATTGTTTAAGAAGCTGTCACAAGGACTAATATAGGATCTAAGATGATCCTCACTATCCCCCACCATGGTCACCCTCATCTTCATCGATTTTTTCATATCCTGTAAAAGAGAAATTTTAGCCTGCACAGGAAGATCCAAGAGCTGATAAGAAGTTATTCCAATAAAAGTTGATGGATAAAGGCTATAGAATAATGGATAAAGGACATAAAAATATGTCTACATAGGGCTCTGTGTATTGTTCCCGAAAATGATATGTAGTAGGCATATCCCGCGTACTGTATGTATAGGAGAATCAAATTCCACATACTTCCATGGTATGCAGAAGTGTTACACCGCGTATAGCCATGGTATGCAAACAAACCGTGAGGCGATGGCTCACAAAGCATTGGTCGGTCAACATAAGGGTTTGTGGAGGTGGATACCACAAACCAAGGACTCATCAAGTTCATTTTGAATGATTGTGGATTAAAAGTTTAATTTTGGATTATTAAGTCTTAATGTTTGATTCGCTGGTACAAGCTTCGTATGAGGATGCATTGGAAGCAGAGCTTTATCCTACATGAAATCTGTATTTTAGTTTTATAATTCCACAATGCCATTTTCAAAATCCAAAATTTGGTTTGCGGGTAGATAAATGGTGAATATTTCAGTTCACGACACATACCAAGCAGTTCATGAACAGAAGTTTCACAAGATAAATGGTTTGAAAAATCATAGAAATCAAAGTGATTCGAGACCACTCTTCACTATAAGAGATGGTAAAAGACAAATGACATCGACCCCTATATATAGGTTTGGTCTGCTCCTACTAGTCAAATTTGTTATATTGTGAACCACTTCAGTTCAGGAATTCTTCTACATCTGAATAATCCCCTTTTAGTTGTGAATGAACCCCATTCCGATGCGGGGAATTTGTAGGGTCCTGAAAATTTCATAAAGGAAAAAAATACTTCCACAATCTCTTTGTAGAAGGAAGAAAGTATTCCTAAATATCTAACAAGGTGAATGGACTAAAATTGGGTTAAACACATTGGAATAATCATGAAGTAATTCATGTTTTCATAGTATTTTATGTGTCCCACGTAACATCACCTGGAAGGGTTCACGGACTGTATGAACCACAAACCACTGGTACGTGGAATGACCCACAAGGCGTTGGCCAACAGAGTGATGGCCTGAGAACCTAGTGGACCGCAAACCGTTTCATTGAAAGAATCATGCACTTGATGTCTATACTCATACCATCTCGTTAACTCATCAGTTTGCAGATGAAGAAAATCGGAGGGGTTCCACGAACCATGATCGCAAAACACAGCCTCCGCAAACCCCAGTTGATCGGGTCTTTTACGGGTCAAGATATCTCTTCATGGGCTTCCACAACTGCTACTGCATTCCCATTGATACAATTTCCCCAATTATCTATAAAAGGAGCCCATAAGAAATTGAGAGTTACCATCGTGCAAATCAACATCATCAATAGATCTTACATTCTGTCTAGTTTCACCATACCAAATCCAAGGGCAGTAACTCAGATTAAAACCATGAAAAATCATATGATCTTTGATCTCTCTACTTTCCAACTTCTTCATATTCAAACATTTTAGGCATGGACCAGAAGAAAATGGTGCTTCTTGGAACATTTTGTTTAGCCAATTATATAAAGGCAGCAACACCTTCCTCGTATTCATTACTCATTTGATGTTTCGTAATTCAAATTCTACTCATTATTACCAGTAAATAATTTAAAAATTATAAATATTGTAAAGATAATCTAATTTTATTTTTATATTAAAAATATCATCATTTTACTGTAAAAAATTTTGAAGTATAAAACAAATATATGCGTACTTGAAGAAGATATGCATGAAAATGATTTTAAAAAGAAGATATAGTTATATATTCCTGTTTTATATTTATATGAAAATCATTTTAGGATTACATCTCTCTAAAATGGATCATGATATAATAGTATAAATTCATCATGGATCATTTCTTCTTATGGTACACAAATATTACATCCTGGTGCAACTAGATGCCAAATTCATCCTTCTGTAAACAAGAAATATGAAGTATAAATATTTAAATATGTATACATTCACTGCTAAAAATTACACCTATCCTAACGATTTGAATCCATTGGGATAGCCCTAAAAATCATTGGGATGAATATCCAAACAGTTTCACACACCATTGGTGTGATGGCTGTTGCAATAGCCATATACCAACGGTTCTACAGGAACCGTTGGTAGAGACTACCTGAACAAGGGGGTAGGGTGTCTAGGGGCTGGGAGTGGTTTCCAGGGGTGAGGGGGTTATCGAACCGCCTACCCCCTTGGACAGCCAAACCACCCTGGGACACCCCAACCCCCATGAACACCCCCACCCCCATAGACACCCCCCCCCCCCTGGACATCCCCCCCCCTAACACCTCCACCCCTTGGACACCACCTGGACACCCCCTACCCACATGGAAATCCCCCTCACCACCCTGGACACCACCCCCCACCCCTGGACACCCCTACCCCTTGGAACCCCCTTCACCCTACTGGACACCCTCACCCCCTTGGACATCCCTCACCCCTCGGGATATCCTCCACCCTCCTAGACACCCCCACCCCCTGGACAGCACCCCCCAACCCCCTAGACCCCCACCCCACCCCCTGGTACCCCCCTCCCCCCCCCCCACCCCCTGGACACCCCCACGACCCCGGACACCCCTACCCCCTGGACAACCCCCTCACCCCCCCCCCCCCCCGACACCACCCCAACCCCCCTAGACACCCCCTACCCCCTTGTATAGGCCCCTCGCCCACTTGGACACCACTCCCCACCCCCACCCTTGGACACCCCTACCCCTTGGACACCCCTGTGAGATGGTATGTGAGTATGATATACACTATAATACCAAATGTAGGATCGAATATGTAATGAGATGCTCAAATATAAGAGGGGGTGAATTGTATACTTTAAAAATCCCTAAGGAAATTTTTCATAACCAAAATTCACAACACCTCTAAGATCTATTATCTTACTTGATTCCGGAAAAGTATTTCCGGAAATGAAACTTAACAAAAGTTTACACCAACTAAGATTCTGCCTTAAATCATATAGAATCCTATAAAATCAAAGTACAAGTTCAAGGAAGTATATGAAAGTTATACTTGACTCAACAACTAAAATACACAGTGGAAAACAAAATACTACAAGTAACAAGTAGTAACTCTTTTAGCCCATTGAGGAGGGTATCCAACAACCCTAGATAAAAGGTCCCTTGATTTGTACTTTCAAGAAAGTCTATCTTACCCAAACCCGGGAAAGCCCTCAATCCGAAGATCGGTATCTATCTTGTTATCCCCGCAAGCCCTCGATTTGTAAAGAAATCGGAACCTCTGACTTCACAATCCAAAGTCTCTGATTTCAAGGAAATCGAACCTCTGACCTAAGAAAATATGTACAAATCAAAGTTTGAAAAAGCAGTTTAAAACTTTCTGCATGAAGCCTGAGAGTTTATAAGATCCTCTCTCTCTAGAAATCACTTCACCGTCACTTTTTCAAAAGTCTCGAAAAGTCTTCTTAAAGTCTTGAGCACGTTCAAATGAGCTCCTATTTATAGGCACAGCTCCAATGGTTAGCTCCCTCCTTCAATAGTCATATTCTTCCTTGAATTTTGGAGGGACCTGTACATGTGTCACTCAAAAAATGATTAGTGAGTAACTGAAAGCGCGACATCATTTTATTACTAAACAAGTGTAAGTGTAACTAAAATCGGATATTCGGAATGTAAGGAAATGAAATTTAGGAGTCTAACCTAAAATGAATTTGGAGTCTACAATACAAGAATATTCAGATTTTGTTTTGTAAGAATTCGGAACCTAAATTCTCTATAATTCTGGAGTCTGAATTTCAAGGAAATTCGGAATCTGGATTCATAAGAATTCAAAACCTTAACTTACAAAGTTTGGAGTCAGAGTTCATGAGAATTCAGAGTCAGAACTCATAAGAGTTCGAAGTATGAATTCAGAGAACTTGGAATCAGAACATAGACAAGTTCGTAACCAGAATTCATAATCAGAATTCAATGTTGAACTTCATGAATGTTCGTATCCAGAATTCAGACTTGAACTTCATAACGTTCACATCCAAAATTTGGAATTAATCTTCATGAGAGTTTGTATCCAGAATTCGGAGATGAACTTCATGAGAGTTCATATACATATTTTGGAGTTGAACTTCATGATAATTCATATCCAGAATTCGGATTTGAACTTCATGAGAGTTCGTATCCAGAATTCGGAGTTGAACTTCATGAGAGTTCGTAACTAGAATTCGAATTTGAACTTCATAAATGTCCGTATCCAGAATTCGGAGTCTTAAACATAATGCTTCATATCTAAGTATTATATGATTCCGAGGATTTAGTTATGACACAAAATTTTATACTTAGACAAGATAAATAACTAAGTAAAATAATTTAAGGATAAATTTCCTTGGGGAAGGAATTTTTTCCTTATAGAAGTAAAACATAATATAAAAAGAGTTTTTCCTTGAGATAAGGTGTTTGTAATTTTCCAAACAAGAAGGAATCGTGAAGTCATAAGGAAAGCCTTAATGACTTAAAAATCTCCCCCATGTATGAAGGAATGTAAAATTCATAAGGAAAACCTTATTGACTCAACAATATCCCCCTTTTTGGAAAGCACAAACATCCTTACAAAAAAGAATATAAGGTCTTAGAAAAAAATTTCTAGACATTGAAAATAAAACTTATCTCCCTTTACATATGAACAATGGTGAATATGACTAACTTCCCCTTAGGATTTCGAAAACTAAGGATCGTATTCTAGATTTTTGGAATGATAATTTTCATTTGAATGTGGAAATACTCGTAATGAGAACTCCCCCTTAATTAGGGATATTTCTTCTGTACTTATAAATCTTTTTCCTTCTCCCCTTTAGAATTATTTTTCCTTCTCCCCCTTTGTGATTTTCAAAAAGAGTTTGAGGGAATGGAAAAAAATGGTACCTGAAATATTAGTATAGACATCCAAACAAAACAGGAAACCATAATTTTATTATGATTTGAAGAATTTATACAAGTAAAAAATACAACAAAAGATTGGATTTGGGTCTATTTTGTTTCTTTTTCCTTGGGCATTAGCTTCTTCATGATTGTCTTCAGCTCTTTCAGCTCTTTTTGATCCTCCTCTGATTGATTTTCTAAGGATGTGATCATATCCTCTTGAGCCTTTAGGGCCTCTATATGAGGCTTCAGTAAGTCATCTTGCTTCACAAGCTTCTCTTGCATCTCAATCCAGAGATCCTTTTCTGTTTTCCAGCTTTGGACAAAATAACTCGGCTTCCCATTAATATCTTTGACATCTTGAATCCGAGAATTTTGTTCAAGATTTAGATTTTCATGAAATCTATTTTTAAGATTAATGATTTTGGTGTCTTCAGTATCAAAAGATTCCGTGATATCTTCTTGAAATTGATCCATCTCTTCCAAATCATCAACAATTTTCTTAGACCATTTGGTCATTTTCTTGCAAGATTTTTTGTGAGCTTCATAGTTGATCAGGAAATGTTTTTGATCATCCTCAATCTTAACACATATATCCATCACCATGGATACAGCGTATGACTTTTGATTAATACTATGATAAAGCATCTGGCATATCAAATCAATTTCTAGAAAAATCATAATGGTGTCCACCAACTTCTTCAGAGATTGAACAACAAAATCATGTCCTAAGGCTGATGACTCTGAATTAGACATTTTACTTGGAGATGGTTCTTCCTCTAACTCTACCAGCTTCCTCTTAGAGGTTCCTCTAGCTTCTTTATTCCTCAAAATATATTTGGTTGGGGTATCAACAAACACTTGTTTACCCTTACTGATTTTCGGAATAGCTTCTTCATCAAGAAATTCATGCTCACTTCTGGATAACTGTATAATCTTATCTTCATCAACTTTTTCCTTCTCAGCTCCAACTTCAACATCTTCAGGAATAATGAAGTCATTATTATGACTCTATTCCTCTGACAACTTATTCACTTCCTCTTCTTCACCCTTCTCATCAGCTCTAGGAATAGCAAGTTTTGAGGATCCGGCTTGAGAAGTCCGAATTGACAACTTTTCAGAAGCACTTTCCTTTTCCTGATAATATTCAACTTGCTTAATCACATCATCAGGTCCACCACTATTCTCATATTCTTGTACTCATTTTTCATATTTCTTCTCTTTCACAATCTTCTCTTGTGTATTTTTCTGAGTCATAAACCTCTTACCTGGAGTCTCAGGTAATGGTTCCACCAAGAAGGTTTTTGGTATGAGAATTTGTTTGGATGAAATTTTTGTATCCCTTGGAAGGGATTGACAAATTTCATCTTCTGGAATATTATTCTTAAGAATATTTTCCTTGGATTGTTTCTCAATCTCTTCAGCAGTTGATTCTTTCGAGGCCTTAGCCTCAGCAGGATCTAAACTGAATTGTGGCTCCCCTGCTTTTCTATTCTTCTTATCCTCCCTCCATTTTTCTAAAACTTTGTCTAGGTAAGATTTTTTCTTCTTAGGTTTAGGATGTGTTGATTTTACTCCCTTAGACTTAGGGGTTTTGTCTTATACTTCCACATCCTTCAACTTTCTTTTCTTTCCAGCTTTCTTTGATGATTCATATTTTTAATCATTTTCTGGAACAGCTTCTGCCTCTTCCTCTGGTATATCATAGAACTCACCTGACTCTTTGGAGAAAAAAAACATTCATCCTTTTGAGGGTATCATCACTGATTAGCATAAATTTTCAATTTCTTGGCTTCGAACTGCAGGGGATCATGAAGGATTCGAGACACCAAACTATCGTCTTGGAAAGTAAGGCAGTATACATGATAATCTGAGCTCTCAGATTCCCATTCTTGATATTCTCTATCATAATGAGAATGTGTCTCATGAGGTTGACCTTACTTAGGTTTACCTAAAAATCTATGATGTACATGTCACTTTTCTTAAGGGTGACCTTTTCACCCTTCCTCAGTACGATAAATCCTTGAACCCATAGCTATAGGATTCGTTGTTGGTAGACAGATGGGAAATCTTTGTCGTCTTGACATCAGTAAGTCTAAGGCATTTCATAGCCTTTACCTTAACGAAACTTCCTTGCACTTCTAATAATTTTGGAAACAAAACTTGGATTCTCCTTCATATGAGAGCCCCACTAAGCTCACAGCCTTGGTGTAAGAGAGTTTATACGCCTTTCCATAACTCTTGAAGGAGAATTTTTCTCTACCTTCTTCCTTAAAGAAGCAAATTGATTCATAAAATTCTATGAGAAGATCTGGATAGACAACACCTTGAGCTCCTGTCTTTGAAATAGCTACACTTTCTCATCCATTGAGCTTTATGTTCTTGGAAATAATAGAGTCATATTTATTGAAGAAGTTTGAATGCACTAACCTATCCCTGTAAATTTTCCACTTTGGAATCGGCTTGACTATAGACATATCCTGAGAAGGGACTTCTGCATACATTCGGAGTTGAGAACTTCTGAAAAATTCAGAACGGGCTTTTGTAGAGGGGAAGAGCTTCGACACACAAAAGCTTTGAAAATTGATGTGGGACAACCATCGGGGGTCCCCTTTATATAGGCGATGAAGTGACCTTTCAACTTCCAAATACAAACTAATGGTTGGGAAACCTTCTGATCTAATCTAACGGTTGATATGATAGCCGTAAGGAAATTTTGGTAGGATCTGATCTTTTGAGGTTTTAAAAATAAAACATTCAAATTTAAGGAAACTAGAATCTGAGAAATTTTGAAAACAAAATAAATCAATAGAAATTAAAAGGTTATTACGAAAACTCAAGAAAGAATCATACCTTTTGGATTGTCAGTAGAATTATTCGTATTGAGAAAAATTCTTCTTGAATGACTTTAGATTCTGAAAAAAAAACTTGAAAACGAAGAAGAAGAAGAAAAATTTGAGTACATAGATCTTCATTACGAAAATTTTCATTACGAAAATCTTCATTATGAAAATATTCAGTACAAAAAAACTTTACTATGAAAATTTTAACTACGAAAATTTCCATTACAAAAATTTCAAGTACGAAAATTTCCATTACGAAAATTTCAAGTACGAAAATTTCCATTACAAAAATTTTAAGTACGAAAATTTCCATTACGACAATTTTAAGTACAAAAATTTTCATTACAAAAATTTTAAGTACGAAAATTTTGATTACGAAAATTTTAAGTATGAGAATTTTCATTACGAAAAACTTCATTATGAAAAAATTTTGAAAAAGCATAATTACAAAAAGTATGAAAAACTTCATTATGAAAAATATGGAAAACTACATTACGAAAAATATGAAAAATTTCATTATGAAATTTACTCCACCTATGAAAAGGAGTTTATTACTATAAGGAGAATGGTTCAACAAGAAGTTATTGAGGAGGATTACCTTACGGTTATCATTCCTAACTTCTATTTAATGTATTCAAATATATTAGAGGATAACAATTTTGTGAAAATATCAGCAAGTTGATCTTATGTTCTGATAAATTGAAGAATGATATCTCCTTTTTCAAATAAAACATTTGAAATCAATGTTTTTCCAAGAAGAACGATGTTAACTATACCAATAATTTCTCCCTGAGCATTATCTCCGAAAGTCACTTTTCCTCCATTCATCTTGATAATCTTTTCAAAATAATTTTTGTTACCAGTAATATGCCTGGGAACATCCACTATCCCTATACTACGTATTGTTGTTGGTGCCTTCTCTATTTTCCTAAAAACAAAAGAGTTAGACTTTCAGAATCCAAACTTTCTTTGATCCGAAATTGTTAGAAAACAAAATTTTGGGTATCCACATTTGTTTAGAAAAATAAGTTATATGAAACCAAAGAGATTAAACTTTATTCAAGGAGCAATTTTTCTTCCAATTCCCACCACTTTGACATATAGTGAAAAAGGAGCTCTAGAAGGAACAAAATATTTTTTTTTTTGAAAACCGGTTTTTGGTGAGTATAACCTACTCCATTAGTGTTTCTTTGAGGTTTAATTTTAGAATACATATTTTCAAAATTTTCCTTCCCAGAGGTAAAGTTTTCAAGAAGTTTCTTAAGAAAAAATATTATGGATTTTAGTCTGATGACTAAATTTCTATCCTCAAGAATCATTTCCTTAGAGTTACATTTTTCCTCAAAAAATTTTATCTCTAAAATAGCATTATTAAGATATTTAGAAAGTTATTCCTTAGTATAATTTTATTTCTCAAGGTCTTTAGAAAGTTTTTCGAAAAGATCATCTTTATCTCTAAGATATATAGAAACATCTGAAATCTCTTTTGTAAGAATTTATTCCCTATTATTTGCCTTGTCTCATTTATTATAAATTTTATAAATTTCTTGCTTCAAGTAACTTCTCAAATATAGAAAATTATTCATATGAAGGTATTTCTTCATTTTTTTGAGGATGAAGTATCTTCATTAGAAGTAATATTTTTTTAATAGTAATTCTTGTCAAGAGATAAGTTTGTTAAAGCCTCAGCAGAGCATACCTTGGCCATAAGACATGTATTAGGGAAAGATGTAGTAGAAATGAATCCCATATTATTCTATGCTGATGAATCATATTTAGAATATTTACTTTCTGAAGATTATCCACAGTTATCACTCCAAGTATCATTATTCTTTTCATGTGCTTTGATCAGTAGAGTTTCTTCTTGTTTCTTTCTGAATTTCTTTCCTTCTTTTCCTTCTTTTTCAACAAATGAAAAATCAGGTCTGATGTGACATGTTATTCTAAATTCATAACATTTAAATTCTCCATCTTTTTTATCTTTGTATTCTTTCTTCTTGTACTTATTCGGATGGTTGTTTTGAGCTACAATATTTTTCATTCTCCAAGAAATATTATCTAATTCATTATCAGACTTTTCTATGTCACTAGATTCTGACTAAATAATAACTTTCTTTGTCTTTGATCTAGTTACTCTTTCTGGGGTCTTGGATTTCATATGTTTAGAAGTGGTTGTAAAAGAAACTCCTCCATTCCCATTCTTCTTTTTAACATTTTTATCATCTCTCTTCATTCTGGTTTCATTCTGATGAAGAGTTCCAAACAACTCATCTAAGGAAATCTGAGTGACTTTCCTGTTCTCATAAATAGTTGTCCTCTTGGACTCCCATTCATTTGGCATGATATCTATGATCCTGTATACAAGAGCCTCATCATCCAAACCTTTTTCTCCCATATATTGTAAGTTATTCACGATGGTCATAAACCTTTTTTTTACTTTACTTATAGGTTCTCCATAAGGAAAGTTAATGCTATGGTATTCAGCTCTGAACATATCTCTTATTGTATCTTGACTTTAGATGTACCAAAATGTGTAACATCAGGTTTCTTCTAGATACTGTTTGTAGCTTCACACAATGATATTTGACTATAGATGTTCCTAGTCATGGAACATAACAATGTATTTCTGACTCTGAATTTTGCTTGATATTCTGATTTCTCCTGATTTGTAAAGGTTCTCAATTCCTTATCCAGAATCTTATAATCTCCAATCAGTGTTAGATAGTTATCAAATCCAATATTGATAAAGAAATTATTAATCCTATCTCTCCAGTACTAATAATCATTTCCATTGAAAACAGGAGGTCTGGTAGGATTTAGATTATCAATAGAACCATCATTTAAACCTACCATTCTTAAGAAAATCTTTGGCACACAAACTTGTTAGTAGTATGAGTTTGTAAACAAGAGAAAATATCCTAAGAAAGAAACTAGATATTGTATCTCTAAGAAAAAATGAATCCTAACTATATGAGTCTGAAAATATGAATCTGAAAATATGAGACCGAGAATTCTATTTCGAAAACTTTCAGCAGGGAAAAACTTATATGTGAATATAAGTATTTCAGATACCTTCATCTAATACCAATTGTGAGATGGTATGTGAGTATGATATACTATATAATGCCAAATTTAGGATCGAATATGTAATGAGATTCTCAAATACAAGAGGGGGTGAATTTTCTACTTTAAAAATCCTTAAGGAAATTTTGCGTAACCAAAATTCACAACACCTCTAAGATATATTATCTTTCTTGATTCCGGAAAAGTGATTCCATAAATGAAACATAAAAAAAGTTTACACCAATATAGATTCTACCTTAAAGCGTATAGAATCCTATAAAATCAGAGTATAAGTTTAAGGAATTATATGAAAGTTATACTTGCATTAACAACTAAATTACACAGCAGAAAACAAAATATTACATGTAAAAGGTAGTAACTCTTTTAACCCAAAGAGGAGGGTAACCAACAACCCTAGATAAAAGGTCCCTTGATTTATACTTTCAAGAAAGTATGTCTTACCCAAACCCAGTTAAGACCTCAATCTGAAGATTGGTATCTGTCTTGCTATCCCCGCAAGCCCTCGATTTGTAAGGAAATCGGCACCTCTAACTTCACAATCTGAAGTCTCTGATTTCAAGGAAATCGAACCTCTGCACTATGAAAATCTTCATGAAGCAAAGTTTGAACAAGAATTTCAAAACATTATTAACGAAGCCTAAGAGTTTATAAGATCCTATCTCTCTATAAATCACTTCACGAGCACTTTTTTCCAAATTATCGAAAAGTATTCTCAAAGTCTTGAGCATGTTCAAATGAGCTCCAATTTATAGGCATAGCTCCAACGGTCAGCTCCCACCTCCAACGGTCATATTCTTTTTTGAATTTCGGAGGGACCTATACACATGTCACTCAAACAACGGTTAGTGAGTAACTAAAATCACGACATCGTTTTATTACTAAACAAGTGTAAGTATAACTAAAATATGATATTTAGAATGTAAGAAAATGAATGTTCGGAGTCTAACCAAAAAATGAATTCGGAGTCTACAATACAAGGATATTCAGATTCTATTTTGTAGGAATTCAGAACCTGAATTCTATAGAATTCCGGAGTCTGAATTTCAAGGAAACTCAGAATCTGGATTCATAAGAATTCGGAACCTGAAGTTACAAAGTTTGGAGTCAGAGTTCATGAGAATTCGGAGTCAGAACTTATAAGAGTTCGGAGTCTGAATTTAGAGAACTCGGAGTTAGAACTTAGACAAGTTCGTAACCAGAATTCGTAATCAGAATTTGGAGTTGAACTTCATGAATGTTCATATCAAGAATTTGGACTTGAACTTCATAACATTCGTATCCAAAATTTGGAATTGAACTTCATGAGACTTTGTATCCAGAATTCGGATTTGAACTTCATGAGAGGTCATATCCATAATTTGTAGTTGAACTTCATGAGAGTTCGTATCCAGAATTCAGATTTGAACTTCATGAGAGTTCGTATCCAGAATTCGGAGTTGAACTTCATGAGAGTTTGTAACCAGAATTCGGAGTTAAACTTCATAAATGTTCGTATCCAGAATTCGGGGTCTTAAACAGAATGCTTCATATCTAAGTATTATTTGATTCCGAGGATTTAGTTATGACACCGAATCTCATACTTCGACAAGATAAAGAACTAAGTAAAATAAGGTAAGGATAAATTTCCTTAGGGAAGGAAATTTTTACTTATAGAAGTAAAACATAGGATAAAAAGAGTTTGTCCTTGAGATAAGGTGTTTGTGATTTTCAAAACAAGAAGGAATCATGATGTCATAAGGAAAGCCTTAATGACTTAACAATCTCCCCCATGTATGAAGGAATGGAAAAGTCAAAAGGAAAACCTTATTGACTCCACAAACCCTAGAAACCCCCACCCACTTGGACAACACCCACCCCCTAGACACCCCACCCCCCTAAACAACACCCCCACCCCTGGACACCCCCACCCCCATGGGCAGCCCCCCAACCCCCTGGACAGTCCTACCATCCCTCGGACACCCCCATCCCAAAAACACTCTACCCCCTTGGACTGCCACCTCAACCTCCTAGACACCATCCCCACACACTGGACACCCCTACCCCCTTGGAGATCCCCCTCACCCCCTATACACCCCCTCGACACCACCTTCCCATTAGAGATCCCCCCCCCCACACCCTGGAACTCACCCCACCACCACTTCTGGACACCCCTGACACCCTTTAATAGCCCCCTCACCCCCCTAAACACCACCCTCACCCCCTGGACACACATACCCCCTTGGACGGCCCCCTCACCCCCTCGACGCCCCCTTGGACACCCCTAGACACCCCCACCCCTTTGGATAGCCCCCCACCCCCTAGACACCCCCACCACCTGGACAACCCCCCATGGAAACCCCCACCCCCTAGACACCCCCAACCCCCATGAAAATCCCCCCAACCCCCTAGACAGCTCCCACCCTTTAGACACGCCCACCCCCTGGACACCCCTACCTCCTTGAAAATCCCCCTCACCCCCCTCGACCCCAACCCCCTAGACACCCCTACCCCCTTGGACCACCCCCTCACCCCCTGGACACCCTCTAACCCCTTGGACAACCCCCTCACCCCCTAGACACCCCCCTAGACACCCCCTAGTAACCCACACCCCCTTGGACAGCCCACCCCCTTAGACACCCCCACCCCTTGGACAACCCCCCCCCCCCCCCCGAACACCCCCACCTTTGGACTCCCCCACCCCCATGGACAGCCCCCCAATGCCCTGGATAGCCCCCCACACACACACCCCCCTCACCCTCGTGGACAACCCTAGCCCCTTGGACATCCCCTCACCCCTGTGGACACCCCCACCCCATAGACACCCCCTACCCCCTTGGAAATCCCCCTCACCCCCTAGAAACCACCCCCCCCCCCCCCCCCACACCCCAGTGAACACCCCCTGGACACCACCACCCCCGTGGACAGACCCCAACCCCTAGACACCCCTTGCCACACAGACACACACATGATAGAACAGACATGGTTGAAAAAAAATTGTAGAACATGCATGATATCACTCCCATGGTTTATTTTACCAGAAAAGAATTTAGTGTGGTAAAAATAACACTATAAAACTTACCATGCTTGCAATAACAAATATAGAAAAATAAAATCTCAAAACATTAGTTTAAGGCATCGTGAAAAATAAAAAATGAAACCGAGGTGTGCGAGGCTTACTTGAGTGTTGCGAGTCGACCTGATAGATATGGTGATAATAAAGATGATGAATGATGTTAGAAAAATGAGGTTCGAGGGCACTAATTTGATGAATCCTTTCTATGTTTTCCTCATGAGAGAGGCGAGTCATATGACGCCCGATCGATGAAAACAGAATGACAGAATACAGGGCGTGATAAATCATTTAAAAGCTTTATCACGTCAGATATTTAATAACCGACGTGATAAACTATTTTTTTATTTTTATAACATTGGTTATTTAATAACTGACGTAGAAAATCATTTATCACGTCTGTTATTTTATAACTGATGTGATAGATAGTGTTTTATCACGTCGGTTATTTTATAACTGATGTGATATATATTGTTTTATCACATCAATTATTTTATAACCGATCTGATAAATCACCGAGATTTGATTTATCACGTCAGTTATTTTATAACGGACCTGATAAAGAGCCGAGATTCGATCTGTCATGTTGGTTATAAAATAACTGATGTGATAAATCTAATATATGCATTTTTACATCTGTTATTTTATAACGGACGTGATAAACCAATTTTTTTCATCTTTGGATGTCGGTTATATATAACTTACATGGAAAACAATGATGTGTTAAACCTTTTTTCACTAGTGATTGATTCTTTTTCTATCATTTTGATTTTGGGTGGTTTATTCTATACTATTCATGAGATTTATGAGGCTAAATATTTCTATAGAGTGATTTATTTCCTCAGTGTTACTACCAACACTATAGCATATTAATGATGGGATTCATAGATGAATGATGTCTTAAATTTTAGTCCATGAGGGGTTCATATTAGGGGAAAATCAATAAAAAGATTCATCAATGATATGGATGTGGATTAGGATGGTGACTAGAGTTTTTAATTGGGGTAAATTTCATGATATGGTTGGGAAATAGTTTTATTTTTGTATTACATTATTTAACTAATAATACCAACTAGGATATGTGATTTTTTTGCCACTATTATCAAATTTAGAGACCAAAGTATTACTGAATGTACTAAAAATGATATACTAATTCTAGGGATGAGATCTAGTACATATACATGAATCATGATTTTTTATACATATGGTAGAATTTGGGACGATTATGGTTAGTTAAAATGATTGAAATTAAGTGGAACTAAATAAATTACATACAACCAAGCTAAGAATTTTCCATTCATGAATGAATATTTTGATCCATATCATCCACTATATGTATCTCGTGTTGGTGAGGGATGACCGGATAATCTAGTCGACCACAACAGCATAACTCATAAATAAAATAAAAGTTTCCTAGGATTACATTTCAAGAGTTTTAACATCTATTATTGGTGAAATATGTGTTAAACATAATCAATTTGGATATTTATTACTAGTATAAGAAAAATGTGATAAGTATTAGTTTATGATTTATGTTAGTTTCATGTATTGGTTCTCTAAGGATATTAGCCTAACGAAAATTCTAGTGAATCAATTATGCGTTTTTTTACCTCATAGGCCATAATTAATCAAGTATTTTCTAGGATAGATAACAGTGGTAGTTTCATATTGATTTACTTTTTATTAATTATAATGTTAGTGAAGAGTTAAGATATTCTCTCCCTTTAGCAGGGTAGGATTTCTATACTAAGAAATAAGGTTGACTTCAAGGACTAGATTTACTTCATCCCTGATATTTTTTAAAATGATATGTCCCAAATAAGTCACTTTTAGGAGAAACTATGTATAGATATATGGTTAGAATACCAATATATATAGTCGTATAGAAGAAGGATGGTGAGATGGAAAAATTCATTAGTATGAAGGATCGACGTAGGAGGGGAGTCATCTAATAATCTTAAAGAGCATAGGTACTTTTGAGGGTTATCAGATGTTGATATTTTCATGTCTATGACTAGTAGGGTGTTTCCCTATTAATATTTATATTTATTATCAAGAACTAGTAATTCCCATGCATATACTAGGATCTGTAGGATAGTGTGATTTATTTTTATATACTGTAGAAACTACTGATACTACTGCAAGATCATTCCCATTGCCCATCATGGAATTGGAAGTCTGATTTTATATTATTCTCCATCATGGATTGATAGAGTTTATTAAGGATAGCCCCGCAATAGACCTCTCCCTTGGGATGTGAGGTAGAATCATGGTCATGGAGGTGACCATTATTAAGCCCATTATAGAAGACGAGATGTATCAGATCTGTGATGGGTCCTATGTTTTATATATTCATTGATATCCACATGATGACTCACATCTCATTGAGAGGGGGAGTTTGATCTTAATGGTGATATAATATTCACAAAGTGACTAGTTAGTGTTTAGGATTTTCTATTAGATTTTTTTGGATAGTTTGTTCATTCCATTATTTTATATCGTTTGTAGGCATGGTTATATAGAGGAAATCACAAGGGTATGTGTGCTTAATATGTGAACATATTATTCGAGTCATTTTTTGATCCCCTTATTTCATTTTTGATTCCATGATTGAATTGGCTTGAATTTATTTAGATTATTTCTTTATTATGCTATGATATGTCTTGGTAACAACATCATTTTCTTCTCAAGATATCTAATATGGCTTCAATAACCAAGATACACAGACACATATCATGTGTCTAATAGGTGCATGCAGAAGATAGAGAAGTCAGCTATATATTCCCTAGTTGACCTGAATGTTGAGGAAAACACCCCTTAAGACATTTGGGTATCACTGTCCATAATGAGAAAGTGGGGAAGTACAATGAATTAAAAAATATAAAATATTTCACACACAACCACACTCAGGTCAACTACGTAGCCTTCAACTCATCTGTCATTATAATTCCACATGAAACCCAGTTTTTATATGTAATTCAAACCAAACTATATTATAAAAACCTATAAAAAAATTCATTAATTATTAATCATTTATCAGAAAATTATTAAAATTTATTAATCATTTACAAAATTAATACATCAATCTTCTAAGGCAAGCACTATTAAAACCATAATTTCAATCTTATATGATTTAATATTCTATTATTTCATCATCATTAATATTTACGAAGAACCATTCAAATTAAATTATTAATTAATTTATAATTACATAATTTATGAGTACTATGTGACTCATCCTAAAATACTTTATGAAAAAATGAAATGGCTATGCATGGAGCTAAACTACGTCATCTAATTAGGAACACAACATATATTATCATGTATATATCGTCTATTTAATAGAAAATTCTATGAAATAACTAATAATAATGACCACATCTGAATATGTTATAGCCGCATAAATGTCACCCCATTCACTCTTTCACACAACATATACAACCCATAACACAATATCCCCAAAAAACAATCCCCTTGTAAGCTAAATAATAACCATCTTAGGTTCAAATTAAATTTTAATAAGTCTCTAACTTCCTAGAGTGTGAATCCTTGAAAAAAAACATTTTCCACACAATAAATTCTAGGGGAAACTATGTATATTAAAATAAATAATTAGATCCTTTAATAAATGATCACATTCTCACTCACCCCTAAAATATTATCTTTAATGGATAAATATTACATTAACTTTGTGAAATAACTATTTTATTAGGTATAGGTACTGTACATAAGAAACATCTGATTAATGACCATCAATTTCAATGAATCAATCACAGATAATCTTTATGAAATAATTTAATATTTCTCCCATTTCAAGGAATAATGATTTATGTTTTCCTTATAACTCTTTCATTAAATTATTTCATAACTTTGGATAGATCATATAAATTACTTTTAGACAACCAGATGTATGGAATTTAATATTAATATGGATGAGATAAGAAGCATAATAATTTATAATAAATATCTATAGGAAATTCCTATCATTTTAGTTCATTAATTTTTTTGAATAAATCATTATATTATCATTATATCCTATCATTTTAGGCTTAAAACTTTTACTTATTTTAAAATACATATGATAATTCCTAGAATTAAGAAATTTACACAAACAAATTATGATTTCAAACTACTAGAAAAAAAACATATAAGATAAAAACATCTCAAATATGTTATAAGGTCTTTACCGTCCTTTACTTGATTTTGATATTTTTTATCTTTATAGAGTTAATTATATATATTTTTCTATTGGATGATCAATCATAGTTCAAAAAAACTTTTAACAATGTAAAAATTGGTGTATCCAACCCCCCCCCCCTAACAAGATGCTTTTCAATTTCTTGAACCAAAAATAGAGATATATAGATAGAGAGATGTAAGATGATTTCCAGTCTAAAAATTACTATAATGGGTAAACATGATAGAAATAGGATTTTAAGAAGATAATAGAGACTTAAAATACTCAAATAGAGATTATTGGATCATTCGGACACGTGGAAAATAATATAAGGGGAATGGGGAGTGGATTCTCCTATTTTATAATAAGTGAAATTAATGTATCTTGGATTTTCCATAAAAATCCAAAAAATATTTCATATATAATTCTTATTAAATATGTTTTGGTTTTATATCCACCACATGACCCATTTAAATATTCTAATTTTAATTAAGTCAGTGATTATATTCATCTTCCTCATAATAGATTTTCAATTAAATTAATTTTACCAAAATAATTCTTAAAATCTAATACATGTTATTTCTAGTGGAAAACAGAAAATTCTATAAAAACAGGATACCTTCACACAAAAGGGGGTCCCTAAACAAGGGTAATTTTGAATGTTATTTATTTTTCTTATTACTATTACACTATATTTTAATGAACATCACCTAAAATAAAATTACCCCTATATGAGTTTTGTCAAACTACTGTTACCCTAATGATAATAACCCCATGCGAGCCTAGAATTTATATAAACTCAAAACTAGGAGACCCAGACATGAGATATGGTGGAACATAGTCTATCAACCTACTATTAGATAGAAAATTGAATACTCAAAATACTATTTCATGATATATAAATATTGTAATGTATGGCTCAATGGAGGGTTGATGTTCATATTAAGCAGATACTACCCTAACATGAAATGATATTACCATTACATAGAAATTATTTACCACCAAAAGATCCATTAGACGCTAATTTAGAGAAGGTATGACTCATATAACTTAGGGTAAATAGTTTTGAACATACATAGGGAGGGTTTCATGGATAATGGAAATAAAAATTATAAAAAATTAATGAACCTATAAATAATGTAGAAAATAATCTAAACTCCCACAAGGAATAGGAAAAGGAAAAAAAGAATGGTTATAGGAAATTGCAGCCCCTATATCAAATACCTATAAAAATTATCATCAATAAGAATTTAAAAAATATAATTGGAAGAATAAAATGGAAATAAAATAAAAATATCGTGAGATACCACTCAAGAATCCTGATATATCAAAATAAAGACAAAAATTTAATGAAAAAAGGAATAAAATCATCAACCTTATCATAAATTGATTAGGGTCAAATAAATTAACAAAAAAATAAAGTATCAAAAAAGTATCTCATATAATATAATTCATCATATAATTCCAGTGTATTGACTGTGAATTTTTTACTCTCACTCATAAAGTTTCTCCACCAAACACCATGTCTCGATATGACACATACCAATGGAGTATCATGTCTATGAAGCATTGACTCTTAATAGTCCGTAATATCAATAGGTTGATTCTAAAAGGTCCTTCCATCTTCAAAATCTATCCCACCACAATAGATAACATGGGAATCATCATGAAGATATTTATAAAGAATTAGAAAATAGAAGGCATCATGAATCTGGATCATCATTAGGGGAATTTCTAACTGATATGCCAGTACTATAACACATGACATCACCTCAAAAGGTACAAATAATTTGGGATAATGATTACTCCATTGACCAAAAAAAATTTCCCAACATTTTTGTACACTTTAAAAAACATGTGATATGTAAGGTAAAATCCCTAAGTATCCTATTATGATCATCGAAGGATTTTTTTTATTATATTCTTCCTTAATGTCCTCATAAATTACCTGTACTTTCTCCATTGTACACTACACCATTTCCAACATGAGATTAGATTACTCTCCATGTTTAGTCAAACATTTTATAGATCAAGTAGTTTTCCTATAATAATCTTCTAACAAATTCATATAGTTAGTATAAGAATAATAGTTATTATAGTAAAACTCCACTGGGGGTTGGTACCTTAACCATGAACCTCTAGGATATAAAATTCATATGTGTACACTTCCCTCTAATATCTCAATAATTTAATAAATATAACTATCTACCTATAGATAAAAAAAAATTTCACAGTGTAAAATATATACCAAATCAAGTTTCAATCCTCTCCACACCATAATGGTAAAATGGAATTCTTGGTAACCAATGGTCATCTTTGGAAGACCATGAAGCCTCACTACCTCCTCTAGATATATCATTGAGAAAACCTCCACAAATATCGACTCTATAATTATAATAATTGATATGACATCATCCTATTTTTTATAGCCACCCATATAGCATCATAGACTTTTTAAGATTGTGGAAAACTATGAAAAAGTCCATAAAAATGTCCTCGCATATCCACTAGGTAACATCATCCTTCTAAATCTTCCCCTTATGAATACAATCTACAACCTTAACTATCCAGTGGACTAAACAATGAGAGACAAATTCTACCACCAACCTCTTCATAACTATTCTCCACAATTGGCCCCTTATATAATTACACATATTTACCATAACGTGACGTACATACTCAGGAGAAATGAATAACTCATAGAGAACCAAATCAAAGATCACCAACAGAACAAAAATATTACCATAAAACAATACATGATATATATTTTCCTTAAACCATCTCTAAGGGGAATCACCAAATAATAACTCAATAACTCGAAACCCCTACCTATAAATACTCCTACTAATACTCATATATGTACAAAACTAAATATGGTTGTTCGGTCCTATCAAAAAGGAACCATATACCATCAAACACTCCCAAATTTAGGTGCATAAAAATATACTCTTCCACCACTCTCATAGAGTCACCCGACTCATGCACAAAACCACCAAAAGTGTTCCTTCTCTAGAGAAATTCCACATAATTCCTTTTTCCAGGTTTATAGTAAATAATTAATTCATAATTCTATAAGAGTAAAATTCCCCCCATTTATTAAAAATTAAAATCTTTATTGGAGAACACATACCTCAAACACTTGTAATATGGGAAGACTATAAAACATCCACCAATAAGGAAATTCCATCAAAACATTAAAGAATGCACATGACTGAATATGAATCAATATAATGCGTAGAAAACATATATTGATGAGTCTATAACTAAAAAGGTGCATAACAGTAAAATACCCTCAACTAAATAAACATTTTACCAAACCGAAGACTCATGGAATAACAATAAACCTCAAACATAATAAAATCCTCTAGAAAAGGAAGAAAAAAATCACATAACAGCTTCAATGAAAAATACTCAGATGTATCCTAAAACTATTTTGTCCCTTTGATTTCATGATCCAATATAGTCAATGAATTTTGAGTATTCTAAATCCATGATAAGTTGAGTATGAACCTCCTTTAATTTTAAATAATTCCAAGGATACTATGCACCTGTACAACATTGTTTGGGGTTAACCAAGAAACAACTTCCTCAATCTTAGAAGGATCGATAGCTACTCCATGTTGAGACATGAAAAGTCCTGTGAAATGAGTATTGTGTTCCCATGTTTCAAAAATCAATAACTACCCATATTTTGATGATGTTGAAGAACACCCAAAATAGCTCATCGATGCTTCCCATTCTCTTCCTCAGAAACTAATTTCACAAGGATTTCATCAATAAATCTCACTAAAAACTAGTCTAGAACTCTAGGATCGAATATTTCATTGGAAACATGAACATAATTTTATAATTCATTTCAAAAAAATACATAATAGAGAAATCATAATTCCCAAAACAATATCTAAATTTAATTTTTGGGATAACCAAATCATAAACATACATTATATGATATCTCCATCATAATTTTATCTTGAATTACTACTTATATCCTTTTAAATGTTCTAATAAATAATCAAAACATAGAAGAGAGTATAAACTCTTTACTATTACATGATTTAAGGGGTGATAATTCAAACAAAATAGCATACTAGAATTAAATTTCCTTACTAATAGAACTAGTTATCTAGTAGGAAAAACACTTTTTTAAAGAAAACCACACAACAAAATATCTTCAACTTAATTTTGAAACTCCATTAATTTATAAGGTTCCATATTATATTAGTAAATTTATATTGTTGATTAAAATAGACTGTACTCTATCCAAAACTAACTCTCTCGTTATAGGGGAAGAAACACAACCAGTTATAAGAGGACATCAGTATAATCATAAATAACCTAGGGAAACAACCCTAGATGATCATCTACAATACTAAACGTCATCCTGAAAATAAGTAATTACAAGGACTCTATAGACTTTGACTCATATGATGATATCAATCTCTAATAAATAGATAATAATCTTTATTAGTGATATAGAATGTGACATGCCTCCTAAATAAATACACAATAGCCTATACTCAATATAGTTATTCCTTAGAGAGGATGATGTTTTAAATTTTTATCAACAAACATATGATGCTTCCCCAAGAGTGATGGTTCCCACCATCAAATAAATATATTTGCACACATTATACAAGAAAACTCATCCTCTGATTGTAGTAGTCCATGAAAAGGGAACCGATAGTCTCTCCACATCAAGAATGAATACGTTAGAAAGGTGGGTGAAATAAAGTCACACATAACTCTTGAATCAAACAAGGAATACACCCAATTTTAAAAAAGATATACAACACCTTACATGATGTTTGGAACACCTTGACCTCGAAACATAAAGAAACATATCTAATCCATGACCAAGGCCTTCTCAATTAATTATATGGACCTTATATAAAATACCTTCATGGTCACACTCTTATCACTATACCCAAGGATGATGGGAATCATGGGGATTTACATAACCTACCCAATATCCTATAAAGTAATTATATTATGGAATACCCTATTTATTATATTACCTTGATTAATACTAATATAATAGTTGATCTAGAAGAGGGCCTCCAACACCACACATATAATAATTGAAGTTAAAACACTCTGGTTTCTGAAGGTGAAAATATCAACAGGAATAAAAAATCATACAATATATATTCACATTGGTCTGAGAAATACAATACAAACTAAAATAAGACATATATAGATGAAACATAGTTCACACTAAAATAATAATCTACTATATAGGAATTATAGAAAGTATATTCATAGATATACTCCATTGAGAGTCTGTGAGACCCCTCTCAATAAACAATCTGGTCCTATATAATAACCACTCAATAAAAAACTACTTTAACCATCACCTCATGATATGTTGGAAGCATAAATAGGTTATCATTGAGTTTATTGGTACCCATGATTATTTACCATTAACTTTACCATCAATGATTTGAAAGTGTGAATCTCATGAAAAAATACATATATATTTCTCATGAAGGATTGGAATTGGGATTAATTTTATAATCAAATAATATTATTTCCCTTATTTTAATATTTTTTATATAGATAAGTATTTTATGTATTATGTATACTCTTATCCAAAAAATGTGCTAAATATTCTTACCAAATGGTCATCCCAACCAAGGCACTTTTGTGGGTCGACTCAATAATGCCCAAGAGATACTATATCTAGCCTGTAAAATTCTATAGTTTGGGTGAGCATTGCATTCACTATGAGAAAAAAAACTCCTATGTAGATGGTTCCTAATAATTCCAAGAATTTGCATGTAATGGATAATGGGTGGGTGGGTGTATATATTGTGGTTGATGAACCCTGATGGTGTCTCGAAAAAGAAGGGGACACAAAGATAGTTACTGTGTTTTTAAAATCTATCTGGATGTCTGATGTGTGTTTTCATCAAATTGAGAATTATTTAAATTCATTTAAAATTCAAGCATAATCTTATCCATCCAATCATGTGAAACTATTCTATCCAATATCTCATCCCAACTTTCATCAAGATCCTCTCATCCACTGTTCTCCTCAACACCACTGGTTTGAGTCTGAAGACACTATTTATCTCAACTCATGTATTATAAATCCATAAGGACTACCATAGTAAAAAATAATATAAAAAGTTCCCGACCATCCCTAAGGCATTGATTCAAATACATTTTGTAAGTAGGAAGTGATTTCAAGAACCAATCTGTTACATGATGGTCCTTCTCAATGGTGATCTCATGATTCCATAATGGGATGTTCTCTGGGTTACAAGGCTAACTGAATAGGGTCACCAGGATATGATGAGGATATGTGTCTTAATATGAAGGAATGTTGATGATAATCATGGAATCATGTGATATCATAGAATGGTCAGGTGACTGATTGCATGAATCACATGTTCATAGATCAAACGTATTTTCAGAAAAACGTCGACTTCAACCTTCATCATTTGATGTCTTCTGTTCAAAGGATTTTAATACAACATGAGATTTTCTGAAGTATTTGATACTTCAATGCTATGATCACATGAAACCGGTTATGAAACCATGATATGTATCATGGAACTGAAACTAAAAGATGATGATCACACCAATAAAAATTGAATAACATGGTTCCCTTAACAAACAATAATGTTTTATTCTTTAGAGGCCTCTTCCATTTTCATCTTTATTTATTTTCTTATGTGAATCCTTTAAATACTACCCAATGGATATCTAATGACATGCCACATGATAACCTGAATCCTCGGAAGTAATAATGTGAGGCCACTAATGGTTTTCCAGAAACTCTATCCCATGATGAGTAGACATGTTGAAGATGCATTTAAAAACATTGCCTTGCATGCATTAAATGTTAAATTAATAGATCCTCTATGTGAAACTAATTAATCAATCATGAAAAGACATCACAAAATGAAAAAATTATCATGTGGTCAAATTATGACCCCCTGTGAATCCATATTTCCATCATACGGCCTCCCATAAAAAATAATATTACAAACCATCATGAGAACCGTCCATATTGTTTCATTCATATTTCTCACCTACATCAAGCAATTTCATGCTACATCATCACCATAGAAAATGAAAGAAATTAATGCCACCATTTCCCATAAAAACTTATTATTACCATTAAAATACATATAAAAGAGGATTGTGATAGGTTTAAAAATTGACACACATGAGTGAAGTAGATAAAATGAGTGGTCTGATTCCTTCAAAAAAATCCTCCGGGTAATTGGAAGACCTTACCGTGAGAACCCCTCATGTGATCCATTGATGTTATGTAATCACATTATGTTATGAACATAAGGTGAATCCCTCATATGATCCCCTATTCATCGGTTTGTTCATGCCTCCTTTAATTTTAAACCCTTGTACATGTTTTTGTAACCCCATCCCATGACTCCCTTATGATGTGATAACATGAACAATTATCATGTCATCTCCCATCATCATGGAGACTCTACATGTATTTGGACACATATAAATTACCTCCTCATTACATGAAAACCCTATGATGTTCACCCTTGACATGAACCATTAGTAATTTACTCCTCCTGTAATGACAATCGTTGCACATGCATCCAGGACATGACCCTCTTAAATATGAAACTTCCACGCATGGAATTGGTTCTTCTTTCATGTTAATTTTCTTGAAAATGTTTTAAATATCCCTTCACATGACTCTATTATGATCTCATGATTTTATTATTCCTCTCTCTATTTTCATGCCCTTATATTTTCAGGAAATTTAGGACTCGATCATAAAAACTTCCCTAAACATATCTTCTTTGATCATGTGAAGAACCAAGGACATGTAAGCCTTGATCATGTGAAAGTACATATACATTTTATCCATTATCACATCAAAAGACATGGAAATTTAGACATTGATCTAGCAATGAAACTTGTACATTACATACTAGATTGTGTAAAAGGACATAGTCATGTCATCTATGATCAACAAAACCATGTCATACATGTTAGCTACAATCTCACAAAGCACTCTATAAATGTCAAGAAGATACCCTAGAACAATTATACCATGTATGGAGGGAATCCTGGTAAATGTATTCTAGTTCATGTAGACACCATTGGACATGTCTGGAATAAACCCAGGACAAGTCAGGCAAATACCCTGGGACATGTCAACAATTTCCTGCAGACACACTTGGACATAATTCATGTAAACCCCAAGACATGAACATTTTCCTGAGTACCCCCTTTAATATGAGAGTTTTATTAATGTGTTAGGGTTATTCCATCATGAATCCCTATTCACTTCATGTTGTTTAACTATCCTCTGTGTTGTACCAAATGTTTTTGATGGACCGTTTACGATTATTGCCTCTCTTTAATTATCCGAGGATAATGAATGAATATATAACATGTGAGTCCATCCTAATATAAGTTCACAATTTTACTAAATCAATGAGAAATTTAGAATACCTTCATGTGTAATCACATATCCCTACCAATTGATGGTTCTGGAGGAAAATGAACTACGAATAATTTGATTCCAGTTATAAGAAGGACAAGTAAGATGCCATCCAAAGGCCAGAACCCCATATTTTAGATACACTAGATACTTGGATCCAAATTCCCCTATGATTATTCCATCCTTACTCATAAATCAACATAATGGTATTTTTTTCATTAACTAGATTCCTTGTAAGTGTAAGTCATAACCACCCCTCAAACACCTTAAACCCTTAAGGTGGTTATGAAAAAATTGAACTATAAGGACTCTAATTCCTACTATAAATAGGATACATAGGATTACTTCCTAAGGCTTGAGATCTATACAATGTACACCATGATATTGGTAATAATACCTTTATAAGTAAACCTTAGTGTGTAATCCCCATATAAATTTTATTTCATGTGATGTGTCTAATCTACCACTATAACATTTTTCTCACACCGAGAGTGAATCATGTTGGGTTAGAGATAAATGATGATTATACCAATAACATGATGAAACATTCCCAAATGTGGGACCTTATTTTGGTTGTATGATGAATTACATCTCATACTCCATTAAAGGTTCATAATCTCGATGAGGTAGTTTCGGGTATCTAGTAACAACTCCAACTCAAGGCCTCTATTGTTGCATCATTTTATGAAATAAATGACCATTACACAAAATAATTGAACTATGATTCTTGTCTACATAAAAAATTTTGATTAATCATAAATTCTTGAGACCAAATCCCAATATTCAAATTCAATCACATACTTCATCATCATATGACATTAAATTCATGGTAAATCATTTTCATACGACTTTAATCTATGTCAAGAAATCAAAATGGATTTTGATTCTTGATCTCACGAGATATATAGGACACCTCGTAGAGGTTTAATTCTATCCCCAATACACTAACCACCTCTCTATATAGTGATAACATCCAAATATAATGAACAGGTCTAAAATCTTGATCATCGTTAATATTGTATAGAATAATGAAGAACATGTAATGCACGCAATAGTTCCACTTAACACAAATTTTCTATAAATTCATTAAAATAGGGGTAACTAGTCTTGTATTAGAATTTAGGAATGATTCATAAACATATAATAAATATATAAGAGAGTAAAATTGTAGGAAATAAATCCTATAAAAGGGTGTGATGAGATTGACCTTCCATTCACTTGACCCACCGGTGTTCCTATGAGTCATTGGGATTGAAACCCCAACTGACTGTCTACCATTGGAAAGTATAATCACTCCTCATTTTTGATATGGAAACTGTTGATATATTTACATTAGATAAAAAAATATTTATCTATATGTGAAAAATTATGAAAAAAAATGCTCAACCAGCCACAACTGAGCATGAGGAGAAACCGTCATCATTTTCAGGTACACGAAAATGATGAACCTCATGTGAAATAATTTAATTAGGTCAACCATTTCATGAGTCTATAATGATAGAAAATCCAGTTTTTTCAGCCCATTATATTTTGGGTGTTCTATTTTTGTTTTTTTGAACCTAACATGGAATGTTTTTACTATCCCACACCTCTCAGAAAAAAATAGAAATGGACCAACCGTTTTATCTGCTCACTATGAATGTAATTGATTGACCATGTGCTTTAATATATGATTATACAATTATAATGTGTCTTGTTTCCTATAGGACTTTCCATATTCCTTAATATCCAAATAGAATCACTAATTATTCTAATGGATTCTGAGATATATAGTCAAATAGGTAATTCATGAAAAACATCTCAAACTGCTATGAAAATAGGTTTTCACACAAATCATATGCATCATCCTCTATGAATTCCTTGGTCTGAAGGCCCTGATGTATGCTTTTACCAAATCATAACCTCCTTTTCCAGTTTTTGAATGTCTTGTTCGATGACTAGTGTATCAATAGATCCATCTTGAATTTGGATTCAGCCTTTGAAATCATCTAGATGATGATGAACTACAGAATATATTTCTATAAAAGAATGTAGAAGAGGATGTGGACATTTTTGTTACATTTACTTGACTTGGTAGTTTGTCCCCAGAGAATAGAAATATTAAAATTTCCTATCCCATGGTGGTGTACAAGGACAATCACTATTGAAACTCAACCCATAAAGATATGACTAGGATGGATATTATCGTTTCAGGTATTTTTCAACGACATAAGACCATAATTCTATAGGGGTGTGGAGTTGATATTCTTTATACCCCAAACTCCCAAATATGGTAATCCAATACGATCACCTTCCAAGAATATCTAAATAGTGAAACTCTAGGGTAGGTGTGTTTCCCCACTAGCTCCAACGTATCAGACGATAGTCATCATATCCCTAATAGTTTACTGGAGATAATTTATATCATCAGTATCCAGGACCCTTTGACTCCATCACAACTAGCCTTTGTGTATGTGGATTCTCAGGGATCACCCCTACCAACATGGATGGTGTAATTGTTTTAATCATTTTTTAAACCTTGGACCCCCTTTAATATGGGTGTCAACCCAGCAAATGGAAAAATAGGTTCCAAGCCATCAAACTGTAAAATGGGCACTATACTGCCAAATGGAATATCATGAACTTGACTATCAAACCATATATTATGTTTAAGAGGATCACCTTCACACCTATTTCTCCTTCAATAGCACAAAAAAGAATCTATGGACTTCTCATAAAATCTAAATAAGAACACTATTCATTATAATAACGGTACCCTTCTGTAGTAATCCAAGTCCCAATAGTTCTATAAAACATTCTTCCTCTAATACAATAAATGAAGGTATATGTGATATGAATCAGTTTCATTGACTATGTTGTTGTATCATATTGAAATTTCTGTGGGTATATTTCGAGTGGAAAGATCATATTTAGTCTATGGTGTCCATTTTGAGACTCCCATAAATATTAACTCTTAATAATTTTTGACAAAGTAAAGGGTGACATCATGACTTCTCTCAGTCATCCCATTAAGGATGAATGTGAAATTTAAATGGAAGAACAAATTTTCCAACTCCAACTAGAGAATAAGGATTAATCAGAAATAATTTTTGAAATTATGTTGGTATCCACTTGTCAGAATGACACATTTGTACCATCATATACAGGTTATCCTTGTAGTGTAGTGAACCAACTCATAGGGTTGAGTTCAAGTTTATATTCCTCATCCCATAATAATCTGAAATATATTCATTTTCCATGATTCCTTCTCCCATAAGGCAGATGGAATTTCAACATTTTTCTACCCCGTATCAAGGGTAATCTGGAAACCATTAAAACTAAGTTTGTTTCATAAAGCCTCCATGAGAGTCAATTTATTCCAATATGGGGGAATCATAAGCATCATCCAAGGATCCTAATGCATCAGTAGTTTTCATGAATTGATAAGGACCAGGGTTCCACATCCAAGTATCCTGACACAACCATGTAACCATCATAACATTTCTATAGTTAACATATGTGAGAAGCATCATGGTCTCCCATATCGTAAGGATAGATAGGGAAAGGGATATTCTTTCCATCCAAAACATGTCCCCTGGGATATTAACTTTTTCATAGAGAAAGATTTTATATAAATCCTAATAATGAAAATTAAAAGTGAGGTAGTGTGGACATGTTATGATAATGACTACCCCTACTAAAAATATCTCGAGACAAAAATAGATATTTTCATTAGATTTATGTACTCCCTTCAAGAACATATATATGAGGGGATGTTGGAATAACCATCAACTAAATCTATACTCTAGTTATGAGATAACTCTAAATAGAATACACATGTTGGGCAGAAGAACATGGGTTACATATCTCCTACTTATGTATAGTTGTCTATCATTTCTATGAAAAAATCATATTCCTTCCATCAAAAAAATTTCCCTAGCAATTTTGACAATGTCAGAAAATTATTTGATAGAAATCCCAAAAATGAAGAATTTGAGTGAGGTGGAGTTGAAAAGACATGATAATTCATTCCCCTACCATAGATGTCTCATAAAGATAATAGAGTGATTATTTATATTTATATATTGGACAGAAAAGAAGGTAAATGAAAGCTTGGTAGATTTAGAGGATCAAAAAATAGATTAAACGTTAATAATATACATCTGACCTCCATCATAAAATCATCTCTTTAAATAGATTATGGCATGAAAACATCCAAGTCACATGAAATTAAACATCATGACAAAAACATACTCACATGATGTTAAATTAGATAAAAATTCCATAGTTTCATGACATTAAACTACGTGAAAATTTCATAGTAAAATGAAATTAAACTGTACAACAACATCCTAGTTCCATGAAATTAAAACTGCATAAAAAATTCATTAACACATGATATGAAACTGCATAGAACGCGTCCCCGTCATTGGATGGTAAACTGTACAACATTTCAATCTCTCAAAGATATCACTAGTATCAGGTTTAATATTTTGTGGTTAGGATGGTACAACTAATATAGTAAAATTTCAATCCGAGAAATTTTAGAAAACCTTTATTTCCCCTCTATCACCAACCAAGGGAGTCACGACAGGTCACCCCCTTATCTAATATGATCTGTTTATCAAAGACTTTTCACTAGTTGTGGAAAAGATGAATACCAGTGGGAGTAGCCTCATCTCCTAACAACCACCTACAAACCCCATCATATTATCCCAGTGGAAATGAGTGTCTATGATCATAAACCTTGTTTCTAAAAAAACTCACCTATCATATCCAAAATAAATCAGGGTTCAGGTACCGATCCATTCCACCAAGAATAATGTCCATTGACATATTAAAATTGAAAGAGGGGTATATATGTGGGAACACATACCACATCACTAAAATAAATCATCTAACATTACCTAAAAAATGATAACGTAATGGTAAACATTCCTATTAAAACCCATTTGAAGTGACAATACCATTTTTTAGCAATAGAGGATCTCCTCCATTATATAATTGTGTTGATATAGTGAGATTCACACATTCTTATACCAACATCATAAGTAGTATAACAATATGGTAAAGGTGAATGGATAGATATTTCATAGAAAGAACATATTCATTCTCCTGTTAAAGTAAATTATCATCACATTCTAGAAAAATATTTTTCAGAGGAAAGGGATCATATTCTTTCTCTAATTAGAGTCCATAATCATATTTTGACATTTACCTTAGGTCAATCACACATTATTATCAAAGAAATACCGTGGTAAAATACAATTCTATGGGACCAAGATTATACCACTACTCCAATTGAGGTCATTCACTATAGTATAGAAATTACCATACTTCATCCTCACATCCCTACTGATGAAGATATTTTAAATATTCTACCAACATATAAAACAAAACTCACATACTTTTTTCAATCGATGGATGACTGCATGAGAATATTTTTGAGGCTATACATGAGGAGGTTAATTCCCCTTGTCCCATATTAGAGTACTTTAGTCATATATCAAAGTGGAATACACATTTAAACTAGGTCTATATCTATGCTTCATCCAAGGTTGTACGACATAATCTTATAACTACCCAAAAAAACTCCCACAATTCCTCTAAATATATTAAAGATAACCAGATTAATCCAAGAGAATCTAAATAGTGGGATTATATTCCAACACCATCTCATGGTTATAAACATATTCTAGTGAATATTATTCCATAAGATCATATCCCTACACCAAAAAAGGTAAAAAAATCCATCCATGAGGCGGAATGAGTCTCATATCCATAACCAGCTCAATGTCAGTGTTATTGATGTTGTGTGATTAATATCAAAAACACATAATGATTTTTTAGACTCACCATTCTATGAAGAAGATGGTCACTACCTCAATAGTCCTCCTCAAAGTAGTGAAGATATGGATCATAAAGACTCCACTCATGATATTTGTTTAGAAAACCACGACACAGTAATATCACTCCCAAATAATGTAATTATCTCCTTCTACAGACACCATTATATAGAGACGTAATTGAAACACAAGGGTTAACCATATATTCTACCACTTCAACTTACCACAACACTTATCTATGGTCAACAAGAAACCTAGATCAGAAACCTTTTTGGTAAAATCAGGTGGAAGCCTAAAACCCTAATAAAAAAGGGGGAGACATGGATATATGGAGGTAGTTGGCTGAAAAAACATATGAAATATCTTTTCCCCATAGATTCATTCGATTATGGGATCCTAGATGAGTTAAAAGAGGAGTTCATCAGTTATATATTCTAGAATATATTGGACACTTATATGTGATTGAAGGATATACACCTCTCGTACCAAGGATACAAGGGTAACATTCATATTATAAATACACTACATTATCTGATAGACTTAGATATGTTCTTCATGCAATGACACCTATGGTAGGAGGAGCATAAAAAATTCCCATGGTGTTATTTCATCATAAACAAAATTTTACTATGAATAATGATTACTAAATCCTTGATAGATGTTTATATTTGAGGATGGGGAAATTATAGATAGTTGCACATCACCTTATCCTTGGGATATTAAATCCACACTGATGTGGCTCCATATGATGCCATATTCATAAGAGAAATCAATGGACAGGGTAATGTGAATTATAGTTCGTTAATATAATAAATCAAGTCATCTTTATTGGTGAAAAGATGTCTCCAATAGAGAGAGATAGAAACCAATAGACTCATAAGCTATTCCTATTAAAAAAATGAAACGCAACTCAAACATATATGATTTGGTCATAGATCTCCTAACAACCGATCATGGTAAGTAAATCCAACCACAATAAGTCATTTTACCCAGCCCATTCACAAATGAGACTACAAAAATTCAATAATATTGCTATAGAAGATTCCATGAATGCCATTGAAGAATGATCTTATCCCATTGGGTTGTAGACATTTTTAACACCAACACATGTTGGGTTATCAATCCACAAGAGTGTCCCAAATAAATTAGTTTCATATCTAGAAAATACCAAATCCATAGGGATGGGGTAATTTTTATCTCAGTCATAATATTAGGAATCATTTTATCCTCAATGATAGGATTTGAGTGTGATAATGATATCTCCAAATCAACCATAGACTGGTAGGATGGGAGAATATTACTCCCATTAAATTCTAGCACTAGAACCACATTCAGGATAGTTTTTTTAATTTACTAATTAGGGATGTTACTTTATGAAAAAATCCATGTACATGCGATGTTTTTGTGAAAGGGGGATATAAAGTCCACATATCTCTACTCATGTGTCAGATAGGTGCTGAGAATTTATCATTCTAGAAACAATTGAGGATTTATTCAAATTAAAAAATGATAAGATGTGATTCCTAGAAATTGGTTCATTGGTAAAACCATGATATAGAAAATGGGAAAAAATTACATCACTATGTTTAGGGGTAAGCACTGTACTAGGAAATTTCCACTTAAGAACTACTTGTGGATTGATTATTATTACCCAAAAATAAATAGTGATTCTAAGACCTCTATTCCTATGCCCAACCAAAATATAAAAAAAATGAGCTCCTAATTATATACAGGTCAAACCTTCATAATGTATTTTTTATTCTTATTAAATAAATGTGTCTTGATTCTTATCACCATAGGATATATAGTGATGTTTAGATCTCGAATGGTGGGTCTATCTGTAATATAAATATACAATGAACCTCTCACAACCTATGGTTCAAAACTATATAGGAAGTTTTCTATTAAATAACTATATTATTCTTGATTTATATTACTATATTATACGTATTGTTCCACATCTCCACTCCAGGGTCCAATTTAAATATAAAAATGACAAACATTCCCCTTCAGTGTCTATGAGTCAGACAAATATAGGTAAATTTTCTATTATCAATAAATTTTTATGGATTGATTCTTATTACTATAGGATATGTAGTGATCCCCATTAATCCAATCATGGGTGAGGACATAATATAAAAATTGAAAAATACACCTCCCTATGTATGGGTCAGACCTATGTAGGGGAATTTTCAATTAAATAAATATGTGTGGTTTGATTACATGTTCTTCTAGATATGTACTAACTCCTAGATCCCAAATATTTGTTCTAGCTATAATGTAAATATGTAAATAATACCCCACTCCCTCAGAATGGGTCATACCTATGTAGGGGAATTGTTCATTCAATAACTATGTATAGATTGATTATTATTATCAAATGGTACAAAGTAAGGTTTGGACCCCAAATCTAGGGTTTATCCATAGTAGACATAAAAAATACCCCATCTCTTAGTATGGGTCAGATATCAATAAGAATTTTTCCTTCTATGAACTATGTGTGACTTGATTCATATTACCACAGGATATGTAGTGATGGTTGAATTCCAAATAATTTTCCTAGCTTAAATATTACAAACATGACATCTCCCCACAAAGGAACTCGAGTTGTACTAAGAATTTTAGTTCTGAGAACTAAATGTGGCTTAATTCTAGGCATCACAACATATATAGTGAATCTTAGATCCTCTATTACGGGATTAGCAATGAGATTCCACTACTCCGAATCATGTTCCTCCATGAGATTCAAATCCAATAAGAGGGCCTTTTGAAAATAAATCTTGAATACCCACACATATTCCCTTTCATGTACTCCCACGTGGCTTAATGGACTACCCAGTTATCACTTATTTCTCATGATATAGATTCCTTAATTTAGAATAGGGAACATGGTATTCTATTAAGACTAATGCTATCAAGATGTGTTATAGATTTGGAATTTTATCCTAGAAACACAATTTTAAACAACAAGACCATGTTATTATCACATGAAGTTATAGTACATGATAAAATCCAGGTTGAATGGTGGTAAACTACAAGACAATTTAATAGTCACTTGACCCTAAATTGCACGAAATTATGACTTCTTGACCATGATATTATCAATTTTACGAATGTGTACTGAATAATTTAATTCTTTTATCACTTCTCTAAAAAATTGTGTTATATACACATTGGTACAAAATTTTAAGTGCTCAACCCCATATTGATACTTATATTACCAATGAAATAAATTCATATTTTAAATATTTCATTTAATTAAAAGAAAATAATCAAGTCAATATACTTCTCTTATAACCCCATGGACCTTCGTTTTCCCAACTCCTAGTTCACCCCTATCATAAAATGGTAATATGGACAGGTTAATCCAAAGGTAAAACACTAGTATTTGATATGGAATTATGAAATTCCATGATGCCTAGTCCTAGTAGTTTTTTTTCAAATAAGGAAGGGCCCCCTTAAATCCCGGAGATATTGTCTGACTATGTGGAATATAGGATTCTACCATTAGTAATTGTCAACCGATACTCATTTGTCCTTGTCTTTATTTGATTTTTATATTATTTTGCAGGATTCAAACTTCGCATTAACCAAATATTCAATTGGATTCAGATACCTAAATTTTTATTAACTATTTATCATACCCATTATCAATGAAATATTATAACATCTCATTCTTGTACCCTTTTAGTTCAGTTCATGTAACCCTGATGAAGACCTAAATTCCTTGATCTCTGAAATACCTTTGTAAACACCCTTTTTAAACTAAAAGCTTCATTTTCCTATCTAAATCTCTAGATACCCTATGTTCATATTCACATGATATTTCATTGAAAATTGGTAATATATACTGACCGATACTGAAGAAACCCCACTAGGATTCCATGGTGAATAACGTAATTCTTATGATCTTATGCCTATGGGATGATTTGGTTCCAAAAGGGACCCCTCTGGGATTGAATGGTGAATAACACAATGCGAAAAATATTTTATCTAGATGTTATTTTTTCCCTGAGGAATGGTCCCCATTAATCCAACGATCTACTCCTCAGATGGTGTGATGTTAATATCATCGATTTTCAAAAAATCATCTTTGATATTGACATTTAATGATTTGATTTATTTCAATCATTTCCACCCATGTCTAAGAGGGTGAATTCATATTTCAATGTTTTATCCCTGTATATTTCATGTCCGGGTGGAAGACTCTAAATTTCATACAATTTAAATCAAAACTACTTGTGGATTGATTCTTATTACCATTAGATACATATATACACCCAGATCTCAAATCATGGTCAAATTTGTAATATAAAAGGAAATTCCCCATCATGCATATGAGTAAAACTTCCACATGGGATTCTCTAATAAGAACTAATAGTATCTTTAATGTAATCCCCCTGAGATATATAGTTACAATTAGAAATCAATTTCAGGTCCATCCCCTAATTATTCCCTTCATGAGAACATGATCCATGTAAAATACTAAGAAACATGAGCATCATAATCCTAAGAGATAGAATTACGATCTTCCCCATCCATGATCTTGACTGGTGTAGGGAATATTATTTTGAAGAACATCATGTGGATTGATTCCTATTTTAATAGTATATCTAATGATTCTTAGGTCCCCAATCATGGGACAAACCATGATGAAAATAATAAAAATTCACATTCTCTTTCATATGTGTCAAACCAACACAAGAGATTATATAATAATAACTACATTTTCTTGATTTCCATATTATGGTAAATGTACTATTAATTTGATAATACATTTAAGGACCGTCCATGAATTAATTGAGAATAAAATTTTTTTTGGGATTCCCACTCATATTGATTTTTGAATACCCTACATATTCCTTATCATTGACTCTAAAACACAACAAATGAATTCTTAGAGGTCTCTTGTATCTAATGATTAGAAAAAATCTTGTGATCTTAGAGAACTTGGACAGATTCCTTGACTAGAACTACTAAGGTGGATTTTATCTAAATTCTAGGAATAGAAACCTTGTAACATGATATTAAACTACACTATAATGTCCTAGTATAATTACATTAAATTGTACATAAATTTCCTTCTTCCTTGGAATTAAACAAAAAACAAGTCTCCACATTGATATAATCACCCCCACAGATAATTGTGTACTCAATAATAAAATGTTTTATAACATCCCCTAAAAATGTTTTCAATGCATAATAGAATAGCATTTAGGGTGCTTGAACCCTTATTGAATCTTATGTTCTCCTAGAATGACCTTCACATATTTGATATTTGATGTCATAACAACCAATTGGTTGACTTGATAACCTTCTCTAGGAAGACAATGTACGTTGGGATCCCATACTTTTAGTTATCCCTTATTTAAAACATTTTACATGGACTTTTTAATCCAATGGGGAACCAGAAGGATTCATTAATGAATATAACAATGCCTAAAAGCAGGCACATATTGTATTTTTTAGTCAGAAATTGGATCCCCCTGCATAATAAATGGGTTATTTTCTGGAATTTAATGGATATGTTTTTACTTTCATTATTAATGGTTGACCAATACTCACTGGACTCCACTTCTGATTGACGAATATATTCTTGTGTAATTATTTATACTTCTCAAAACCCAATAGTTCAAGAAGATTTTGATACACTTTATTTTACACCTCAATGCATCATACCCATTGTTAATGAAAAATATAATATTTTATTCATGTACCCCTCTATCTCGTACTATGAATCTCTGATGAAGACCCCACTTTTCTAAGCTATTCATTCCCCTTGGTGACATTTCCTAGTCACATAATGATAAAGTGCGATATAATCTCTTTGTCACATGAGTTCAAACTATATGACAAACTCCTTGTCACATAAATGTCAACTCCATGAAAACATCCTAGTTATAAGATAGTAAACTACATGATATATGTTCCATCCGACAAGGCATAAAATTACTTAGAGATGGCCATCTTGTCCAAGAATCATTACAAGACATGAATCTTTCACCTCCATACTGGGATGTAATATGAAAATTACCATTCCCAACATATAATAAGGATATATGTAGAGGGAACATAGATGATCGCGATTTTTAGAATCACTAAGGGAATAAAAAACTTCTCCTCTTCCCTATATATGAGTGAGATCTGCATAGAGGGAACATTTTAAAAGTACTTACAATGGAATGATTTCTTCATTTATAGTATGCATAGGGAAATATAGGGATGTGCTGTGGAAAAATTTTTATTTTACTCTACAAAATATCAGACATGTTATACAGCCTTGATTGACCTATTTATGAATCATTTATACATATAATTTTCTTTTGTTTGTGATATATCTGAGAAAGATGGTATACAATACATGGATACTAACTAGTAAGCATGTGTAAGGATAAATGGTGCATCCTGCATCTACATACACCTGTCTAATGAAAATTGTATTTAGGGATATCTTAAACAATCTGAAATCAGTTTCTATATCATTACCATGTGATGCATAAATTGTAAGGAAGAATTCACTATTGCATGACATTAAACTATAAAAAATATGAATCCCCACTACACAACATTAAATTATGTTAACCATCTCCCACCATCTATCCTTATCAAAAGAGAAAAGGAGACAAACCATGGTCAACCAATGTGCGGGGTGCTTCTTCATCTTTTTGGTCACCATGGTTTATAAACCTCAATTCATTTATTATGTGTCTTAGAATTCTCTAATCCTTTCATGGAATATATAGAGAAGTAGGGCCACCTCTACTTGACCTTGCATGTATAACCTTTGGTATAATATTGTGTGTACATTTAACTATCATCTTGAGGTGTATCCTTCTTTTAGTATAGGACATATAATCTGTGAGATCCTCAACATCATCGTAGAGGATCTATCCACCAAATAGTGATTCATGCACTACTACAATATTAGGCTTTGAAGGCCCCTGACACAGGTCACTGCCTATGGAGGTCGCTGAGCTTTTCCAAAAAAAAGGGGGCTTCGCCCCCCCCCCCCCCCACCCACCCGCCCCCACCCCTCGCGAGCCCTCCTCCCTCACCGCAGACCTCGCCGTGTGCCCTCCCCCATCGTCGTGCGCCCTCACCTCCCACCACCGCTCACCGCCCTTGCCGCCCTCCACCCTACACCATCGTTGGCCTCCGCCCTCCACCCACCCTCCGCCCTCTGCCCTCTGATTCTGCCCGCCCTCCTCCCTCCGGCCATCCTCCTCCCTGCCCTTCATCCCCTCCTACGTCCCTCTTCCCTCTGGCCTCTTCCCTCTAGCCTCCGCTCCCTCTGGTCTTCGACCCCTCTCCCATCCGGACTCCGCCCTTGTCCCTCCGCCCCCTCGACCCTCCCCCCCCCCACCCTGGACAGTCCCCCCCCTGCACCCCGGACACCCCCCCCCCCCTCTCCGGACAGGCCCCCCACCCCGGACAACCCTCCCCAGACACCCCCCCACCCCCCGCTGCCCATGCCCCATCCCCTCACCGCCCTCCACTTCGTCTCCCCATTAGCCCCCATCCCCTCCCTCGTCGCACCACCGCCGCCCGTCCCCTCCCTCACTATCCCCTCCCTTACTGCACCGCCACTGCCCGGTCCCCTCCCTCCCTGCACGGTCACTACTCGTCCCCTCACCGTTGTCACTCGTCCACTCTAGCTCCCCGCTGTCCTAGGTCCCCTCCCTCATCGTCCCACCCTCACTACACCGTCGCCACCTCACCGCCCCCTCTCCTCCGGCTCCCCACCACGGTCGTCGCCAGTTCCCTCCCTCATCCCACCGCCTCTGGCTCTGGCTCCCCCAGCACCACCTTCGGATCCCCTCCCTTCCAGGTTTGTAGCACCATCAGGTATGACATGGGAATTCACTTACATTATTATTTTATCAATGGTTCACAAACAATTGATTAGTATTTATTTTAAATATAGTTGATTTGAAAAATGAAAATGTAATAAGTATTGTCTAAATGCTTGTTATACAGATATTATTGTGGATAAGAGTTGGATTGATCTTTTAATAGAACGTCTAGAGAATATTTCAATGGAATTATGCAGTTTATTGAATTCACTAGAGGATTTGAAAGTGACTATATCAGTTTTCCATGTTGAAAATTTGCTAACAGATATCAATTCACATGAGATACTGTGAGGGAGCACCTATTCTTTAATGGATTTCTGAAAAGTTATAAGAGTTGGACTCATCATGGAGAAGAATATGTTCGTTTTCAAAATACAGATGCAGTTCAGATGGATGTTGATGCCAGGATGAATGATACAATGAATGAAATGCTTACTGAAATGGTACGTGGGTTTGATCCTAAAGGCATTGACATCCAGAATCATGAGACTGGTGAGATAAAACTTCTCTCTGGTGCATATCGTGATTCGAGGAGGTTTTATGAAGCACATGATGATTAAAAAATAGAATTATATCCTGGTTGTACTTCTTACAATAAACTGTCATTTATCGTGGAGTTGTTGCATTTGAAGACTTTGAATCATTGTTCAGACACATCATTCGACATATTTTGGTGTTATTGGAAAAGGTTCTTCCGGTCGACGCTAAGATTCCCGAGTCGTATTACCATGCTTGTAAGTTGACAAAGAACTTAGGTTTTACATATGAGACCATAGATGCATGTGAAAGCAATTGTATGTTGTTTAGAAAGGAAACTTCCCATTTGGATATTTGTACGGTTTGTGGTGCTTTTACATGGAAAGCGAACAAGGGAAATTAGACTCATCAAAGTCATATTGCGATACAGGGGAAACCAATTAACATAAATCAAATATGTTACTTTCACCTTAAACTGAGGTTGAAAAGATTTTTTATGTCATCTAAAGTATCTAATTTAATGAGATGGCATGCAGAAAGAGTTCATGAAAGTGATATGTTAACCCACCCGGTAGACTCTCATGCATGGAAGGATTTTGATAAGAGACATCGTGACTTTTCTAAAGATGTTTTTAATGTCTTGTTGGGATTGGCAGCTGATGTTTTCAATCCATTCAAGTCTGTGGTTGGTGCAACTCATAGCACATGGCCCGTGGTGTTGGTTCCATATAATATTCCTCCGTATCTTTGTATGAAGCAACAATTTATATTACTTTCCACTCTTATTGATGGACCTAAAAGTCTGGGGCATAAGATTGATGTTTACCTTCAACCATTTATTGATGATTTGAATGAATTTTGGGGAGATGGTGTGATGAATTATGACTTTTAAATGAATGAAATGTTCAAATTGTAGGTTTCTTTATTGTGGAAAATCAATGACTTCCCAGTTTAGCCAAATTTATCTGGCTGGAGTACAAAAGGGGAATTTTCTTGCCCCTGTTGTAATAAAATTAAAAAATATTTATGGCTTAAACATTCCAAAAAATGGGCATACACGGGTCACAGACGTTTTCTACCCCCTCAGCACAGGTTTAGAAAGGACGGAGTGGCATTTGATGGTTCTAGAGAGTTCATCCCAACACCAAATATCATGACAGGAGTCGAAATGTTATCGCAGATTGGGGAACAAAACATCCGCACGGTATATGAAATTAAGGATTTGGTGGCTCCTCTAGTACGTAATATTCGTGCTGCAGGTAGGCAGTGCAGTCACAATTGGAAAGAGAAAAATATATTGTATAGTCTTCCGTATTAGAAAACTAACATGCTGATGCATAATTTGGATGTCACGCACATTGAAAAAAATATTTGTGATAACATATTGTGGACCATTTTAGGTGTCAGTGGAAAATCAAAGGACCATGTTAATGCACGCCGTGATTTGGAAGAAATGGGTTTAAGGAAACAGTTTCATTTATAGTTAGCTGAGGGAAACAAGGCATATATGCCTGCTGCACAGTATATGCTGACAAAAAAGGAGAAAGAGACATTTCTTTCCATTTTGAAGATGCTCAAGGTGTTTGATGGTTACTCTTATAATATTTCCAAGTGTGTGACTCTGACGAGCTAGACATTTCAAGGGTTGAAAAGTCATGACAATCACATACTACTTCAGCAGTGGATTCCAATCGCAATTTGTGATTGTTTATCCCCCAATTTTGTTCAGTCGTTGATTGAGATGAGTAATTTTTTTAGACAGCTTTTTTTAAGAAATCAACAAATGAGTGATTTAAAAATTTTGCAGGACCTAATTTTACTTACGCTTTGTCACTTTGAGAAACTATTTCCCCCCTCATTTTTTGATGTTATGTTCCACTTGATAGTGCACCTAACTAATGAATTAATGGATAATGGTCCAGTGCAATTCAGGTGGATGTATCCTATTGAGCGGTATTTGAGTACATTGAAACGATTTGTATGCAATAGATCTCATACGGAGGAATCAATAGCCAATGGTTATTTGATGGATGAGTGTACTACTTTTTGTGTAGAATATCTTATAGATGTTGAAACAAAATTAGACAAGACCTCTTGGATTCGTGATGGTCCAGTTGGAGAAGGAACCAAATTTGATATGGACAACATCGAGTGGATACAATCATATCAATATATCTTATTCAATACTCCATCAGTTTCACCATTAATGACGTAAGTATCTTATCACTTTTATTGTTTAACTTTTTCATGTTTTATTTGAATAAGTTGATCATTTAAACATCGCGTTATCATTTGCAGGAAACACATTAATGAGATAAAATAAGAGATGTATCGTTCGACTGAGTTGAAAATTCAACAATCTCATTATGCGTCATTTCATGATTGATTCAAGGATTATGTATGTATAAATTGATTTTCATTATGAGTGAAGTATTATACTAATTTATTTCTACATATATCAGTATTTAATTTTATGAATTATGTAGGTTCATATGCAGAGGGAGTTAGTGGACCCCATGCTAATTGAAGAATTTATCCAACTGGTTGAGGGTCCATCTATAACGGCTCGTCGTTATAAAGATATAGATGCTAATGGTTTTCTATTTCGCATTAAAGATGTTGACGACAAAAGAGAAACACAAAACAGTGGCATCAGTTGTCCATTTTTTTATTCTAGTTATTACTATGGTCAATTGATAGACATCATTGAAGTTGTATACACACATGGGTTGAAGTACATTTTGTTAAAGAGCAATTAGGTTGATCCATTGCGTGGATGTAAAGTCAATCAATATTAGTTTTCATTGGTGAATTTTAACTATATGTTATAAAGAAATGAACGAGTTGAGAATGAACCTTTCATTTTGACATCACAAGCGGAACAAGTATTCTTCGTTACTTTGTCTTTGAATCCATGTTGGCAAGTTGTTGTCAAAATTTCTCATCGAGGAGTGTTTTTATTTAAATAAGATGAACCTAAGATTGTTCTGTTTGTTTCCAAACTGCTTGATCAACATACCGTAGTTCAACGTGAAGAAGATATTTATTGGGTCAGAGTTGTTGTTGAAGGATAAATGGTTGATTTTCATGCTTAATGAAACGTATAACTATTTTCTCGCTATTCAGTATTGAATGTACAAGGATATCATAAATTATCTAACCATTTTATAAATCCTTGTAAGTTTTAATCCTCACTTTTTGAATTTTATTCAGTTATAAATATTTAGGGGGATTTAACTCTTGGTATATTGATGTTATTGTCGTTGTATCTTCCCATTGAGGTATTCTTCATCTGGTTCATGTGCTGGTTGAATTCTTATTAATTCAATCTGAAATTTGGCTATGCATTGATTGGTTTTGTACATAATTTGTATATCAATTTTGTTAACTTTCTAATTTTATAAAATTCATTCACAACTAATTATTCAGTCCCTTTTTGTTTGATTAACAACTGTACAAGTTGGATTTTTTTTAAGAACAATCCAATTTATCTTTTGGACACTTTGAATAGTCCCCTTACTAATGTTTTCTATGACTGCAGGCATGTCAGGGGAAGAGGAAGCAGGTCCACATCATCCATCTAAGGCATCTACGTCTCAGGGTCAAGGTATGTTTGAATGTCATTGTCTCTATTTTTTATGTAATTTATAAACATATATATATATATATATATATATATATATATATATATATTTATAACATCTGTCAAATTATATATAAAATTGTTTTCAATAGGATCAAACTCGATTTCTTCTTCCTCTCTCAAGAGAGGCCCTGGTCGTGGAAATTTATCATGGAATTACGACACGACATTTGATGGTTCCTTTGATGAGGTATTTCATCATGTGGGACTGAATTCCCCTGCATTTATTCGTCAGTTGGGTCATATCATACGTGACCCACATCGATTTCCATTGACCACGCGTGACTGGGCTTCTATCCCTTAGGACACATTAGATCGTCTTTAGAGGGAGGTTTAGGTAAGAAGACCATTTTACTTTATTCCCTATGTATAAAAAATACTAATATGTGTGATTTTTTTTATTTAATAGAAACATTTTAAAGTATTCCCTGATGGGTTTCGACCCGTGTGTATGAGAAAATGTAGTAAGATGTGGAAAGACTATAAAGGCAAAGTGAAGAGGAACCACTGGGTACCGAATGTGGGTGCCCCATACATTTTGGAAAAAGTCCCAAGAGGTGTCCTCCCGGATCAGTGGCGTGACTTAGTTTCATATTGGTCTACTGAGGGTGTTGCGGTTTGTATATTTATTTTGGTATATATATTATCAAGAATGTGTGATTTGTTTGAAATTTGAATGAATTGAATGTACGAGGTTTCAGCACGCCATTCTGAGAATCGAGCGTTACAGGGACCACCTCACAGGCTCAGGACTCGTCATGTGTCTCAGATCTGACATGAGGTATTTATTATTATTATTTTAATTTATTAATTAATATGGATTTTTGTTTATATTCTATTCATATAAAGTTGCGAGAGCAAGGTGCACCGACTGATAAAATGTCGATGTGGATGAGGACTCATGATTGCAATGATCCAGAGGCTGCAGCAATGATAGTAAGTGCTTGTACTTAACAATACTTACATAAATATGTATATTAACATATATATGTATATATATTTAAATATTTCACAGGCTCAATTTGAAGCTGAGTTAGAACATCTGCCAGAGGACCAGCGACATCTTCCCATGCGAAGGGATGAGATCTTTCATCGCATTATTGGGCGGGACAGGCATGGATATAGTTTGACCTATGGAACAGGGATTCCTCGTTATGTAGTGTCACACGCTACAGTTGTTGTTCTTGTTGTTGCTCAGATGACACAGCAGTTGTTGGATTTTGAGGCATAGCTGCGCACTTCCGAGGAGGTAAATACGCAATTGATCGTTGAGGTTAGAGCACTGCGAGAATATGTGCGTCCAGGTGATGGTGCAGGGGATCATACGACACAGGTTTATACTGTATTTATTTATTTAATTTATATTTTTTTTATGAAACTATTCATAATGTTTATTTGTTGTAGGCCCCTGGCCTACCAGATGGAGGTAGCAGTAATGACCACGCATGACGCATCATATTCATGAGGTGTGTTTCTGTTTTTACTAGTGGGGTTGTTATTGATGTTTAGGTTGGGTTTCTGGTGATATTTTTTGTGATTTGGGGGTATCATGTGTGTTTTGGCATGATACAATGTTTGTGTGCATGATTTGAGAACCATGAAACTAATTGATGATTTGGATATTTTTTGTTCATTTAATTCTTTAATGTTTTAAATTGCATGTTCTTTAATAGTTTTGAAAAAACCATGTGATTCCTAATATAAACCATGAAACTTGTTTTTGATGATTGATCTCAGGTTCACTATTTTTAGTCCCTGGACAGCCCCCCCACACCCCGGACACCCCCCCCCCCCCCCCCCGCACCCCGGACACCCCCCCACCCCCAGACAGCACCCCCCCCCCCCCCCCCCCGCACCTCCGGAAAGCCCCCCCCCCCCCCAATTGTGAAACTATACAATAGACCAATTGGCCGTTAGGATGTTAGGCCATTCGGGAAATTTTCCAGTTGGCCGATTGTTCAATTGGATGTTAGAACAAATGGTCATTAGGCCATTATGCCATTATTCCAATTGTACAACTATACAACAGGCCAATTGGTCGTTAGGCCAATTAGTCGTTATGTCATTATCCCCTTCAGAGAAAATGTGTCCAAATTACCTGAAACCACACGAAAACAATAGAAATATTATCCGTGACCTGTATAAGGAGACGACACGTCCATCGGACGTGCGGTGCGCGCGGTACGACCGAATGTGTCGTTTTCAGCAGTTCGGTGCGCTCTAAAAGGGCGCGTTGGGGGGTCAAAACCACCCGAACGACCTCAGAATGCCATGAAATCATATGAAAACAACCTTTATGTGAATTGTGAAATGTTCGGGCAGACGGAACGTCAATCGGAGGTGTCTTTTGACTACAGTGACCGGAAATGCGTTTTTGGAGTCAAAAAAGACCAAAACGGCGTGTCACGGTCGAATTCAGAGAAAACATGCTCCAAATGACCTGAAACCACAAAAAACAATAGTAATATTATTCGTGACATGTAACAGGAGACATCACATCAATCGGACGTGTAGTGCGCAGGGTACTACCAAATGTGTCATTTTCAGTAGTTCGGTGTGCTCAAATAGGGCGTGTTGGGTGGTCAAAACCACCCAAACGACCTCGGAATTCCATGAAATCATACGAAAACAAATGTGGTGTGAATTGTGAAATGGTCGGGCAGACAGAACATCAATCAGAGGTGTCGTTTGACCGTAGTGACCGGAAACGCGTTTCCGGAGTCATAAAAGACCAAAACGGTGTGTGACAGTTGAATTCAGAGCAAACATGCTCTGAATTACCTGAAACCACACAAAAACAATAGGAATATTATTTGTGACATGTAAGAAGAGACGTAACATCCATCGGACATGTGGTGTGCGGGGTACGATCGAATGTGTCGTTTTCAGTAGTTCGGTGCGCTCTAAAAGGGCGCGTTGGGTGGTCAAAACCACCCGAACGACCTCGGAATGCCATTAAATCATACGACAACAACCGTGGTGTGAATTGTGAAATGGCCGGGAGTCATAAAAGGCCAAAATGGCATGTCATGGTCAAATTCAGAACAAACCTACTCTGAATGACCTGAAACCACATGAAAATAATAGAAATATTTCTCATGACATGTACGAGGAGATGGTATGTCCATCAAACGTGTAATGTACGCGGTACAACTGAATGTGTCATTTTCAGCAGTTCAGCGCACCTAAAAAGGGGGCGTTGGGTGGTCAAAACCACCCGAATGACCTCAGAATGCCATGAAATCATACAAAAACAACCGTGGTGTGAATTTTGAAATGGTCAGGCAAAAGGCACATCAATTAGAGGTGTCGTTTGACCGCGGTGACCGGAAATGCGTTTCCGGAGTCCTAAAAGACCAAAACGGCGTGTCACGGTCGAATTCGTAGCAAACGTGCTCCAAATAACCTGAAACCACATGAAAAAATAGAAATATTATTCGTGACATGTAGGAGGAGACGTAACGTCCATCGGACGTGTGGTGCACGCGGAATGACCGAATGTGTCGTTTTCCGTAGTTCGGTGCGCTCTAAAAGGACGCGTTGGGTGGTCAAAACCACCCTAACGACCTCAGAATGCCACGAAATCATACGACAACAATAGTGGTCTGAATTTTAAAATGTTTGGGCAAACATAATGTCAATCAGAGGTGCCGTTTGACCGTAGTGGCCGGAAACGCATTTTCGGAGTCATAAAAGGCCAAAACGGCGTGTGACGGTTAAATTCAGAGAAAAAGTTCTCTGAATGACCTAAAACCACATGAAAAAAAAATAATATTACTCTTGAAATGTAGGAGGAGACGGCACATCCATCGGAAGCACGGTCCACGCGGTACGATCGAATGTGTCGTTTTCAGCAGTTCGGCGCGCTCTAAAAGGGCGCGTTAGGTGGTCAAAACCACCCAAACGACCTCGGAATCCCATAAAATCATATGAAAACAACCATGGTGTGAATTTTAAAATGGTCGGGTTGATGAAATGTCAATCGGAGGTGTCGTTTGACCGCGGTGACCAGAAACGCATTTCTAGAGTCCTAAAAGAACAAAACGACGTGTCACGGTCGAATTCAAAGAAAACATGCTCCGAATAACCTAAAACCACACAAAAACAATAGTAATATTATTCATGATATGTAGGAGGAGACTCCACATCCATCATACATGCGGTCCATGCGGTACAATAGAATGTGTCGTTTTCAGCAGTTCGGCGCGCTCTAAAAGGGCGCGTTGGGTGGTCAAAACCACCCAAACGACCTCGGAATGCCATGAAATCATACGACAACAACTGTGGTGTGAATTGTAAAATGTTCGGGCAAAAGGCACGTCAATCAAAGGTGTCTTTTGACCGCGGTGACCGGAAATGCATTTTCGGAGTCAAAAAATACTAAAACGGCGTGTCACGGTAGAATTCAAATCAAACGTGCTCCGAATGACCTGAAACCACACTAAAACAATAGGAATATTATTCGTGACATATAGGAGGAGATGGGACATCCATCAGACACGTGGTGCGCGCAGTACGAGTGAATGTGTTGTTTTCAGCAGTGTGCTCTAAAAGGGAACGTTGGGTGGTCAAAACCACCCGAACGATCTCGGAATGCAATGAAATAATACAAAAACAACCATGGTGTGAATTGTAAAATGGTCGGGTAGACGGAACATCAATTGGAGGTGTCGTTTGACTGCGGTGACCGGAAATTTGTTTCCGGAGTCATAAAAGACTAAAACGTCATGTCACGGTCGAATTTAGAGAAAACTTGCTCCAAATGACTTGAAACCACATGAAAACAATAGAAATATCATTCGTGACAAGTAGGAGGAGACGGAACATCCATCGAACGTACGGAGCACGCGGTACGACCGAATGTGTCGTTTTCAACAGTTCAGTGCGCTCTAAAAGGGAACGTTGGGTGGTCAAAACCACCTGAGCGGCCTCAGAATTCCATGAAATCATAAAAAAAACAATCGTGGTGTGAATTGTGGAATGTTTGGGCAGACAGAATGTCAATCGGAGGTGTCGTTTGACCGCGGTGATCAGAAACACGTTTCCGGAGTCATAAAAGACCAAAACAACTTGTGACGGTCTAATTTAGATCAAACATACTCCAAATGATCTGAAACCACATGAAAACAATAGGATTATTATTCGTGACATGTTGGAGGAGATGGTACATCCATCGGACGTGCGGTGCGCATGGTACGACTGAATGTGTCGTTTTCAGCAGTTTGGCGCGCTCTAAAAGGGCGCGTTGGGTGGTCAAAACCACCCGAACGACCTCAGAATTCCATGAAATCAGACGACAACAACCGTGGTGTTAATTGTGAAATGTTTGGGTAGACGAAATGTAAATCAGAGGGGTCGTTGGCTGTAGTGACCGGAAACGCGTTTTCGAAGTCATAAAAGACCAAAACAGCGTGTCACGGTCGAATTCAGAGCAAACGTGATCCGAATGACCTGAAACCACATGAAAATAATAGGAATATTATTTGTGACATGTAGGAGGAGATGAAACGTCCATCGAACGTGCGGTGCGCGTGGTACAACTGAATGTGTCGTTTTCAGCAGTTCGGCGCGCTCTAAAATGGCTCGTTGGGTGGTCAAAACCACTCGAACGACCTTGGAATGACATGGACTCATACAAAAACAACTGTGGTAGGAATTGTGAAATGTTTGGGTAGACAGAACATCAATCGGAGGAGTCCATTGACCACAGTGACCAGAAACGCATTTCCGGAGTCATAAAAGACCAAAACGGCGTGTCACGGTCGAATCCAGAGCAAACGTGCTCCAAATGACCTGAAACCACACGAAAACAATAATAATATTATTCGTGACATGTAATAGGAGACGGAATGTCCATAGGACAAGTGGTGCGCATGGTACAACTGAATTTGTCGTTTTCAGCAATTCGGCGCGCTCAAAAAAGGCACGTTGGGTGGTCAAAACCACCCGAACGAACTCGGAATGCCATGAAATCATACGACAATAAATTTGGTGTGAATTTTGAAATATCCGATAGACGAAACATCAATCGGAGTTGTCGTTTGACTGTGGTGACCAGAAACAGGTTTCTGGAGTCATAAAAGACCAAAACGACGTGTGACGGTCGAATTCAGAGAAAATGTGCTCCGAATGAACTGAAACCACACTAAAACAATAGAAATATTATACGTTACATGTAAGAGGAGGTGGAACGTCAATCGGACGTGCGGTGTGCATGGTACGACTTAATGTGTCGTTTTTAGCAGTTCAGCGCGCTCTAAAAGGGCGCGTTGGGTGGTCAAAACCACTCAAATGACCTCATAATCCAATGAAATCATACGACAACAATCGTGGTGTGAATTGTGAAAATTTTGGGTAGACGACACATCAATCGGAGGTGTCGTTTGGACGTGGTGATGGAAAATGCGTTTCCGGAGTCATAAAAGATCAAAACGGCGTGTGACGGTCGAATTCAGATCAAACGTGCTCCGAATGACCTGAAACCACACAAAAAATAATAGGAATATTATTCGTGAAATGTAGGAGGAGAAAGTAAGTCTATCGGACGTGCGGTGCACGCGATACGACCGAATGTGTTGTTTTCAGTAGTTCGGCGCGCTCTAAAACGGCACATTGGGTGGTCAAAACCACCCGAACAACCTCGAAATGCCATGAAATCGTACGACAACAACTGTGGTGTGAATTTTAAAATGTTTGGGCAGACGGCACGTCATCGGAGGTTCTGTTTGTCCGCGGTGACCAGAAACGTGTTTCTGGAGTCACAAAAGACCAAAACGGTGTGTCATGGTCGAATTTAGAGAAAACGGGCTACAAATGACCTGAAACCACATGAAAGCAATAAGAATATTATTTTTGAAATGTAGTAGGAGACAGAAGGTCCATCGGACATGCAGTGCGCACGGTACGACCAAATGTGTCCTTTTTAGCAGTTCGGCGCGCTCTGAAAGGGTGTGTTGGGTGGTCAAAACCACCCGAACGACCTTGGAATGCCATGAAATCATACAAAAACAACCTTGGGGTAAATTTTGAAATGTTCAGGAAGACGGCACGTGAATTGGAGGTGTCGTTTGACAGCGGTGACCGGAAACGCGTTTCTGGATTCATGAAAGACCAAAACGTCATGTCACAATCGAATTCAGAGCAAACGTGCTACAAATGACCTGAAACCACATGAAAAGAATAGGAATATTATTCGTGACATGTTTAACAAGACGGAATGTCCATCGGACGTGTGGTGCGCGCAGTACGACCGAATGTGTCGTTTTTAGAAGTTCGGCGCGCTATAAAAGGGCGCGTTGTGTGGTCAAAACCACATGAACGACCTCAGAATGCCATGAAATCATAAGACAACAACTGTGGTGTGAATTTTGAAATAGTTGGGCAGACTTCATGTTAATCGTAAGTGTCGTTTTACCGCGGTGTCCGTAAACGCGTTTCAGGAGTCATAAAAGACCAAAACGGCGTGTGACGGTCGAATTTAGAGCAAACGTGCTCCGAATGACCTAAAACCACATAAAAACAATAGTAATATTATTAGTGACATGTATGAGGAGACAGAACGTCCATCGGACACGCGGTGCGTGCGGTATGACCAAATGTGTCGTTTTCAGCAGTTCGACGCCCTCTAAAATGGCGTGTTGGGTGGTCAAAACCACCCGAACGACCTCGGAATGCCATGAAATCAAACGAAAACAACAGAGGTATGAGTTTTGAAATTTTATGGCAGAAAAAATGTCAATCGCAGGGTTCGTTTGACCGTAGTGACTAGAAACATGTTTCTGGGGTCATAAAAGACCAAAACGGCATGTGACGGTCAAATTCAGAGCAAACGTGCTCCGAATGACCTGAAACCACACGAAAACAATAGGAATATTATTCGGGACATGTAGTATGAGACAGGACTTCCATTGGACGTGCGGTGTGTGCGGTACGACTGAATGTGTCGTTTTCAGTAGTTTGGCGCACCCTAAAAGGGCACGTTGGGTGGTCAAAACCACCTGAATGACCTCGGAATGCCATGAAATCATTTGAAAACAATCGTGGTGTGAATTGTAAAATGTTAGGGCAGACAGAACATCAATGAAAAGTGTCTTTTGACCATGGTGACCGGAAACGTGTTTCTGGAGTCATAAAAGACCAAAACGGCGTGTCACGGTCGAATTTAGAGTAAACGTGCTCCGAATGACCTGAAACCAAACAAAAACAATAGAAATATTATTCATGGCATGTAGGAGGAGACTTCACATCCATCGGACGTGCGGTGCGCATGATATGGTTGAATGTGTCATTTCCAGCAGTTCGGCGCACTCTAAAAGGGCGCGTTGGGTGGTCAAAACCACCCGAGTGAGCTTGAAATGCCATGAAATCATAAGACAACAACATTGGTGTAAATTTTGAAATTTTTGGGAAGACGGAACATCAATCAGAGGTGTCGTTTAACCGAGGTGACCGGAAACGCGTTTCTGGAGTCATAAAAGGCCAAAACGGTGTGTCACGGTCGAATTCAGAGAATACGTGCTCCAAATTACCTGAAACCACACTAAAACAATAGTAATATTATTTTTGACATATAGGAGGATATGAAACTTCCATTTGACGTGCAGTGCCCATGGTATGACCGAATGTGTCATTTTCAGCAGTTCGGTGCACCCTAAAAGGGTGCGTTGGGTGGTCAAAACCACATGAATGACCTCATAATTCCATGAAATCATATGAAAACAACCTTGGTGTGAATTGGGAAATTTTCGGGAAGACGGCACGTCAATCAGAGGTTTAGTTTGACCGTGGTGACCGGAAACATGTTTCTGGAGTCACAAAAGACCGAAACGGTGTTTCACGGTCGAATTTAGAAAAAAATGTGCTCTGAATGACCTGAAACCACACGAAAACAATAGGATTATTATTCATGACATGTAGGAGGAGACGGCTCATCCATCGGACGTGTGGTGCATGCGGTATGACCAAATGTGTCGTTTTCAGCAGTTCGACGCGCCCTAAAAGGGCGCGTGGGGTGGTCAAAACCACCTGAACGACCTCTAAATGCCATTAAATCATACGACAATAATAGTGGTGTGAATTGTGAAATGATCGGGTAGACAACACGTCAATCGAAGATGTCGTCTGACCGCGGTGACCAGACACGCATTTCTGGAATCATAAAAGACCAAAAGGGCGTCTCATGGTCGAATTCAGAGCAAACGTGCTCCGAATGACCTGAAACTAGAAAAAAACAATAGGAATATTATTCTTGACATGTAAGAGGAGATGGAATGTCCATCGGACAAGAGGTGCGCGCAGTACGACAGAATGTGTCGTTTTCAGCAGTTCGGCGCTGTTTAAAAGGGCGCCTTGGGTTGTCAAAACCACCCGAACGACCTCAGAATGTTGTGAAATAATACGAAAACAACCGTGGTGTGAATTTTGAAATGTTCGGGTAGATGGAACGTCAATCAGAAGTGTCGTTTGACCGCGGTGACAGGAAACGCGTTTCTGGAGTCATAATAGACCAAAACGGCGTGTCACGATCGAATTTAGAGCAAACGTACTCTGAATGACCTGAAACTATACGAAAACAATAGGAATATTATTCGTGACATGTAGGAGGAGACGGAACGTTCATTGGACGTGGGGTGCATGCGGTACGACCGAATGTCTCATTTTCAGCAGTTCGGTGCGCTCTAAAAGGGCGCGTTGGGTGGTCAAAACCACTAAAACGATCTCATAATGCCATTAAATCATATGACAACAACCTTGGTGTGAATTGTAAAATGGTCAGGTAGACGGCACATCAATCAGAGGTTTCATTTGACCGCAGTGACCGGAAATGCGTTTCCGGAATCACAAAAGACCAAAACGGCGTGTGACAGTCTAATTCATAAAAAACGTGCTCCGAATGACCTAAAAATACACGAAAACAATAGGAATATTATTCCTGAGATGTAGGAGGAGATGGCACATCCATCGGGCGTAAGGTGCGCGCGGTACGACCAAATGTGTCATTTTCAGCTGTTCGGCATGCTTTAAAAGGGCGCGTTGGGTGGTCAAAACCACCCGAACATCCTCGGAATTCCATGAAATCATACGACATCAACTGTGGTGTACATTTTGAAATTTTTGAGTAGACGGAACGTCAATCAGAGGTGTCGTTTGACTACGGTGATCAGAAATGCATTTTCGGAGTCACAAAAGACCAAAATGGCATGTCACGGTCGAATTCAAAGAAAACGTGCTTCAAATGACCTGAAACTACACGTAAACAATATAATATTATTCGTGACATGTAAGAGGTGAGGGAACGTCCATCGGATGTGTGGTGCACGCGGTACAACCAAATGTGTCGTTTTCAACAGTTTGGCGCGCTCTAAAAGGGCGCGTTGGGTGGTCAAAACCACCCGAACGACATCAGAAAGCCATGAAATCCTACGAAAATAACCATCGTGTGAATTGTGAAATGTTCGGGTAGACGGTATGTCAATCGGATGTGTCGTTTGACCGTGGTGATGGGAAACGCGTTTCTGGGGTCATAAAAGACCAAAACGGCGTGTGACGGTCGAATTCAGGGCAAACATGCTTCGAATGACCTGAAACCATACGAACACAATAGGAATATTATTCGTGACATGTAGGAGGAGACAGCATGTCCATCGGACGTGCGGTGCGCACGGTACGACCAAATGTGTCATTTTCACTAGTTCGGTGCGCTCTAAAAGGGTGTGTTAGGTGGTCAACACCACCCGGACGACCTTAGAATTCCATGAAATTATATGACAACAGTCATGGTTTGAATTGTGAAATATTCGGGTTGACAGCACGTCAATCTGCAGTGACCGGAAACCCATTTTCGTAGTCATAAAAAACCAAAACGGCGTGTGACGATCGAATTCAGAGAAAACGTCTTCTAAATGACCTGAAACCACACAACAACAATAGGAATATTATTCGTGACATGTAAGAGGAGACGGCATGTCCATTGGACGTGCGGTACACATGTTAAGACCGAATGTGTCGTTTTCAGTAGTTCGACGCGCTCTAAAAGGGCCCATTGGGTGGTCAAAACCACCTGAACGAACTCAAATGCCATGAAATCATACGACAAAAACCGTGGTGTGAATTGTAAAATGGTCGGGTAGACAGAACATCAATCGTAGGTTTCTTTTGACCGCGGTGACCGTAAATGCGTTTCCGGAGTCATAAAAGACCAAAATGGTGTGTCACTGTCGAATTCAGAGCAAACATGCTCCGAATGACCTGAAACCACAAGAAAATAATATAATTATTATTCATGACATATAGAAGGATACGGAACGTGCATCGGACGGGCGGTGCGCACAGTACGATCGAATATGTCATTTTCAGCAGTTCGGCGCGCTCTTAAAGGGCGTGTTGGGTGGTCAAAACCACTCGAACAACCTCGGAATGCTATGAAATCATACGACAACAACTGTGCTGTGAATTTTAAAATGGTCGGGAAAACGGTGTAACATCCCAAGTAAAGAATTATGGATGTTCATATCTATGTCTATTTATGAATTAAATAGTTTTTTAGAGGCTTAAAATGAGAATAAATCTAATCTCAAGCATTGAATACACTAATATTTTTAAAAGATTATTTTACAGCCTTTTGATGGCGAACCATTTTTAAATCTATATTTTGAAAATTTTATAATCTTTATTTTTTAAAATAAACTTATTATTTATAATTGGGACATTGAAATTTACTTTGGATAAATTTTTGGTATTTTTCTGACAATGTTCATTTTTTAATGAATAGTGAAAAATACTGCATTTTACATCAAAACTTCTTTTTCATCTAATTTAATTATATGGTTAGATTATCTTTTTAATTGTTCTTAAAGTGTAATTAGAATATATATTTACCATTTAATCCAATGGTGGTCATTAGAATTAATTTCACTTTGGAATTGGGCATAAACAAGTGCCAAACTTTTCATAGATATTGTTTCAAAAAAACCCGCTTTTTGTTTTGACAACGGGAATTATTTTTTAAATTAATTATTGCAATTTATATTTTTGGAATTTGTTAAAATGGATTCCATATTTGGAATCAGAAGGTTCAAAATATGTAATTAATACTCTTTTGTTTTTGGATATTATGAATAGTAACGACGGTAATTATCTTTAATTGTCTGGATTAATTAGTAATCGGGTAGTTAAGGATAATAAAATAATATTATAATAATAAAAAATGACCCCAAAATGTGTTCTAATGCTACTGGTTGTGTCATTTCCGACCATGGGATTCCTTGTGCCAAACTTTGGGACCCCATGGAATCACTTTTGGGTGAAAGTGACACTATCATTTTATTTTTAAAGAAAGGAGAATATCACAAAAGAATGTATCACCCAAGTAAAACAATTTTAATTTTGTCTGTGTAAATGATATATTAGACTATAAATATTCATTGGAAAGATAAAAATATTTCCTACATCATAGTATTTTGTTTATAATTTTTATACATTAAATAAATTAATTTATTTATGACATCATCATGATGTAGGGATTATCTCATTAATGAACGATTTAAATAAACTGAAAAGATAATGTAACATCTAAATATTACACTTGTCAAAAACCTATTGGATGGGTATATTTAGAACCCTAATCACCTTATCCTCTAAAAATATCAATTTGGGACCTTTAAAATCCGAAAATCATTTTAATATAAAGTAACAATTATTGACTTTCCAAGAGTGCCCCTCCTCCCTCTTATAAAAGGCCCCCACCTATACCTCCTTACCCACACTTCTCAAGCCATTGGCTCGGACAAAATATGCTCATTTTATCTCTCCACATCCCTCTCTTCATCATAGAAGTCTTACCTTGGGCAGAAAGCTCTTCAAGAAACGCTTTTGGTTCAAACCAAGAAGAGTTACCCGATTTAAAGGTAATGTCTTCACTTGTGTTCTTTTGCTTTATTTTGCTTCTCCAACCCCCCAAACACTTTTTATTCATTTCTTTTGTAACAACACCAGTATCCTCAATATACTATAATGTTGTTATAATAATTATTCGATCTACACTTACACACACCTACATCTAATGGGTAAAGAACATATATTTTCCGTGGATGGAAAATTCCTGCCTCACGAAACAATGATTGTTCAATATTCTTATAACACCTTAAAATGTGGACATTAATATGTCACTATATTTATATATGATATATAATATGTTTATATTTTCATTAATCTTCTGTATTTTTCATTTATGACATACCTTTATGGTTTCCATTATGGGTAAACGCAATATCTTCATTTTAGGAAGTGCGGACTACCGCCCCCTCAAAGTGATTTGATTTATTAATGCCATATGCGGGACGTATAAAGGATGAAATTAATGATATAATATATGATATTATACTAGAATTATAATATACCTCTATATCATTATGATTTCATTTCATTAAATATGAAATAGAAATGAAAGTAGCGTTCATGTGTACGTATGACTTACCGTCTCCATGAACGGTGCATTTCATTTCTTACCTGTAAATGTTGTGTAATATTATAAATGAAATTATATACTAGATATATATGATATCTACATCATGAATATAATTCTGGATATAATGGATATTTTACCACATGAAAAACTTGTTATTATAAGGAGTTTATTTTTGACTCAAGTATCAATGATCGACAAAATGACCGTTATTAACCTAAATAATTACAAAGTGTTCATAACATATTAATAAGTGATATAAAAGGAAAAATGAACTTAAAAAAGGTTCTTAATCAAGTAGAAATTAACTCAAGTTTATTATTCAGGAGATTAAAGAACGATTGAGTCAAGTCGGACACGAGGTAAGGGACTTCGTCTCAATCTCCTTTCATTGAGGCATATTTGGTTTTATACACAAATTTCTTTTATAAGGTGTATAAAACCCTTTGAATTTTACATTTATTCAAAATAAATATTTTTTATATGAATCGTTTTACTAAACGACAAAAGGAAATGTTTTTTTGTCGTACGTATGCGGCGACAACGACTTCTCCGCCACTGTGACCATTATTTGAGTTTCGGCTTCCTCTACAAGCCATAACTTTTTTTTAAATTAAAAATAAATACCATTTTTTACTTTTGTTTTATTTTGGTATTGAAAATGGTTTTCATAATGTTTTTATTATATCAATGTGTTGTATTTATATCTTGTGATCGAAATGTGGAAATTTTATGTTTCCTTAATGCATGTTTTATGTGATACGATTATGTTATGGTTCTTGGGAATTTTTTATGAAGACGGGTGGTTTCGTGATAAACTAAGGGCAAGTGAGCCCGATATAGATCTCTAATGCATTGGGTAACGTGAAAGGGTTAAATGTTAAGGTTTCTCCGAAGAGATTTAGGTAATATAGTGTGATGGGTATTCCAAACGTAACCATGAGGGTTACTCCCTACGTAAGAATGTTATGAATGCCTCAAGTTACCTTTATGTCTTATAATTTCTATAAGTTATTCATAAATCTTATGATTTCATGAGGTATGTTAACGTACTTATGTTTTATGAGTAAAGTATGATTTCATTGATTCCTATGTATACATGTACTAATGTTTCCTTTATGTATTTTTATATCCCTTACTGAGCTTTTTATGCTCATCCCAAGTTTTTGAAATGTTTTTCACAGGTCAAGGGAAAGGCACAGGATATAATGATAGTGTCAAGAAAGTGTCAAGAAAGAATCCTTGTTTTATTTTAAATATTTTTCTATTGATGGGAAACAATGAATATTATCTTTTATGTAACCACTTTGTTTAAATGTGGAATGTAATGCATGATTTATGATATAATTATATAAAAAAATCTAAACCTGAAAAGATCCTCAATGTGTATTCTTGAAATAAATCAAGATTAAGTAAGGTTTAAGGCTGGGGCCTTATAGTTGGTATTAGAGGTCGGTTTAGATAACTTTAGGAGTTATAATTCTATTAAATGATTATCCAAAAATATTTTTTTATGGTCAAATTGAAATGATATAGCATTTGAAGATTACCATGTTGCTTCATCTAAGACATGTTTGTTCAGAATGGTTTTCCGCAGAGGAAATAGGGAAGCAGTTCTAGGAAGGCATACAGATGGAAATGACCTTCCGAATCAACATCCTGAGATGGTCGGAATTGGAACTGAACAGTTTGTTGCAGTAATGGCGCAGTTGACTCAAGCGATAAATGGTGGTGGTATCCATGCACGAGATCAGCCAGATCAACCACAGAAGAACATGTCAGTGGTGAAACATTTCATGGGGAAACATCCCCCATCATTTAGAGGATCATCTGACCATGTGCTAGCTGAAGGGTGGATTAAATCCCTGGAGAAGATTTTTGATGTCATGGGGTGTTCATACAATCAAAAGGTTAGTCTTGCAATTTACCGTTTGGAGGGTGAAGCAGATCAGTGGTGGTCGATGGCTAAAAATATCAGGGATGATGATGAGATTGACGCTCTCGACTGGGATGAATTAAAAGGTATGTTTCTTGAGAGGTATTTTCCTAAGGCTGTTCAACTTAGGATGGAAAAACAATTCTTGGAATTGAGGCAAGAGGAAAACTCAGTGGCTGCTTCTGAAGAAAGGTTCACTCGATTGGCAAGGTATGCTCTAAACTTTATCCGAGACCTTGATAGTAAAATCAATCATTTTTACTCAGGATTAAATCCAACATATAGAAGGGCATTAGCTTCTCGTGAGTTCGAAAGTTATGAAAAGCTTGTTCGATGTGCTGAGAAGGTGGAAATACAGTTTGTCGATGATCAAGTGTTCTATAACAACCAACAGAATAAGAGACCGAGGTGGCAGGAGAAAGGGAAGAATTCTTCAAAAAGGTCTGATGGTAAGAAAACTATGTTTCCAGTTTGTGATAAATGTGGTAAAAAGCATGCTAGGGAATTTCTTCTGAATTCTGGAAAGTGTTACCGATGTGGTAAGATGGGACATAAGGTTCGTGATTGCACTAAAAAAGATCTGGGTGATGGTAAGACCAAATTTGATTTACAGTTAGTGAAATGTTTCAAGTGCAATGAGATGGGTCATTATGCAAACAAGTTTTCTACAAAGAGCTCAAATGATGGGAAGTAGTCAGACTACAAGCAAAGAGGAGTGGTGAAATCCTTTTCAACTACTTCAGCAGATGTTGGGATAGAAAATGAAGTGGTATCAGGTCCTTTTTTTGTTTTTTCAGATTATGCTAGTGTGCTGTTTGATTCGGGGTCTACACATTCTTTAATCTCTAAAAAATTTTCTAGTAAATTGGGAATTCCATCTCAAGAAATGACTCCTGAACTTGTGGTAAAAACACCTGGGGAAAATGTTGAAGCAAAAAGAATTTATAAGAATCTTCCTATCCTTATCCGTGGAAAGAACCTAATTGAAAACCTTATTTTTTTTACCTCTAATAGAGTTTGATGTTATCCTGGGTATGGATTGACTCTATATTTAGCATGCTAAGATTGATTGTAGAGCTAAAGAAGTTTCTTTTCAGAAAGACTTTCATTTTGTGTACAAGAATGAACCCTTACTGTTGATAACATATCAAGAGGCTGAGAAACTTGTAAAAGATGGAAATGAATGTTACCTTGCACATATTGTTGAAAACAAAGGAACTGTTCAGATTAATGATGTGTCAGTGGTAAAAAAGTATCTTGATGTTTTTCCTGATGAGTTTCCTGGAATAATACCAGATCGAGAAGTTGAATATACTATTGACTTAGGTCCTGATGCTAAGCCAATTTCAAAATCCCCTTATCGAATGGCTCAAATTGAACTTTTAGAGTTGAAGGAGAAATTGCAAGATTTATTATAGAAAGGTTTCATTCGACCTAGAACATCACCATGGGGTGATCCTGTTTTATTTGTTAAAAAGAAAGATGGTTCAATGAGACTTTTCATTGATTATAGATCCTTGAATAACATCACTGTTAAGAACAAATATCCTTTGCCTCATGTCGATGATTTGTTTGATCAGCTCCAGGGAGCTCAGCTTTTTTCAAAGATTGACCTGAGATCGGGGTACCATCAGTTGAAGGTAAAGGAAGCAGATATTCCAAAAACCACGTTTCGTACAAGATATTGCCATTATGAATTTTTAGTTATGCCTTTTGGGCTAACCAATGCACCTCCTGTATTCATGGACCTTATGAATAGAATTTTCCATGAGTTCTTGGATAATTTGTGGTTGTTTTCATTGATGATATTTTTGGGTTTTCTAAAAGTAAAGAAGAGCATAAAAGACATTTAAGGGTTATTTTTCAAACCTTAAAAGAAATGAAATTGTATGGGAAATTCAACAAGTGTGAGTTTTGGTTGCAAAAAATTTCTTTCCTTGGTCACATTGTTTCTAAATATGGAATAACTTTTGATCCTGCAAAAAAAAGGTTGTTAAATAATGGCCAAGACCCACAAATGTAACTAATATTCGTAGCTTCATTGGTTTGGAAGGCTATTACCAAAGGTTTATTAGAAATTTTTCCCGGTTATCTAGTCCAATGACTAAGCTAACTCGGAAGGGTGTTAAGTTTATCTGGAAAAAATAATGTGATGATTGTTTTCAGGAATTGAAAAGAAGATTGGTGAATGCTCCAGTTTTGGCACTACCTTCCAGGAATGGTGAGTTTGTTATCTACAGTGATGCTTCATTGAAAGGACTTGGTTGCGTCCTAATGTAGAATGATTAGGTAATTTCTTATGCTTCACGTCAGTTGAAAACTCATGAGGTAAATTACCCTACACATGATTTGGAATTCGCTGCTGTTGTTTTCACTTTAAAAATTTGGAGGCATCATTTTCATGGTGTAAAGTGTGAAATTTATACTGATCACAAAAGTATAAAGTATATATTCACTCAGAAATAATTGAACATGAGACATAGGAGATGGTTGGAATTAATCAAGTATTATGATTGTACAATTCATTACCATCCGGGAAAAGCAAATAAAGTGGTTGATGCTTTGAGTCAAAAAAGTAATGCTTCATTGACAACGTTGTGTTTGGAACGTGATCCTTTGGTTAAGGATTTGATGAAATTTGGCATAGAAGTTGTTGGTGTAGGATGTCATTCTGTTTTGTTTCAGGTATCAGTGAAATCTTCTCTATCAGATAGAATTAAGCAAGCACAGAAGCAAGACAGTGAGTTGCAGAAAAATGTAGAGCTGGTTCAGAAGGGTAAGTTTCCTGAATTCAACATTGATAATGATTGTGTTTTGAGATTTGAGAAGGGATTGTGTGTGCCTTGTGATTCACAGTTTAAGATAGAGTTGTTATGTGAAGCTCATAGTTCTCTGTTTTCAGTTCATCCTGGCAGTACTAAGATGTATAGAGATCTTCGGGAGTATTACTGGTGGGATGGAATGAAAAGAGATATTGCTGATTTTACTGTGAAGTGTTTGACTTGTCAACAGGTTAAAGCAGAGCGATAGTTACCTAAAGGGATACTTCAGCCTTTACCAGTGCCAGAGTGGAAATGGGAGAATATATCCATGGACTTCGTTGTGGGATTTCCGAAGACACCTTGTGGTAATAATGCAATCTGGGTTATTGTTGATCGCTTGACTAAATCTGCTCATTTCCTTACTATACGAGATACTTTTTCTCTAGATCAACTTTCTCATTTGTATCTTAAGGAGATAGTCAGGTTATATGGAGTTCCCATCTCCATTGTATCTGATCATGATCCCAGGTTTACTTCTAACTTTTTTAAAGGCCTTCAGAAGTCGTTGGGTACTGAATTAAATTTTAGTATAACTTTTCATCCTCATTAAGATGAGCAGTCAGAACGAACAATTCAGACTTTGGAGGATATGATACATGCTTGTTCAATGGATTATCAAGGAATTTGGTACCACCAACTTTCATTGGTTGAGTTTTCTTATAATAACAGTTTTCATTCCAGTATACAGATGGCCCCATTTGAGGCATTATATGGGAAGCGGTGTCGAAGTCCAGCTTTTTGGAATGAAGTGGGTGAAAGGAAATTGATGGGACTGTAATTGGTAAAATATTTGGCAGAAAAAGTTCATCTGATATAGAGACACAAGAGAACAACTCAGAGCATGCAGAAGAGTTATGCGGACAATAGGAGGAAGGATATCTCTTTTGAGGTAGGTGATCATGTTTTTCTCAAAGTATCTCCATGGAAAAGTGTGATGCGATTTTGTAAGAAAGGAAAGCTGAGTCCAAGGTTCATTGGACCATATGAAATTTTGGAGAGAGTTTGAACAGTTGCTTACCGAATGGATTTACCTCCGAGTTTATCTCAGGTACACAATGTTTTTCATGTTTCAATGTTAAGGAAGTACATGCCAGATCCATCTCATGTTTTGAGTTCGGAGGTAGTTCAGATCGAAGAGAACCTATCTTATGAGGAACAAATAGTTCGGATTCTTGACCACAAGGAGAAAGTATTGTGGAATAAGATGATTCATCAAGTAAAGGTTTTGTGGAAAACCCACAAGATTAAAGAGGCAATATGGGAATCTGAAAATCCAATGAGGGATAAATACCCCCACTTATTCGATAAGTAATAAATAGTGGGGATGCAATTTTCAAAAGGGGGGAAGGATGTAACATCCCAAGTAGGTAAATAATTATGGATGTTCATATCTATGTCTATTTATGAGTTATATAGTGTTTTATAGGCTTAAAATGAGAATAAATCTAATCTCAAGCATTGAATACACTAATATTTTTAAAAGATTGTTTTACCGCCTTTTGATGGCGAACCATGTTTAAATATATATTTTGACAATTTTATAAGATTTATTTTTCAAAATAAAATTATTATTTAGAATTGGGATATTGAAATTTACTTTGGATAAATTTTTGGTATTTTTCTGGCAATGTTCATTTTTTAATGAATAGTGAAAAATACTGCATTTTACATCAAAACTGTTTTTCATCTAATTTAATTATATGGCTAGATTATCTTTTTAATTTGTCTTAAAGTGTAATTAGAATATATTTTTACCATTTAATCCAATGGTGGTCATTATAATTAATTTCACTTTGGAATTTGGTATAAACAAGTGCCAAACTTTTCATAGATATTGTTTAAAAAAAACCCCACTTTTTGTTTTGACAACGAGAATTATTTTTTAAATTATTTATTGCAATTTATATGTTTGGAATTTGGTAAAATGGATTCCATATTTTTAATCAGAAGATCCAAATTATGTAATTAAGACCCTTTTGTTTTTTGACACTATGAATAGTAAGGACGGTAATTATCTTTAATTAACTGGATTAATTAGTAATCTGGTAGTTAAGGATAATAAAATAATATCATAATAATAAAAAATGACCCAAAAATGTGTCCTAATGATATTTTTTGGATCATGGCGGACCATGGGATTCCTTGTGCCAAACTTTGGGACCCCATGGGAACTCTTTTGGGTGAAAGTGACACTTTATCATTTTATTTTTAAAGAAAGGAGAATATCACCAAAGAATGTATCACCCAAATAAAACAATTTTAATTTTATCTGTGAAAATTATATATTAGACTATAAATATTCATTGTAAAGATAAAAATACTTCCTAATTCATAGTATTTTTTTATAATTTTTAGACATTAAATAAATAAATTTATTTATGACATCATTATGATGCAGCGATTATCTCATTAATGGACAATTTAAATAAAATGAAAAGATAATGTAAAATCTAATACATACACTTGTCAAAAACCTATTAGATGAGTAAATTTATAACCCTTATCATCTTATCCTCGAGACATATCAATGTGGGACCTTTAAAATCCGAAACTCATTTTAATAAAAAGTAACATTTCTTGACTTTCCAAGAGTACCCCTCCTCCCTCTTATAAAAGGCCCCCACCTCTACCTCCGTACCCACACTTCTCAACCCATTTTCTTGGCCAAACACTGCTCATTTTATCTCTCCACATCCCTATCTTAATCATAGAAGTCTTACCTTAGGCAGAAAGCTCTTCAAGAAACCCTTTTGGTTCAAACCAAGAGGAGTTACCCGATTTAAAGGTAATGTCTTCACTTGTGTTCTTTTGATTTATTTTGCTTCTCCAACCCCCTAAACTCTTTTTATTGATTTATTTTGTAACAAAAACAGTATCTTCAATATACTAGGGTGTTTTTATAAGAAGTATTTGAGCTACACTTACACACGCCTACATCTAATGGTTAAAGAACATATTGTTTCTGTGAATGGAGAATTTCTGCCTCATGAAACGATGATCATTCAATATTCTTATAAAACCTTAAAAGGTGGCCATTAAGATGTAACTATATTTATATATGATATATAATATATTTATGTTTTCCTTTAGCTTCTGTATTTTTCATTTATGTCATACATTTATGGTTTTCATTATGGGTAAACGCGATATCTTCATTTTAGGAAGTGCGGACTACTGCCCCCTCAAAGTGATTTGATTCGTTAATTCCATATGTGGGACATATAAAGGATGAAGATAATGATATTATATATGATATTATTCTGGAATTATAATATACCTCTATATCATTATTATTTCATTCCATCAAATATGAAATAGAAATGAAAGTAGCATTCATGTGTACGTACGACTTACCGTCTCCATGAACGGTGCATTTCATTTCTTACCTATAAATGTTGTGTAATATTTTAAATACATGTATATACTGGATATATATGATATATATGATATCTACATCATGAATATAATTCTGGAGATAATGGATATTTTACCACATGAACAACTTGTAATTATAAGGAGTTTATTTTTGACTCAAGTATCAATGATCGAAAAAACGACCGTTATTAACCTAAATAATTAAAAAGTGTTCATAACATATTAATAAGTGATATAAAAGGAATAATGAACTTAAAAAGGTTCTTAAGCAAGTATAAATTAAATCAAGTTTATTATTCAGGAGATTAAAGAACGATCGAGTCAAGTCGGACATGAGGTAAGGGACTTCGTCTCAATCTCCTTTCATTGAGGCATATTTTGTTTTATACACAAATTTCTTTTATAAATTGTATAAACCCCTTTGACTTTTATGTTTGTTCAAAAGAAATCTCTTTATATGAAGCATTTTACTAAACGTCAAAAGGGAATTTTTTTTTTGTCGTACGTATGCGGCGACAACGACTTTTCCGCCGCCGTGACCATTATTTGAGTTTTGGCTTCCTCTATAAGCCATAACTTTTTTTTAAATCAAAAATAAATACCATGTTTTACTTTTCTTTTATTTTGGTATTGGAAATGGTTTTCATAATTTTTTTATTATATCAATGTGTTGTATTGATATCTTGTGATTGAAATGTGAAAATCTTATGTTTCCTTTATGCATGTTTTATGTGATACGATTTTGTTATGGTTATTGGGAATTGTTTATGAAGATGGGTGGTTCCATGATAAACTAAGGGTAGGTGAGCCTAATATAGATCTCCAATGAATTGGGTAACGCGAAGGGGTTAAACGTTAAGGTTTCTACGAAGAGATTTAGGTAATATACTATGATGAGTATTCCAAACGTAACCATGAGGGTTACTCCCTACGTAAGAATGTTTTGAATGCCTCAAGTTACCTTTATGTCTTATGATTTCTATTAGTTATTCATAAATCTTATGATTTAATGAGGTATATTAACTTTCTTATGTTTTATGAGTAAAGTATGATTTCATTGATTCTTATGTATACATGTACTAATGTTTCCTTTCTGTATTTTTATATCCCTTACTGAGATTTTTATGCTCATCCCAAGTTTTTGAAATGTTTTTCACAGGTCAAGGGAAAGGTACATTATATGTTGATAGTGTCAAGGAAGTGTCAATAAAGAATCCATGTTTTATTTTAAATATGTTTCCGTTGATGGGAAAAAATGAATACTATCTTTTATGTTACCACTTTGTTTAAATGTGGAATGTAATGCATGATTTATGATCTAATTCTCTAAAACTATAAACCTGAAAATATCTTCAATGTGTATTCTTGAAATAACTCAAGATTAAGTAAGGTTTAAGGATGGGGCCTTATAGACATCATGTCAATCGGAGGTGTCGTTGGACCGTGGTGACCGGAAACGCGTTTCTAGAGTTATAAAAGACCAAAACGGTGTGTCATAGTCGAATTCATAGAAAACGTGCTCCGAATGACCTGAAACAACAGGAAAACAATAGGAATATTATTCATGACGTGTAGGAGGTGACGACACGTCCATCGGATGTGCGGTGCGCACGGTACGACCGAATGTGTCGTTTTCAGCAGTTCGGCGCGCTCTAAAAAGGCGCGTTGGGTGGTCAAAACCACCTAAACGACCTCAGAATGCCATGAAATCATACGGAAACAACCGAGGTGTGAATTGTGAAATGGTCAGGCAGGCGGCACGTGTAACGACCCGAAATTTTGAATAAATCTTGTTTCCTAATTTTGTGTGTTATTTTATTTTTATACTCAACAAAACTGTTTCATTTGATAACAAGAGAATAATTAAAATGAGACCGTTGGGTTTTGACTATTATATGACCATTGGTCAATATGACCACTGGAAACTAAATGTTTTGATTATTGTCTCTAAATACAAGTGATCCTGGTTAATTAGGAAAGAAATAAGATTTGATGGCCTCATCCAGTAGTCTCGGGCCAATTGAAGCGCATCTAACTGAACTTGGGAAGGAGGTAGCACCACTGGGCTTTGCTCTGGACCAAACCCAAGCCAAACTTCATCGTGTGAAGCTAGAATGGAATAGCCTTCGCGATAAGTTTAAACTGATAGAAAATAATACTCATGCAATGTTGGCTGAGCCGCCCTCAGATTCTCTCACCTTAGCACACCTTACACTTAGGTCCTATGCTGGGGTTATAAGGGGCTATGTAAGGAGACCGTAACTGCCTTGTGTAATCCTTTGTTTTAAATTAATATTTTGATTTCTTTTTATGATGAAGTTTATGAATTTTAAAATGTCTGGATAAATATAGTATTCATATTTTTGATGAATTTTAGAGAAAGGATATTTTAAAAATGTTTATGTAAACCTTGAATAATTAAAAATGTGTAATTATTTTCAAAAAATGGTCTTTTACAATTATGTTCAGTAGAAATTTAGAGTCTAATAAGATCAACTTATTTTTTGATGAATAGTAAATTATGAATAGTGTTTTTATGCTTAGGGTTAGTAATGTGACCAAATGGATTAGTAATCTCACTTAAAGAAATTATTAATATAATCTAGGCACCTTGATTAAGTAATGTGATTCAATAAAACGGTTAAATAATGGTTTCCTAAATTATTAGTCAAGTATTAGTTTTTTTTGGGTGAATAGTGTTTTTAATTAAAAATTAAATTAAAAATATTTAAAAAATTATTTTTATAAAATGGATTTCATTTTTGAACTCAGAGCATCGATATTATGTTATGGTAATTTTTGGGGTTTTTTCTGAAAAAAAATGAATTTTTGGTGAATAGTGTATTTACTTAAAAATAAAATTAAAAATATTTAGAAAATTATTTTTATAATATGGAGTTCATTTTTGAAAACAGAGCATCGATATTTGGTTATGGTGAAATTTTGGGATTTTTCTGAGAAAGTTGAAGTTTTGATGAATAGTGAAATACAGTTTTTAAGTTACGGGTGTTTAATGACATCATTAAATGCTGTATTAAGTATGTAATAAATATGGTCGACTTATGAATAGTAAGATAAGGTATGTGGTGTCCCAAGTGGCCAATACCATGGGCAAATACAATGGGCCAGCCCATGGTTTTTCCAAAACCACCAATGAGGTGTCCCTTGGCCATTAATGCCATGTCCCCTCACTTTCCCTATAAATACCCACCCTTCCCTCCTTTAGTTTTCACTCCCAACTCTCCCCCAACAAAGCTCTGGTCTCATTACCTCCCAAGGAGTCCTCCCAAGGTTCCCCCAAGCCCTCAAGGTCCCAACCTTTGAGTTTTAAGAGTTACGTTTAAGGTAAGGGATCCTACCTCTCTCTTTCTATTCAAGTAATCTCTTTTATGTCATTTCTTTTATGATCCATGATCTTATGTTGGAGTATGTTCTTTTATATTCCTCTTAATACCCTTTTCATTTTCATATGATGAGATACCCCCTCTTTTTCTCATCAATTCATTTTATGAAAGTTTAAATGACGTCGTTAGGCTGCCGAATTTTTAAGGGATTTGGTTCACCTTTCTCATTTTTTCAAAGTTCTACTTTCATGTCAAGTAATTCATGTTCCTTTTTATTACATTGGGATATGATATCTATAACTCTCATACTGATATTTTATTTTCATATGATGAGAGACTCTATTTGATCTCGTCAATTCATTTTTGTTGACGTTTAGGTGACACCGTTAGGCTGCCGAATTTTTAAGGGATTCGTTCACCTTTCTCATTTTTCAAAGTTCTACCTTCATGTCAAGTCTTTCAAGTTAATTTTTATTATATTGGGGTATGATCTATATATCTATCATACTTATCTTTTATTTTCATATTATGATAGACCCTATTTGATCACATCAATTCTTTTTTTTATGTTTAAGTGACGTCGTTAGGCTGCTGAATTTTCATAAGAGAAATCTTATTTTTGTCTTCCTTTCCTGTTCTTCATTTCATATGGTATATCTTTCAAATTTCATTACCATGTTCTTAAATAGTTTATATTCTGTCCCCCTACTATTTTATGGATCATTTATGAGTGGGTGACCCATTTCCCCTTTCTTTTTAATGTTTTCTAAAACCTCGTAACATAGCCGTGATGCTGCAGAATTTACGTCCCAAAAAGTCTCTCTTTTATTCTCAAATTAATTTATTTTATTAAGTGAATATTAAAATCTCTTTCTTATAAAGGGTTATTCACATATATATCAAAATTTTCTATTTTAAATTATATGATTTACATACATGAGACCCACTTTCCCTTTCCGTGGGTTTAAAGTGACATAAAGATCATGTCATTAAAGCAGATTTTAAAACGTTGTGATTATGAAATGAAACCCATTTCTTTTATCCTATATGGATTGTTTATGAAATTATTGATGATGATATATGTGTCTCAAATGATAATAAAGACAAATTAAGGGTGCTCCCTGATAGCGCTCCAATGCATTGGGTAAAGACTTAATATCTAGAGATGACCATTTTTAACGACGCCTTGGTGAATAACCTTGGTAATTTTTAATGACACCTTTGGTATGGACCTTGGTGAAACGGAAATGATTGTCAATGTTAAATATTGTAGCCACATCTTCAAGTTATGAAATATGTTATTTTTATTATTATATGCCTCATTATTTATTTCTCAGGCCTTAATGTTATATTTTCATGACATTGTTGATGTATCTCAAGTTCACATGTTAAATGTTTCCCTTGTTTCCCTTACTGGGCCTTCTGCTCACTCATTCTTTTGATGTATGTCCCCAGGTTATGAGATGCAGTAATGAAACTGGGATTAACATAAGGATAATCCTTTCAAGTGTTTAAGAAGGATGTTTTATATTTTCATGTTTTAAGTTCCTGGTTTCCAAGACACTAAACCTTAAAGATCCTCGGTTTTGTAAAATGTAATGAAATGTTATGTTATAAAAAGGCAGGATGCCATAGTTGGTATCAAAGGGAGGTTTAGTTATTTGTGGAAATTAGGATATGAAAACTCTAGGAATAAACCTATAGAAAATATTAAATATAGGAAATCTTCATGGTATTTTGGTGAGTATTGAGTAAGGGATTGCCAAGCAAATACATCCCTGTCTGGATACGAGCAGGTAGAGGTGGCTCTGGCACAGATGTACATAGGGGTAAAACCCAAAAACACCGCTTTGAGCGAGACTCGAACGGGGACTGGTACACGACAATGGGCATTGCTGCACTCTTGGCTATGACACTCCCGGGGGATATGCTTTCGTAAATTCATAAGCTTAGTATGAACCATTATTAAAGGGACAAAGATAAAATAAAATATAGATTCACATAAGAATATATGATCATGGATAACCTAGATTGGAACCTAGGGGATCACAAGATAGGATATACTTTTCTTCTACAAGTTTATCCTTCTATTGTTAAATTTTTCTTTTAATGATTATTGGATAAGTATTTAAGACCCTATTTATACTTTCTTTTCTTAGTTAATGGCAGGAAATGGAAGAACATGTCCCAACAACCAATGTGATAGGAAATGTGACGATTGCCCTATTAATGTGACAGAGATGACGAGAGATCAAGTTGAACATATTATGATTATGCCAAACCAGCTATCAAAGATCACAATTAATAATTGGTACCTAGTTAAATGCCCAAATTCATCAAGGAAGAAGAAGACAAAATCTCAAGGATGTTCATCTGATAATGTTGATAAGGGAAAAAAGACCCAATTTCTTTTTTGCAAAAATTGTGGGAAGAGGCACCAAGCAGAATGTCACAAAGGAACCGGGAGATGTTTTAAGTGTGGGAAGATAGGGCATAAAGTAGCCAATTGCTTTAAAAAAATGGATAATGTGATGAATGGAGATAAGGTTCGATCTAATGTACCTTATACATTTTGATGTCATAAATGTGAAAAAGTTAGACATTATCCAAGGCAATGCTCTCTTGGAATGGGTGAGAAGCATGATGAGCATCAACAATCGTAGAGGACAAGGGAACAATGAAAGTCCTATACTGAGATGGATCATGATGACTGAAGTACATGTAACTTCTTCGCAATAATTTTCTATGTCATTTTGTATTTTAGTTCGTGCTCTATGAGCAAATATTTTATGTTTTCTAAGATCATAGAGTCACTACCTAAGATGATTTTATATCATTTAGGAAAACATCTATTGTTATGTACCACATGTTTATGTAGTGAAGCTGTTCTTCTTTAAAAAAGGTGATTATGGGATTAAAAGATGATTATTAATTTGGAAGACGTTCACTATTTTGGGAACCCTATTTGATCAAGGTAAATATATTACTATGGTATTTTATTTTATGAGTAAAGTTTGAATTATATTTTTAAGAATCGATAAATTTAAGGTGAACTTATAGTAATTTAGGTTACATATGGAAATGATTAACCTATCTTGGGGAAAATGTGATTAGGTTAGTTACTTTTGTTATAAGATGATAAGAGTGGTTGATGTTGTTTGGAGATGAATGATAAAGTCTATCTTGGAAGACTATGTTATGAGATCATTCTTATAATTGGGTTTCAATCTTATTTTGGTTTATTTTGAGGAATTTTAAGGATGGTTATTTATGGAATGGTCAATGATGAACTTTGGGTAGTACCATGGAATTTTGAAGATTTAAAAGTAGTTTCCCTTCCTATGGGATTCTTTCTTTTTGAAGAGTTGTTTTATCTTACCCTTTCTGTTTTTGGGATAATTTTAAGATAGAAGAAATTGATAGTTAATCTTTTGTGAATTACGTGACTCTCAGGAAGATGATTCTTGTGTTTTGATGAGACAAAGTGTTTTTGAATGCTCATCGTTTGGAGAAAAGATTAGTTTTGGTAGAAACTTATTAAAGGATGAAACTCTACTTGAAGGTAGGTATATTTCCTTAGTTTTTTGTTCTATGTAGTAAATTAATTCCTCAAAAATATGAAAAGGAATGTAAAACAAAAACTTTGTTGGTTTACGTTTCCTAAGAGGTAATCAAAGACCATTTACACACATCTTAAGTTTGCGATTTTCTTGTGGTTAACTTTCTCCTAATAATGTTTTCTATCACTCTCCCTCAGAACTTGATCCTTTGTTTTCTCCTCCATGTCCATGTTTTCCTACATGGAATCCTAGTGTGGGATAACTCGGGTGACCTTTGTACTTCCCTTTCTTTCTTTTAAAGTAATAGTTTTACTGACTCCTTTTCCGATGTGGGACTTTCAATGAAATTTCAAACCCCAATTTTAAAAATTATGAGGACGAAATTTCTTAAGGGGGGAAGATTGTAACGACCCAAAATTTTGAATAAATCTTGTTTCCTAATTTTGTGTGTTATTTTGTTTTTATACTCAACAAGACTGTTTCATTTGATAACATGAGAATAATTAAAATGAGACCATTGGGTTTTGACTGTTATATGACCATTGTTCAATATGACCACTGGAAACTAAATGTTTCGATTATTGTCTCTAAATACAAGTGATCTTGGTTAATTAATATAGAAAGAAAATTTGATGGCCTCATCCAGTAGTCTCGGGCCAATCGAAGCCCATCTAACAGAACTTGGGAAGGAGGTAGCACCACTGGGCTTTGCTCTGGACCAAACCCAAGCCAAAATTCATCGTGTGAAGCTATAACGAAATCGCCTTTGCGAGAAGTTTAAAATGATAGAAATTACTACTCATGCAATGTTGGCTGAGCTGCCCTAAGATTCATTCACCTTAGCACACCTTACACTTCGGTCCTATGCTAGGGTTATAAGGGGCTATGTAAGGAGACCGTAACTGCCTTGTGTAATCCTTTGTTTTAAATAAAAAATTTTATTTCTTCATATGATGAAGTTTATGAATTTTCAAATGTCCGGATAAATATAGTATGCATATTTTTGATGAATTTTAGAGAAAGGATATTTTAAAAAAATTATGTAAACCTTAAATAATTAAAAATGTGTAATGATTTTCAAAAAAATTGTCTTCTACAATTATGTTCAGTACGAAATTTAGAGTCTAATAAGATCAACTTAATTTTTGATGAATAGTAAATTATGAATAGTGATTTTATGCTTAGGATTAGTAATGTGACCAAATGGATTAGTAATATCACTTAAAGAAATTATTAATATAATCTAGGCACCTTGATTAAGTAATGTGATTCAATAAAATTGTTAAATAACGGTTTCATAAATTATTAGTCAAGTATTAGTTTTTTCGGGTGAATAGTGTTTTTTAATTAAAAATTAAATTAAAAATATTTAGAAAATTATTTTTATAAAATGGATTTTATTTTTGAACTCAGAGCATCGATATTATGTTATGGTAATTTTTGGGGTTTTTTCTGAAAAAATGAATTTTCGGTGAATAATGTATTTATTTAAAAATTAAATTAAAAATATTTAGAAATTTATTTTTATAAAATGGAGTTCATTTTTTGAAATTAGAGCATCAATATTTGGTTAAGGTGAAATTTTGGGATTTTTCTAAGAAAGTTGAATTTTCGATGAATAGTGAAAATACAGTTTTTAAGTTACGGGTGTTTAATGACATCATTAAATGATGTATTAAGTATGTAATCAATATGTTCGACTTGTGAATAGTAATATAAGGTATAAGGTGTCCCAAGTGGTCAATACCATGGGCAAATACCATGGGAAAGCCCATGGTTTTGCCAAAACCACCAATGAGGTGTCCCTTGGCCATTAATACCTTGTCCCCTCACTTTCCCTATAAATACCCACCCTTACCTCCTTTAGTTTTTACTCCAAACTCTCCCCCAACAAAGCTCTGGTATCATTACCTCCTAAGGAGTCCTCCCAAGGTTCCCCCAATCCCTCAAGGTCCCAACCTTTGAGTTTTAAGAGTTACGTTTAAGGTAAGGGATCCTACCTCTCTCTTTCTTTTCAAGTAATCTCTTTTATGTCATTTCTTTTATGCTTCATGCTCTTATGTTGGAGGATGTTATTTTATATTCCTCTTACTACCCTTTTCATGTTCATTTTATGAGAGACCCCATCTTTCTCTCATCAATTCATTTTAATAAATTTTAAATGACGTCGTTAGGCTGCCGAATTTTTAAGAGATTCGTTTACCTTTCTCATTTTTTCAAAGTTCTACTTTCATGTCAAGTCTGTCATGTTCCTTTTTATTATGTTGGGGTATGATATCTATATCTATAATACTGATATTTTATGTTCATATGATAAGAGACCCTATTTGATCTCGTCAATTCATTTTTTTTTTTTGAAGTTTAGGTGACGTCGTTAGGCTGCCGAATTTTCAAGGGATTTGTTCACCTTTCTCATTTTTCAAAGTTCTACTTTCATGTCAAGTCTTACAAGTTCCTTTTTATTATGTTGGGTTATGATCTATATATCTATCATATTGATATTTTATTTTCATATGATGAGATACCCTATTTTATCTCATCAATTCCTTTTTTTATGTTTAAGTGATGCCGTTAGGCTGCCGAATTTTCATAAGAGAAATCTTATTTTTGTCTTCTTTTCATGTTCTTCATTTCATATGGTATATCTTTAAAATTTAATTACCATGTTCTTAAATACTTTATATTTTGTCCCCCTACTATTTTATGGATCATTTATGAGTGGGTGACCCATGTCCCCTTTCTTTTTAATGTTTTCTAAAACCTCGTAACATAGCCGTTATGCTACAGAATTTCCATCTCAAAATGTCTCTCTCTTATTCTCAAATCCATTTATTTTATTAAGTTAATCTTCAAAGCTCTTTCTTCTATAGGGGTATTCACATATATACCAAAATTTTCTATTTTAAATTCTGGTATTTACATACATGAGACCCGCTTTCCCTTTCCATGGGTTTAAAGTGACATAAAGATCATGTCTTTAAAGCAGTTTTTAAAACATTATGATTATGAAATGAAACCCATTTATTTTATGCTATATGGGTTGTTTATGAAATGATTGATGATGATATATGTGGCTCACATGATAATAAAGACAAATTAAGGGTGCGCCCTGATAGCGCTCCAATGTATTGGGTAAAGACTTAATCTCTAGAGATCACCATTTTTAACGACGCCTTGGTGAATAACCTTGGTAATTTTTAATGATACCTTGGGGATGGACCTTGGTGAAACGGAAATGATTGTCAATGTTAAATGTTGTAGCCACATCTTCAAGTTATGAAATATGTTATTTTTATTATGATATGCCTCATGATTTCTTTCTCATTCCTTAAAGTTATATTTTCATGACATTGTTGATGTATCTCAAGTTCACATGTTAAATGTTTCCCTTATTTCCCTTACTAGGTCTTCTGATCACCCTTTCTTTTGATGTATGTCCCCAGGTTATGAGATGCAGTAATGAACCTAGGATGAACATAATGAGAGGCCTTTCAAGTGTTTAAGAAGGATGTTTTATGTTTTCATGTTTTAAGTTCCTGGTTTCCAAGACACTAAACCTTAAAGATCCTTGGTTTTGTAAAATGTAATGAAAAGTTATGTTATAAAAAGGCGGGATGCCATAGCACGTCAATCGGAGGAGTCGTTGGACCACAGTGACTGGAAACGCGTTTCCGGAGTCACAAAAGACCAAAATGATGTGTGATGGTCGAATTCAGAGCAAACGTGCTCCGAATGACCTGAAACCACACAAAAAAAATAAGAATAGTATTCGTGACATGTAGGAGGGGATGACACATCCATCGGACGTGCGGTACGCACGGTACGGCCGAATGTCTCGTTTTCAGCAGTTCGGCGCTCTCTAAAACGGCATGTTGGGTGGTCAAAACCACCCGACCGACTTTGGAATTCCATTAAATCATACGAAAACAACTGTGGTGTGAATTTTGAAATGTTTGGGCAGACGACACGTCAATTGGAGGTGTCGTTTGACCGCGGTGACCGGAAACGCGTTTCAGGGGTCATAAAAGAACAAAACGGCATGTGGCAGTCAAATTCAGTGCAAACGTGCTCCGAATGACCTGAATCCACACTAAAACAATAGTATTATTATTCTTGACATGTAGGAGGAGACAGAACGTCTATCGGACGTGCGGTGCGCGCGGTACGACCGAATGTGTCGTTTTCAGCAGTTTGGTGCGCTCTAAAAGGGCGCGTTGGGTGGTCAAAACCACCTGACTGACCACGGAATTTCATGAAATCATACGATGACAACCGTGATGTAAACTTTGAAATGTAAAGTCAGATGGAACGTCAATCGGAGGTTTCGTTTGACTGTGGTGACCAGAAACGCGTTTCTGGAGTCATAAAAGACCAAAACGGCGTGTCACAGTCGAATTCAGAGAAAACGTGCTCCGAATGACCTGAAACCACACAAAAACAATATTAATATTATTAATGACATATAGGAGTAGACAGAACATCCATCGGATGTGCGGTGCGCACGGTACGACCAAATGTTTCATTTTCAGCAGTTCGACGCGCTCTAAAAGGGCACGTTGGGTGGTCAAAACCACCCAAACGAACTCATAATTCCCTGAAATAATACGAAAACAACCTTGGTGTGAATTTTGAAATTTTCAGGTAGACAGCACTTCAATCAGAGGTGTTGTTTGACCGCGGTGACCAGAAACGCATTTCCGTAGTCATAAAAGACCAAAACGGCGTGCGACGGTCGAATTTCGAGAAAATGTACTCCGAATGATCTGAAACCACACAAAAACAATATTAATATTATTCGTGACATGTAGGATGAGACGGCATGCCCATTGGACGTGCGGTGCACGCGGTAAGCCCGAATGTGTCATTTTCAGCAGTTCGGCGCGCTCTAAAAGGGAGCGTTGGGTGGTCAAAACCACCCGAACGAGCTCAGAATGCCATGAAATCATACGAAAACAACGGTGGTGTGGATTGACAAATGATTAGATAGAAATAACAAAAATCAGAGGTGTCATTTGACCGCAGTGACAGGAAACGCGTTTCCGAAGTCATAAAAGACCAAAACAGCGTGTCACGGTCTAATTCAGAGAAAACGTGTTCCGAATGACCTGAAACCACACTAAAACAATAGTATTATTATTATTGACATGTAGGAGGATACGACACATCCATAGGATGTGCGGTGCGTGCGGTACGACTGAATATGTCGTATTCAGCAGTTCAACGCGCTCTAAAAGGGCGTGTTGGGTGGTCAAAACTACCCGAACGACCTCGGAATTCCATGAAATCATACTAAAACAACCATGGTGTGAATTTTGAATTTTTCGGGTAGAAGGAACATCAATCGGAGGTGTCGTTTGACCATAGTGACCAGAAACGCGTTTCGAGAGTCATAAAAGACCAAAATGGCGTGTCACGGTCGAATTCAGAGAAAACGTGCTCCGAATGACCTGAAACCACACAAAAACAATAGGATTATTATTTGTGACATGTAGGAGGAGACGGATCGTCCATCGGACATGTAGTGCGCGCGTTACGACCGAATGTGTCGTTTTCAGCAGTTCGACGCGCTCTAAAAGTGCGTGTTGGGTGGTCCAAACCACCCGAACGACCTTAAAATTCCATTTAATCATACGACAACAATCATGGTGTGAATTGTGAAATGGTCGGCCAGACGACATGTCAATCGGAGGTATTGTTTGACCGAGGTGACCGGAAACGCGTTTTCAGAGTCATAAAAGACGAAAACGGTGTGTGACGGTCGAATTCAGAGAAAACATGATCCTAATGACCTGAAACAACACAAAAAAAATAGGAATATTATTCATGACATGTAAGAGAAGAGGGCACATCCATCTGACTTGCGGTGCGTGCGGTATGACCGAATGTGTCATTTTCAGCAGTTCGGCGCGCTCTAAAAGGGCGCGTTGGGTGGTCAAAACCACCTGAACAACCTCGGAATTCCATAAAATCATACGAAAAAAATCGTGGTGTGAATTGTGAAATGTTCGGGTAGACGGAACGTAAATCGGATGTGTTGTTTGACCGTGCTGACTAGAAATGCCTTTCTGGAGTTATAAATGACCAAAACAGTGTGTCACAATCGAATTTCGAGAAAATGTGCTCCGAATGACCTGAAACCACACAAAAAAGGATAGTATTTTTATTCATGACATCTAAGAGGAGACGGCACGTCCATCGGACGTGCGGTGCGCACTGTACGACCGAATGTGTCGTTTTCAGCAGTTCGGCATGCTCTAAAAGGGCGTGTCGGGTGGTCAAAACCACCCGAACGACCTCGAAATTCCATGAAATCATAAGACAACAACCGTGGTGTGCATTTTGAAATGTTCGGGCAGACATCACATCAATCAGAGGTGTCATTTGACCCCGGTGACCAGAAACGCGTTTTCGGAGTCATAAAAGACCAAAACGGCGTGTCACGGTCGAATTCAGAGAAAACGTGCCCCGAATGACCTGAAACCACACAAAAATAATAATAATAATATTCGTGACATGTAAGAGGAGACGGAATGTCCATCAGACATGCGGTGCGCACGGTACGACCGAATGTGTCATTTTCAGCAGTTCAGCGCGCTCTAAAAGGGAGCGTTGGGTAGTCAAAACCACATGAACGACCTCAGAATGCCATGAAATCATACGACAACAACTGTGCTGTGAATTTTGAAATGGTCGGGTAGACGACACATCAATCGGAGGTGTCGTTTGACCACGTTGACGGGAAACGCGTTTCCAGAGTCATAAAAGACCAAAACGGTGTGTCATGGTCGAATTCAGAGCAAACATGCTTCGAATGACCTGAAACCACGGGAAAATAATAGTAATATTTTTCTTTCCATGTGAGAAGAGACGGAACATCCATCAGACATGCGGTACGCGCGGTATGATCGAATGTGTCATTTTCAGCAGTTCGACGCGCTCTAAAAGGACGCGTTGGGTCGTCAAAACAACCCGAACGACCTTGGAATGCCATCAAATCATACTACAACAACCTTGGTGTGAATTTTAAAATGGTCGGATAGAAGACACATCAATCGGAGGTGTCTTTTGACCGCGGTGACTGGAAACGCGTTTCCGGAGTAATAAAAGACCAAAACGGCGTGTCACAGTCGAATTTAGAGCAAACGTGCTCCAAATGAATTGGAACCACACGAAAACAATAAGAATATTATTCGTGACATGTATAAGGAGATGGAATGTCCATCAGATGTGCGATGCACACGGTACGACTGAATGTGTCGTTTTCAGCAGTTCGGCGCGCTCTAAAAGGGCGCGTTGGGTGGTCAAAATCACTCGAACAACCTCGGAATGCGATGAAATCGTATGAAAACAATCGTGGTGTAAATTTTGAAATTTTCAGGTAGACGTCACGTCAATCGGAGGTGTCGTTTGACCGCGGTGACCGGAAATGCCTTTCTAGAGTCACAAAAGACCAAAACGGCGTGTCACGGTCGAATTTAGAGAAAACATGCTCTGAATGACCTAAAACCACATGAAAATAATTGCAATATTTTTCATGAAATGTAGGAGCAGACGGAACGTCAATCAGATATGCGGTGTGCACGGTACGACTGAATGTGTTGTTTTCAGCAGTTCAACGCGCTCAAAAAGGGCGCATTGGGTGGTCAAAACCACCCGAACAACCTCGGAATGTCATGAAATCATACGAAAACAATTATGGTGTGAATTGTGAATTGGTTGGGCAGACAGCACGTCAATCAGAGGTGTCGTTTGACCGTGGTGACCAGAAACGTGTTTCCAGAGTCATAAAAGACCAAAACGGCGTGTCACGGTCGAATTTAGAGAAAACGTGCTTCGAATGACCTGAAACCACACGAAAACAATAGCAATATTATTTGTGACATGTAGGAGGAGATAACACATCCATTGGACATGCAGTGCGCACAAAAAACATTCCTTTTTAGATAACAAAACACTTTCAGAAACTAAAGCAAAAATTCCAAAACAAGAAAAAAAATCCTAAAATGATAACATTTCTTAAATTGGGGGTTTTAAATTATTATAGCACCCATGAGATGTCAGATTTGATTTTATTATATGTATATAATAACTGAATAAATATGTCAAATTTACGTTTGTTTTTTTTTTATGTTGGACTCACCTGTTTTGATAATCCCAAATCATGTTTAAATATTGATCATGATATATTAAGTCCTTTGCTAAATCTTTTTAATATGTATTTATAATTATTTTATCCTGAACAATGTATACTCTTAGTCTCATGACTTTGCTGCATCAGCTTACAGTTTACATTCATCTATATTTAAGTTCACTGTTAAAGGCTACTGGTTAGAGTCTTCTGTTCAAAGTCACCGTTATAGCTCACTGTTACTATAGGTCACTGATCCTAGAAGGTTACTGTTGAAGATTTTTTGTCACTAATATAGGCTACTGGTACAAGGTTACTGTTACAAGTCTACTGTTGATCTGCTTATCAAAACTCATAGACAAAGAGTCACCATCACAAGGTCACTGTTGTGGCAATGCTTATGTTAGAAGTTCACTGTTAGACTCTGTCTCAAGTCTTCTATTGAGAACCTCACTGGTCAAGTCTACAGTTGAACATGTCTACCATTAGTAGAAGGCTACCACTAGACAAATCCTACTATCGAGATAGTCGACTGTTGTTCAAACTCTACTGATGAACATACTCCACCGTTATTGAAATTACCTGTTGAGATAAGTCTACAGTTGGAAAGGTCACTGTTGAAGTAGTCTGATGTTGCAAAGCTTCCGTTAGAAGCTTACTGTTGGAGTCTACTGCTGATCAAGCCTACTGATGAAGCTCATAGTTTAATAGCCTACCGATGAAGTCTACCGATGAAGAGCTATTGTTGCATAGAGTAACATCTACCATTAGAAGACATCCACTAACACAATGTCTACCGTTACAAGCCTACAGACAAATAGCCTGCCAATGAAGTCCACAGTTGGAAAGACTACTGTTAAAGTCTACCATGTGAAATGCATCTGCTACCAGTCTAATGATATTCTATTATTTTCATAACCAATTTTATTATTAATATTATAACGGTCATGTCTGGAAAAATTAATGCACCTGACATTATTTAATGTTATTTTTAGGCATATCAGGAGACAGTACGATGTACGAGGAAGACCACACGTGGTTGAAACATTTCTCTTGTCGGCCTCTGCTTAACCAAATGAAAAAATCTCAGCTGGAAAAGTGTACATATATATGTGTGTAGAGACAGACATCAAAAAATAATCACCACAGAGATATATACGAAGAAGACATGGAAACAAGAGACAAGCATGAACACATTGAATATACACATAACACTCATAAGAGAGAAACATACACAATCTGAAGAAGAACACTCAATCACTCCTTCTGAAGAACAGAGAGATTCATGAAGATCTATTGAAAGAACCTTTTCAAGCTGTAGTGGTGTGCTGCAAAGAGCTTCAAACCCAAGAAGATGATCATATCTACATATGGGAAGTCATAACCTGGAAGTTGCAACACTCTGTTTTGGAGGCAACTTGTAGAGAAAGAAAAAAACATCATTTCCTTCATACCAACGAGTCCAGAGCTGATCGGCCAACACAACAGAGCATTCTAAAATTATCACTACTATCTTTAGCTCTATTGTGTTTAATTATTTTACATTTGTGAGCAGTGTGTCTGTGTTACACACTGACTCTTGTGCTTGAACTGAGGGATACTGAGAATCCCCATACCAAACTCTCTTTACATTTGTTTCCCACGTATAACTGTGCAAGAAGCCTGGTGTGGCTTGGTTGTTATATTTTTCCCATGTATAAATGTGGTAGAGGTTGAAAAACCTGGACAGTTTGTGAAAACTGTTGTAAAACCCGATACAGGATTTGTATCACTTTTTAATATAATTTCTTGGTGGTAGGTGATCACCAAGTGGAGAGGACTAGGTCTTGTCTTAAGACTGAACCTCTTGTTTAAATTTTTGTGTTCATCTTTCCTTTACTCTGTTTTACATTTATCCGCTGTGCTTATATTTTCAAAGACAGAAATCGGTTTTTACATTCACCCTGATAGTTAGTTCTGGTTAGTGTGTATATCTGATTTGTTTAGTAAAATTGTTTCAAAAGTTGAATTAGTTCTCGTACTGATTCAACTGAGGAGTAATCAACCATTGAGAAACCTGTTGAACAATAAATCACTTATATCTATACTGCCTTAATTGGCTGGGCCGTTTTAATTTGGGGGAGTTTAATCCTAAAAGTTTTTAACAGAAATTTTAATTGGAAATCAATTCACCCCTCTCTTGAGTATCCACTCCGACCAACATTTGGTATCAAAGGAAACATTCTTATTTATAAAAAGTCTTCAAACCCTCTGTTTTTCAAACTGTGATTTTAGTTTTTTCTTAAAGATCTTAAATTTATGTTAGTTCTAAATTTTATCTCTTTAATATTCTTTAAAATATAGTTATGGACAATAGACTAAAATGTGTGGCTACTAACAAGCCACCTTTCTTTAATGGTGTGAATTATGCTCAATGGAAAATTAAAATGAAAATTCATTTGGAAAGTATTGGTTTTGATATTTGGTCTGCTATAGAATCAGAATATGAGATCCCCAAAACTGCTAGATCTACCTGGGATGATGCTACAAAGTATGACTATATCAATAACTGTAAAGCTATGAATGCCCTTTAATTCTCTTTTGGAGATGAGGAATTTAACCGAATTTATGCATGTAAAGAAGCTCATGAAATCTGGGACACCTTGGCTGTTTCTCATGAAGGAACAACCAATGTCAAGGAAATGAGATTGAATACTTATACTATTAAATATGATAATTTTAATATTAGACCTGATGAACCCATTTCTAATATGTACCTTAGGTTTAATGAGATTGTCAACACCATGAGTTCACTGGAAAAAGCTATTCCAGAAAAGGAGAAGATCATGAAAATATTGAGATGTTTTCCAGACAGATGGAGAGGCACTTCTATGTCTATCCGAGAGTCATGTGACATCAGCAATCTACCTGTTAAGGAGTTGATTGGTAAACTAATGATGTATGAAGAAGAACTGAAGGTGAACAAAGAAGAAGATGATGAACCCAAGAGAAAATCTGTAGCATTCAAGTCTACTTCTTCAAAGAGCAAAGATAAGGAGAAAATACATGTACCTACTGAAAGTTCAACTAGTGAAGATTCAGATTCAGAAAGTGATGAAGAAATGGCTCAAATAGATAGGAGATTTAAGAAGTTCTATAGGAAGAAGAGGTTTTTCAGAAAATAAAACTACAAAGGAAAGTATGACAACAAGGGACATTGGAAGAAGGATTGGAAGAAATCTGATAAGGAAGATGATATAGTCTGCTATGAATATAAGAGGAAAGGACACATCAAGGCTGACTGTACGAAGTTAATATTCAAAAAGAAATATTATTATAAAGGTAAAAGTTATAAAAAGGCTATGAAAGCAACCTGGTGCGGTTCGGAAGACAGTTCAAGTGAATCTGATGCTTCAGACTCAGAACAGAATAAACATACCAATCTATGTTTTATAACAGAGACATCTGAGGTAACAATTAATTTCCCTGTGCATAATACTTATTATTCTGGAAATAATAGTGATTCATATAATGAGGAAAATATGTCTAAGACTGAATTGTTTGAATATTCCAATATACTGGAAGATACCTGCAATGAACTAAAAGATAAATATAAATCTTTGAAGAAACGGCATGCCTTGACTAGTGATATTAAAACAGATCTAAGTGTATAAAAAGAAAAGAATGCTCAACTGTTGAAAGAGAACACTCAACTAAAATTATATAGTGAAAAATTAAGAAAGTATATTGAGAAGTTCACTGCTGGTAGGGATACCTTGACACAGTTTCTAAGAAAACATATTGCTCCAAAATATACAACAGGTCTAGGATATCAGCCTGGACAGAGACAAATTAGCAAAACCAAATTTGTTCCAAAATCTGGACAGTTCACTGCTAGTTCTGGACCATCTTTTGAGAAACAATTTTCTAAAGGACCTAACAAGGTATTTATGTCTCAAAATATGTTTGATGATTTTAGAAAACCTATAAATAAAATCTGGGTTCCCAAAGTTTTACTAGCTAACCTCTCTGGACCCAAGAAGATCTGGGTACCAAAATTACCCCATGTTTAATCTGTTTTGCAGGGAAGTTTCTTAAAGAGTTCCTGTAAGACCCTATGGTACTTGGACAGTGGATGTTAAAGACATATGACAAGAGACTATTCTTGCTTCAAGAGTCTAATTAAAGTTGATGGTGGGCATGTCACCTTTGGTGACAATGCAAAAGGAAAAATCACCCGCTTAGGACAGATTGGTAACCCTGATACAACATTAATTTCTAAAGTAATTTTTGTTGATGGATTAAAGTAAAATTTACTTATCATATATCAGTTATGTGATTATGGCTTTAATGTTAAGTTTTAAAATGAAGCATACCATGTTTTTAATTCAAAAAACGATTTAGTTTTCACTGCATGTAGAAATGAGAATGTATATGATGTTGATTTAAATTCCTTATCCAAACAAAATGTTTCCGGCTTAAATGCTTTTCATAAAGAGTCTTGGTTGTGACATAGAATATTAAGACACTGTAATGTGCACTCACTTAGGAATCTATCTAAGAAATGTTTAGTTAGAGACTTAGCTAAATTAGAATTCCCAATTGATAAAGTGTGTAATCCCTGTCAAAAGGGAAAACAACACAAAGTTTCTTTCAAACCAAAGAAAGAAGTATCAACTTCTCAACCAATTGAGTTAGTTCACATGGATTTTTTTGAACCATGTAAAGTTTCAAGTCTATATGGGATGAACTATGTTTATGTTCTTGTGGATGAAATTTTCTAGGTATACTTGGGTATACTTCTTAGCTCACAAAAGTGAAGCATTCTCTTACTTTATTAAATATTCCAAGTCTGTAGAAAATCTTAGTGGACATAGAATTAAGATCCTGAGAAGTGATCATGGCCGTGAGTTTGAGAATCATGAGTTTGAATCCTACTGCTCACATAATTGGCTATAGTTACAACTTTTCTGCCCCTAGAACACCTCAACAAAATGGAGTTGTAGAAAGAAGAAATAGGGCCCTTCAAGAAATTTCTAGAACTATTCTTAATGAGTACGACTGACCTGTTTATTTTTGGGTTGAAGCTATAAATATAGCTTGTTATGTTATCAATAGAGTTTTAATTAGACCTATTATAAAAAGGACCCCTTATGAACATTGGAATAATAGGAAGCCTAAGGTTAATTACTTTAGAGTTTTTGGTTGAAAATTCGTTATTCTTAATACTAAAGATAATCTTGACAAATTTACTTCCAAAAGTGATGAAGGAATTTTCCTAGGTTATTCTATCTCAAGTAAGGACTATAGATTGTTCAATAAGAAAACCAAATGTGTGGAAGAATTAGTTCATGTCAAATTGGATGAGACTGATCCATATGAGCCTAAAACCTCTCTTTAAAATTTTGAGGAAAATTTGTCAAATCTAAACTTTAATGATAAGAATAGTGAATCCCCTGTAAAAGTATCCAGTTCTGAAAATTTTCCAGAATCTGCTCCTGCTGATTCTGAACCAATAGAAAACAATGAAGAATCTAGTTCAAACCTTCCTAAAGGTATTAAGACTCTCAAAAATCATCCTATATATGATGTTATAGGTGATTTAAATAGAGGAACACAAATTAGAGATTCTCTAAGAAACCAGGTTGAACATCAAGATTTTCTTTCACAGCTTGAACCCAAAAATATTAATGATGCTATAAATGATGAATTTTGGGTAATGGATATGCAAGAAAAACTAAATCAGTTCGAAAGAAACAATGTTTGGGAATTAATGGAAATACCTAAGGACACCTTGACCATAGGCACTAAATGGGTGTTTAGGAACAAAGTAGATGAGTATGGAAATATAGTTATAAATAAAGCTAGGCTAGTTGGACAAGGATATAGTCAAGAGGAAGGAATAGACTATGAGGAGACCTTTGCACCTGTAGCTAGACTAGAATCTATTAGGATACTACTTGCATATGCAGCTCATCTGAATTTCAAACTTTATCAAATGGATGTTAAAAGTACTTTTCTAAATGGGTATATAGTTGAGGATTTATTTGTTGAACAACTTCCTAGTTTTACAAATCCCCATTTTTCGAATCATGTTTTTAAACTATCTAAAGCTTTATATGGCTTAAAAAAATCTCCAAGAGCATGGTATGATAGGCTCATCTCTTTTCTTATTTCAAAAGGTTTTAACAAAGGGATAGATGATCCTACACTTTTCATTAAATGGATTTCTAAAGATGTTTTGATAGTAAAAATTTATGTGGATGATATTATTTTTGGATCTTTTAAAAATTCATTATGTACTGATTTTTCAAAAATGATGCAAAATGAGTTTGAAATGAGTTTAATGGGAGAACTCAAATTTTTCCTTGGATTTCAGATCTTTCAAAATAAAAATGGAATTATTTGGAATCAAAGTAAATATATTAAGGATATTTTAAAACATTTTTCTTTGGATGGTAGTAAAGGTAGTGACACACCTATGAGTACCACCTATAAGTTGGATACTGATGAAGCTAGAGAACCAGTGGATCAAACCAACTACAGAGGTATGATAGGGAGTCTACTCCATCTTACAGCTAGTAGACTTGACATTATGTTTAGTGTATGCATGTGTGCTCGCTTTCAAGCCAATCCAAAAGAGTCTCATTTAACTGCTGTAAAAAGGATTTTTAAATATCTCAAACATACTCCCAACTTAGGATTATTTTATCCAAAAGGACAATGATTTGATTTGTTGAGTTATTCTGATGCTTATTTTTCCGGTTTCAAGTTAGATAGAAAAAGCACCTCTGGGACAAGTCACATTTTAGGAAAGTCACTGGTATCTTGGTGAAGTAAGAAGCAGAATTCTGTTGCATTATCCACTGCTGAATCTGAACACATAGCTGCTGGTAGTTGCTGTGCACAAATTCTGTGGATGAAACACACTTTACTGTACTATGGATATCAATTCAAACATTTCTCTATAAAGTTTGACAATACAAGTGCTATTAACATTTCCAAAAATCCAGTATCTCATGCTAGGACAAATCATATTGATGTGATACATCACTTTTTGAGGGTTCATTATCAAAAGGGTGGTATCACTCTTGAATTCATTGGCACTAAACATCAATTGGATGATATATTCACAAAGCCTTTGAATTATGAGAGGTTAAATTACATCAAACATGAGTTAGGTATGATTAACTTTAACACAGTCAGACCTCACTGTTAGACCAAACAGTTAGACCTCACAGTTAGACCACACGGTTAGACCTCATTGTTAGACCTCACAGTCAGACCTCAATGTTAGAACTCAACGATTAGACCTCACAGTTAGAACTCACTGATTGGACCTCACAGTCATAACTCACTGTTGGACCTCACAGTTGGACCTCACAGTTAGACCTCACTGATAAACCCAACTGTTACACCTCACCGTTGCACCTCACTAGTGTACCTTACTGGTACATCTCACTGTTGGAGACCTTGCTGTTTGTCTTTATTTTTTAGGAAATTCGAACCATTTTTAATCCTATTTATTATTTATATTTTATTTTGTTTTAATCCCTAAATGATAAAACCAAAGGTGAAGAAAGTATCTCAATCCATCTTCCTCTCTCAATCTCGAACCTTGCTCTCGAAATTCCTAAAACCTAACCCTTCACCTGAACCCTCAAACCTCCTTCAATCTCTATGGATAGAACCAAGTGACCCCCAACTATCAATGAGGATGTGACAAGGTCAAAGAATACTTGAGCCGAATCCAGTGGCACCAATAATACTCCAACGGGACCTATCAACCCGCATCTGACCAAGAGAGAAATCTTTGCTGAGAAGGAGTTAAGTGAAGAATGGCTGCTGTCGAGCAAGTCATTAGTGCTAAAAGCACTAGATGCCCAAGTATGGACCGAATGTTTTTCCAACAACAATGGATAGTACTACACGAAGCTTGTGAAAAGATTCTACGAATATCTGAAGTTCGAATAGGAAGATGATGTGCGTAAGATAATATCCAGAGTCAATGTCAATGAAGTCAGCTTATTGTATGCTGAGTGGGCTACCTGTTTGAGAGTTCCTCATGAAGTAATATATGATTACTACTCTGGAGTGGATCCTCCGGACAGTGATGTTTTTGAATATGAAAAAGCTCTCGAAGAACTGACATGAAATGGGAAATCAAGGAAGATCATTGCAGCTGAGATGAATGGAGAAGATGGGCTTTTATTCAAATTCATTCAGCATGTACTTAGTCCCAGCAGAGGAGATTTTGTAGTGCTAAAGTACCAGGACATATTCCTGATGTACTTACTAAAGCATGGAAATAATATTAACCTATGTAGGTTACTGATGGCACAATTGGAGGATATGACTAAGACAAGATCAAAATCCAATTCCCTATTCCATGACAAGCTTATTTCAGTAATGCTAAAGGTAAAGGGTGTGGCTGGAAATCAAGAAGAGATGATAGTGGCCAAGATCAGTGTTTGTATCTCTAAGGTGATTTGAAAATTCATGAAAATTATCTGGAATCCCTAGAAGAAGGCATGGGTAAATGATGAAGGAAAGGTATATGAAAAGTTTGACCCTACTACACACCCATCTAGACCAAAAGACCAGAGAGATCTAGGTCTGAAACCTGATGAGCCAGAACTAGCTTATTCAGATGAGGAGGAGGAAGTTGAAGGTGTTGTGGACCCTGAAAGAGAAAACACCCCCATTGATGATGGGAGTGATCCTGATTTGCCTCATAGTCCTGTAAGGACAGTATCTTTCGGAGCAGCTATCCCTCCAAAAGAACTGCCAAGAAGAGAGACTGTTCTGAAGGATAGTGACACTGAGACCACTGAAGAAGAAGAATAATATCAGAGTATTGTTAAGGACACCTCTGAAGAGGATGAGTCAGAGGAATCTTGTGAAAAGGATGAAGGAAAGGAGGCTGTTGCTAAAGCTGATGATGAGGACAATGAAGAAGAAGAGCTCATTTTGAGCCCTCTGATAGATAATACAGACAAGGCAGTGTCTGATCAGGAAGCAAGAGTGTCATATACTACCATTGATATATAATTCATTGATGACTCAGTGAAGGCTGTGACTCACCCCACTGGTGAACCAACAGTACAAACTGTTGTTGAAACTGCTGGAGTTGCAGAAGAGGTTGTGGAGTTACCTAGAGCAAAACAAGTAGAGGAGAATACTCAGGAGAGAGATCTAAGTGAGGGGGAGCATCTTGGTTCAGTTTCTGTGCTATATGACATAGAAGGTTGGTCATCAGATCCATGATACATGGTACTTGGACTCAATTATAGAGATTATGATGAGGAAGACCAGCCTCAAAGGGATTCTGTTATCCTACCTGAAAGTATTCCAGTAGTTGTGACTGACAATTTGGAAACCAAGGAGGACCTTGAGTCCTTGAAAGTTGAAATGAAAAAGGAAGTGATATAATCAGTGGCAGATTTGAAGAATATCCTTGTTGAAGAGATGAGTAATGTGGAGAAATCCTTAGAGATATCTCTAGGATGTGTTGTGTCTAGTCTAATGAAAGAAATACTGGATGAGGTTAAAGTGTGCCATACTCAAATTGAAAGCTGGACAGGATCTGTGGTTGCTCTGGGACAATCGGTTTCTTCATTGACTTCCATGAGCAGTTCTCAAAACCAAGTGAATGCTGAGATTAGATATATCAAAGAGGTATTCAAGCAGTTTGTGGAAGTTTTTGAGGCTTTTAAGATATCGGTCAAAGAACATATGAACAGTCAGGATGCACTTGTTCAGAAGGTGATTGTTAACTTGACTCAGTCTTTAAAAGAGACAATATCCTTCTCGGTCAAACCCCATCCCTCATTTAGCTCCTCTGTGAACATTGTCCAGATCATAAATGTGATCCAGGAAGAACTTGCTAAGGCCAGTACCAGTGGTACCTCTGATTCTCAAGTACTTGCTACCACTAGGGAAGTCAACGGTTATGTTCGTGAACATTTTCAAGCATCTACTGCTACTCAAGAAGCCATTAAGAATAAGGTAGATTCTTACTTTGAGAAGATCTATACCAAGCACCAAATGACCCACCACTTCAAGCTTTTGATAGATAATATAAAGCTACCTCCAGTGAATCAGGCATTCAGGGAGCATGCCAGCAAACTGAGAGAATTGACCCCTGCTTTTGATAAATTTTTAGAGAATAAAGATGATTTTTTATCTACTATGGAAAGAGGAGGAAGCATTATTATGGATTTCAGAAAGCTTTATCTACCCTTTCTCCATGTGGACTGCACCCTGGTCATCATCCCTCCTGCCTTACCTGCATCTCAACCCAGTGGTTCTTCTACGATGCCTCCTGCTGAAGATATCAGAAGCCTTACTCCACTGATACCTCAACGAGCTACCCACTACAAACCCACAGGAGCTTCTGTTGCTGCCCCTTGAGTCATTCCTACAGCAATTCCTAAAATTGCTGATCCACCGGCTCATCCTCCATCTTCTTCTTCCAAAGAGAAAGATCCCTTACCTACGGATGATGTGGATTGAGTCTGTTTATGTCTTTTGATATGGACTATGTATTCTTTTTGGGTCATGTACTGTACTTTTATTAATACAAGATTTCTCAGTTTTATCTATTTTGTGTTTCTTTTTGCTAATCACAAAGGGGGAAAAATACTGTGCTAATTCTAGACTAATCATGTGATTGGGGAGAAATGTACTAATATGATAATATGATACTATGTTGAATCTTTTCTGCCTTTCTCTCTGATCCCATGTACCAATATTTTCTGGTTTTACACTCTTATTAATCTCTGATACTTGAGACATTTTTGATCTATGTTTAGTAACTGTATTATATATGATATCTATCTTTAATACATACTGGCATAATTTGTGATTATCAAAAAGGGGGAGATTGTTGGACTCACCTATTTTGATAATCCCAAATCATGTTTAAATATTGATCATTATATATTAAGTCCTTTGCTAACTCTTTTTAATCTGCATTTATAATTATTTTATCCTGAACAATGTACACTCTTAGTCTCATGACTTTGCTGCATCAGCTTACAGTTTACATTCATCTAAATATAAGTTCACTGTTAAAGGATACTGGTTAGAGTCTTCTATTCAAAGTCACCGTTATAGCTCACTATAACCATAAGTCACTGATCCTAGAAGGTTACTGTTGAAGATCTTCTGTCACTAATATCAGCTACCGGTACAAGGTTACTGTCACAAGTCTACCATTGGTCTGCTTATCAAAGCTCACAGACAAAGAGTCACCGTCACAAGGTCACTGTTGTGGCAAGGCTTATGTTAGAAGTTCACTATCAGACTCTGTCTCAAGTCTTCTATTGAGAACCTCACTGTTCAAGTCTATAGTTGAAAATTTCTACCGTTAGTAGAAGGCTACCGCTAGACAACTCCTACTGTCGAGATAATCGACTGTTGTTCAAATTCTACTGATGGACATACTCCATCGTTAATGAAATTACCTATTGAGATAAGTCTACAATTGGAAAGGTCACTGTTGAAGTAGACTGATGTTGCAAAGCTTCCGTTAGAGGATTACTTTTGGAGTCTACCGCTGATCAAGCCTACTGATGAAGCTCACAGTTGAATAGCCTACCGATGAAGTCTACTGATGAACAGCTATTGTTACATTGAGTAACAACTACCGTTACAAGACATCCACTGACACAAAGTCTACCGTTACAAGCCTACAGACAAAGAGCCTACCGATGAAGTCCACAATTGGAAAGACTACCGTTGAAGTCTACCGTGTGACATGCATCTGCTACCAGTCTAATGATATTCTATTATTTTATTTACCAATTTTATTATTATTATTATAAAGGTCATGTCTGGACAAATGAATGAACCTGACATTATTTAATGTTATTTGCAGGCATATCAGGAGACAGTACGATGTACGAGGAAGACCACACGTGGTTGAAACATTTCTCTTGTCGGCTTCTGCTGAACCAAATGAAAAAAGCTAAGCTGGAAAAGTGTACATATATATACGTGTAGAGGCAGACATCAAAAAATAATCACCACAGAGATATATATGAAGAAGACACAGAAACAAGAGACAAGCGTGGACACACTGAATATACACAGAACACTCATAAGAGAGAAACATACACAATCTGAAGAAGAACACTCCAACACTACTTCTGAAGAACATAGAGCTTCACGAAGATCTATTGAAAGAACCTTTTCAAGCTGTAGTGGTGTGCTGCAAAGAGCTTCAAACCCAAGAAGCTGATCATCTCTACATCTGGAAGTCAGAACCTGGAAGCTGCGACACTCTGTTTTGGAGGCAACGTGCAGAGAAAGACCAAAACTTCATTTTCTTCATACCAACGAGTCCAGAGCTGATCTGCCAACACAACAGAGCATTCTAAACTTATCACTACTATCTTTAGCTCTATTGTGTTTAATTATTTTACATTTGTGAGCAGTGTGTCTGTGTTACACACACTGACTCTTGTGCTTGAACCGAGGGATACTGAAAATCCTCATACCAAACTCTCTTTATATTTGTTTCCCACGTATAACTGTGGAAGAAGCCTGGTGTGGCTTGGTTGTTATATTTTTCTCACGTATAACTGTGGTAGAGGTTGCAAAACCTGGATAGTTTGTGAAAACTGTTGTAAAGCCCGATACAGGCTGTGTATCACTTTTTAATATAATTGTTTGGTGGCAGGTGATCACCAAGTGGAGAGGACTAGGTCTTGTCTTAAGATTGAACCTCTTGTTTAAATTGTTGTGTTCATCTTTCCTTTACTCTGTTTTACATTTATCCGTTGTGCTTATATTTTCAAAGACAAAAATCGGTTTTTACATTCACTCTGATAGTTAGTTCTGGTTAGTGTGTATATTTGATTTGTTTAGTAAACTTGTTTCAAAAGTCGAATTAGTTCTCATACTGATTCAACTGAGGAGTAACCAACCTTTGAGAAACCTGTTGAACAATAATTCACTTATATCTCTACTGCCTTAATTGACTGGGCCGTTTTAATTTTGGGGGAGTTTAATCCTAAAAGTTTTTAACAGAAATTTTAATTGGAACTCAATTCACCCCCCTCTTGAGTATCCACTCTGACCAACAGTTTAGTTGTTTTCTTTGTATCTTATTGTTGCTTTCTAAAGCAGATGGTTGTGGATCGTTGATGCCCGTCTATCATTTATTGTTTATGATGATCTTGATGTTTATGATGTTTGTATTTGTTTTCCATTTTTTATGATTTATATGCTGTTTTTTTTTGTTTTGTACCATGATTTAAAAAAAAATATATTTCCAGTTTAGCGACCGCCGCAGGCGGTCGCTGGGCAATCTCTAGAGGCCTATAGCGACCGCCAATGGCGGTCGCTATAGGCCGAATTTTTAGTAATGATGATAGTATTTTGCATTATGGTCCCATACTATTACTCATGACCTGATAATGTTATGCCATGACTTACAACATTCCCATCTTCATCTAAAATGATATTGCAGTATTCTTGACATTGGGAATCTAAATGAGGCTATAATGTAGAAACTACACTAATTCTTGGTCCATGTGAATCCCGACATTAATTCAAACACACTTCGGTTAATTTTTATGAACTTAAAGATTGGCCTCTAACTGTCCAAATTGTAAGAACCTAAACCACTAATAAAACACGCATAAAATTGGTTTGGTTTAAAACCCAAAAATTTTGTTCTTGGAAACATTCAATTATCCCCAAACTAAACACTTATCCTCTAGTGTTTAAGAAAAAGTTACAGTGTAAATTAAAAAGGATATAAACTCGTAGGGACAATCTTATATCCCTAGTAATGGATGAGTTATGCTCATTGGACCCATTTAGACTAGGAGAAAGCTGATTAAATGATTTATCACACCCCTTGTTGTTATAATTTTTTCAGTATATGAGGAAACTTCTATTAGGGTGCTCAAACCCTTTAAAATTATTACATGTTCAATAAATAACCGCTATGTAGTTAAATTCTAAGATGACAACCACCAATTCATTGAGTTGATGTTATTCTCCTGTAACCCCATAAACGTGAGTTATTTCTATTGGTCCCTATAGTTTATTGGAAATAGTTGCTGATTACTCTAAAGGGATACCTCTATAATTCATTTATTACTAACAAAATGCCTTAGATATAATACCTAATGGGACTCCATTTATTGTACACATTCTCAGATAAATAATGTGGTCATCCATTTTCAAAGATCTGTGAATGAGGATGGCTTCTTCAGCGCCTGCTTCCCCCTCTGTGTGTTCGCTTCCTCCGGCATCCGCAGCCCCCTTCTCTTGGGTGGAGGGTGCTCTGTCTCAGCAGAAATCTAGAGGGCCTCATGGTGGCTTTTCCAAGGGGACTTCGTTCAAGGACGTCCTCTGCAGCGTGCCTTAGTGTCGTCTGTTGGAGGGGTGGTTTCATCGGCGCCCCTATGCTTTGCAGACATCCCGTCGATCGTGGTGCAGCGCAGGGAAGCTGGCTCGGTAGATGGGGCCCCTGTGGTGGACCTTTCGGGCAAGGAGCTTCATGAGGCTGCCTCCTATCATGATCTATCTCTGGTGGCTCTCTTCGGACATTGTAGGCCGGCGCTCAGTGTGTTTAAAGGCTTCGTCGATTCTTGGGGTCTTCGGCAACCCACTGTGGTCTCTGAGCTTTCTATGGTGGCCTTCTGTGTTCTTTTGTCCTCTTTAGAGGATTTCGTGGTGGCCTTCACAACTGTCTCCGGATCTTCTGCCACTCTCTCTGGTCAGCAACCTTGTGTCAAACACAAATGGCCATCCTCAGATGGCTCCACTTTTGGAGGAAGTTGTGCGGGTGCTTCAGTCTACCCGGACCTCTCCACAGCAGACTCTTTTGGTGTCTCTGCTACAAGGAGAAGTAAAGGAGAGCCCCCCGCACACCCCTCTGGCCAACAGCTTGTCACTGCGCGAGGCCTCTGATGGACCGTTCAAGAAGAAGATCCCAACTCTAAAAAGGAACATCCCTTTGGATGGCACTTCGAGGTCCATTACTCTCTCCCAATCAAAGGAAATAGGTGCTCTCACGTTTCTCTCCTTACCGAATGGGTCTATCCAGACGGGCCGAAGGGGGTTACTCCAATGATCTCCCTGCTCATCTGGAATGCACGCGGCATAAGGGCACATGCCAAATGTGCTTTTTTGTCAAATGAATCGTGGGTACACCAATCATATCTTGTGGTCATCCTCGAACCAAATCTGTGTCCATGTATGCTTACGACTATGGTGAGAAGTATGGGTTATCCTTGGTATCTAGAGAATTCACATATTTGGATATGTTGGAAAAACCATATCTCGGTTCATCTCGTGGGTCTATCCTCAAAATGTATTGATGTCAAGGTAACCTTTAATGACATGGAGGTTTTATTCTCTTTTGTTTATGCGATCACTGATCTTGAAGATCGTAGGAATATGTGGCACCATTTGCAGTCCTTACAAGCGGGCACACTTTCGTGGGTTGTGGGAGGTGATTGCAATTCAATCCTGCATGCTTCAGAAAAGAAAGGGGGTTTGGATACGTCAAGCAACGACATGCAGGACTTCAGGAACTTCCTGACATCAGCTGGGCTATTCAATCTAGTGTTCATTGGCCCCAAGTTTACCTGGTGTAACAACATGAAGGGCCTGCAGTGCATATGGAGCCGCCTGGACAGGTGTCTTACCAACATATGTTGTACCTCTCGAACCCCTCGTGGTTTTATTTTCATGATCACAATCACCCTCTTGTTTTTCTAATCATGTTTTAAGTGTTTTTGGATGATAGACATGATTTCAGGTGGCCAAGGAATTGGGCCAAGAAAGCAACAAGGCAAAGTGGACTGAAATTCAGTCCACCGACCAACCGATGGAAGAGCACCGGCCAGCCGATGGAGGCCTGGACAGAAGGAATCCCTCTGTCCAGACCACCGGCCAACCGGTGTCACACCAGCGGCCAGCCGGTGGCACCCAGAAAGAAGAGTTTGCTACTGCCTCACCACCGGCCAACCGGTGGCCTCAGCACCGGCCAGCCGGTGGAGCCTGAGCCCGAAGGCCTCTCCTTTTTGCACACACCGGCCAACCGGTGGCTCAGCACCGGTCAGCCGGTGGAGGCAGTCAAACTAGCCGTTGGGCTTTTGTCCAGCCTGTCCACTTGGCCTCCAACGGCTTCGAAGACCTCTCCAACGGCTCCAAAGGCCTCCAACGGCCATATGAGGGTTCCCCCTCTATAAATAAAGGACCTTGAACCCCCGGAAGCCTAAGGAACAATAGTGGAACCATAATCAAGCCCCCGGACACATTGTTGATCATTTGGCGAACCTCCGGCGGACTTCCTCCAAGGAACCCCACTTGCTCCATATCAATTCCACATCTAAGGAGCACCACCAAAGGAGCTTGGGAAGCACACTTCATCAACTTCATCAATCATTGGCACCCAAAGCTTCTCCCATTACGGTTTTTCATTATTTATCATTTTGAGCTTAAAATTGAGTTTGTGCCTACAAACTCCCACTTCTCTCATCCTCCATTCTTTTGGGTTCTCACACCACCTTCAAGGTGTGAAGAGGTTAGTCAAGCCTTTCCTTGTAAAAGGCTTGAATCAAAGGTGAGCTAGCCTTCACCTGTAAGAAGGCTAGTGGGTTCTTACTCAACCATTAAAAGTAAGTGGGTTCTTGCTCAACCAATAAAAGCAAGCTGTAATAGGTGAGCTAGCCTTCACCTGTAAAAAGGCTAGTGGGTTTCTTGCTACAACCATTGAAAAGCAAGCGGTAGAATCTCTCAACGGTTGAGTTGGGAGCGGAGACGTAGGCCGGGTTTTAGGCCGAACTCCGTTATCAATTCTTGTGTCTTGCCTCTTTATTTCCGCTGCACTTTTACTTTGATTTTTAATTTGTTAATTAATTTTTTAAAAGGCAATTCACCCCCCCTCTTGCCATCACTCCCTTTTTCTCCGCCTAACAATTGGTATCAGAGGCAAAATTTGAGTAATACCCTAACCGGTTTCAAATTTAAGATCCATTGTGATGGCATCAACCTCTTTCGCCCCCGAAGGCTTTTCTTTGGGTCGTGCTCCATTTTTTGATGGAACCGACTATAATTATTGGAAAACACGCATGACTACATTTCTTAGAAGTATAGGATATCCCATTTATAAAATTGTCATGCAAGGTTACACTCTCTCTTCCCCCGATGAATCCAAATGGACCCAAGCCGATATTAAAAATTTCGAGCTTGATGACAAAGCCATGAACGCTCTACATTGCGGCCTTGATCGTAATGAGTTCAATCGAGTTTCCACATGCACCTCCTCACATGAAATCTGGAAACTTTTGGAGGTTACCCATGAGGGGACCAAAAAAGTCAAGGATACTCGATTGGACATGTTTCGTGAAGATTTTGAGTCATTTTTCATGCATCCATCCGAATCTATTTCTGAAATGTTTACGCGTTTTACTGATATTTGCAATGGGAGAAAGTCCCTTGGTGATGATGTTTCTGCAGAAACCATGGCCAAGAAGATCCTATGGATCCTACCAAGCTCATGGGCTCCGAAGGTCACGGCAATCCAAGAAGTGAAGGACATCAAAAACATGCCGGTCGAAGAGCTCATCGGATCCCTCATGACCTATGAGATCACCATGAGGAGGCAAGCTGAAAAGGAAGGTAAACCGATCAAAGTTCCAAAGAACATCGCCTTCAAGGTACAAAAAGAAGAAAGCTCCTCCTCCTCATCTTCTTCCTCTTCAAGCGGCGATTCCGAAATGGAGGATCTTGCCCGCAAAATGCACAAGTTCAGGAAGAAGCACAAAAAGAAGAAATCTCGCAAGGCCCGCAAGGCTCAATCCAACGAAAAATCCGAGCCCAAGGTAAAATGTTACGGGTGTGGCGAGAAAGGTCATTACAAGCCCGATTGCCCACTCAACAAGAAAAAGGCCAAACAAAAGGAGAAGAAGAAGGCTTTCAAGGCCACATGGAGTGATAGCTCCACATCATCCTCCTCCTCCTCCTCAAGCGACAACGGTAACAAATGCCTAATGGAATTCCATGAGGTAACTTCTTCCGACTCCTCATCCTCTTGTTCTTCAAATTCTTTTAATCATATGTCTTACGAGGATCTCCAACATGCGCGAGATCAATTGGAGGATGGTTTTCACGAACTTTCTTCCAAATTTGTTTCTTTAAAAAAGAATTTCAAAAAACTCTCTTCCGAAAAAGAACAACTTCTCAAAGAGAAGGAAGAGTTGACCCTCAAAATCCAAAACCATCCCGATATTGATTCCATGGAATCAACTATCAAAGATTTAAGGGAATCACTAGCTAAGTTCACCCAAGGGGAACAAAATCTGACCAAACTCTTAGGTTCCCAATGTGTTTCTAGAACCACCCAAGGGCTTGGCTATTCCAAGCAAGCTTCCTCTTCCCATGCACCTACTATTTTTGTAAGGGGGAGCTCCCAATTTAAATTTTGCAATTATTGTAAAAAACCCGGGCACTTAATTTATGAGTGCAATTGCAAAAATGCCCGGTATGGCCTCCCCAAAAGTATTTTCTTTAATGATGAATTTTTTAGGAGAAGACCCGCCACTAGACAAGTTTGGATTGAAAAATCCCTCTTAGCGAGTCTCTCCGGGCCAAAATTTGTCTCGGTTCCAAAAACCTCTCCGCCGGTGATTTATTGTTTTTATTTAGGGGGAGTTAGGTTTGTTTAAGCATTTTTTTTGTATTCAAAATTTTCATTTCAAACTTTCAATTTCAACACTTGGTTTCAAAATTTTCATTTCAAAATTCTTGATTCAAAACTTTCAATTCAAATTTTTCATTTCAATTTTCTTTTCAAAACGTTCAATTCAAACTGTTATTCAATTTTTCATTTCAAAACTTTCAATTCAAATTGTTATTCAATTTTTCGATTCAAAACTTTCAATTCAAATTGTTATTCAATTTTTCGATTCAAAACATTCAATTCAAACTGTTATTGAATTCTTGATTCAAAACTTTCAATTCAAATTTCAAAAATTTCAATTGGTTTAAAATCTCCATCTTGTTTTTCAACTCTTTCCCTCAATCAAGTTTTATGCCCCGTGCTATTTTGATAATCACAAAGGGGGAGAAATTCTTGATTGATTGGGGGAAAAATTCTTTAAAGCATGCTTTTCATTTCATTTTCTACATTGTTTGCTTTGGTGATTGTGATCATCAAAATAGGGGGAGATTGTTGTACCTCTCGAACCCCTCGTGGTTTTATTTTCATGATCACAATCACCCTCTTGTTTTTCTAATCATGTTTTAAGTGTTTTTGGATGATAGGCATGATTTCAGGTGGCCAAGGAATTGGGCCAAGAAAGCAACAAGGCAAAGTGGACTGAAATTCAGTCCACCGGCCAACCGATGGAAGAGCACCGGCCAGCCGATGGAGGCCTGGACAGAAGGAATCCCTCTGTCCAGACCACCGGCCAACCGGTGTCACACCAGCGGCCAGCCGGTGGCACCCAGAAAGAAGAGCTTGCTACTGCCTCACCACCGGCCAACCGGTGGCCTCAGCACCGGCCAGCCGGTGGAACCTGAGTCCGAAGGCCTCTCCTTTTTGCACACACCGGCCAACCGGTGGCTCAGCACCGGTCAGCCGGTGGAGGCAGTCAAACTAGCCGTTGGGCTTTTGACCAGCCTGTCCACTTGGCCTCCAACGGCTCCGAAGACCTCTCCAACGGCTCTAAAGGCCTCCAACGGCCATATGAGGGTTCCCCCTCTATAAATAAAGGACCTTGAACCCCCGGAAGCCTAAGGAACAATAGTGGAACCATAATCAAGCCCCCAGACACATTTTTGATCATTTGGCGAACCTCCGGCGGACTTCCTCCAAGGAACCCCACTTGCTCCATATCAATTCCACATCCAAGGAGCACCACCAAAGGATCTTGGGAAGCACACTTCATAAACTTCATCAATCATTGGCACCCAAAGCTTCTCCCATTACGGTTTTTCATTATTTATCATTTTGAGCTTAAAATTGAGTTTGTGCCTACAAACTCCCACTTCTCTCATCCTCCATTCTTTTGGGTTCTCACACCACCTTCAAGGTGTGAAGAGGTTAGTCAAGCCTTTCCTTGTAAAAGGCTTGAATCAAAGGTGAGCTAGCCTTCACCTGTAAGAAGGCTAGTGGGTTCTCACTCAACCATTAAAAGTAAGTGGGTTCTTGCTCAACCAATAAAAGCAAGCTGTAATAGGTGAACTAGCCTTCACCTGTAAAAAGGCTAGTGGGTTTCTTGCTACAACCATTGAAAAGCAAGCGGTAGAATCTCTCAACGGTTGAGTTGGGAGCGGAGACGTAGGCCGGGTTTTAGGCCGAACTCCGTTATCAATTCTTGTGTCTTGCCTCTTTATTTCCGCTGCACTTTTACTTTGATTTTTAATTTGTTAATTAATTTTTTAAAAGGCAATTCACCCCCCCTCTTGCCATCACTCCCTTTTTCTCCGCCTAACAACATACATGGCCTGGACTTCTTCATGAAAATGATGGTAATGAACATACCTCATACGCTCTCAGATCACGCCACTATGCTCTTGGAACATAGGAAGGAGTCCCCACGAACCCGAGCCTTCCTTTACAACAATTCGTGGCACTAGGAGGCGAGTTTCCTGCCTACGGTTAAAGACTCATGGAATCGCGAGGGGGCTGGGAGAGCCTGGTGTGTCTCGGCTAACAATCTTAAGCGGCTCAGGGAGGACATCCAATGCTGGTCGACAAATAGGCTTAATGACAATCAGGGGGTGAGCCACTCCAGGCGGATATTAATGGTTTAGAAGAAGACCTCCAGGACAGGTGGTATGACAACAACATCATTATTTTATGCGATAAGCGCGTGCTTCTGGCGGAAACTTCTAGAGATTGAAAGAGCATACACGCAGAGATCACGGATTAGATGGCTGATGGAGGGAGATCGAAACAGTGCTTACTTCCATGCATGCTTGAAGGAGAGGAGTTTCTCAAAAATCAACATTATCTTGGAGATTGGTCTATTTACTTTAGACGTGGAGGTGGCGGGGCAGACAACTTTAGAACACTTTCAAGGAACTTTAGCTGGGTCGGTTTCATCAAGATTTAATGGTGCTCTAGGGGACACCGAAGAGGAGGACTTCTTGGGATGCATGCCTCACCTTGTGGAAGGCTCGTACAATACCCTTTTGTCATCTATCCCTCTTGAAGAGGAGATCAAGAAGACATCGTTCAATCTACCATGTGATAGTGCCCCCAGGCCGGACGAGTTCCGAGGGGCGTTCTTCGTGGTGGCTTCGGAGGTGGTTGGTTCAGATGTCGTGGATGCAGTTTAGGATTATTTTTCTGGTGGCCCCTTAAATAGAATGGTTTGTGCCTCTAGAATCGTTCTCATCCCCAAAAAATCGTACCCACGAACATTGGAAACTATCGCCCTATTTGTCTATGCAATGTATCTTACAAGATTTTGTCATCCCTTATTGCATCATGATTGAGCAGTGTCCTCATACGGTTGGTCTCAAGGGAGGAACACGATTTCATCAGAGGAAGAAGCATCCAGGGGGCGATTGGAATTGCTAGTGAGTTGGTTAACGACATCAATAGAAGGTCAGTCGGATCCAAAGTGATATTTCAAGTAGACAAGGACAAAGCGTATGATAAAATGGAATGGAGCTTCTTCATTCATGTTCTATGAGGGTATGGTTTTCAAGAATGGTTTTGAGATCTTTGTTTTTGGTGCTTCTCCTCACCATGGCTATCCATTTCAATGATGGGGAGGTGCTTCGGCTTCTACAAATCGGTATGTCTGGTGAGCTAGGGGGATCCCATATCCCCAAGCCTCTTCATCTTGGCCCAAGAGGCATTATCCCATAAACTGCGCAAGGGAGCTAAAAATGGTACGCTGGGCTTATATCGTAGCAAGGGCGGAATGGAGAGAATCTCCCATTAAATGTTCACGGATGAAATCTTTATCTTCACCAGTGGAAGGCAGAGATCATTGCTCAACCTCATGGACCTTCTCAATACTTATAGTTGTTTGAGTGGGAAACAGATTAATTCCTCGAACAGTCATGTATTCATCTCTAATAGATGTTCTCGCGGGCATTGCAGGGGAATCCAGGACATTCTGGGGTGTCTCCAGAAACAAATTCTGGTTATTTATTTGGGTGTTCCACTCCCCTATGGCCGCATTCGGAAGTCGCACATTGAGGGTATCATTAATCGGCTAGAGGGAAGAATCAACAATTGGAAAAACAAGTTTCTTCTGTTTGGTGGGAGGATTACTCTTGTCAATAGTGTATTAACATCCATACTGATGCATGTGTTTTCGCTACTCAACCCATCCAAAGTGGTTATCAAGTGGATTGAAAATACCATTACTTCTTTTTGTGTGGGACTCCAATCAGGTGGGCCGTATCCACTGGGCCTCCTGGCAGCGAATGGAAAAACCTGTTTCTAAGGGAGGGGTGGGCCTCCGAAACATCAATGAAGAAATCCAAGGCATGCAAGACCGACTTGCCTGGGATATCATTGTTGGAGAATCCTTGCGGGCAGTGTTTTTCAGGCAACGCTTTGGCATGAAATTGGGGCTTTTCAGTGGGAGTGGCTCTTGGTCTTCGAGCTTGGCAAGATGCATGGCTGCACACCTCAAGGTGCTCTTCGGTTCTGCTAGGTGGATCTTCGATAAAGGTGACATTAGCTTTTGCAGGTTAACTGGGCGGGCGTCGTGTTAGATTACCCTAGTTGTCCTCTCTCGGAGATCTCTTTCAAGGAATCCTACGGGCACCCAGGCTTCATCCTATCGGTCCTCACTCCTAAGCATGTTACGGTTTATGAAAATATTGTGATGAATGATGAACTCAATAAATTTTTCTTCACAAGATCCTCTTCTGAGAAGTTTACCATGAAAGACTTGATGGAGGATCGATGCGGCGGTAACACAAACCGCACGCACATGCAGATCACTGGAGGTGATGGAAACAATAGAAATGGAGTAGCAGCAACACCGTTTTTATTTCTTCTTCTCTTCTAATTCATCTATTATTACAACACACATGGTACAACCTATTTATAGGGATACATCCATACAACAAAAACAAATGAAAAACAAGTCTGCAGTTTGTTGCGGTAGGTGTCGTCCAATCCTCCGGATCCACACACGTCAAGCCGTCTTCATGGAACTCTTCAAGCCTCTTTCCCAGCAGTAGATGGTAGGTGTCATCAAAGGAATTGTGAGTTTAATATCCAACATCCCCCCTTAAACTCATATTTCTCGTGACCCATAATTTTTCATTATGTCCAGGTGGGTACCCAACTGGTATAATGACTTTTCCATAGTCATTAGCTGTAGTAAAATCAATAGCACATGTGGCAGCAAATAAGCAGATCACTAGAGGTGATCGCAGGATCAAAATCACATCACCAAGAAGCAAACTGGATTTTGTTGCTTCGATATGTAATTCTTCCATCTCGCACTCCTCTTGAATTGGATTCTTGTCCACGGAATCTTCTACCATGGGTTCAGATTCTTTGAAATCTCCCCCCTTGTTGCGGAGCTTCATCGGGACTCAAACGCATTGGAAGGTGGCGTTGCTATTTTTCACCAGAGGAACCGAAACAGGGCTCCGAAGCTTTATGATTTTTGAATCAGCGGATAGATCGTTGGATACAACCTTGATGTTAGTCTCGACTTTTGGGAAGGTGTCTGTATTCAATAGCAATACATGTTCTTCGGTGCCTTTTGGGAAGGTGTCTGCATTCGATAGCAATACATGTTCTTCAGTGCCTTTTGGGAAGGTGTCTGCAATGGTAGATGGTTCGACACAAACAACGTCGACCAAGGTCTCGACTTTCAAAACGTCATCTTCACTGGACATCAATTCCAGCTCTTCGGTGGCTTCAATTGCAGATGATTGATTCAGCTTCGGGTTACAAGATGAGGGCGGAGGGCGTCCGTCATCGTCGTCAATGTCCGAAAATAAGTCGAAGTAATCGACAAAATTGAAATCAGTATCCAGTAGAATCATTTTTCGAATAGTAATTGTTTTTTTTCTGAATTGCAAACTTCCTCTTTTTTTTAGAATTGATGATGACAATTTTTTTTTTGAAAATTGCTGACTACAACAATATTTTTTTTGTTCACCCAAATCTTTTTTTTTCAGAAGTGAAGACACCTCTGTTTCTCGTTAACACAATTGAATGTAGTGTTTTTTCCTTTGGGTGATGCATAAGGACTTTGATGGGAAAAAAGGAACCAAAAAATAGGGAGGCGTAGAAGACTATGAGAAGCAAGACAAGTTAGAAATGAAAAATTTGAGTGATAATCATGTAGGGGACAAAAAAGGAAAAATGCTAAAGGGATTTTTGATTTTGGGTTCGACAAAATTCAACAGGGGACATAAATGGGCATAGTAGGTGGAAAAGTTGATAAAAGAAATCACTTTAGAATAATGGCAAAAGGGGCGTGGAAATTAGAATAACAAAACTCATGCCCACATTTGCAACAGACGAATCGGGAGCACAACCCATGGATTGATGTCCGCTCAGCTCACCTTCGACCCTCTGATACCACTGATGGAGGATCGATGCAGCGGTAACACAAACCGCATGCACATGCAGATCACTGGAGGTGATGACAACAATAGAAATGGAGCAGCAACAACACCGTTTTTATTTCTTCTCCTCTGCTAATTCATCTATTATTACAACACACACGGTACTCCTTATTTATAGGGATACAACCATACAACAAAAACAAATGAAAAACAAGTCTGCAGTTTGTTGTGGTAGGTGCCGTCCAATCCTCCGGATCCACACAAGCCTCCATCCCGGCCGTGGATGGTAGGTGCCGTCAAATGAATAGTGGGTTTAATATCCAACAAGACTACATGGACCTTGTGCATGTGGAGGGACCTTGCGCAGAGTGGGCTTCCAAAGTATGGTGCATGTGGATCCCAACAAAAATGAATTTCCTTACGTGGCGTATACAGAACAGGGAAATTCCAACAGATGAAAATGTGCAGCGGAATGGAATTCACATGGCATCACGATGCTTTTTTTGCGAGAACCCACAGAATGAAACAACCCTTTCTCTTCCGCCAGAGTAGCTAGGATGATTCCCTATGGTCCTTATTCTCTCCACATCCCTACTTCGATACCAATCAGCCCTCGCTGCAGGGATTCTTGGGATCCATGTTTCACAGAGTTGATGGGAGGGCCACAGAATGCAGGGTGCGGGCTATTGTCTTCGCTTCATTGTGCTTGACGTTATGGGAGGCCTGAAATCTTGTTAGGATTTGCAACATGAGATCGCATTTGTTCCAAAAAATGTGACTTAAAACTCTAATCTTTGAACGCGGGTTGTTTCTCAAAGAGAATCAATTATCGGCTATGCCATGCAGCTGATTTAACAATCTTCCTGCACCTCCAAGGAAGGAGGGCAGATGGATTAAGTGGACTCCACCTGTGTGCGGCCTAATGTTGAATGTGTACGGTTCCCTCATGGGGGGTTGTTTAGGGGTGGAGGTTTTCTTCGGGACTCTAGGGGCTCAGTTCTTCTAGGGTTCAGCACTTTCTATTGTCTAAGATCTTCTATAGGTGCGAAAATTAAGGCTCTTCTTTCTGGCATAGCGATCTGCAGTGAATACTGTTTTGAAGTGGTGGATTTTGAGTCTAATTTTTAGGTTCTTGTGAGGTCTATATTGGGGCAGCATGGGGTTCCCTGTAGCATGGTGTATCCGGTTCATAGGTATTCTGAGGGGACCCTCTTTGGGCAGAAAGCACGTCACATTTAAAGAGAGGCCAACTTTGCGGCTGACTCGCTTGCCAGATGGGAAGTGTGGCCAATCGGATGATCATCTATGATATCTTAGGATCTCTCCCTCTTGAATGTAGGATGATGATCCAAGCAGATTCCCTTGGTTTGCATCACTATCACCCCCCCGAGGGCCTCCTCTCTTGTTTCCTTGGTCACTTCCTATTTAATGAAAAAGGAATTTTCAGTCATTTTCAAACCTTTGGATGGACCTCATTATGAGCATTGAAACAACATCATTAGAGGCCCAAGATTCATAGCCATTAAAAAGAACTACTCCCATTGTTTTAATAGATGGTCTGAGCTAGAAGACCACAAGGTACAAAAAATAGATTGTCAAACCTAGAAGACCCTAAACTACAACAACATATGTCCCAAGCAATAATTCCCTAAGCAACAACAATAGTAGGTTCAATATAGAAGACCCTAAATTATAGAAATAGATAGTTTGGGCTAAATGGCCCAAAATTTGAAGCAATAGATGGTCCGAGATAGAAGAACCTAAATTATATCAATAGATGGTCCAAGCTATTTTACTATAGACCATAGAAACAAAATGCCTAAGCTAGAAGACTGTTAACATAAACAATAGACGGTGTGAGATAAAAGACCAAAAACTACCATAATATGTATTCCTGTGTAAAAGACCCTAATCTACAACAAGTTGTGATCTGATTAAAATGAATATAAAATTAAATAATAGTTTAGTATGAAATACCTTAAAAATGCTAATTCAATGTGACAAAATTCTTTCCTAAGTGAAAATCGACAAAGGGGTCCCTAAAAAAAATTCAATTCTATGATCACTAGGCACACATTGTGTGTGATTTAGAAAATATTGATAACTTATGAAATGTAAAAGGTGAAAAAAATTTCTGGTTGAAGACCAATAAAGGAAATAATGAGAAAATAATTATCGCTTCCCACTATGAATCTCCCTTTGTGGATTAGGAGAATGTAAGGTATAAAAGTAATATACACAAAGATAAAAGGAACCTTTATCTATCCCTCGAAAAAATAAAGTTATTCTCGCTAAGTCCACTGACCTAGAAAAAAATTAGAGTGCATCTCTACTTCCCAAGATCCATTTGAGTGTACCTTGTCATCTCATGTCATAAAATTACATGTGGTTTGTTCCATCCTATTGGACTTCAAATGACCTATATTGGCCAACATTTTATAGTATTAAATATGGAACAAAATATAAATTTGTAAAACATCTACACCAAAACATGGGTCCCTACCAATGATTTCATTTGAAATCGATGAAAACTCATTTCCATTGAATGAGCTAGATCTGTATAGGGGCTTTAATCACAATTTTTTTTATCCACGGACCAATGTCCCTATGAATGAGGATGAATTATATCGGAGCCTCCCATCTCAGAACTAAATATGTCTTGCTTCCCAGTCCTTTGGGAAATGTAGCAATGTCCAAGTTCCATATCACATATCCATCCAAAAATTATATTCTATCCAAATCCCTTTTCCATCTATGAATTTATGCACATTAAATTTTAAGGATAATTCTACCCCAGCCCAAGGATTCTCCTTATATTTTATTTGTCGAAACACTCAAGGTAAAGAGTATCCTCTTGATAGCACTAGAAATCCCTCAGTAATCACAATCCTTACAAACACCCTCATAGAGTTCAATATCAAATCCCCTCAGATGCTTAATTAGATGACACATTTATTCACGTTTACCTTATAATTGAATCCATTTAATTCTAAATTAATACCATTATAGTGTTTGGGGAATTTTTTCACCCATAATTGTGTACAAAGAACTTTTCCGTCGAATATTTGAGTGTGAAGCTGATGAGATAAGAGTAATATATTATAAACAATGTCTTGGGTAAGGGATTCGTTTTATAAGGAACTATATAATATCCATTATTTCACTATTTTTTACATAGTTTATTATTCAATTTATTTATGTATGATCTTAGCTAAAAAATGGGCTAGTTATGCTTACAAGATGACTAGATTAACTAGGGAAAATGCATTATTCACCTCAACTGCGCCCACGAGTCAACGTTGTTGGCTAGCAGAGTAGATAGGTATGGAAAATAATACCACTCACTATGAATGTGAAGGGATAAAGGAGGTGGTTCCTAATTGGTCCATGGAATGGAATAACATGGTTGGGGAGGGCATGAGTGCTTTTGTTGAGGGTCCCAAACCTTAGCCATGGATTGAAAAAAAGGGGGGACATGAAGAATCATATTAACTACCTTCCCTACATCTAGTAGTATTTTTGGTACTAAAATTAATATGTTATTGTTCACAAGATTATAAAATATAGAAATAATCTTATCCATTTGATTGCATGAACCTAAACCATCTGATCACTTTTTTGATTTGTCTTCAACCTCCCCTCATCCAATTCTCTCATCGAAGAAGTTATTTTGAGGACAAATCCACTCCTGATGTCAACTCAAGTGTTCCAAATCCTCCATGACAAAAATCTCCACCCATGAAATCCAAAGAACTTAATAATCCCTATGGTATGCCTGCAATATCGTTTTTCATGAATGCATCTCTTTGAAGAACGAAGTCACCACATGAAGATCATCATGATAGGAGATCACATGATGTCATCGTAACATGTTCTATGGGTTACATGACCAAATGAAGGAAATCAACAAGATTTCATTAGGATATGTGTTGTATCATGAAGGAATGATAATGATATTCATTTCATACTGTGATGCCATCTCATGACCAAGTGAACGATCAAATGAATCTTGTGTTCACAAAGACGTCACATTTAAAAAAAAGATCAACTTCAACATTCATCCATCGATGTATTTATATTAAAGGGGCTCGATGCACCATGATATAGTTCGGAGGATTTAACACATCCATGGGATGTCTATATGAAATTTCTCAAGTAATCTTAACATTCCATTGATAGAAATTTTAGGGTTCATGTGATTAATAGTAGATTTTCATAAATAGAAAAATGATTTCAGATGGTACGCAAGAAAAAATTGTACATTTCCTTGGAAAGATTCTTAAGAATTTGAATTTGAAGTTAATTTCAATCATGAATCCATTGAGGAATACTTGGTGGATGTATATTTTCATCTCATGTGATCAGGAAAACCAAAAAATTATTCATGAAAGGCCACCAGTAGTTATCCAATCACTCTATCACATGAAGAGTTTACAAGACAAAGAAAATGCTTCAAGAATTACCTTGTATAAATGAAATTTTCAATGATAAATTCCTAATTATGAAAAACATATTGAAATAATCAGGATTCATAGAAATAATAACATAGTATCATGCAATCAATTAATGATGATTGTGAAAATTCATACCAACGTCTTGTCGATTCGCATAAAAAATAATGTTACATCCCTTCACTATAACCATGAAAGTTTTCACATGAATTTTTCCACCACCTCAGGATGTACATGTGTCAAATTCACCATGAAAAGTGGAAGAAATATAGGTAACATATACATATATAATCCCATTCCAACATTTAAAAAACATAGATGAAAGGTTAAGGAGGGGAAGAAAATGATATGCATAGGAGCAGATCATAGCATAAGAGTAGGCTTCCGACTTCAGATAAATCCTCCAAATAATCATCATACACCACATTTTGAACCCCTCACATGATCACATTGATGTTACATGATCACAAGATGATATGAAAATCATTTTATTCTCTCATGAGAGCCCTTTTTGAGAAGTGTGTACATTAGGCATTGAATAATAAACCCATTGGGAATGTTTTCATTACCATATCATGTTACTCTCTTAGGATTTTGTGATCACATGCACCCTTATCTTGTGAAAACCCGTCGATAAGATGCCTCTACATTCATGTTAACCCATGGACATTCCATCCTTAGGAAATGAAAACCCTAGGATGTGTTCCCTTGACATGAATTGTAGAGACCCGAAGCTTGACGTACATGGACATTACATTACTTTTGCGGAATACTTAGTACATAACAAAAACACACACCCAAGGATCGTAATAGTTTAGTGTCTTTGGAAACTCGGAATATAATCTTCTAATCATGGTGAAAGATCTTCAACATCTCCCATAAAGATTTTCTTTTTTTTACCTAAAACCTTTCTTTATATCCTAGGGAAAAGAAAACGTAAAAGGGTGAGCTCAAATGCTCAGTAAGGGTAAACAAAAGAAATATCAATCACATAATATTCATAAGAACATAACATTTTGGAAATCTTAACCTGCAAAAGAGAGCATAATTTCATAACATGGGATAAATCATAGTAGTGAAATGAAATCCCAATAATCATAACTTAAAACATGAAATTTTGTGTCATACACACATAATCATAGAGAATCATATCTTATTAGTCAAGACTCATTGCCAAGACTATCTTAGTGGACAAAGTCAATTTCTGAACCGAGTCACCCTCGTTTCAGTCCTGTTTCACTGAACCGGTATAACCTACCGTTTCAGCCATGTCTATCTCATGAGATATAAAATCTTTACCCAATGCATTGGAGGGAGATATAGGTCCCACCCATCTCATAATGATACCATTATTATGTGTGCCACAAAATCATAAATCATACATCATTGCATAACCCATGTAGTAAAAATGGGAACCTTAAACATCGTGACATCATAAAATAACTCATATAAGATAAAGGAATTCATAAAAATAATTTCATCACAACATAATCAAATCAATGTAATAATAGGGATAGAAATAGAACCCTTTATTATCTTAGATGGAAAATAATTTTGATAAAATACTTGAACTCCATTCTTGAGAAAAATATATTTTCTACTTCAAAAACACTTTCCTTTCTTTAACGTGTTATAAAATTTTAAACTAAAAGAAGTTGATTAAAAATAAACGTGAAAACTTGTAAAGGAATATTCTTGGAAATAATGTTTTAAAAATCCATTCATGCCGTGTAAGTTTAAAAGAAACATTCTTCTCGTACTTTTGTCGGAAAAGTCAAAAAGTACCTCGTACGAAAAACTACAAAAGATTCCTTTCATATCCTTTACTAAAAACTCACCGAAGGGTAAAATTGGATTTAAAATATTGTAAGTGGATGGAAACAATATTACATATTGAGGGAACATGGATGTGGATGATAAAATACACCCCAGTAAATACCAAAGTATAAACAATCTCGGATAAAAATGAGACTGTGATATTTCCCTTACCTTATGTCTGATATGCTTTGTACGTATCCGAACCTCCTCTTTTTGACGCGCCTTTTCTTAACCTCCACTTAAAGAACTAAGGATGGTCTTTGAAGAAGACCAGGACCTCTAGGATGATACTAGGGAAGTGGAGAAGAGATTTTGGCAGGGTTTGGCCGAGCTTGAAGGCTCAAAGTGGTGTGAGGAAGAGGGGGAGGAAGTGCCCTTTTATAAGAGAGGAGAGGGGCACCTTAGGAAAATCTCAAAATATTATTTTATATTAAGGTCAAATTCGGTTAATAATGGTTCCAAAGGGTCTTATTTCAAAGATAAAGTGGGGATGGTTCAAAATACTCTCAACCAATAGGATTTAGACAATTTTAGGTTATTATTTTAACCTTATCAATTAGATTTAACTCTAAGTTAAATAATTTAACTTTTACCGTGTCTTTTTGTTTTCTTACACTATATGGTTAATAAACTTACTATAACAAGCCAAACGAACCCCAAGTTGTTTATTATTAATATATCTATCCTTATCTAAGTCATTTGGATGAACCTTAGATTTTTAGGAATTAAATAACAATTAATAATATAATATTTGTTTTAAAAACTAATTTTTGTCAATTTTGACACTATTTGGTACATGATTTTTATGAAATTCATAAAAGAATGATAAGTTCGAACCAAGTTACTTATATCAACAATTACATGTCATATTAACCTATAAAATTAAGATAAGTCATAAAAAGTCTCAAATTACATTTATTTGGGCATTTATAATATCAATTATGTCAATATTTCATTAATAAGACAATTACTACATCATCTTTGTGTCATAATAAATGATAATTATTTAATCCCTAAAAATTCTAAATAAATTCCTATGATGTAGATAATTGTATTAGATTTCTGGAGACTATTTATGTTCAAAGTTTCATGAAGTGTATCACTAGATTAAAATTATTATACTTATAATATTTAAGAAAGTGACATGTTGTCACATTCTTTGGTTTTAATAATAATTAAATTATTTTCATTGAAAAAAGTCCATTAAATGAATCTAATCCGACCCTTAGGTGATATGGGTCGACTTTTAGTCATCCAATAGGATTTTGACATGTGTTAGGGTAATTTTATAATATTATATTTACCCTTAATTACCCGATTTACCTTTAACTATGGTAAATAACATTTACCGTAGTTACTATTCATAATTCCCAAAAATAAAAAGTAGCTTATTAACATAATTTGGACCCACTGATTCCAAATATGGAATCCATTTTTCCAAATTCAATACACAAAAGATGCAGAAATTAAATTAAAATTAATCCCGTTGTCGAAAGAAAACGGGTTTTTCTTTAAAACATTGCTAAAGATTGAATTGATTTAACCTACGAATTCAAGGTAAAATAAATGCTAATGACATACATTATATTAAATGTTAAAAATATATTTTATTTATACTTTAAAACCATTCAATATTATAATTTAACCACATAAGATATTACGATGAAAAAGGTTGTTTTTAATTAAAATATAGCGTGTTTTTACTATTCATTAAAATATGAAAGTTATCAGAAAAATATCAAAACTTTATCTAATGAAAATTTTTATATCCTGATTCAAAATAAGAATTTTATTTTGTCAAATTGAACTTATAAAAATGTCAAAAACTAGATTTAAAGTGGGTGCGCCATCAAAAGGTGGCAAAACTGCATTTTATGAAAAATACTTATTTTACCCGAAAAATTTATTTTGTTCTTATAACATGTTCTAGAAATGTGTAAGATGAATAATAATGTTATAAAATTCAAAATTTAGTTAACACTATTCATAACGGCTAGTTCATAACAATATTATAATAATATATCATTGTTTAGTAAAACCCGGTATTGCGTACAACACACGCTATCGAGGAAGGTCGCGATTGCATGTAATGAAAGCCAAGTCAGGGTTTCATATAGTGCACAACTCCTTTGTTGTTGCGTATAACAGAATCCAACCATATTTTATTTATACATTAAATATATATATATATATATATATATATATATATATATACTCAATGTTGCGTAGAATAACTATTATCAAAATTGTGTGTAACACGATCCAAGAATAGTGTTGCGTATACTGCAAGCTAATACAATGTTGCGTATAGTGCAAGGTAATCTTGGTGTAACATACAACACAAGACATTAATGAAAGAATATTTTTCATAAAATCTCGGGGTGTTACATTCTACCCCCCTTAAAATGAATTTCGCCCTCGAAATTCGTCGGGGTTATAAATGGTTTACTACTCGAAAGTTTGTTTAATAGAAACCCACATCGTAAAAAGGAATGCCAAAACATGGCTTTAAAAACTAAAGTATGAAGTGTAACGGTTACCCAAATTAACTCGTCATTGGGTTTCCACATAGGAGAACATAGGTGAAAATATGGATATGGAAGAAAAATCTAACCATCAGGTTCTGATGGAGAGTGGTAGAGAACATGGCTATGAAAAATCCAACAATCGCAAATCCATAAATTTTTGATGATCTAGGGTATCATCTGATTCATTAGATATAAGATCACTAGGACAACATTTTTGGTTTTCAATATCATTTCCCTAAAGTTGAAAAATTTGAATTATAAGAAATACTTACTTGATTTTGGTACAATCTCACTGTTGTTCGTGCTTTGAACAATTTCCACTTCATCTCTTAAAGAAATTAAGTTGAATTTGTTATTCGTGAAGTGTTAACAGATCATGTGATAAAATGATGGGTGATTCCATCTGTCTCAAACAAAAGGTTAAAAAAGTTATCAAAAAATACATAAGTCCATCAATAGTGAGATTAATCATATATGGTTCCTAAAATGGACGTATACTTCATATATCATACTCCTTAATATAATAAAACTAGTTTCTACTAAACAGGGACTTCCTGTAGGCCAGTGGTAGGCGATAAAGGCCAGTCGCACTTCGGTTGTGGGTTTGATTCCCACAGCCTTGTCCGATGCGATGGGCTGTCGCCCGTCCTGCAAGTTGTCCTTTTTCTAAAGCTATATTACTATAACATCCCATCAACAATATCAAAAAAAAAGTTTTATCCTTAAATAATACTGACTTATGTCCAACATAATCCATTCCAATCTTTAGGCTTATCGAAAATACTTCGGTCCAAGCTCATAATATAAAGAAAATGATTACTTGAAATGTCATCAACCAAGCATGTGAATACCATCATTTATCCCCCATATATCTTGTTCGTCACATTCCAGTCATGTGAATACCATAATCATGTAATCTCTTGAAAAATTAATACCCATTGAATCTTAGTAAAAACATGAGTGCTGTCAAAAGTTAACACATTCCACATACCAAAAACCCAAAATTCTATATACTCAAACCATGATATAAAAATTTCCTTATATCAGTCATGAGCTCATGAATACTATCAAACATTTAATTTTCTTCTTATCCCTTCATTATGCGCATATCATCTATATTCCAAAAATATCTGAATAATCTTTCATGGATACTGGTACCATTAATCATACACTTTCAAAACTCAAGGAAAGACAACAGTGTAATAATCCTTAGATGTCTTTTTATTCCATAGTACCATGAGATTACTTATACAACATTACACATGATAAACATGTAATCATTCCACTACATTCTTAAACCATTGACCGAGCTTCAACAATTCTTTTATCTCACATAACATTTGTAGTATCTTCATCATCATCAACATAAATACTACCCATATGACCATACTGATTCTCTTCATGAGACTTTACCTTAGGGCATTGGTTTTCATAATGCCCGTACATTCTACATTTAAAACATTTAACCATTGTTGATGTCGTAGAAATACCATTATCCTCATCTCTGGTGCTAACTGAACCTTTTCCTTTGCACTTACTGACTTTGTGTCCTTCTTTTCCACACCCAAAGCATATTCCAGTTCCTTTGAAACATTCTTTTTGATGCCTCTTACCACATGATTTACATAGGGGAAATTGAACTTTCTTTCCTCTATGATCATCATGAAACTCTATCTTTCTCTTATTAGCTGAGTCAGGAAACTTAACAAATTTCACTTTATTGATCATATTATGAGATTGCTGATTCGGCATAATAATGATGTTTGGACTTCCAAATCCCATTTCATTTGGTTGCTCATGAAGAATATCATTCCATTGTCCATCATATCCTCCATTATCGTGAATCATCTTGTTTCCAGCCATTTTCTAAAACCCAAAAAGAATAGTGTGAGAGGCAAAAATCATAATAAAGGGGGAGTAACTTCAATATCTAACATATTAGGTTAAATTCTAAGATCGTTACCATAGTTCTAGGACTATATCCTATACGTATAATTATCCTTAGGGACATCCCTAGACATACCTTAGAAATATCTCTAGGGATCTCACTAACGTTCTCACATCCTAGTTTCCAAAGGTTGACTAAACCTTTCCTCTGATACCAACTGTAGAGACCCGAAGCTTGACGTACATGGACATTACATTACTTTTGCGGAATACTTAATACATAACAAAAACACACACACAAGGATCGTAATAGTTTAGTGTCTTTGGAAACTCGGAATATAATCTTCTAATCATGGTGAAAGATCTTCAACATCTCCCATAAAGATCTTCTTTTTTACCTAAAACCTTTCTTTATATCCTGGGGAAAAGAAAATGTAAAAGGGTGAGCTCAAATGATTAGTAAGGGTAAACAAAAGAAATATCAATCAAATCATATTCATAAGAACATAACATTTTGGAAATCTTAACCTGCAAAAGAGAGCATAATTTCACAACATGGGATAAATCATAGTAGTGAAATGAAATCCCAATAATAATAACTTAAAACATGAAATTTTGTGGCATACACACATAATCATAGAGAATCATATCTTATTAGTCAAGACTCATTGCCAAGACTATCTTAGTGGACAAAGTCCATTTTTGAACCGAGTCACCCTCATTTCAGTCCTGTTTCACTGAACCGGTATAACCTACCATTTCAGCCATGTCTATCTCATGAGATATAAAATCTTTACCTAATGCATTGGAGGGAGATATAGGTCCCACCCATCTCATAATGACACCATTCTTATGTGTTCCACAAAATCATAAATCATACATCATTGCATAACCCATGTAGTAAAAATGGGAACCTTAAACATCATGACATCATAAAACAACTCATATAAGATAAAGGAATTCATAAAAATAATTCCATCACAACATAATCAAATCAATGTAATAATAGGGATAGAAACAGAACCCTTTATTATCTTAGATGGAAAATAATTTTGATAAAACACCTGAACTCCATTCTTGAGGAAAATATCCTTTCTACTTTAAAAACACTTTCCTTTCTTTAACATGTTATAAAATTTTTAACTAAAAGAAGTTTATTAAAAATAAACTTGAAAACTTGTAAAGGAATCTTCTTGGAAATAATGTTTTAAAAATCCATTCATGCCGTATAAGTTTTAAAAAAAACATTGTTCTCGTACTTTTGTCAGAAAAGTCAAAAAGTACCTCGTACGAAAAACGATAAAAGATTCCTTTCATATCCTTTACTAAAAACTCAACGAAGGGTAAAATTGGATTTAAACTATTGTAAGTGGATGGAAACAATATTACATATTGAGGAAACATGGATGTGGATAATAAAATACACCTCAGTAAATACCAAAGTATAAACAATCTCAGATAAAAATGAGATTGTGATATTTCCCTTACCTTATGTCCGATATGCTTTGTACGTATCCAAACCTCCTCTTTTTGACGCGCCTTTTCTTAACCTCAACTTAAAGAACTAAGGATGGTCTTTGAAGATGACCAAGACCTCTAGGATGATACTAGGGAAGTGGAGAAGAGATTTTGGTAGGGGTTGGCCGAGCTTGAAGGCTCAAAGTGGTGTGAGGAAGAGGGGGAGGAGGTGCCCTTTTATAAGGGAGGAGAGGGGCACCTTAGGAAAATCTCAAAATATTATTTTATATTAAGGTCAAATTCGGTTTATAATGGTTCCAAAGGGTCTTATTTCGAAGATAAAATGGGGATGGGTCGAATTGGACTTTGTGACACACATAAGAATTAACACCCTGAGATTTTATGAAAAATATTCTTTTAATTTCATTAATGTCTTGTGTTGTATGCTACACCAAGATTACCTTGCGCTATATGCAACACCGTATTAACTTGCAATATACACAACACTATTCTTGGATCGTGTTACACACAATTTTGATAATAGTTATTCTACGCAACATTGAGTATATATATATATATATATTCAATATATAAATGAAATATGGTTGGATTCTGTTATACGCAACAACAAAGGAGTTGTGCACTACACGCAACCCTGACTTGGCTTGCATTACACGCAATCGCGACCTTCTTCGATAGTGTGTGTTGTACGCAATACTGAGTTTTACTAAACAACGATATATTATTATAATATTGTTATGAACTAGCCGTTATGAATAGTGTTAACTAAATTTTGAATTTTATAACATTATTATTCATCTTACACATTTCTAGAACATGGTATAAGAACAAAATAATTTTTTCGGGTAAAATAAGTATTTTTCAAAAAATGCAGTTTTGCCACCTTTTGATGGTGCACCCACTTTAAATCTAGTTTTTGACATGTTTATAAGTTCAATTTGACAAAATAAAATTCTTATTTTGAATCAGGATATAAAAATTTACATTAGATAAAGTTTTGATATTTTTCCGACAACTTTCATATTTTAATGAATAGTAAAAACACGCTATATTCTAATTAAAAACAACTTTTTCATCGTAATATCTTATGTGGTTAAATTATAATATTGAATGGTTTTAAAGTATAAATAGAATATATTTTTACCATTTAATATAATGTATTTCATTAGCATTGATTTTACCTTGAATTCGTAGGTTAAATCAATTCAATCTTTTGCAATATTTTAAAGAAAAACCCGTTTTATTTCGACAACGGGATTAATTTTAATTTAATTTCTGCAACTTTTATGAATTGAATTTGGAAAAATGGATTCCATATTTGGAATCAGTGGATCTAAATTATGTTAATAAGCTACTTTTTATTTTTGGGAATTATGAATAGTAACTACGGTAAATTTTATTTACCATAGTTAAAGGTAAATCAGGTAATTAAGGGTAAATATAATATTTTAAAATTACCCTAACAAATGTCAAAATCCTATTGGATGACTAAAAGTCGACCCATATCACCTAAGGGTCGGATTTGATTCATTTAATTAAAATTTTTCAATGAAAATAATTTAATTATTATTAAAACCAAAGAATGTGACAACATGTCACTTTCTTAAATCTTATAAGTATAATAATTTTAATCTAGTGATAAACTTCATGAAACATCGAACATGAATAGTCTCCAGAAATCTAATACAAGTATCTACATCATAGGAATTTATAGAGAATTTTTAGGGATTGAATAATTATCATTTATTATGACACAAAGATGATGCAGTAATTGTCTTATTAATGAAATATTGTCATAATTGATGTTATAAATGACCAAATAAATGTAATTTGAGACTTTTTATGACTTAAACAAATTTTATAGGTTAATATGACATGTTATTGTTGATTTAAGTAACTTGGTTCTAACTTATCATTCTGTTATGAATTTCATAAAAATCATGTACCAAATAGTTTCAAAATTGACATAAATTAGTTTTTAAAACAAATATTATATTATTAATTGTTATTTTATTCCTAAAAATCTAAGGTTCGGTCAAATGACTTAGATAAGATTATATATATTAATAATAAACAACTTGGGGTTCGTTTGGCTTGATATAGTAAGTTTATTAACAATATAGTGTAAGAAAACAAAAAGACACGGTAAAAGTTAAATTATTTAAATTAGAGTTAAATCTAATTGATAAGGTTAAAATAATAACCTAAACTTGTCTAAATCCTATTGGATGAGAGGATTTAGACCCATCCCCACTTTAGCTTCTAAATAATACCCTTTGGAACCATTATAAACCGAATTTGACCTTAATATAAAATAATATTTTGAGATTTTCCTAAGGTGCCCCTCTCCTCCCTTATAAAAGGGCACCTCCTCCCTCTCCTCCTCACACCAATTTGAGCATTCAAGCTCGGCCAACCCCTGCCAAAATCTCTTCTCCACTTTCCTAGTATCATCCTAGAGGTCCTGGTCTTCTTCAAAGACCATCCTTAGTTCTTTAAGTGGAGGTTAAGAAAAGGCGCGTCAAAAAGAGGTAATATCCATTTCCGATCTTTTTCAATTTATTTCTTCTTCAACTTCTTCTTCTTTAGTTGTTTCATGATAAAGTAATAACATCAGTATTTCTTATATACTGATATGTTATTATAAATATTAAACAACTCTAATTAACATTATATCCATCCTATGTAAAAAGGAAATCACCGCGCGTGCATACGTACGGAATACCGTCTCCACGCCGTGGTGTAATCTATTTTCCGCCACCACCTTAATTGGATGGGTATAATTATGTAATGAGTAACTATATATGATTATTATAAAGTGATATTGATACTGAAATAGTATATATACACTTCAACACAAGTTCACGATCATGAGAACGATATCATCGCTCGTGCGTACGTACTGACTACTGTCTCCACGATGCGATGGGATTCATTATCCATGTTAACCATTCCAGAATGATTATAAAGTATATATAATGAATAATAATAAAATATATGACATGTTAAATCTACTGGATTTATGTATATATATATGTCATCTACTTACTTCCATTCAAGACAATAAGGAAAGGAAAACAGCGTTCATGCGTATGTACGGACTGCCGTCTCCATGAACGGTGTGTTTCATTTCATTTATCTATCTATTATATATATATATACTGAATATATATGATATATAAATCATATTTTATATTCTGGAAGTAAGTAAATCATGATATAAGTAATAATAATGTCAAGAACAACAAGTCCAAACACCTACGATAAATGAAACGATTTTACCCAAAACGCTTCTTTAACATGAATTTACAAAAGAACGGGTAATATAAAGTCATAAGTGAACCATATATGATATCATAACAATGAATGTGATTCTGTAATAAGTTAATGACATTATTTAAATCATTATACAGGAGGTTCAGATACGTACAAAGCATATCAGACATAAGGTAAGGGAAATATCACAATCTCATTTTTATCCGAGATTGTTTATACTTTGGTATTTACTGGGGTGTATTTTATCATCCACATCCATGTTCCCTCAATATGTAATATTGTTTCCATCCACTTACAATAGTTTAAATCCAATTTTACCCTTCAGTGAGTTTTTAGTAAAGGATATGAAAGGAATCTTTTGTCATTTTTCGTATGAGGTACTTTTTGACTTTTTCGTCAAAAGTACGAGAAGAATGTTTTTTTTAACTTATACGACATGAATGGATTTTTAAAACATTATTTCCAAGAAGCTTCCTTTACTAGTTTTCAAGTTTATTTTTAATCAACTTCTTTTAGTTTATAATTGTATGACATGTTATGAAAGGAAAAGTGTTTTTGAAGAAGAAAGGATATTTTCCTCAAGAATGGAGTTCAAGTGTTTTATCAAAATTATTTTCCATCTAAGACAATAAAGGGTTCTGTTTCTATCCCTATTATTACATTGATTTGATTATGTTGTGATGGAATTATTTTTATGAATTCCTTTATCTTATATGAATTGTTTTATGATGTCATGTTGTTTAAGATTCCCATTTTTATTACATGGGTTATGCTATGATGTATGGTTTATGATTTTGTGGCACACATAAAAATGGTATAATTATGAGATGGGTGAGACCTATATCTCCCTCAAATTCATTGGGTAAAGATTTTATATTTCATGAGATAGACATGACTGGAACGGTAGGTTATACCGATTTAGTGAAACAGGACTGAAACGAGGGTGACTCGGTTCCGAAATGGACTTTGTCCACTAAGATAGTCTTGGCAATGAGTCTTGACTAATAAGAAATGATTCTCTATGATTGTGTGTGTATGCCACAATGTTTCATGTTTTAAGTTATGATTATTGGGATTTCATTTCACTACTATGATTTATCCCATGTTATGAAATTATGCTCTCTTTTGTAGGTTAAGATTTACAAAATGTTATGTTCTTATGAATATGATGCGATTGATATTTCTTTTGTTTACCCTTACTGAGCATTTGAGATCACCCTTTTACGTTTTCTTTTCCCCAGGATATAAAGAAAGGTTTTAGGTAAAAAAAAGAAGATCTTTATGGGAGATGTTGAAGATCTTTCACCACGATTAGAAGATTATATTCCGAGTTTCCAAAGACACTAAACTATTACGATCCTTGTGTGTGTGTTTTTGTTATGTACTAAGTATTCCGAAAAAGTAATGTAATGTCCATGTACATCAATCTTCGGGTCTCTACAGTATGAAACGAGGGGTCTCTACAGTAATGTCCATGTACGTCATTCATACGAGGTACTTTTTGTTATGTACTAAGTATTCTGCAAAAGTAATGTAATGTCCATGTACGTCAAGCTTCGGGTCTTTATGGGATATGAGGACGATCTTTCACCACAATTAGAAGATTATATTCCAGGTTTCCAAAGACACTAAACTATTACGGTCCTTGTGTGTGTGTTTTTGTTATGTACTAAGTATTCCACAAAAGTAATGTAATGTCCATGTACATCAATCTTCGGGTCTCTAAGTATTCCGGAAAATTAATGTAATGTCCATGTAATGTAATGTCCATGTACGCCCATCTTATCTTTATCCCTTCATATATGATTTCAAAATTCTATAATTACACAAGCTATGAATCATTCTGGACTTCCAAATGAGTAGAGAAGGGAACAATATTCTATTGAGTCCTTCATGAGGCAACGTCCACCTTCTTTCATTGGGTCTTCCGATCCACTTATTGTTGAACAATGGATCAGTACCACTGAAAAGATATTTTCTGTTCTTCAATGTTCTGAACATGATAAAGTCATCTTAGCAGTATATCGTTTGGAAGGTGAAGCTGATCAATGGTGGAATCTTATCAAGAATACGAGGCCAAGAGATGAAATTGAGTCCATGGAATGGGACAAGTTCAAGAACTTGTTTTTTAGTAAGTACTTCCCTCGTATTCTTCGAATAAAGATGGAGAAGGAGTTTCTTGAAATAAAGCAAAAGGATTATGAATATGTTTGTATATATGAAGCAAATTTTACAAGGCTTTCAAGGTATGCATATGGGTTTATCATCCAACCTGAAAGTAAAGTTGATCGATTCTTCAGTGGCTTAAAACCAAATCTTCGAAGGGCATTAGCTATAAGAGACTCCAGTAACTATGAAGAAATTGCGTGTTGTGCTATCTAGGTAGAAATAGAAGTTGGTGTTACTTATCCATCTCATAGTTTTGACAAGAAACAAAAGATGGAGTTCAAGGAGAAATCTCAGAATAATGGTGAAAAAAAGATGAATGCTTCCTTATGCTCAAAGTGTGGAAAGAAGCATGGTGAAGATTGTCTTAAAGGGACAAGTAAATGTTTCAAATGTGGAAAGGAAGGTCATCGGGCATTTGAATGCCACAATGATGGGAAGAAGATTCCTAATGATGCAAACAAAGGAAGGGATACACAGAATGAACCTACTACACTTCAATGCTTCAAGTGCAAGGAAATGGGACATTATGCCAATAAATGACCTAATCCAAGGGTTAGTGATGATCGACATGAGAAACCACTTAAGGAAAAGGACAAAGGGAAGTCACATGCGATCACTATTGGCGATGTTGAATATGACAACGATGTGGTGGAATGATTAAGTGTTTATGTAAAGGGATTCCAAAATAATGTTTTATATAGTATCGTGGAAAATTGGAATATTTATGTTTTGGTCTATTGTGGTTTTCAATAATTTTATGGCATCGGTAACCATGAAAAGTGATTGAAATATTTTTGGAAAACAGAAGATATGCACATAATGAAGGGATAAAGATAATCTAATTTGTTTGATAGTATTCATGAGCTCATGATTGATATAAGGACTAAGTGATATCATGGTTTGACGATATAGAATTTTGAGGATTTTGGTATGTGGAAAGTGTTAACTTTTAACTGCATTCATGTTTTCACTTTGGTTCAATGGGTATTCCTTTTTCAAGAGAATACATGATTAAGGCTTTCGAATGTTTGGAATGTGACCAACAAGACTTATCTTATGATATATGGGGATCAACGATGGTATTCAATCTCTGGTAATCGTTTTCACTATATTATAAGAGTGGACTGCAGTATTATGGATAAGCCTAAAGATTGGAATGGATTATGTTGGACATAAGTTAGTATTGTTTAAGGATAAAACTTTTTTTTGATATTGTTGATGGGATGTTATAGTAATATAGCTTTAGAAAAAGAAAAACCTGCAGGACGGGCGACATCCCATCGCGTCGGACAAGGCTGTGGGAATCAAACCCCCAACCAATGTACGAATGACCTTTATCACCTACCACTGGCCTACAGGAAGTCCCTGTTTAGTAGAAACTAGTTTTATTATATTAAGAAGTATGATATATGAAATATAAGTCCATTTTAGGAACCATATATGATTAATCTCACTATAGATCAACTTATGTATATAACTTTTTCTAACCTTTTGTTTGAGACAGATGGAATGACCCGTCATTCTATCACATGATCTGCTAACACTTCACGAATAACAAATTCAACTTCATTTATTTAAGAGAAGAAGTGGAAATTGTTCAAGGCACGAACAACAGTGAGTTTGTACCAAAATAAAGTAAGTATTTATTCTAATTCAAATTCTTCAACTTTAGGGAAATGATCTTGAAAACCAAAAATGTTGTCCTAGTGCCCTTATATCCGATGAATCAGATGGTACCCTAGATCTTCACAAATTTATGGATTTGTGATTTTTAGCTTTTCCAAATCCATGTTCTCTACCACTCTCCATCAGAACATGATGGTTATATTTCTCTTCCATATCCATATTTTCACCTATGTGGAAACCCAGTGATTAGTTTATTTGGGTAACCGTTACGTTTCATACTTTTGTTTTTAAATATTGGTTTTGGTATTCCTTTTTACGATGTGGGTTTCTATTAAAGAAACTTTCGAATAGTAAACTATTTATAACCCCGACGAATTTCGAGGGAGAAATTCATTTTAAGGGGGGTAGAATGTAACACCCCGAGATTTTATGAAAAATATTCTTTTAATTTCATTAATGTCTTGTGTTGTATGCTACACCAAGATTACCTTTCACTATACGCAACACCGTATTAGCTTGCAGTATATGCAACACTATTCTTGGATCGTGTTACACACAATTTTGATAATAGTTATTCTACGCAACATTGAGTGTATATATATATATATATATATATATTCAATGTATAAATAAAATATGGTTGGATTCTGTTATACGTAACAACAAAGGAGTTGTGCACTACACGCAACTCTGACTTGGATTGCATTATATGCAATCGCGACCTTCCTTGATAGCGTGTGTTGTACGCAATACCGGGTTTTACTAAACAACGATATATTATTATAATATTGTTATGAACTAGCCGTTATGAATAGTGTTAACTAAATTTTGAATTTTATAACATTATTATTCATCTTACACATTTCTAGAACATGGTATAAGAAAAAAATAAATTTTTCGGGTAAAATAAGTATTTTTCATAAAATGCAGTTTTGCCACCTTTTGATGGTGCACCCACTTTAAATCTACTTTTTGACATATTTATAAGTTCAATTTGACAAAATAAAATTCTTCTTTTGAATCAGGAAATAAAAATTTACATTAGATAATGTTTTGATATTTATCCGATAACTTTCATATTTTAATGAATAGTAAAAACACGCTATATTTTAATTAAAAACAACTTTTTTCGTCGTAATATCTTATGTGGTTAAATTATAATATTGAATGGTTTTAAATTATAAATAGAATATATTTTTACCATTTAATATAATGTATGTCATTAGCATTGATTTTACCTTGAATTCGTAGGTTAAATCAATTCAATCTTTTGCAATGTTTTAAAGAAAAACCCATTTTCTTTCGACAACGAGATTAATTTTAATTTAATTTCTGAAACTTTTGTGTATTGAATTTGGAAAAATGGATTCCATATTTGGAATCATTGGATCCAAATTATGTTAATAAGCTACTTTTTATTTTTGAGAATTATGAATAGTAACTATGGTAAATTTTATTTACCATAGTTAAAGGTAAATCGGGTAATTAAGGGTAAATATAATATTTGAAAATTACCCTAAAAAATGTCAAAATCCTATTGGATGACTAAAAGTCGACCCATATCACCTAAGGGTCTGATTAGATTCATTTAATTAAATTTTTTCAATGAAAATAATTTAATTATTAATAAAACCAAAGAATGTGACAACATGTCACTTTCTTAAATCTTATAAGTATAATAATTTTAATCTAGTGATAAACTTCATGAAACTTCAAAAATAAATAGTATCCAGAAATATAATACAACTATCTACATCATAGGAATTTATTTAGAATTTTTAGGGATTAAATAATTATCATTTATTATGACACAAAGATGATGCAGTAATTGTCTTATTAATGAAATATTGACATAATTGATGTTATAAATGCCCAAATAAATATAATTTGAGCCTTTTTATGACTTACACTAATTTTCTAGGTTAATATGACATGTTATTGTTGATTTAAGTAACTTGGTTCGAACTTATCATTCTGTTATAAATTTCAAAAAAAATCATGTACCAAATAGTGTCAAAATTGACATAAATTAGTTTTTAAAACAAATATTATATTATTAATTGTTATTTTATTCCTAAAAATATAAGGTTAGGCCAAATGACTTAGATAAGATTATATATATTAATAATAAACAACTTGGGGTTCGTTTGGCTTGTTATGGTAAGTTTATTAACCATATAGTGTAAGAAAACAAAAAGACATAGTAAAAGTTAAATTATTTAACTTAGAGTTAAATCTAATTGATAAGGTTAAAATAACAACCTAAACTTGTCTAAATCTTATTGGATGAGAGGATTTATACCCATCCCCACTTTAGCTTCGAAATAAGACCCTTTGGAACCATTATAAACCGAATTTGATCTTAATATAAAATAATATTTTGAGATTTTCCTAAGGTGCCCTTCTCCTACCTTATAAAAGGGCACCTCCTCCCTCTCTTCCTCACACAACTTTGAGGCTTCAAGCTCGGCCAGCCCCTGACTAATTCTCTTCTCCACTTCCCTAGAAACATCCTATAGGTTCTGGTCTTCCTCAAAGACCAATTTTAGTGCCCTAAAAGGAGATCTCAAAGAGGCGCTTTAAAGAAGAGGTAATTTCCATTACCGATTCTTTCACCTTTATTTCTTCTTCCACTTCTTCTTTTTAGGTAGTTTCTTTATGAAGTAATAACATAAGTATCAATAATATACAGATAGGTTATTATAAGTATGAAACAACCCTATTTCACCATCTATCCATCCTACGGAAAACGAAATCACCACGCGTGCGTACGTACGGAATACCGTCTCCACGTCGTGGTGAAATCTATTTTCCACCACCACCTTACTTGGATGGGTATAATGGTGTAAATAATAACTATATATGATTATTTTAAAGTGATATTGATTCCGAAATAGTATAAATACACTCCAATACAGTCCCACGATCATGAGAACTATATCATCGCTCATGCGTACGTACGGACTACCGTCTCCACGACGCGATGAGATTCATTCTCCACTCTAACCATTCATGAATAATTATAAAGTGTATATAATAAGTAATCAGGAAATATATGACATAATAATGATACTGGATTTATTTGTATATATGTGTATGTCATCTAATTAATTTCATTCAACTCAATAAGGAAACGAAAACAGCGTTCATGCGTACGTACGGCCTACCGTCTCGATGAACGGTGTATTTCTTTCCATTTACTGATTTATTATATATATGTATATTCTGAATATATATTAGATATAAATCATGTTTTATATTCTGGAATTAAGTAATCATGATCTATGTAATCATATGAATAATTACAAGTCAAAACACGGACGACAAATGAAACAATTTTACCCAAAACGCTCTTTAACATGGAATTTACAAAAGAACGGGTAATATAAAGTCATAAGTGAACCATATATGATATCATAACAATGATTATGACTCTGGAATAAGTCAATAACATTATTTAAATCATTATACAGGAGTTTCAGACACTTACAAAGCAAATCGGACCAAAGGTAAGGGAAATATCACAATGTCATTTTTATCCAAGATTGTTTATACTTTGAAAGTTACTGGGGTGTATTTTATCATCCACATCCATGTTTCCTCAATATGTAATATTATTTCCATCCACCTAAAATTCTTTAAAACCTATTTTACCCTTTGGTGTGTTTTTAGTAAAAAATATGAAAGGAATCTTTTGTCATTTTTCGTACGAGGTACTTTTTGACTTTTCCGACAATAGTACGAAAAGAATGTTTTTTTAACTTATACGGCATGAATGGATTTTAAAACATTATTTCCAAGAAGCTTCCTTTACAAATTTTCAAGTTTATTTTTAATCAACTTCTATTAGTTTATAATTGTACGACATGTTAAGAAAGGAAAAGTGTTTTTGAAGAAGAAATGATATTTTTCTCAAGAATGGAGTTCAAGTGTTTTATCAAAATTATTTTCCATCTAAGATAATAAAGGGTTCTGTTTTTACATTGATTTGATTATGTTGTGATGGAATTATATTTTTATGAATTCCTTTATCTTATATGAATTGTTTTATGATGTCATGATGTTTAAGATTCCCATTTTTATTACATGGGTTATGCAATGATGTATGATTTATGATTTTGTGGCACACATAAGAATGGTATCATTATGAGATGGGTGGGACCTATATCTCCCTCCAATGAATTGGGTAAAGATTTTATATCTCATGAGATAGACATGGCTAGAACGGTAGGTTATACCGGTTCAGTGAAACAGGACTGAAACGAGGGTGACTCGGTTCAGAAATGGACTTTGTCCACTAAGATAGTCTTGGAAATGAGTCTTGACTAATAAGATATGATTCTCTATGATTTTGTGTGTATTCCACAAAGTTTCATGTTTTAAGTTATGATTATTGGGATTTCATTTCACTACTATGATTTATCCCATGTTATGAAATTATGCTCTCTTTTTCAGGTTAAGATTTCCAAAATGTTATGTTCTTATGAATATGATGTGATTGATATTTTTTTTGTTTACCCTTACTGAGCATTTGAGCTCACCCTTTTACGTTTTCTTTTCCCCAGGATATAAAGAAAGGTTTTAGGTAAAAAAAGGAAGATCTTTATGGGATATGAGGAAGATCTTTCTCCACGATTAGAAGATTATATTCCGAGTTTCCAAAGACACTAAACTATTACGGTCCTTGTGTGTGTGTTTTTGTTATGTACTAAGTATTCCGCAAAAGTAATGTAATGTCCATGTACGTCAAGCTTCGGGTCTCTACAGTTGGTATCAGAGGGTACCAAATATGGAATCCATTTTATCCAAATATGGAATCCATTTTTCCAAAATGTAACACCCCGAGTTTTTATGAAAAATATTCTTTTAATTTCATTAATGTCTTGTGCTACACCAAGATTACCTTGCGCTATACGCAACACCGTATTAACTTGCAGTATACACAACACTATTCTTGGATCGTGTTACACACAATTTTGATAATAGTTATTCTACACAACATTGAGTATATATATATATATATTCAATGTATAAATGAAATATGGTTGGATTCTGTTATACGCAACAACAAAGGAGTTGTGCACTACACATAACCCTGACTTGTCTTGCATTACACGCAATCGCGACCTTTCTCGATAGCGTGTGTTGTACGCAATACCGGGTTTTACTAAACAATGATATATTATTATAATATTGTTATGAACTAGCCGTTATGAATAGTGTTAACTAAATTTTGAATTTGATAACATTATTATTCATCTTACACATTTCTAGAACATGGTATAAGAACAAAATAATTTTTTCGGGTAAAATTAGTATTTTTCAAAAAATGCAGTTTTGCCGCCTTTTGATGGCGCACCCACTTTAATCTAGTTTTTGACATGTTTATAAGTTCAATTTGACAAAATAAAATTTTTATTTTGAATCAGGATATAAAAATTTACATTAGATAAAGTTTTGATATTTTTCCGATAACTTTCATATTTTAATGAATAGTAAAAACACGCTATATTTTAATTAAAAACAACTTTTTTCATCGTGATATCTTATGTGGTTAAATTATAATATTGAATGGTTTTAAAGTATAAATAGAATATATTATTACCATTTAATATAATTTATGTAATTAGCATTGATTTTACCTTGAATTCGTAGGTTAAATCAATTCAATCTTTTGTAATGTTTTAAAGAAAAACCCGTTTTCTTTCGACAACGGGATTAATTTTAATTTAATTTCTACAACTTTTGTGAATTGAATTTGGAAAAATGGATTCCATATTTGGAATCAGTGGATCCAAATTATCTTAATAAGCTACTTTTTATTTTTGAGAATTATGAATAATAACTACGATAAATTTTATTTACCATAGTTAAAGGTAAATCGGGTAATTAAGGGTAAATATAATATTTTAAAATTAACCTAACAAGTGTCAAAATCCTATTGGATGACTAAAAGTCGAGCCATATCACCTAAGGGTCGGATTAGATTCATTTAATTAAATTTTGTCAATGAAAATAATTTAATTATTATTAAAACCAAAGAATGTGACAAGATGTCATTTTCTTAAATATTATAAGTATAATAATTTTAATATAGTGATAAACTTCATGAAACTTCGAACATAAATAGTCTCCAGAAATATAATACAATTATCTGCATCATAAGAAATTTATTTAGAATTTTTAGGGATTAAATAATTATCATTTGTTATGACACAAAGATGGTGCAGTAATTGTCTTAATAATGAAATATTGACATAATTGATGTTATAAATGCCCAAATAAATGTAATTTGAGACTTTTTATGACTTAAACTAATTTTATAAGGTTAAAATAATAACCTAAACTTGTCTAAATCCTATTGGATGAGAGGATTTTGACCCATCCCCACTTTATCTTCGAAATAAGACCCTTTGGAACCATTATAAGCTGAATTTGACCTTAATATAAAATAATATTTTGAGATTTTCCTAAGGTGCCCCTCTCCTCCCTTATAAAAGGGCACCTCCTCCCTCTCCTCCTCACACCAATTTGAGCATTCAACCTCGGCCAAACCCTACCAAAATCTCTTATCCACTTCCCTAGTATCATCCTAGAGGTCCTGGTCATCTTCAAAGACCATCCTTAGTTCTTTAAGTGGAGGTTAAGAAAAGGCGCGTCAAAAAGAGGTAATATCCATTACCAATGTTTTTCAATTTCTTTCTTCTTCAACTTCTTCTTCTTTAGTTGTTCCATGATAAAGTAATAACATCAGTATTTCTTATATACTGATATGTTATTATAAATATGAAACAACTCTAATTAACCTTCTATCCATCCTATGGAAAAAGGAAATCACCGCGCGTGCGTACGTACGGAATACCGTCTCCACGCCGTGGTGTAATCTATTTTCCGCCACCACCTTAATTGTATGGGTATAATGGTGTAATGAGTAACTATATATGATTATTATAAAGTGATATTGATACTGAAATAGTATACATACACTTCAACACAATTCCACAACCATGGGAACGATATCATCGCTCGTGCGTACGTACGGACTACCGTCTCCACGACGCGATGAGATTCATTATCCATGTTAACCATTCCAGAATGATTATAAAGTATATATAATGAATAATAATGAAATATATGACATGTTAAATCTACTGGATTTATGTATATATATATGTCATCTACTTACTTTCATTCAAGACAATAAGGAAAGGAAAACAACATTCATGCGTACGTATGGACTACCGTCTCCATGAACGGTGTGTTTAATTTCATTTATTTATCTATTATATATATATACTGAATATATATGATATACAAATCATATTTTATATTCTAGAAGTAAGTAAATTATGATATAAGTAATAATAATGTCAAGAACAACAAGTCCAAACACCTACGATAAATGAAACAATTTTACCCAAAACGCTTCTTTAACATGAATTTACAAAAGAACGGGTAATATAAAGTCATAAGTGAACCATATATGATATAATAACAATGAATATGATTATTTAATAAGTTAATGACATTATTTAAATCATTATACAGGAGGTTCGGATACGTACAAAGCATATCAGACATAAGGTAAGGGAAATATCACAATCTCATTTTTATCTGAGATTGTTTATACTTTGGCATTTACTGGGGTGTATTTTATCATCCACATCCATGTTTCCTCAATATGTAATATTTATATCCTTCTAAAATATTTTATATCAAATTTTACCCTTCGGTGAGTTTTTAGTAAAAGATATGAAAGGAATCTTTTTTCGTTTTTCGTACGAGGTACTTTTTGACTTTTCCGACAAAAGTAAGAGAAGAATGTTTTCTTTTTTAACTTATACGGCATGAATGGATTTTTAAAACATTATTTCCAAGAATCCTCCTTTACAAGTTTTCAAGTTTATTTTTAATCAACTCCTTTTATTTTAGAATTGTATGACATGTTATGAAAGGAAAAGTGTTTTGAAGAAGAATGAATATTTTCCTCAAGAATAGAGTTCAAGTGTTTTATCAAAATTATTTTCCATCTAAGATAATATAGGGTTATGTTTATATCCCTATTATTACATTGATTTTATTATGTTGTGATGGAATTATTTTTATGAATTCCTTTATCTTATATGAATTGTTTTATGATGTCATGTTGTTTAAGAATCCCATTTTTATTACATGGGTTATGCAATGATGTATGATTTATGATTTTGTGGAACACATAAGAATGGTATCATTATGATATGGGTGGGACCTATATCTCCCTCCAATTCATTGGGTAAAGATTTTATATCTCATGAGATAGACATGGCTGAAACGGTAGGTTATACCGGTTCAGTGAAACAGGACTAAAACGAGGGTGACTCGGTTCAGAAATGGACTTTGTCCACTAAGATAGTCTGGGCAATGAGTCTTGACTAATAAGATATGATTCTCTATGATTATGCGTGTATGACACAAAATTTCATGTTTTAAGTTATGATTATTGGGATGTCATTTCACTACTATGATTTATCCCATGTTATGAAATTATGCTCTCTTTTGCAGGTTAGGATTTCCAAAATGTTATGTTCTTATGAATATGATGTGATTGATATTTCTTTTGTTTACCCTTAATGAGCATTTGAGCTCACCCTTTTACGTTTTCTTTTCCCCAGGATATAAATAAAGGTTTTAGGTAAAAAAAAAAGAAGATCTTTATGGGAGATGTTGAAGATCTTTCACCACGATTAGAAGATTATATTTTGAGTTTCCAAAGACACTAAACTATTACGATCCTTGTGTGTGTGTTTTTGTTATGTACTAAGTATTCTGAAAAAGTAATGTAATGTCCATGTACGTCAAGCTTCGGGTCTCTACAGTTGGTATCAGAGGAAAGGTTTAGTCAACCTTTGGAAACTAGGATACGAGAACTTTAGTGAGATCCCTAGAGATATTTCTAAGGTATGTCTAGGGATGTCCCTAAGGTTAAGTATACGTATAGGTTATAGTCCTAGAATTATGCTAACGATCATATAATTAAACCTAAGATGTTAGATATTGAAGGTACTCCCCCTTTATTATGTTGTTTTCCCTAGCATGATTTTTGCCTCTCACACTATTCTTTTTGGGTTTTAGACGATGGCTGGAACCCGAAGGAACCGTGTTGATCAATGCAATGGACAATGCAATGATTGTCCTTCTGAAAAAACAAATGTTATGGGAGATGGAGTGAAAAATCTTATTGCTATACTTACACAAGTTATGAATCATTCTGGACTTCCAAATGAGCAGATAAGGGAACAATATTCTATTGAGTCCTTCATGAGGCAACGTCCACCTTCTTTTAGTGGGTCTTCTGATCCACTTTTTGATGAACAATGGATCAGTACCACTGAAAAGATATTTTCAGTTCTTCAATGTTCTGAACATGATAAAGTCATCTTAGCAGTATATAGTTTGGAAGGTGAAGCTGATCAATGGTGGAATCTTATCAAGAATACGAGGCAAAGAGATGAAATTGAGTCCATGGAATGGGACGAGTTCACGAACTTATTTTTCAATAAGTACTTCCCTCGTATTCTTCGAACAAAGATAGAGAAGGAGTTTCTTGAACTAAAGCAAAAGGATGATGAATCTGTTGGTATATACGAAGCAAATTTTACAAGGCTTGCAAGGTATGCATTTGGGTTTATCATCCAACCTAAAAGTAAAGTTGATCGATTCTTCAGTGGCTTAAAACCAAATCTTCGAAGGGCATTAGCTATAAGAGACTTCAGTAACTACGAAGAAATTGTGTGTTGTGCTATCAAGGTAGAAATGGAAGTTGGTGTTACTTATCCATCTCATAGTTTTGACAAGAAACGAAAGATGGAGTTCAAGGAGAAATCTCAGAATAATGGTGAAAAGAAGATGAATGTTTCCTTATGCTCAAAGTGTGGAAAGAAGCATGGTGGAGATTGTCTTAAAGGGACAAGTAAATGTTTCAAATGTGGAAAGGAAGGTCATCGGGCATTTGAATGCCGCAATGATGGGAAGAAGATTCCTAATGATGCAAATAAAGGAAGGGATACACAGAATGAACCTACTACACTTCAATGCTTCAAGTGCAAGGAAATGGAACATTATGCCAATAAATGACCTAATCCAAGGGTTAGTGATGATCGACATGAGCAACCACTTAAGGCAAAGGACAAAGGTAAGTCACATGCGATCACTATTGGCGATGTTGAATATGACAACGATGTGGTGGAATGATTAAGTGTTTATGTAAAGGGATTCCAAAATAATGTTGTATATAGTATCGTGGAATATTGGAATATTTATGTTTTGGTCTATTGTGGTTTTCAATAATTTTATGGCATCAGTAACCTTGAAAAGTGATTGAAATATTTTTGGAAAATAGATGATATGCACATAATGAATTGATAAAGAGAATCTAATATGTTTGATAGTATTGATGAGCTCATGATTGATATAAGGACTAAGTGATATCATGGTTTAACAATATAGAATTTTGAGGATTTTGGTATGTGGAAAGTGTTAACTTTTAACTGCATTCATGTTTTCACTATGGTTCAATGGGTATTCATTTTTCAAGAGAATACATGATTAAGGCCTTCGAATGTTTGAAATGTGACCAACAAGACTTATCTTATGATATATGGGGATCAACGATGGTATTAAATCTCTGGTAATCGTTTTCACTAAATTATAAGAGTGGACTGCAATATTATGGATAAGCCTAAAGATTGGAATGGATTATGTTGGACATAAGTTAGTATTGTTTAAGGATGAAACTTTTTTTTGATATTGTTGATGGGATGTTATAGCAATATAGCTTTAGAAAAAGGACAACCTGGAGGACGGGCGACAACCCATCGCGTCAGACAAGGCTGTGGGAATCAAACCCACAACCGAAGTGGAAATGGCCTTTATCGCCTACCACTGGCCTACAGGAAGTCCCTGGTTAGTATAAACTAGTTTTATTTTATTAAGCAGTATGATATATGAAGTATAAGTTCATTTTTGGAACCATATACGATGAATCTAACCATAATATGGACTTATAACTTTTGCTAACATTTCATTTGAAAGAGATGTAATGACCCATCATTCTATCACATGATCTGCTAACACATCACGAATAACAAATTCAACTTCATTTTTTTAAGAGATGAAGTGGAAATTTTCCAAATAATGAGAAACGGAGAGACTATACCAAAATCACGAAAGTATTTCTTCTAATTCCAATTTCATCAACTTTAGGGAAATGATCTTGAAAACCAAAAATGTTTTCCTAGTTCCCTTATATCCAATGAAACAGATGGTACCTTAGATCATCACAAATCAATAGCTTTGTGATTGTTATTTTTTTCATAGCCATGTTCTCTACCACTCTCCATCAGAACTTGATGGTTAGATTTTTCTTCCATATCCATATTTTCACCTATGTTCTCCTATGTGGAAACCCAGTGATGAGTTAATTTGGTTAACTGTTACATTTCATACTTTAGTTTTTAAAGCCATGTTTTGGTATTCCTTTTTACGATGTGGGTTTCTATTAAACAAACTTTCGAGTAGTAAACCATTTATAACCCCGACGAATTTCGAGGGCGAAATTCATTTTAAGGGGGGTAGAATGTAACACCCCGAGATTTTATGAAAAATATTCTTTTAATTTCATTAATGTCTTGTGTTGTATGCTACACCAATATTACCTTGCACTATACGCAACACCGTATTAGCTTTCAGTATACGCAACACTATTCTTGGATCGTGTTACACACAATTTTGATAATAGTTATTCTATGCCACATTGAGTATATATATATATATATATATATATATTCAATGTATAAATGAAATATGGTTGGATTCTGTTATACGCAACAACAAAGGAGTTGTGCACTACACGCAACCCTGACTTGGCTTGCATTACACGCAATCACGACCTTCCTCGATAGGGTGTGTTGTACGCAATACTGGGTTTTACTAAACAACGATATATTATTATAATATTGTTATGAACTAGCCGTTATGAATAGTGTTAACTAAATTTTGAATTTTATAACATTATTATTCATCTTAAACATTTCTATAACATGATATAAGAACAATATAAATTTTTCGGGTAAAATAAGTATTTTTCAAAAAATGTAGTTTTGCCGCCTTTTGATGGCGCACCCACTTTAAATCTAGTTTTTTACATGTTTATAAGTTTAATTTGACAAAATAAAATTCTTCTTTTGAATCAGGATATAAAAATTTACATTAGATAAAGTTTTGATATTTTTCCGATAACTTTGATATTTTAATGAATAGTAAAAACACGCTATATTCTAATTAAAAACAACTTTTTTCATCGTAATATGTTATGTGGTTAAATTATAATATTGAATGGTTTTAAAGTATAAATAGAATATATTTTTACCATATAATATAATGTATGTCATTAGCATTGATTTTACCTTGAATTCGTAGGTTAAATCAATTGAATCTTTTGCAATGTTTTAAAGAAAAAACCCTTTTTCTTTCGACAAAGGGATTAATTTTAATTTAATTTCTGCAACTTTTGTGTATTGAATTTGAAAAAATGGATTCCATATTTGGAATCAGTGGATCCAAATTATGTTAATAAGCTACTTTTTATTTTTGGGAATTTTGAATAGTAACTACGGTAAATTTTATTTACCATAGTTAAAGGTAAATCGGGTAATTAATGATAAATATACTATTTTAAAATTACCCTAACAAATGTGAAAATCCTATTGGATGACTAAAAGTAGACCCATATCACCTAAGGGTCGGATTATATTCATTTAATTAAATTTTTTCAATGAAAATAATTTAATTATTATTAAAACCAAAGAATGTGACAACATGTCACTTTCTTAAATCTTATAAGTCTAATAATTTTAATCTAGTGATAAACTTCATGAAACATAGAACATGAATAGTCTCCAGAAATATAATACAATTATCTACATCATAGGAATTTATTTAGAATTTTTAGGGATTAAATAATTATCATTTATTATGACACAAAGATGATGCAGTAATTGTCTTATTAATGAAATATTGACATAATTGATGTTATAAATGCCCAAATAAATGTAATTTGAGACTTTTTATGACTTAAAATAATTTTATAGGTTAATATGACATGTTATTGTTGATTTACGAAACTTGGTTTTAACTTATCATTCTGTTATGAATTTCATAAAAATCATGTACCAAATAGTGTCAAAATTGACATAAATTAGTTTTTAAAACAAATATTATATTATTAATTGTTATTTTATTCCTAAAAATCTACGGTTCAGCAAAATGACTTAGATAAGATTATATATATTAATAATAAACAACTTGGGGTTCGTTTGGCTTGATATAGTAAGTTTATTAACCATATAGTGTAAGAAAACAAAAAGATACGGTAAAAGTTAAATTATTTAACTTAGAGTTAAATCTAATTGATAAGGTTAAAATAATAACCTAAACTTTTATAAATCCTATTGGATGAGAGTATTTCAACCCATCCCCACTTTAGCTTCAAAATAAGACCCTTTGGAACCATTATAAACCGAATTTGACCTTAATATAAAATAATATTTTGAGATTTTCCTAAGGTGCCCCTCTCCTCCCTTATAAAAGAGCACCTCCTCCCTCTCCTCCTCACACCAATTTGAGCATTCAAGCTCGGCCAAACCCTGAAAAAATTTCTTCTACACTTCCCTAGTATCATCCTAGAGGTCCTGGTCTTCTTCAAAGACCATCCTTAGTTCTTTAAGTGGAGGTTAAGAAAAGGCGCGTCAAAAAGAGGTAATATCCATTACCGATCTTTTTCAATTTCTTTCTTCTTCAAATTCTTCTTCTTTAGTTGTTTCATGATAAAGTAATAAAATAAGTATTTATTATATACTGATATGTTATTATAAATATGAAACAACTCTAATTAACCTTCTATCCATCCTACGAAAAAAGGAAATCACCGCGCGTGCGTACGTACGGAATACTGTCTCCACGCCGTGGTGTAATCTATTTTCCACCACCACCTTAATTGGATGGGTATAATGGTGTAATGAGTAACTATATATTATTATTATAAATTTATATTGATACTTAAATAGTATACATACACTTCAACACAATTCCACGACCATGGGAACGATATCATCGCTCGTGCGTACGTACGGACTACCGTCTCCATGACGCGATGAGATTCATTATCCATGTTAACCATTCCAGAATGATTATAAAGTATATATAATGAATAATAATTTAATATATGACATGTTAAATCTACAGGATTTATGTATATATATATTTCATCTACTTACTTCCATTCAAGACAATAAGGAAAGGAAAACAACGTTCATGCGTACGTACGGACTACCGTCTCCATGAACGGTGTGTTTCATTTCATTTATCTATCTATTATATATATATATACTGAATATATATGATATATAAATCATATTTTATATTCTGGAATTAAGTAAATCATGATATAAGTAATAATAATGTCAAGAAAAACAAGTCCAAACACCTACGATAAATGAAACGATTTTACCCAAAACGCTTCTTTAACATGAATTTACAAAAGAACGGGTAATATAAAGTCATAAGTGAACCATATATGATATCATAACAATGAATATGATTCTGTAATAAGTTAATGACATTATTTAAATCATTATACAGGAGGTTAGGATAGGTACAAAGCATATCGGACAAAAGGTAAGGGAAATATCACAATCTCATTTTTATCCGAGATTGTTTATACTTTGGCATTTACTAGGGTGTATTTTATCATCCACATCCATGTTTCCTCAATATGTAATATTTATATCCTTCTACAATAGTTTATATCAAATTTTACCCTTCGGTGAGTTTTTAGTAAAATATATGAAAGGAATATTTTGTCATTTTTCGTACGAGGTACTTTTTGATTTTTCCGACAAAAGTAAGAGAAGAATGTTTTCTTTTTTAACTTATACGGCATGAATGGATTTTTAAAACATTATTTACAAGAAGCTTCCTTTACAAGTTTTCAAGTTTATTTTTAATCAACTCCTTTTAGTTTATAATTGTATGACATGTTATGAAAGGAAAAGTGTTTTTGAAGAAGAATGGATATTTTCCTCAAGAATAGAGTTCAAGTGTTTTATCAAAATTATTTTCCATATAAGATAATATAGGGTTATGTTTATATCCATATTATTGCATTGATTTGATTATGTTGTGATGGAATTATTTTTATGAATTCCTTTATCTTATATGAATTGTTTTATGATGTCATGTTGTTTAAGAATCCCATTTTTATTACATGGGTTATGCAATGATGTATGATTTATGATTTTGTGGCACACATAAAAATGGTATCATTATGAGATGGGTGGGACCTATATCTCCCTCCAATGCATTGGGTAAAGATTTTATATCTCATGAGATAGACATGGCTGGAATGGTAGGTTATACCGGTTCAGTGAAACAGGACTGAAACGAGGGTGACTCGGTTTAGAAATGGACTTTGTCCACTAAGATAGTCTTGGAAATGAGTCTTGACTAATAAGATATGGGTGGGACACATAAGAATGGTATCATTATGAGATGGGTGGGACCTATATCTCCCTACAATGCATTGGGTAAATATTTTATATTTCATGAGATAGACATGGCTGGAACGGTAGGTTATACCAGTTCAGTGAAACAGGACTGAAATGTGGGTGACTCGGTTCAGAAATGGACTTTATCCACTAAGATAGTATTGGCAATGAGTCTTGACTAATAAGAAATGATTCTCTATGATTGTTTATGTATGCCACAAAAGGGTGAGCTCAAATGCTCAGTAAGGGTAAACAAAAGAAATATCAATCACATCATATTCATAAGAACATAACATTTTGGAAATCTTAATCTGCAAAAGAGAGCATAATTTCATAACATGGGATAAATCATAGTAGTGAAATGAAATCCCAATAATCATAACTTAAAACATGAAATTTTGTGTCATACACACATAATAATAGAGAATCATATCTTATTATTCAAGACTCATTTCCAAGACTATCTTAGTGGACAAAGTCCATTTCTGAACCGAGTCACCCTCGTTTCAGTCCTGTTTCACTGAACTGTTATAACCTACCGTTTCAGCCATGTCTATCTCATGATATATAAAAACTTTACCCAATGCATTGGAGGGAGATATAGGTCCCACCCATCTCATAATGATACCATTCTTATGTGTGACACAAAATCATAAATCATACATCATTGCATAACCCATGTAGTAAAAATGGGAACCTTAAACATCGTGACATCATAAAACAACTCATATAAGATAAAGTAATTCATAAAAATAATTCCATCACAACATAATGAAATCAATGTAATAATAGGGATATAAACAGAACCCTTTATTATCTTAGATGGAAAATAATTTTGATAAAACACTTGAACTCCATTCTTGAGGAAAATATCCTTTCTACTTCAAAAACACTTTCCTTTCTTTAACATGTTATAAAATTTTAAACTAAAATAAGTTGATTAAAATTAAACTTGAAAACTTGTAAAGGAATCTTCTTGGAAATACTGTTTTAAAAATCCATTCATGCCGTATAAGTTTAAAAAAAACATTCTTCTCGTACTTTTGTCGGAAAAGTCAAAAAGTACCTCGTACGAAAAACGACAAAAGATTCCTTTCATATCCTTTACTAAAAACTCACCGAAAGGTAAAATTGGATTTAAACTATTGTAAGTGGATGGAAACAATATTACATATTGAGGGAACATGGATGTGGATGATAAAATACACCCCAATAAATACCAAAGTATAAACAATCTCGGATAAAAATGAGATTGTGATATTTTCCTTACCTTATGTCCAATATGCTTTGTACGTATCCGAACCTCCTCTTTTTGACGCGCCTTTTCTTAACCTCCACTTAAAGAACTAAGGATGGTCTTTGAAGAAGACCAAGACCTCTAGGATGATACTAGGGAAGTGGAGAAGAGATTTTGGCAGGGTTTGGCCGAGCTTGAAGGCTCAAAGTGGTGTGAGGAAGAGGGGGAGGAGGTGCCTTTTTATAAGGGAGGAGAGGGGCACCTTAGGAAAATCTCAAAATATTATTTTATATTAAGGTCAAATTCGGTTTATAATGGTTCCAAAGGGTATTATTTCAAATATAAAGTGGGGATGGGTCGAAATACTCTCATACAATATGATTTAGACAAGCTTAGGTTATTATTTTAACCTTATCAATTAGATTTAACTCTAAGTTAAATAATTTAACTTTTACCGTGTCTTTTTGTTTTCTTACACTATATGGTTAATAAACTTACTATAATAAGCCAAAATAACCCCAAGTTGTTTATTATTAATATATCTATCCTTATCTAAGTCATTTTGCCGAACCTTATATTTTTAGGAATTAAATAACAATTAATAATATAATATTTGTTTTAAAAACTAATTTATGTCAATTTTGACACTATTTGGTACATGATTTTTATGAAATTCATAAAAGAATGATAAGTTCAAACAAAGTTACTTATATCAACAATAACATTTCATATTAACCTATAAAATTAATGTAAGTCATAAAAAGTCTCAAATTACATTTATTTGGGCATTTATAACATCAATTATGTCAATATTTCATTAATAAGACAGTTACTGCATCATCTTTGTGTCATAATAAATGATACTTATTTAATCCCTAAAAATTATAAATAAATTCCTATTATGTAGATAATTGTATTACCTTTCTATAGACTATTTATTTTCTAAGTTTCATGAAGTTTATCACTAGATTAAAATTATTATACTTATAAGATTTAAGAAAGTGACATGTTGTCACATTCTTTAGTTTTAATAATAATTAAATTATTTTCATGGACAAAAGTCTATTAAATGAATTTAATCCGACCCTTAGGTGATATGGGTCGACTTTGAGTCATCCAATAGGATTTTGACATGTATTAGGGTAATTTTATAATATTATATTTACTTTTAATTACCCGATTTACCTTTAACTATGGTAAATAAAATTTACCGTAGTTACTATTCATAATTTCCAAAAATAAAAAGTTGCTTATTAACATAATTTGGACCCACTTATTCCAAATATGGAATCCATTTTTTCAAATTCAATACACAAAAGATGCAGAAATTAAATTAAAATTAATCCCGTTGTCGAAAGAAAACGTGTTTTTCTTTAAAACATTGCAAAAGATTGAATTGATTTAACCTACGAATTCAAGGTAAAATCAATGATAATGACATACATTATATTAATTGGTAAAAATATATTATATTTATACTTTAAAACCTTTCAATATTATAATTTAACCACATAAGATATTACGATGAAAAAAGTTGTTTTTAATTAAAATATAGCGTGTTTTTACTATTCATTAAAATATGAAAGTTAACGGAAAAATATCAAAACTTTATATAATGTAAATTTTTATATCCTGATTAAAAAGAAGAATTTTATTTTGTCAAATTGAACTTATAAACATGTCAAAAACTAGATTTAAAGTGGGTGCGCCCTCAAAAGGCGGCAAAACTGCATTTTTTGAAAAATACTTATTTTACCCGAAAAATTTATTTTGTTCTTATACCATGTTCTAGAAATGTGTAAGATGAATAATAATGTTATAAAATTAAAAATTTAGTTAACACTATTCATAACAGTTAGTTCATAACAATATTATAATAATATATCGTTGTTTAGTAAAACCCGGTATTGCGTACAACACACGCTATCGAGGAAGGTCGCGATTGCGTGTAATGCAAGCCAAGTCAGGGTTGCATGTAGTGCACAACTCCTTTGTTGTTGCGTATAACAGAATCCAACCATATTTTATTTATACATTGAATATATATATATATATACTCAATGTTGCGTAGAATAACTATTATCAAAATTGTGTGTAACACTATCCAAGAATAGTGTTGCGTATACTGCAAGCTAATACGGTGTTGCGTATAGTGCAAGGTAATCTTCGTGTAACATACAACACAAGACATTAATGAAAGAATATTTTTCATAAAATCTCGGGGTGTTACATGAACCATCAGTCATTCACTCATCATAACATGAAAACTATCTACCACACATCCATGATATATTCTTTATAGACATGAAACATCAACCCTTGTATGTGTGCTCTTTGTCTTGTCCATAGTCCTAGACATGTACTTGAGACCCGATCACATGTCTCTATTGAATCTTAGAATATGTGTCCAAGAATGCACCAACTACTTCCTAACATGATCTAGAAGCATACTCGTTCCACATGATTCACTTTTAATGGTTGTAGATCTCAAAAAGAGTTAAAAATTAAAAATTATGGTCATTTGTAGTCAGTATGGAAAAAATGGTTCGTGGAGATCCCATTCATAGAGATCCCATTTGCGAAGGTTTGTTCGTGAAAGTTTTCTTCACAAAGGTCATGTTTTGGTAGTGAATTTGTGGAGTTACATTTTTAGAGGTTCATTTCATGAATCTCCATTCATGAAAAAACTAATCTTTGATGGTAACCTTTACACATCGTCATTCAGATTTATGGAGCTCTAATCATTAATGTGTGAAAGGTTGATGGTAATCTCCTCGAAAGTGACAATTAGTGTCATGAATCCCCATTAAATCATGATGATAAAAATGGTCTGTGAAGTTCTCCCATCTTCGTCAATCCCATTCCATATAAATTTACCTATCATTACATAATTGAAAAGATGAGATGCCATCGGGTTGTGAGATCACACCCTCAATTCGAGAATCTCCTAGGATTTATGAGATACTCTTCCATAAATCCCCTAGGCATCAAAAAAATTCCTCCCTAGATTATTGAGATCCTCTACCCAAAGTGGAGATGCCTTTCATGAACGCATGTCCCCTTTTTAATGATTAAGTCCCTTTGTGTCACATGAGGCTTCATGAAGCATTTAGCATTTTCCATTCACTCCACTATAGAATCAGGACTTTATCTCAGGGTAGGGGCACCCTATTTCTAGAAGATCAATACTTCCAAAACCCCTAAGCCCTATGAATCCCAACCTACATGAGACCCATCGCTCTAGGAAACCCCATCCATTATGATACATCGAGTTCCATGAATCCCCATCCGTTGTGAGACCTTGAGCTACTATAAGCCCCATCATTCATGAGACCTTATGCTTCATGAAGACCCATCCTTTACGATACCATGATCTCCATGAATCCCAATCCTTAAAAAAATCCATATCCTTTGCGATTACCTAACCACTGTGCACATCGGTCCACACATAAGGGTCTATGTGAATGTTTTGGCCTAGGTCGAGGTCATTCTTGGTTGCACATTATACGACCCCAACATCCACCACTACAATTCCATGAGTCAAGATAACCCTGTACACTTTCTAAAATTCATTGATTCAACCTATTATAATTGGTAAAATTATCATATCATGACTTGGGATTATCCATTTAATTCCCTTGAGTACCTTTAGTTAATATAGTACTCAGGCTCTCCAGAAAACTCATCACGTAACTCCCATGTCAGGTCGAACCAGAAAGGGATACTCTTTCATTTGTCCTAATGTATCCATTTATTGGAATCATTTACCCAGTAGCCATAAATACATGACATTAAACTGTAACATACCCTATAATTCAAGAATTGGATGCCTTTTGCCTCAAGCATAAGATTCCTCATTACATGATCCATCCAACATTAACAATTTTTATTAAAAAAAGAGGGGGTCAAAGCCCGAATACAATTATAAGGGCCTAAAATAATGTAGACCAAGAGAATAAGCTCTCACAAGATTACCACACTCCAGGGGGAGGGGCCCAATGGTATTAAAGATGATACAAGAGTTATCAGGGGAGTCTCGTGAGGCCAAGAAGTCCACCACTATATTCCCTTCCTGCCATATGTGAGTAATAACAATGTGATTGGAGATAAGACTCCTGCATCTGAGAACCAGATAAGTGATACCCCAAGGAATTGAGATAGAATCCATGATGTATCTATGCAAAGTAGTTGAATTAGTTTCCACCCTATCCAATGATATCTCGTGGGAGATGCATAATTCCATCCCCATGTGCATGGCAAAGCTTCTTCCAGCAGAGATTCTCCACAGCCAAAAGAAGCACTAAAGGACAAAAGGACAGAGTTGTCCTAGTTGTGAACAAATCCTACCCCTCCCATGTTACCGCTAATGCATGAATCGTCAATATTAAACATGAAACCACTAATAGGAGGAATCCATCGGACCTATCTTCCTTGCGATGGAGACTTGTGAACCAATTATCAAATACCTTTTCATCCATGATACGATAGAGGGAAGGGCAGGACTCCCAATTCTTAAAAAGTTGGACCCGATCAATATCCAAGGAGTGGGAACGGACCAAGACCGCCAGCTGCAAACTCGAAATCCCCCCGTGACGAAATTGTGTGCATTCCAGATGCTACAACATCTGGTAGCCAAGAATAGTGACTGAGCCTTGAATTCATGGATGTTATCATGAAAATTGTGAAACCAAGATTGAAGAAAATTACTACTGGGAACCTCATTTTTGAAATGCTCACTATAAGTGCCCAGGATAATCCACATGGAGGACACCCATTCCCCTTCAAAGAATATGTGGACAATGGACTCTTCTCTTGGTTGATGGAAATAGTTTCATCGAGAGACAAGGGAAAAACCCCACCGTTGCACTCTCTCATCAGTAGGAAGGGCATGGTTGCATATCCTCCATAACATGAATCTGATTTTACCAGGTAACTCTTTGTGCCATAGATATTACCCCTAGGTATTGTGATTTTTATTCCCATTCAAAACCTAATGGTAATCCTCTGTTGAGAAAATCCCAGAATAAGATAATGTAAAATCCAAACTACCTAGGTCCGAATTGAGGGAGATGTTGTTGAATACTTCCTACTATTGTTGGTTGAGAGTGGCACAAATAAAAGGAGGGCATATGGTGTCCTGTGTAAAGGAAATATCTGGAAACGAACACCCCATAAATGACAAATAAATTCCCACCCAGTTGTTATCCCAGTAATTAATTGATCTACAACCAGTGATCCATCGAGAATGATCATGGAGGGTATATAAGTGGTTGAAAATTCAGACCAACAGCTTGTGGATCCTACCTCTATAACTCCCAATACCACTCCATAATTGTTTGAAATAAACTTACCCACAATAATGTTCTCTATATGATGCCCCCTGTCAGCCTTTCAGGAAGACAATTTATAGAATTAATGAAATGTTTGAGGCCAATTCCTCCACTCCCCACATCCCAAGCCATCCTATTCCATTATTCCCAATGATGAAAACCTTCAGTGTGTGAATCCTAGATGAAGGAAGTAATAATATGTTCAATACACTTTATAACTGCTTTAGGGGTAATGAGAGTTTAAAAAACATGCATGGGAATGTAGGAAAGTATGTTGTTAAACATGGTGATGTAGCCTCTAACTGAGAAGAAGTGAATTTTCCAATTCTGAATATGGTTGAATTGTTTTTCAATAAGACCATCAAAATGATGAATTCAAACTCTACCTAGGGAGATTGGGGATCCAAGATACTCCATGGAAAATATATATTTTTTGAATTCCCATCCTATCAACAATATTCTTTTCTCTTACATCAGGAAATGATTTTGGAAGGAAAACACTACACTTGTCTTGATTGATGGATTGAAAACTCCATTTTAAATACACCCCAAGGATATGATCGAGATTCTAAATAGACTTGCAGTTTCTATTAAAGAAGAGAACAAATCATCCGTAAAGAAAATGTGAGAGGGTCCCATGAAGCTAGGATTTCAACAGAACAGACTCATGTGACCCTCACAAATACATTTGTTTAAGTATCTAATGAGCGAGTACTGAACCAAAATAATGACACTTTGGTAAAATAAGGTCACCTTGTCTTAGCCCCTGGACCACCTTGATGAAACTGTAGCTACGACCCATGAACTTTTTAGAGATCCAGGGGGAACTAATACACATTAATAGGAGGTTGATAACTTGTTCCAAAAAAAAACCATACTCCTCATGACATTAATAATGAAACTCCACTCCATCCTGTCACATGATTTTTCCATATCAAGCTTGATAGAAATGTTATAACCTGGTAATTTCTTATTAATATCACTAATCATCTCATGTTCAATGGAAATGGAATCATGGGTGGATCTTCCCCAAACGAAGCCATGTTATTCCTCTGATATCCATTTTTTAAGGTGTAAGGAGAGTCTTATATTATTGCCCATTACTAGAAACCTATATGGAACATTTCACATACTAGACGATAATGTTTGAGAGAGTAGGGGTTTGTGACCTTCAGAATGAGGATAATTGTGGTGGTACATGCTACTCTAGGAAAACACCCACCTCGAAAAAATTCATCGATGGTCATCACAAGCTCATTATTATGGTTTCCCAAGAGTTTGTGTAGAACAATATAGGGATACCATCTGGGCCTAGGGCACTGCCAACATTAATTGAAGAAATTGCCTCCCAAACCTCCCTCTAATCCGAAATTCCCTAAAAAAATAGTTGATGTCAGGGGTAACCGAAATGGGGATGCTGTTAAAAAGGTCTGAATTCCATGTAGGGTAAATGTCATGCATACGAGGTTTAACTTCAGAAAGTAAGGAGAAAATGTAGGATACGTCCATACCTCCAAACACCTGTGGGTAATTAGTGTAGGAACCATCCTCAAGAAATATTTTTAGAGAAATGGAATGTTTCCTCTCACAGATGCATGCTTGAAAAAATGTAGTGTTCTTGTCTCCTTCCATTATCCAAGTTACTCTATATCTCTCTCTAGATAATTGTTCATACTCAGGGAGAATTTAAAAAAGATGTGACTTCATGCCAACCAAATTTCTAAAGAGATCATCATCCTAGAAATATTCAAGGCTTCTATTGGCCTGATCAATATCCACTTTAAACCCAACAATATTCTGGAAACTTGATGGTTTGTTAGACTCCCATACAAGGAGATCCCCTCTTAGCCATCACAGATTGTTATGAAAACCAACCCATGAAACTTGAATTATAGTCTTATCCCATGAAGCATTCACCACCGTATGATATTTCAGGTTTGATTACCATTGTCCCGAGAAGAATAAGTGGGATCTGTGAGGAAAAATACCCACCAAACTAATTAGAAATAGGGAGTGGTATGAAAACACCCAAACCAAGTGATCCACTATTGCATTAGGGAAGGATTCAATGGCCTAGCTATTGGCCAGGCATCGATCAAGACAACACCACCTATGGAAATGTCCCCTCTAATTATTACACCATGTAAAGGGATCCCCTGTGAAACCCATGTCAAAGAGGACATTGCGTGTTGTGAAGCTAATGAACTCCTCAATGTCTTTCCTTATGTATAATCCTCCACATTATTATCTGTCGGTTCCATAATGACGTTGAAATCCCCCACCCCCCTGAAAATCCAGGAAAAATCTCCCATATTGAGATTGTCCAAATCCTGCCAAAGGAGTTCATGCTCCCTCGCACTACACATAGCATAGATAAAGGAAACGAAGAAACATAAATTATCTAAAATGACCTTCATCAATAAATGTTAATCAGAAAAAACTCCCTTCTACACCAAGGTAGATTCATTCTAGAAGATCCAAATGTGGATATTGTTAGGTTCTCCATGCGTGTAATTAGGTATACCCATTTTGAAAGATAAGTTCTCAATATTCACTGGATGTTGTTTCTTCTTGAGGATAGGAACTAAAGTGATGTTGTGATGGTGAAGTTCTGACGAAATGAAGTCAAAATTTACCTAAAAACCAAAACCTTGAAAATTACAGATGATAAAGGAATTTATTAGAGAAGAGCCTGTGTGAAATTGGCCCATCCGGAAGATAGCACAAAGACTTAGAAGATGACATCTCATGTTCCCATCTGGCATGCCCTCTGCTTCACATGCCATAATGCTACGGAGATAGAAGAGAAACCATGTCAATCCTATATGTGATACACTAATAAACCCATTATAATGTGGGATAAGTGATGATTATGAGGGATCATTGCTGGAGAAAAAAGTTGTATGGAGGAGAGGTTCCTTTCCACTGAGGTGGGATCCTTCTTTAGGACTGGAAGGAGGCGACATCTACACCAATGAATTTTGATCTAGATTCATACTGAGTTGAGACCTAAAGATGGATGAAAAATCACAATGTCTAGGTGTTCTCCCTATGTCCCTGAAGAGGATGGACCTTGCGCCATGTCTGAGGACATCTCCCGGGGTTCCACAGGATTGGGGGCCAAGAGACACACCAGAGTTAACTCAGGGGGACTAGAGAAACCATCCTCCCAGGATGAATCCTACAAAAGCTGATCCATGTGTTGCAAAACTATTGATTTTAGTGGGGGGGGGAGGTATGTCACTCCTAGAGAGATGAATCCTACACATAATAAGGGAGTGACCCTGCAATCAAAAACCTGTGCAAAAACATTCCAAATAGAGGAAATTCAAGGACTTTCACCACGAAAAGGATTCACCCATGTAGAGTAGGATGTGGTCTGGGAGAGGATGGAAAAGATCCAACTCGACACATATCCAATAAACACCATCATCCTGAAGCTTCAATGTGAACTCATCCACGTAGAGGAAGGATCCAATAAAATTACCAATACTATGAAAAATCTCTGATTGTGGAAGGAAATGGAAGATGAGGTATGTTGATCCAAAAAACTGCTTCAGGGGATTCCCACCCAAAGTAAGAGAGCATTTTCCACCAAAAGAGATTAAACCTACATTTTCTAATAGAATGAGGACTTATGTAGCTTTCCTTCATGAAGTATTCCTTGGAGTTAAGCACGAGGCAGAAGGATTTCTGATTGAGGACTGAAACGTGGGTGAGAGAATCCAAACACTCACAATATTCCTCCTCATCAGGTTTATTCCCCAATATTATACCTCGACCCACCAGTGAGTTGGGATTCTCTCATGACATAACATGAGGATTCATGTATATGAATATCAATGCACAATACGCACACAGTATTCCCCTCCACATGCTGTTAAAATATAATCATACCTAATTAAATTGACATTGGATTCCCTCTTGAATAAAATAAAAAAAAGATAGGATGGACCACTTCCACATGTAATCCCTAACAACATCCTTGTTTTATTTGTATCACATGTTATCCTTCCACACATAAGCCCTAACCATAGTGTCATTACTCCTAGTAGCACATGGGAAGCTCTAATGTGCAAGATCCAACCACATCCTTGCTTCTCCAAGAAGCACATGGGAAGATCCCATGCATAATCCCCAACCACATCATCACTTATCCTAGAAGCACATGGTCCACTTCTTTTCCTTAGCCCAAATATACCCTCGATACTCCTAGGAGCACATGGTCCTCATATTTAGTGTAAGACACAACCATACTAACCCGAACATGCCTCCTCCACATGTGTTAGGACAAACACTTTTTGAACTACATGGTATTTGATTATCAACTAACACTGGCATGTAGGAAGCCTTCCAAAGGTTCAAACCCAACATCTACATCCGCACTAATGTTTCATAGGCCATATCCCTGGAAAGATTATGCACCTCACATTGGAGACCTCATATCCTCCAGGACCAATTGTTTTCCTCGATTTTAGTCCCACACATAGCATCCTTAAAACATGAAGATAAACTCCATGGATTAGTCCTATCACACGACTATACATTTTGGCATCCAAATACATTGGTTTTGAAAACTTTCTTCTAATCAAGGTATGTAGGGTGCCTCCATGAGGTTTAATCCTGGCCGATGGTAAACTTAGGTGATCACTCCTAGGTATGTACCTATCTAATCCTCCTCCATAGGGTATTCTGATACATCCATATATAAACCTTCATGGTGTGAAAACTTCACTTTATGGGATATACCTCCTGGATCTACCTCAATAGGGAATTTCAATCCATCCATCAATAAACCTCTATAGTGTGTTATCTTCCCTTTATAGGGTACACTTCTCAGATATATCTCTATGAGGAATTATGATCTATAAATTAATGAACCTTCATTGTTTGAAAACTTCTTTTTATGGGAAACACCTCCCTGATCTACCTCCAAGGATCATTCTGATTCATCACTTAGTAAACCTTAAAGGTGTGACATTTTCCTTATATGGGACACACCTTCCAAATCAACCTCTGTGGGGAATATTAATCTGGTCCATTGGAAAATTTTATGGTGTTCCCTCCCAAGGATACACCTTCTTGATCTACCTTTTTGGGGCATTATAATTAATGTAATCTCTTTTTCACAAGATGTCAAACTCAAGCCTCAATACTTTTCAACCAGATTCTTCAATCCACTACTATTGTATGTAAAACTTATGGAATAACATAAAGTACATACTGTATAAATAATAATGGAATGCCTAAGGTGAAATACTTAGAATATATATGCCTATGACATCAATTACCTCAAGAAAAACATGATATGACTACGGAAAATAACCTCATAGGACATCCAACCGTGGTTTCATTACCTCGTGATCGATAAATGATGCCTTGGGTTCCATGCCTAAGATAGATCATGTGATATTCTCTCTAAATTGTAAGAACATATAGGTTCCCAAAACACCCATCATTCAATGATTTCAAGACAATCTGGAAATTACCATCTAATTTGATGAATGGTTTCTATAAAATTGAGATAGAAGCGTTGTATTTATTCTATTTCCACATAGTGATGAAACCGATAACAAGTTTCCAGAGAATGAATCAAATCAGTGAGGGAGACTCGGACTAGGAAAAAATATCCAAGGATGAATCCATGGAAGGAGGAACCAACATCCCATCATCTCATTATGATCAAGGAGCCAACATCACCATCCATGGTGGTAGTGGTATCCAACCATTGGAAATGGGGAATATGGAGAAAGAAACACATTTCGCTAGGAAAATTCATTCCCTAGAAGAAAAAGTGTCAGAAACAGTGTTTCTTAATATCATGTGATCATAAGACTCCTCACTAGTTTTTTGATACTCGTATGTGGTCCTTGTCACATCATATATGATCTCATTAAAGGCCCTAAACATGTATGCTTTGATCATGGAATGCACCATGTATATATCAACCTTGATAATGAAAATGATCTTGAGATGTCAGCCTTGATCAAGTGGATGGCCATATACATATCTTCTTTTATCATACAAATAACCCTTGACATATTTTCCATGATCATGTAAAAGGCCCTAGACATGTCACCATTTATCATGAGAATTACCGTGCACATGTCATATTTTATCACACGAAGAACCTGGGATATGTCATTAAGACACCCTACAAGATGTCTTTCATTTCAGGAAGACACTCTAAGACAAACCTAACTATTCTAGATGACACCATAGCTCATGTATGTCATACACCCTAGACATGGTATGAAAACACCAAAGGACACGTCAACCTTATCAAATAGAAACACATAAAAAAAGCCATGTAAGTCTTTAGCTATGAACCCTCATCCATGTACCACTATTTATAAGGTGATTTCCCTTAATGAGTTAGGGTTATGAACTCATTTAACCATATTCTTTTCATTATCTCATAAGTGTCTCAATGTCGAGAGAAATATATTTTATGGACCTTTCAGGGATATCATCTCTCTTTATCTACTAGAGGATAAATAATGAATCTGTTAAATGGGTTTCCATCCTTTTATAAGTCCATAAAATCCTTGAAACCCTAGTATAATAAAAATTTATTTGAGTGTAATCACTTATACAAACCCATCAGTGGGTATGGAGTCAACAAAACTATGAAGACTCTGGTTCTTATTATAAGTAGGATACGTAGTACACCTTCCTAATTCCCTAAATCCAATTTCCACATACTCCAGATCATAGGATAAAAATTCCCCTCTGATTATACCATCCTTATTCATTAATCAGTGGACAATAAATGGGTTTATAAATGGTAGTCATATTAATTGTATTCCTTGACCATGCTCTAAAACTCCTCAACCCCATATCTTGGTTTAGGAAGAAAAATACTATGAGGAATATGATTCGTGTTATAATAATGATACCTAAAAAACCTTCATAATTAATAATATCCATACCATATTTTCCATGATACTGGTAATCATAACTCAATAAGGTAAACCTTAGTGTGTAGTCCCCATACAAGGAGTCTCTCATGCAATTTGTGTAATCTTCTGCAATCTATTGTTTCTCACACAAAACATGACTCACAAGGGATTATAGATCAGTTACAATTATAATAATAGCATGATCCTAGTAACCCCAATGTGGGACCTTCAATGGGATGTAATCTTGATGAAATTACATATTCACTCAAAGGGTCATATTCATGATAAGTTAGTTCGGGTAACCTTACACGCACATGTCCTGCTAAAGGCCTCTCTTGTTCCATCATTTTTTGACCCAAATGCCCATTACATAAAATACATGGAATTTTATTCCCTTATTCACAAGATACATAGGAAACCCCATCATGGATCCATCCTAATTCCAAATATACAAATGACCTCACATACATCCTCATCGCTTGACGTTAAACTACAAGGTATTTTCCTATCATATGACCTGAAACTATGTTAAATGAAATGTGTGGGCTTTGATTCCTATTATCACAGGATTCATAGGAAGCCTAATCAAGGTTCAATCATGTCTCAAAGAAAAAAAAACCCACCCCAGATGGATATATAATTTATTGATCATGAATAGGGATATAAAAAATAGAATCACAAATTAATAAGATAATAACAGAACACATGTAATGAAAACAATAGTTTCTATCAATACATGGTTTTGATCATGTCATTGAAACATACATAACTAGTCCCATATCAATATTTTGGAAGGATTCATAATCATATATTAATTCTATAATATATTCTTATGGTAGGAAACAATTCACCCCAAATGGGTGCAATGATCACTATGTCCCTTCCTCTCAACCACTCAGCGGTCCTAAGTGTCATTGGGTTTAAAACACTAAATGAAAATATTCCTTTGGAATGTATTATAATTCCTTATTTTAGACGAGGGAACTATTGAGAGATTTTTTTAGTGAAAAAATGTAAACCATATGTAAATTATTTTGAAACCAAACTCAACCCCCCATAATCAATAATTGGGTGAAACCATCCACATTTTTCAGGAAACAAAAGTTGATATTTGGATTAAATGAATCTATAAAATTATTATCACTCACCCACTCATATATAAAAATATCCAAATAACTATTAAACTAGTTATTATATCAGATACTTAATTCTCACACTTTGGAACTCCTTTGATGGAGGGTTAGAATCTCTTACCGATAAGCCTCTAATGTGTTTGGTGAAAGAAAAATAGTATAAAACTCATCCAAGAACTTATAAAATGAATTAAAAAAACCCATCATGATCCCTGATGAATCATATCCTCCACTACCATGTATCCCCACATAGTACTTTCATAGGAAATAAAACCCAGTGCTCCTTCCAAGAATGAATCAAACTGAAGGAAGTATTTATTTTCTCTAAACAATCCACAATCTCTATATATAAAACAAAACCATCATATTTATACATCCAATAGAACTGAAACTCTTGAAGTTTCTTCCTCTATGTTTCACAGTCTTCCATATCTACTCTACGAAGATCAGCTCGAGCATCAAACTAATCATTATCAAGGTAGATCTAATAAGAACATCTACCATGATCCATACCTATAAAATAATATTTGTTAGGGACTCATAAAAATATAATATGGAATATTTAATGTAAATTAATTGATTTTACGCCCAAAAATTATCATTTTCATCAATTTTAAAATACTGGTGGTAATAATCATGATGTCTTATCCTTAAATAGGTCTCTACACCATAAGAACATCACATCACTTAGCATTCTAGTAAACATAAATCTCCTTACATCGAATCACTGGGCGGCCTAAATACCCATGTCCATGATATTTTAAATTTTATAAATCATGTTTATGGTTTAGATGATACTACTTCCCTAAAATCTAATAAATTTATTACCAATTCCTATCTCCAAACAACATCTTATATCTTAATCGTAATGTATGATACAAACCTATTATGAAAACCCTTCCACCATGGGTAGCATTCATGGGAAGGATATCAAGAGATGAAGATAATGTCCCCTAAATCATTCCTTTAGTATAATATGGGTTAGCGACTGTCACTGAGGGTATAAAATACATACAATGAGAGTCATTACCACCAATAAGAAAATTTATGAAATAAAAGACATAATATAAACCAAAAAATAAACCATAATAGATTAATAATTAATAAATATTCATATGTGTAATATTATAAAAAAACAAAAAATTCTGGAAAAGAAATATTTCAACCAAAACCTACATATCCACTATAAAATCCTGCTTGTTCTAAAAAACATTTACTAGCTAATAATGGCCAAATAAATCATAAACCAGATCTTATATCCCTTAAAAATTGTTTACATAAATATTAGGTGAGTATACATAAAAACTTTATAGGATCCCCCATAACCTCTCATAAAAAATGAGAATGAAGCATTCTAAACATAGAAAATATACATTTGAAACCAACTTATCACCTAATAGGTGAAACTATATCCCATCCTCACCATGGATCTATCACTAAGTAATGTATAATTTAAGAATTTCAATATAAAATCATATATACATACATACATAGAGAATAATCATACTTTCATGTCCCCACAAGATTAAAACACTCATTCACCCATGGCTCAGGTGATGTGCTCAACCATTCATAGAATAATCCTTACCAAATCAAAGATACTATAACATAACATTTATCCTATTCATCATTACATAAAATTATCTGGCGTGATCTCATCCATAACAAAATAGTAGTCTGGAATCCACTAAAACCCATGTTTCATTTAATATACCTCATACCACTATAACCCCTTCATGTACACCCATGAGAAACTATAGTCACTACGACCAGATACAAGTATGTGTTATAACCACAATCCTTAACTAACCAAACATAAATTTATAGTAAAACCAAGAACCATCACATCCAAGGTAATAATAACACCTATAAATTATTCCAAAAAATATTTGAATATTCCTACACATAGGATACATCCATATAGAGGGTGGGAGAGAGAGGGAGAAACCATTTATCTTTTCCCTCACCAACTTGAATGTTGAGAAAAACATCCCCCCACACATTTGGAGATTATTCATGTTACCATAACAGGAAGTGAAAAATATAAAATATAGAATAGGTAGTATATGTGACATAAAACCACAATAAGTGAATTTATCTATCCTTATACTCAGTTATCATCCCACATGAAACCCAATTGTAACATCCCAAAATTCTGAAGTAAAAATGTAATATTTTATAGCATGAATGACACGCAAAACCACACACGTAAGGGGTATAATATAGTAAAACATTAAAATATATTTATTATTTTAAATAAATTTTACATATTATATATTTTTCAATTCACACAACAAAAAGTTATCATTTTTTACATGCAATAGAGACATTCTTTGAAACCATACATTACACACAAGACCATGTTTTAACCGAAAAATAATATATTAATAAAATATTATTATTTAATATAATAATACACAACTTAACAATTAAATTAGTGTTTATTAGTATAATTAACTATATTATAAAAATATATGGCTTACACAAATATAATAGGAATTCATAAGTTTCTAACTATTTAGAAATGAATATAAGAACTCATTGAATATGAAAGAATATATTATTAATTTTATGCTTAGAAAGAAGATTTACCCTAATAAATTAAATTAATTACAATTAGTGAGTGATATTAATGTGAAATATATATTATATAATCATAAAATATTTCTAATATTCATCCAATAGATTTTATATTCATAATATAAACATAAAACCAATTTTATGCATAAAATATTATATTTTTATTAGGTATTTTTACTTCCTTTTAATGGGTAACCAATTTTAAATCAATTTTCTGAACTTTTTATAAATTTAATATGTAAAAATAAATTTATTCATTTTAAAAAACCCAAAAATTATCTTAGGATCAATTTTTGGTATTTTTCTATGAATATTCATTTCGTAATGAATAGTGAAAAATACTGAATTTTATTTCAAAATTTTCTTTTATTATAAATTAATTATAAGGGTAAATTATGTTTTATATTGTTTTTAAAATATAATTACAGAATAGTTTTATCAATAAATCCAATATAGGTCATTAGTATCAATTCCACTTTGAAATTTACTATAAAAATATACCAAACATTTGGACGTTTTTACATTAAAACCCCTCATTGTCGTCCCGTCTCTGTGATGAAATTTAAATTAATTTTTTCTGAATGTGTGATTGGAATTTCAAAAAATGGATTAAAATGTTGGAATCATCATAATTTATAATTTATAAAAATAAAAACAAATTTTTGACCAAAAATATTACTCAAAGTAATTAAAATTAATTACCATTATTAAGGTAATATTAAGTTTAATAAAGGACTAATCCTTTAATTTAAGGTTCCAAATGACCTAGAATATTTTACAAAACCCATTTTATGGCCATAATCATTCCTTGAACCTTATATTATTTAGTTTTTTTTGGTTTTTTAATACTCATCTAGGTAAAAACATGGGTACACCAAACTTCTTTTCAAAAATACCAACTGAGTCCTTTTCCTTCCTTATAAAAGGTCACCATCTCTCCCCATTAGTAACACCTATCATACCACTTAGGATCAGACCATATATTCCTATAAAGCATTAAAATATACATCCCCTTGACCTTGAAGCCTAAAAATGGGAATAAAAACTTCCAAGGAATACTTTTGGTACAAACCAAAAGAAGTTACCCGATTAAGAGGTAATGTCTTCTCTCATGCTCCATAGTTTCATTTGAATTCCCCACCCCCAAATATTTTTATTCCATGGTTATATAAAAAAAAACAGTATCCTAAAAATTCTAGTGTGTTTTTATTTTAAGGGTTTTCCTACACTTTCACACACCTCATTCTAAATGGGCAACAAACATAATGTTTCTGTGTATGGTGAACTACTACCTCACAAAATGATGATTGTTCATTTTTTCATTACCACCTCCCATGGTGGCAATTATGTTGAAAGATATGTATATTTATGTTATATATAATATTTATTATTTCATTATTCTTCTGTAATTTATATTTATAACATAACTTTATTCTTTCCATCTTATGTAAATATGTTAATTTCGTTTGAGGAATTGTGCACTACCGCCCCCCTCGAAGAGATTTGAATCATTCATGCCATACATGGAACGTATAAAAGATTGTTTTAAAAAAATGTGTAAAAAATTTAACATAGATATGATAATAAAATTATTATATATATATATATATGTATTATTTAGTTTTCATTATTTTAATATAACAAATAAATGAAAGTTGCATTCATGTGTACGTACAGCCTACCGTCCCCATGAATGATTCACATCATTTCTAATATCCAATTATTATAGACTACTGTAAATAAATATACAAAGAATATATATGGTAATTAAGTCATGGTTTACATTCTTTATATGATGAAATCATGATCTAATTAATAATAAAAACAAATCACAAGTCAAAACATACTTGAGAAAACTAGGCAATTAACACCCAAAATAGTTGAAATAATTAAAGAGTCTTAAAAAACAGGTAATAAAATATTTTAAGAAATAAATATATGATATTGTTAACATGATTATAGTTATATTATATTTTTGTATAATATTTTTGAACCACTATATAGGATTATAAATACCATCCAATGAAAAAGAAATGTTAAGGTAAGATATTTTGTCTCAATTTACATTCAATTGAGACTTATTTGTTATTATGAAGAAATTCAATTTTATTCGGTGTATTAATTAAAAATTAACATGTTATATCATTAATCTCCTTACAATCATGATTATTCAATGTTTCATTTAATATTATTCCTTTTTATGGTTTATGATTTAAATGTTTCAATGTGGTGTGGGACACATTGTAATGCTTAAAATTTCATTTCCGTCAAAACATTTTTATGATATTTCAATGGTATTTACATTCCTTAATGTTAGAAAACCCTATTTTTACTTATTATCCATAGGGGAATTATTGATAAATATATATCTTTTATTCAATAAGGAAATTTTGATAAGTCACATTGTTCATGAATATGATAAATTTTTTTGGACTGGTATAACACAGATGGGGCCTAGTTATAGATATCACCTCAATAAATTGCTAGTCTCATGTGATGAAATAGTTGTCCAAATAGATGTGTTTTTACTCGATAGATAAACCTTGATGTGAATGTTCATGATGGTACTAGTTCCATGTACCTAGGAAACATGGATTCCAATAATTAACCCTTTCCCTCATTTCAATTTAGTTATTTTTCATCCATGATGTTTTGCATCGACACATTTATGGATACATTTCATTCTTAGTTTATTGATTTTTATGGAATTAGTTTATCTTTCTTAACTTACCATATTGATAATACCTTATCTAGTCATTTTAATGGCTTATGTTATCATTTATTTATATTTCCATGGTAATTTATTCTAATTTATACATTATTGATTCTTTTTTACTTACCCTTACTGAGGATTTGAGCTCACCCTTATTATGTTTCCATTCCCCATGTTATGAAGAAGAAATACTTTTATAATATTTCAATGAAGCGATTAATTTTATTTTTATGTATCATGTTTTGATTTTCATATTTCCCAATGTATTATGGGTATCATGTATGAAATATGGATTTCCCATGTTACTAAACAGATCAGTCCTTGATGATTTGATTACATGTAATCGTGACAATGAAATAAGATAATGCACCGGCTCAAGGATTCTAGGGTTGGGGCATTATACTTGGTATCAAAGGAAGTTTAAAACCATCTTTGGAAACTAAATTTAGAAAACTTTGATTTGGGAGCACAACCCTATGATATACATTGAGGATAAGTATACAAGAACATCCTTTAATTTTGGTATGGTAGTGATTATATGGGTATTCTTAGAAATACAACCATATTTGGATACTATAATTGGATGTGGTTATGGAAATGGTGTACCTATGAGTAATAACTCTGACATTGTGTTCTGGGCCTGACTCAGGGTAACCTGGTACTAAAAAACTGGCATTACTGCGCGCCAAGTTTGAAACTCCTGGGGTATACGCTTAGGATAATTCACATTATATTTACCTACCATTATGAAGGATTTTAAAATAAATATTTCCCCAAATTAACCAATGATTATGATTCTAGGTTTCACAATGCATAAATTTATATTATGTGTTATACCATATTTGAAGTTATACATTATGATTTTATGGGCTAATATAGTATATGTCATTATTTAGAAATAGTTCCAAGAATAAAGAATGATAACTCCACCATGTAACATGATACAAAGAGTAAGAAGGATCATATCCATTATGTTATTAATCAATTATTTTGAAGGGAAGTCACATCTCAAGTATTCTCTTCATACGAGGAAATAATATCATATGATAATGATATTGGTAAATAATTATTCATGTCCTGTGGCTTTGAGGGGAAGCAGGAGGAGAAGTGTTTGGGAGATAAAAATATAGATAAAGGGACAAAGAGAAAGAATTACTTTCCAAAGTGTGATAATTATGGAATCAAAAACCCTGGTACTTAATTTAAGGTAATGGTACTTTGTTATAAGTTTGGATAAAAAGTCCACTATGTTTTTGATTGCAAGGGGAATAAATAAAAATCAATGTGCAATGTTTCCACTATAAAGATATTTGGAACTGTGGAAATTAATGCCCCAAGCGTCAAAGGAATATACCCCAAATAATGTTATTTAATAACGATCAAGGTATGCTGCAACCATATATTAAGAGAAATGACTAATATTCATATTCAATAATTATGTCATTCTAATATTTTATCAACAATGTATTGGTTATAATAATTATGGAATATATGAGGATTGTGCTACTGTACCTTTTATTTAAGGATATGAGCTCATTTTCTGAATGGAACTTTGAAAAATTATTTAATAGAAAGTTAAAAATTTATGAAATTACAAGATTTAGGGAAGGAAAACACATAATATTTTCCTGATGATTAGATAATGATGAAGAAATGATTGATTTGGATAATTTCTGAAAACCTTTAAATTGATTAAAAAAATTTCAACAGTGGTCTATACTATCATTGATATATTTTACAACACTTTCAGATTTATGGAATATATCTAATAACATGTGTCATCATAAGGAAATAAGAAGAATTCATGTTTCAAATGTTTTTATGGGGATTCGAGTTAATACAATATTTCTAGAGGATACATGATGATGTTATTCACATGCTTGGAATGTGAAAATTTAGAGACGATTCATTTCAATTAAAGGCTAATGATAGGTTCATTTTTAAAATTCAGTTAATTTCCTTCCAATGTGTTTGTATCATGATATTTTTGAAAAGTTAACCAGTTTTGAAATGGTGTATGTTATATTTTGGATGTGGTTTTATAGATTGATATATTACATAATTGTATGATGAATATTCTTCTAAGTGATGAAGTAGAAATTGTTCAAGGCATGACCAAAGGATAACATTGGGCTTATATAAATGTACTAAGTATATTTACTTATATTATTATAGAGTTAATGTATTAATCAACTCTAGGAAATATGATCTCAAAACCAAATATGTTGTCTGGCTACCTTCATTTTTGATTAATCAAATGGCCCTTAGATCATCATGAATTTATGGATTTCTAATTGTTAAATTTCTTCATACCATGTTATCTAGAACTCTGCATTAGAACATGAGTGTTATATTTTCCCACTCTATCAATTTTCCATTTCCAACCTATGTTATAATACTATAGAATATAGTTACATGATCATTGTACATTACTTTATCTTTTATTAATAATACATGATATTAACCATTTCACATGTGGGTATTTAAAAAATAGCTTATTTTCAACCCCTATATTACTTAGTTGAATTTTAAATTATGAGGATGCAATTTTATTAAGTTGGGGAGAATGTTACATCCTGAAATTCTAAAGTATCAACCTTATATTTGATAGTGTGCATGACCTACGACACCAAGTACGTTAGGGGATATAATAACTTGATACTTTAAAATATATTTACTATTTAAAATATATTTGATATATTATATATCTATAAATTCATGAAACAATAAGTTACTTTTCATTACACAAAAGTGAGACTTTTTCTTGAAATATTACATTACAAGCCAGACCAAGTTTTAACCGAACAATAATATATCATTAAAATATTAATATTTAATATAATAATACATAACCTAGATATTAAATTAGTAGTTATGAATATAATTAACTATATTATTAAATTTTTTGTTTTAAACAAATATAAAATTAATTCATATGTTACAGACTAATTAGAAATGAATATAAGAACCGATTGAATATAAAGAGAAATATTATTATTTTTATGCTCACAAAGATGTTTTCTACTAATAAATTAAATTAATTAAAAATACTACGTGATACTAATTTGATGTATATTATATATACAATCAATTATTTTTTATATTCATCCAATAGATTTGATAGGGTTAATATGAAAATAAACCCAATTTTATGCATAAAATTATATATTTTTATTAAGTCACCTTACCACCTTTTAATGGGGAACACAATTTAAATAAAATTTTAGACACTTTTATAAATTTAATAAGTAAAACTATAATAATTCATTGGATTAAAAATATAAATATTATATTTGTTTGGATGTTTGGTATTTTTTCATTTTTAATGAATAGTTAAAAATACTGAATTTTAATTCAAAACTGCTTCTTTATCTAATTTAAATATAAGAATAAATTATTATTTAGATTGATTTTAAAATTAATTTAAATCATATTTTTATATTTTAACTCAATATAGGTCATTTTGATGAATTTCACTTTGAAAATGACTATAAAAACATAGAAAAGTTTTGGATGTTTTTACATTAAAAACTCGTATTGTTGTCCCATCTGTGGGATTAAATTTAAATTAATTTATTCCACAAATATGATTAGAATTTGGAAAAATGGATTCCATAATTTTAATAATCATTATATATAATATTTAATAGGTTCAATTTTTTACCAAAATTATTAGAGAAAGTAATTAAAATTAATTGCAATTATTAAGGAAAAATTAAGTGTAAAAAAGGACTAAACCATTAATTTAAGGGTCAAAATGACCTAGATACATGTCCAAAACACATTTTATAGAGATAAAACATCCATTATATTTCCATTATTTATATTTTTTGTCCTTTTAATGATTTTTATATGTAAAAACATCAGTACACCCAACTTTTTTTTCCAAAATACCAAGTGAGTCATTTTCCTCCCTCATAAAAGGCCACCAACTCTTCCCATTTCTCACACATCTCAAACCAAATAGGTTCAAACTATAATTAAACATATATATTCCTATAATACCTAACCTATAACTTGAATACTAATTTTTTTATGAAATATTTATAAGGAATACTTTTGGTATAATCCAAAAAAGTTACCTGATTTAGAGGCAATGTCTTCTCTCAAGATCTCTAGTTTCATTTCCATTATCTACCCACTTGATTATCATTATTCCCTAATTATATAACAAAAAAATTATCATAAATATTCTAGTAAGATTTATTTAATGGTGTCAACCTACACATGCACACACTTCCATCTAATGGGTAACGAACGTACTATTTTTGTGTACAGTGAACTATTGTCTCATGAAATGACGATTGTTCATTATTACATTACCACCTCTCATGGTGGAAATTATGTTGTAAATTATGTTTATATATGTTATATATTATATTTAAAATTTATTTTTTTCTTATATAGTTTTTATTTATATCATAACTTTATTCTTTCTATCTTGTGTAAATACTATAATTTAGGTTGAGGAAGTGTGGACTACCTCCCCCTCAAAGTGATTTGACTCATTCATGCCAGATGTGGAATGTATATAGGATGATTTTAATAAAACGATATAACATATATAAAAAATATATGATACAATAATTATAAAATACATATGTATCATTTATTTTTTATTCTTTTAATATAACAATGAAATGAAAGTAGCGTTAATGCATATGTATGACCTACAATCTCCATGAACAATGCACTTCATTTCTAATATTAAAATATTATTAAATACTATAAATAAATATAAACTAAATATATATGGTAATTAATTAGTGTTTCAAATTATATAAATTATGAAATCATGATCTAATTAATAGGAACAAAAAATCACAAGTGAAAACATACTCGATAAAACAAGGTAATTAACACCTGAAATAATTAAAATAATGAAAGAGTGATAAAAAATGGGTAAAAAAATATAGTAAGAAGTTAATATATGATATTATTAACACGATTATAGTTTTTATAAGTTATTATCATATTATAAACCACTATACATGAGTATAAACACCAAAAAACCTAAAAGGATGGTTAAGGTAAGTGATTTCATCTAAACATAAATTAAATTGAGAATTATTTGTTATTATGCACCAATTCACTTTTATTAGGTGTATTTAATGAACTTTAACATGTCATACGATGAATATAATTACCCTAATGATATTCTAAGTTTCAATTAATATTATTTCTTCATGGGGTTTATGATTTAAATGTTTCAATGTGGTATGGGACACGTAAATTTTTTGAAAATGTCATTTCCCTCAAGATTGTTTTTATATAATTTTAATGGTATTTCAATTAATTAATGTCAAATAAAATGATTGTTACTTACCCTCCGTAAGGTAATTAATGATAAATATATTTCTTTTATTAAATGTGTATATTTTGATAAGTCATATTGTTCATGAATATGAGTAATTCTCTAGACTAGCGTGACACGGGTGGGGACTGGTTATATATAGCCCCTCAATGCATCAGTAGTCTTATGATATGAAAAAATTGGCCAAATATATGGGTTTTTACCTGATAAAAAAAATTCTTATAAAAGGTCTAGATGGTACTAGTTCCCTATACCTGGGAAACATATCGTCTAATAGTTAAGAATTTCCCTCATTCAGATTCCATTATTATTTATCCATGAGATATTACATCGACATATCTATGAATACATTTCAATATAATTTTTACGATTTATATGGAATGTGCTTCAATATATTACCTTTCTATATTGATAATTACTTATCTAGTTATTTTAATGGATTTTTTATCAGCTATTTACATTGCCATGTTAATTTATTCATATTGATTTATAATTGATTATGATTTACTTACCCTTATTGAGCATTAGAGATCACCCTTATTATGTTTCCATTCCCAAGGTTACGAATAAGAAATATTCGAATAATATTTCACAGATTCCATTTATTTTAATTTTATGTTTCATGTTTTTATCTCCCATTTACCTATTTATTATGCATATCATGTATGTAATCTTCCTTTTCAAGAATAATAAACTGATCTGTCCTTCAAGATTTGATTCCTTCTCATCATTCCAATGTAATTAGATAATACACCAACTCTAGGATTTTGGGGTTATGTAATTACACCAACCTCCACTAGAAAATACCATGAATCTAGATTATAAAAATGGGAACCAATGTTAAAAATTAATTATTCATAATCCATAAATTAACTAATAATATCCAATATTACTTACCTTAATTTATACATCAATGTTCCAAGAAAAGAATCATCAACACCATAATTTATTTCTTATATGTTCTAATATTTTGGTATTCTATCATCATCTATAGTCATTGAGAACCATCCAAATTAATTTATTAATTTATTTACTATTCTATAATTTATAGGTACTCTTTGAATCATCCTATGTTACCATAAGAAAATATTCAATTATCACGAATAGATACAAAATGTGTCAAGAAGTTGGTAACTATAAGAAATAATATTCAAATAACCATATATTTAAAAAATAATTCAATGAAACAACCAACAAGAAAATCCAATTATCTACTCCATCCAACCTTTATAGTGGTATCCTCACACCATTGTGAATAATACATGCTATCCCACCATCACCGACATCATCCACTATAATATCCTTAAGAAACCTGAGAGTTTCTCTCTAAATACAAACCATTATAAGTACACATTAAATAAAAATATTCACTAACATCCATGATTGTTCATCCTAATATAGAATTATTTTTAGAAAACAAATTAATAGGTTAACTAAGGCCATGTATACAAACAATGAAATTTTTTAACATATAGGGATGAGATCACTCAGCCTGAAACATTTGTCTTTCATAGAAAATCATTTCATCACATTATTTAATTAAATAAAAAATTATTAATTGTTTTCATCAACAAGAAACATTCAAATACTAGAAATCAATAACTAAAAATAAATCATAAACATTTTTTATGAAATACTTCCATATTTTATCAATTTCAAGGATGAACCACAATTAACATACTCACTAATATTTCAATAAACTGTTTCATAATTAAATATATATCATGTTACTTATTTTTAGATAAACAACTAAATAAAACATAAAATTAATATGGAAGTCCTTAGAATTAATATACATTCTAAAAAACATCAATTATAAATGCTTATCATTTTATTAAATTAATGTTAATGAATAACCATATATCTTATTATTTATTTATATCATTTCATACATGTGTTGTTATGCCACTTTTTGATATATATGAAAATTCTATGAAGATAAAATAGTATGAAAATTAATTATAATATAATTCCATCTATAAAATATCATTATGATAATTAAATCTGTAAAATATGATCATATAATCCCCTTTCTTACAAAAATTTCAATATTTTCAACATCATATAGTTAATTCCATATATTTATCCATCGAAAACAAAATAATTATTATGAAACTATTTCATAAAGTAAAATAGAATTAAAAAATCCCCCACATCAAAGGAAGCATTGTAATTTGTTGAGGAAAAAATAACATGGGAGAGAGAGAGAGGAAAGATGATCACTGGTCTAGAAATTATTTGGGGGGATTATGGTGAATAAATAATGTTATTGGTTGATATAAGGGACTCTCTATAATAAAATGGAACAACTTTTATCTTTCCTTCCTATTGAAAATAAGAATACATGAATCTGAAAATAAATCCTTGGTTTTAAAATAACATATATAAGTTCTATAATATTTTAAAAAAAACTATAAAATTTTGCCTTTTAAATTACTATTAATTTTATTTATTTTATTTTACTCAAATGGATAATTAAAATCATATAATTTTATGAATGTAAAATATTATATTGATCTTCTACATAACATAATTTAAATACAATTATTTTTATTTAAATCATAAATAAAATACTATGTAGTTTGATCTTTGAAGAAATCAATAAATTATATAAAAATGCCGACCTTTACACACTATAGGGTCTCTCAAAAAAGGTTTGTTTAAACAATTCACATAGTTTATTACCATCATGTGTAATTGGAATAACATCATAGTAGACACAAATGACACCAATATGTGGCTAGTTAAATGATGTGATCCTCGTGTGGTGAACCTCATGTGATTCTATAACCAACCCTAATGTGAATCTTGGTTACCCAAGGGAGATAATTGATTATAATTATGTGTGTAATGTAACCATAATATAGAAAATCAAAAATTGAGATTACCAATATGTGATATTTATCTTTCCGGATTCATAGATCAAGACATAATCTATGTTCATGGATATTAGATATTACCAAAAAAATGAAATAGACTTACCTTTATATAGTGGCTAGTTTACCCTCACACGATCAGACTTTTCTTGATATAGTAAAGGGAGGAGTGATCTACATAAGTGTAAATCAGTTTACCCTTTTCGAGAGAGGTGGTCCTATATAAAAGAAAATTTTTATATAAAAAAATTAAATATGATTTTATGGAGTTATTAATAATGGGATAAAGTCATTAAGCACCCAATGGAATATGAAATGTAAACTGAAGGGTTTCTGAGAAACTAGGCACTTTAATGTTGTGTGTTAAGTTGGTAGTTCATATTTTTCTTCTGGTTTTAGTCTTTATTAAAAATTATTATAATGAATTGGGAGGCATGTAATATAATGGATCCAAATCAATTTCCCTATTAATTTTTTAATTAAGTGTTATATTTTATAGGAGGAGTTCTAAGGATGCATGGAACAGTTGACGCTAAAATTATAGCTAGGAGAAGTGTGTTGGGGCTTGGCCCTGGAGTTCATGTGATGGATGATTTTCTAGTAGAGAATGAAGTTTTTCAATAAGCTATGTTTTTTCCAGGAGTTATAGGTTTCATTTTGGTTCATATGTTATAATGAAAGGTTTTTTCTATGGGAATTATACATTAATCTATCTAGAGGAAGAGAACTAGGTTAATCTGTATTGAGTTCCAATGTTATATGAAATTTCTGAGGTGAATTTTAAATAAGTATGATCCATTTGTATCATTTAATTATTACATATGGATTTATTATTGTCACATATTACCTGTTATAATTATTTCAACATGTAATATATATTTTGGTAGTGGTGTGAAAAAACTAGGAATAATTATGTTATGGTTATGCATTGAAATATAATATTTATTCATGTGAAGAGGATTCTTTTCATAGTTTGATACACAGAATAGGATATTGATCTATTTTACATGGATGGTCTTCATTTCATTGTCTCTATTATCATGGTGTGAGGATTGGGTGCTTGAATTACGTGTTTCTCCATTTTTAGAGTCATTTAACCATTTTATGATGGTCGTGGCAAGGTTGTGGTAAGAGGATTTAATAATTTTTACAATGGTTTAAGTGTATGGCGTGATAATGGTTTTCATTCCATGTATTTATTTGGTCAATTTTATTTAAGATTGGTTTCCAATGATTACATAAGAAAGATTAGGGGGTTCATTTTTTGAGTTTTAGAGGGTGGTTTGACTTGTCCCTATTGTTGAATGACCAGGTCTTGTTATGTTATGACTCTAAAAATTTCCATCACAAAAATAAAATTTTAAGCCCACATGAATCCCATTTATTTTCATTATTTATCTTGTCCTTTGGGTGATATAATGTGAGACTACCATGTTCCATTTTTCTAAACTTGTCTCTCAGCTTTATGTGATCTATTACTTAAGATCCAAGGTGTTTTGTCCTCTCTTAAAATGGATATCCTCCCATCCATTATTCATGTTGGTTTTTTGGAGTAATATTTGTTTATTTGGGGGGTTTTTTAATCCTGGAATTATTTGTGATCATATATTCTTAGTTTTTTAGGCCCTCCTTGAATAATAATGGCCGCATGATATTCTTGTTCACCATATTCTAGAGTAGCATCTTGTGAATCATCAGTTGGTGTTGTGGATTCAAGAATAATATTATTTTTCATTTGTGTAAATCTTTTTGAATTCTTAATTTTATATTCCCTAGGTGAAAGATAAGGACTGACATAATAAATTTTATTAATTATAATAAATTAAATAGAATGTAAAATGGAGATCAAATTATCACTATGTGATTTTATTTTATTAAATGTAATTGAATTATATTTTTATTATTAAGATGTATAATTGTATTTATGATTTATTTTTCCTTGTGTGATTCATTTTTAGAAATCATCATTCATAAAATTTTAATAATTTAAATATTGTAATGAAATAGTTATTTAGAAATTTTTAAATTTAGTGATGATACTTATGGTATCCCTAAATTAATTATATAAAAATAAAAATAAAAATAGCTTGCTTGATGTTTATTTCAACTGGTATTTTTTTGATATGTTGTTATTTTTTTTCCATTAGTTATGATTAGTATGTTTATAAAAAGAGATTATGGTGGTTAGTTTTTGTGTTGTCCGTATTATTTTTTTAGTAGGTTTTGTAGTTTTTGTTACCATAAATAGAAAAGGAATATGGAGTTTTGGTTGTCAAAATAGAGGTGTTACAGACTAAATGGAAATATATTGTTCTGATATAAATTATAGGGGATTTTGGAATGTTTGTTTACATGGTTGAGTGGTAAATGGTTGGATATTGTGTGGGTTTTCTATAGTTTCATGTTGGTATAAAATATAACTCGTTAAGATAATTATGGTAATGGGTTTTTCATGGAATTAAATGAGTAGTGGTTAATAATGAACAATAAATTCATATAATTATTAGTCTATTGATGGAATAGAACATAGTTAATTTCTAGTAAATTACTTGAAATGAATTATAATATGAATTTCATAATAAATAAATAATAGATGGTAAATGGTAATATGACATGGTCAACGATATGTATAAATTTGTAATTAGAAATTTCGTTTTTAAGGATAATGGGAACAAAATGATGGTGGTTAGAACATAGAGGTGGAAGATATTAATCATAAATGGTGTTGTGGTCATGTTAATCGTTTGAGTTGTAGCGGTGTTGATTTTTTATTAACCCTTTATATTCGGTATATATGTGGATATATTATGCAATTTAATTTATTTTGGTTTAAAAATTCATCCTCACTTTTTTCTGACATTAAATCTAACTTCTAAATGTATTTGGTTTTTGGTATCTTCCCTAAACATCTAGGATAGTGAGGGAATATACGGTTCTCTAATTCCTCTTCTATAATGTCACATATAGATGTGGAATGGATATAATTTCCTGATTTTATGAATGCATTGTGTGTAATATTATTCTGAGTTCAACATTGATGATTTGTTATAAATTAGGGATTTTTATAGTAGTATGTGGGAATGAGGTTAATGTGATTCATGTTCGTGATACCCTAACATGATAGAAATTTGATGTATGGTTAAAACATGTATATATGGTGATGGATGTTGATATATGGTTATTAAGTGGTATGTGGATGTGAGGACTATTAAATAATAATATGTTGATATGGAAGGGATGGGAGTTATAAAACCATAATATTTTATGATATAGTTCACTTTAAGTACATTTTATTTATTTGATAGATTTTATTAAATGAAACACCATGTTTAAATAAACCATGATATGATTTCTAAATATTATTATTTAATGTGAAAATTATTTCATATCCATTGAACTGGAGGTTATGAATAGGAATAAATAGTTTCTAGAAGTCGTATGGTTTATTCATGTATAAAATGAATTCATTATTTATAAATTTAATAGAAATGAAAATAAAAATCATTTTAAAGTAAATGATATGGTTTTTTGAAAAATATTTTTATGTATGAAATTTATCTTTATATTAACAAAAATATAAAATAGTATTGTTGAATTATTTTCATTTTATTTATTTTTTTATATATTCATAAAAATATTTTCCATTTATCTAAAATATTATCTCGATATGGGATAAGAACAAATCCAGTTTTATACTTAAAACTATCTTTTTCTAAAATGCGGTTGAGATCATCTTTTACACACTTATTTAAAAATTAATCTCTACCACTTATAAAAATTGAATATTTAATAATAAATTCCATATATTTATCTAAAAGGATAAATTGTTTCAAATAGGAATGATTTATGTTTTGTTGTTATGAATAGTAACATTGGTAAACATTTTTCACCATAGTAATTGTAAAACTAGAAAAATAGTGTAAAATATTGTGAAAAGGATATAAAATGTCATTAAAAATTTCCTTTATCTAATTTTATAACCTTAGTTTTAACAATATCATCCATTTTTCAAACATATGTCTGTTTGGTTCCATTTTTCTTTGATATTGACCTTTATATTAATTTAGGTTAAGGAAAATAAACAATATCATTGTATGGTCATTAATCATCCCTTTTATGTTCAAATTTGGATAAAAATAAATTATGAATTAATATTAATGGTTTTTTTTGTGAATAGTGAAAATTTTAAATGATGGAAATTTATATGTAAATTTTATTAATTATATAATTATGTTAAACATGTATAAAATTCCAACATAGTATTTATTCAATAATATAATACTTATATAAATAATACTAAACATATTAAAATAAATAAAATTAAGAGTAATTATTATGTTAGAAGAATTTTATAAGTTAATACATAATATTAAAGATGCATTTAAGGAATATATTAAAATTATATATCTTCCCTAATGTCTATAAAATAAAATTAAATGAATATTCTCATAAATGAGAATAATTATCTTTTATAAATAAATATTTTATTAAATTAATTTAAAATCATAAAAATTCCATATAAGGATATGTGGGATAAGAAATTTTCTAATATTTCAAAACTTTTTAATTTACGATCCAATTTATACTTTATAAGTAATATTATAACACTTTATGATTGAATAATTTGTTACTGTGGGTAAAGTAAAAATATATAAACCAAGGGTTTTAACAAAATGATATGTTTAAAATGACAAAAAACCCTATATAAATGTCATTTTATGATGATACTTTTACTATATCATATTTTTTTAAAAAAATATTCCATTTGGAATCATTTTAATATATAATTACTTATTTTTATTTTATTCATTTTAGTACTTTAATGTGTATCATTTCCATTTAATAGAAAAGGGAACCCTTTCTCTATTTTATGTACACCAATTTTGTTAGTCCAGATAAAAAATTCCCCTTCCTAAATCCCTCCCCAATATACGTATCCACATTTTTTTGTATTCCATATATAATTACCATATGGTCCTTAATAGGGGATCTAACAGAGTTATTTTAGAGAAGAGTTAATTTCCAAAACCTATCACTTTCTTATTCTAATTATTCTCTTACCTCCTATAAATATAATGTATTTGTCAAAACATAATAAATTATTTATCACATGTATAATATAATAATATTATTATTGTTAATGCATCATTATCAAAACCCATTTCCATCAAATGAAAAATGATAATGTCACTTGTGTGTAAGTGTGGACTACAACCTTCAGAAAGTTATGGGATTCAGTATTCATTGTGAATTTACATGGACAATAAAATGGTTGATTTAATACATATTTATCACATTTATGATATTAATAGGGTTTTATTATGGTTAATTATCCTTTACATTTATTTTTTTCTATCCTTTAAAAATTGAAAACACCGTTCATGTGTACGTACAACCTATAGTCTGTATAAATGTTTCAATTCATATATGTAAAACTTTTATTTGTTACTCTAAATACTTTTATAATGATTTTTTGTTATATATATATATATCATTATTAAAAATTTGTATAATATGTAATCATGATCAATGTATAATGAGAAAAACACCAAACCATCAAATACAAGAAAACTGATTCATTTATCTCATGGATATATATTTTCAATAAATAATTATTAATAAACATATGATAAAATGTTACAAGTAACTCATATATTGTGTGATATATATTTATAATTATGAAATATATTTATAATAATATATATTTATTATATGAGAGGTTCCAACACATATAGAGGAAGTCAAACATGAGGGAAGTGTTTATTTTACTATCTCATCATTTATCAAGTCTGTTTTTGTTTAAGTATCCATAGGGAAAATTATTTGATATTTATATCATAAAACAAATATAATTTATTATAATTTGGTAATTTATATAAATTAAATTTTTTCATTTAATTTTACTCTCTTTAGGAATTCATTATACTTATTAAATGTTTTTAAGGAAATGGATATTATTTTTCTACTCAGTTGAGGATATTTTTATTCAATGTATATATTTTTCTTACACTATTTTACAATTTTATTTACTATTATCCACTAATTTTTTAGTAATATTTTTGACCATGTTTTTTTTAAAAATTATTTAAATGATATAATCATGTCATTTTCCAAATGTGGTATTTTTGAATTTTTACTAAAAATTTGAAAAAACATTCATTTAATATACATGGAATGAAAACAATTTAACATCATCATGGCCACAAAATTATTTTAGGAATAAACTAAAATTATCCATATTTATTTTTAATGAAAAAATTTTCCATAACATTTTTAAATTTTTCATATTTTCAAATAATTTATTTCTACCTGAAAAGGGTATTTTCCTTAAGAAATTTTCATGTGATCATTTTATTATATTTTCATCTATATCAATCTATATTGAGGAATCCTATTCTATAATAAAGATATAATATAATGATAAAATACACCGTATTTCTCTATACAATTTGATGATTATTTTTTAATGGGGAAAATATTGAAATTCATTATGATTGTTCTTCTAATAAAGACATTTATTAATTTTTATAAAATATTGATTGAGTTTTATTTTGTATTAATTTGATCGATACATTGGAATTATTAATTTAATAGTACCTCTAAGAAATAAAAAGACCATCGTTAAATCATTAGGTCTCAAGAGAAAATTTAGATTCAGTATTTGGCTGAATCCTTACCCATAGAAGTATGATTTCTTGTCTTGAGGAAATGAAAATACGTTTTAGATATATTTATATAAGGCCTTGATGGTAATTTCGAGATATGTACCATTTTTAATTCCATCATTATGTAATTTTTTAATAATTCAAATGTGATTATTTTAGTATTTATGATATCAAAAGATATGTTTCAAGATTATGTTTTTATTCATATTTCATTATTTTATTGTTATTTACTCATGTCATCATATTAAAGACTTATTAGCTTCTATTTTGTGTATAAATTTACTGAGTATCTAATCGAAACCCCTTATTATGTTTATTTTCCCTAATATGAATGGAAATTTTATATAATTGATATGAATGTGTATGACGTAGGGGATTATGGTGTTCTGAATGAAAATACTATATTTTTTTATATTTTTAAATGTAACTTCAGATTTAATTATGTATCTTATTTTCCAAGAAAACCAAACTCTATTTCCATTTTGGATTTTATGTCTTGTATATAATGAAAATTTAATAAAGTAATAACTATCTCTAGGATTCCATGGTCACAGTATCTATAGTTCGTGTTAGAGAAATTTTAGTAGAATCCTTAGGAAATAAATTTATGGTACCATATATTAGGGAATATGAACCTATGAAAAACATCGAGGATTATCCTAATTATAGGATAATATTCTAATGTTTTTAATGTAGATATTGTGTGGTTTCTATACCAATATATCTTTTTATGAATACAACTAGTGGTAATTATTTTGGCCCATATGATTCTTGGGGTAATAACCCCAAAAACATTCGGTTGAGTATATCTCAAACATTATTCAGGTAAATGATGGGTGACAACTTACTGTCCACCTGGTTTGAAATTTATTATGGATATACTAAATTTAATTTAAATTTAAATTTGAAACCATTATGAAAATTTTTAAAATATTTTAATCATTTGATAATATTCTCAATGAAACAAATTTTATGATTCTTGAATTACTTATGTATAAATTTTTAATTTCTATCAAGTGTTTCAAAAAATTTAAAATTTAAATTATGATTCATTATGTTATTATGTTACCTCCTATATCCCATTACATAGAAATGAAACCCAAATAAAGGAATTAAAACAATATCAATTAACATAGTCAATGTAGGGATTGAACTCATATAAATATTAACGAAGAAGGATAAAGATATAAAACTAAACAATTATAACAATATTGGGGTAGATGACTCGGTTTATGACTAATAACCCTTCCCATATAGTGAATCATAATTATATTCAATGTGGTGTAACAATTTTACAAAATTTCATGAGAAAAAATCTCAATCATTGAATTGAACCACAAATCTATTAGTATCTAAGAAATGGATAAGTTACATACACAAGATACTTCATATTTTGGGTAGTAATGAAATGGATATGGTATTTATTTAAGTTTATTATCTACTGGGGGATGTGGATCAATTGGGGTAATTGATTAAAAACACTATTTATGATAAGGGAATAACGATAATAGAGTAGAAGGGTTCTATTCTACATTTCATAGAGAAATATTTTCCTCATGAACAATTAGTGAATATGGATAGACAATTCTTGGGTTTAAGATAAAATGAAATATAATTTTTTTATGTATGAAGATAACTGTATAAGGTTAGAAATTAATATTTTTGACTATATAAATAATCCAAGTAGTATGATTGATCATTTACTTTTTGGGATTAATACAATCCTTTAAAAGGAACTACAATCCCAAACATTCAGATCATATGAGGATATAGTATGATGTTCTATTAGGAAACAAAAATAATTCTCTAAGTCTTATGGATTTTATCCAATGAATGAGAATAAAAGGAATACATTGAAAAAAATTATATGGGGAAAAAGATATTGGAAAAATTTCAAACATGTCATACTTATAGAAGGAAACACATTGGTATATACATAAATGGAAAATGTGTTTTCTTAAAATGTTGAGAAAAATTACATCTTTCTTGTGAATATAATGTTAATATAGAATCCAAAAAAGATCAATTTTTAAATATAAAGAGACGGAGAAATATTCCAACCAATTCCAAAAATCATCAAGGTAACTTTCCATGAAAGAAGTCAAGGGAGATGGCGAAAATCATGAAATTACTACAGATGAAGTGAATGTTCCTAGAGACTTGGTGAAAGTTAAACTTATCATCTTTAATATGATTAAAAAGGTTTTATTTTATTTTAATTCTACCTATTCTTTATATTTAATGATTTTCTATGGGTATTTCATCACCACCTCAACAACAATATATTGATTTGGTGGTGAAAAAACCTAATAGAAGGATAACCACATCCTATGTATATGGCTCATCTCCAATTGTACTTCATGGGAATTTTCTTCATTCAAATCATTTAATTATTCCTCGAGATGAATTTTTTGTAATTTTTGTTATAGATTGAGTCACTTAGTATTGATCTAATATTAATTTTCATGGAATGGAAGTTACTTTTGATGCTCCAAATAAACCTTCAATCATAAATTCATGTGAGAATGACCATGATAAAATTGAAATGACATCCATCATATGGACATTGACACGTATCCAAGAGGGATATTTATCTCAAATGGTTGTGGGGAAACTCAAAATTGAAAATGTTCATATTCCACAGGAATATACTGATGTATTTCTTGAGGTCATTCATAGTCTTACATTGATTTATCAATTTGTGTTTTTAACAAAAATAATACATAGTACTATACCTATTTTAATGAATGTATATAGAATGACCTCGATTTAGTTGGAATAATGGAAGGCCAAACACTATGAGAAAATAAGTAGGGTATTCATTAAGCCTAATGTGTCTCCAGGAGGTGTACCTACTCTTTTTATTAAGAGGAGTGTTTGGTGAGTGTGTCATTAAATTCATTATAAAGAACTTAATAAGATCACTATTATGAGTATGTATCATTTTCCCCATATTGATGAAATATTTGACCAATTAAGGGAACTTTACATTTTTAAATTAATGAATATTGATCGAGATTTCATCAACCAAGGATTGAGAAAGAATATATACCCAATACAAACTTATGAGTTTTGATCATTATGAATTTATAGTAATTACATTTGGACATAACAATTATCCTATTATATTTATTTATATAATGACTATTATTTAAGGATTTATTCTATCTATATTTGATGGTCTTTATAGAAACTTTTCTTATATATTCATTAAGAAAGGATGATTATGAAGAACATCTATGAATTGTGTTTATGAATCTGAGGTAGGAGGTGTTGTTTGATAAATTTATCAACTCTGAATATTATCTTTATAATGATTCATTAATTGGTCATATAATATTAAATTAGGGTATATTAATAGATCCTCAAAAGTTTGGTGTTATAGAGAAAAGGCCTAGAAAGACCATGGTAACTGAAATCCATAGTTTTCTTTGTTTATAAGGATATAAATGACTCTTTGTGAGAGATTTTTTATGAATATCTAACCCAAATAAAAAAGATACTTGGAAGGGGGATTAGTTAATTTGGATAGATGAATGTGAATAGGGTTTCAAAGAACTAAAAAGAAAGTTGGTTAATGCTATTGTTTATTCACTACCCTCCAGTAGATATGGGTTTGTCATATAATGCGATTCATTAATGACTTTTTGGGATTCATCCATATAAAGAAAAAAATTATAATAGAATATGCATATCTCTAAATAAAAACTCTTGAGAAAAATTATAATACTCATTATTTCAAGTTGGCAGTCGTAATTATATGGAGAAGTAATCTATATAGTGAAAGGTCTGATATATATATATACTAATAATATAATCCTAAGTTATATATTTAGACTGAAAGAGTTAAATATATATGAATGAATATGGTTAGAGTTGATCAAATATTAATATTTCTTAGTAAATTAGTGTCCTGATAAGGCAATCCAGGTTTCTAATTCTATGAGATTATAAGACCATGAAAGATTTTTCATGATGAGAATGAAAACAGATCAAAAATTTATAGATTTTCATAAGATGGATCTTGAAATATTGTGGAAAAGGTAAAGATCTTATCACACTAATTTAAATGTTCAACTATCCATACATGAGAGGATTAATAAGTCAGACAAGGTATATTTTGAATTAAAAGGTAAGGTGAGAAATGTTTTTGAGTTCAACAATGATCATAATGGAATGATAAGGTTTAGTAATCTAGTATGTGTCCCATAAATAGGAATCATGGATAAGGATATATTGGATAGAGCTCATAGTTCATCATTCCTTATTTATCCTGGAAGTTCTATGATGTATAGAGATCAGAATGATTATTTCTATTTCTATAATATGAAAAGGGATATTGTAATCTATGTAACATGTATGGTAATCCAGTAAGTTAATGCTAGGAGATTGATGTCAATGAGGATGTTACAACCATTACCTATACCATAATGGAAATGGAAAACATCAAAATGTATTTTTCCATATGAATCACCAAAACATGAAAAGTAAATAATGCTATTTGGGTTCTGGTTGATCACCATATAAATTTAGGGAACATAATTTCTATTAGAGATGATTTCTCTCTTGATCATCATTCAAAAATATATATTATGTAAGTGATTAGGTTGCATGGTGTACCAAATTCTATTATGTTTGATCAGGATCCTAGGAATACCTCAATGTTCATAAAATTTCTTTAGAATGATTTGTATAGATAGTTGAGTTTCAACACTTATTAATATCCACAGTTAGATGTTCTATCTGAGATGACCATTCAAACTCATGATGAAGTTTTGAGATATTTCTCTATGTATTTCATGGGTGGTTGGGATCAACAACATCCATTGGTGGAAGTTTCATAGAAAAATAGATTTCACTCAAGTATTCAGATGGATCCTTACAAATCCCACTGTTAAAAGTAGTGGAAAACTCCAATGTGTGGGAATGAAGTTGCAAAAAGATAGCAATTAGGACCTCATATAACTAATGAAATACAAGGGAATGTTATATCCATTCAAAATCACATATGTTGTTCTCAATATTGATAAAAATTTATCCTCTAAAATATTTTACAAGATATATATTTTGAATTTGGTGACAAAGAATTCATATAAATATATCCCTAGAAGTAGTTAATGAGATTCAAAAAAAAGTTAATATTCTTCCCTAGGTATATTTTCTCCTTTGAAATTAATAATAGTATCTGGATGGTAGTTTATCAATTTATGGTTCCACTAAATCTCTCTCAATTTAATGATGTTTTCCATGTATCTCTCTTGATGAAGTGAATTTCTAATACTTCACATTTACTGAACTTATAGATAGAACCACCATAGGTTGATCTATCTTATGAGGAACAACCTATGATGATTTTGGATCATTGGGTGAAACTTATATAAAACAAGACCACTCACATTGTCAATGATTTTTGGTGAACATATAAAATTGAGGAAGATACAAGGGAAGATGAAGATGTGATAATGTAAAAGTATCCTTATTTACTTGAATCAGAGTGATGATATTTTGAAGGAAAAAATCATTTTGAGGTTGGTAGAATGTAACAACCAAAATTTTATGTTATAATTCTTTATAAATAAATTCTATTTATTTGATAGAATTCTTTACAAGTAATAAAATTTTTAAAACAACCTTTGTATACTATTGAAATATTATTATTTAATTTAATAGTTATCACATTGATTTTGGATTGGAATGTATGAATATGAATAAATATATTGTGAAACATATATTCCTTTTTAAATTAAAAAATGAAATCATTGGTTATCAATTGAATATAAATGAAAATAAAAAACCTTTGAATGCCAATTAGTTGGTTTTCAAAAAAAATGTTTTTATTTTAGAAATGTGTTTTCTTAAAATATATATAATTAATAACTTTTAGTGAACTATTTTAAAAAAATTAATATATTTTATATTCAATTATTTTTTAACATTAATCTATGATTTTTTAGGAATGATATATAAATGAATATATCTTTATTTTAGAAACATTATTTTTCTAAAAAATGGGTTTCGAAGCATTTTTTTCATTTATACGAAAATTAAGTTTTGTAAAAATAGAGATATAATATTGAAAAATGGATTCAATATTTGTAAATAGGAGGATAAAATATGGTAAATAGATCCCTCTTATTTTATTCATTATGAATAGTAACCATAGTAAAAAATCACCAAATTAATGATAGAACATTTAAAACATGGGTTAAACATTAGGATACGGCTTTGAAATTAACTGTTCAAGTTTGAATTATCAAAGTTAAATAAATATATAAATTTAATTAAATATCTTCCATGATTAGAATGATGATAATTAAATTTATTTCGTGAGGTTCCACAAGTAATTGATGTTTAAAAACATAATAAAATAAAATTATTTTATGACTCATAATTTAATACACCTAGATTTTTATTATATTTGGTAGTAATTAGTTGAGTTAATATTTTTTATTTAATTATGTGAATTTTAAGTGTATTACAATATACTAACTAAATATGTGTGAACCTTTTGAAAAGTTATGTCTATTGTGTGTGACATATCAGATCGGTTTTAAAGGTAAACATCTTTTGAGGACTAAAATGAAAATATAGAAATATAAATAAACTTATAAACCCTTATTTGAGACTCATAAGAAAATGTATCACACTAATTCATGGATTATATCCCCTATCATCTTATCCCATGATTAGTAAATAGAAAAACAAGAATAATAAACAACAATGAGTTTATGTCACTTTAATAATATATCATATGTTATTCTTATAATCAAACAATATTCATAAAAAAAACATATTTTATGTTAGAACATAAAAATTTAATATAGGAAATCTTGGATCTATATAAATAATGTGTGTATGACCAATAAAGATCATTACATGGATCCTTCAATTAAAGACCCACTAAAAACTAGTGGACTATACCATGACCATTTATGTAAAAAAGGATTCAATTTCATTATTTTATTTATATATTATGTTTTTTTATTTGGTACATAGAGAAATGTGAGTGTTATAATATCATATCATGTGTCATAATACAGATCTAACTGAAAATATCTATAAACATGTGCCCAAAATCTTGTCAATTCACTTGGGCTCTAACACCCCTCCCAAAAGGAAGAATATAAGGTCATATTAGTTAGTTATTTTAACCACTAATTAGATTCAATTTATATAAAACCCGTATTTTAAATTCATTGAATGGATCAATATTAAAAATAATAATACGAGTTCACTACATGACTTTGTACACAGATCCTTATAAACCAGATGATACGGACAAGCAGAAGTTGTCTAAAGTGGTACGATGATGAGATTACACCCCTTGGATTTGTTTGCACAAAAATAAATGGAATAAAATAATATAAATCATATATTTCACATCCAAGTACACAAAATTAATAAATAGAACAAACATTATATGTAAAAAATGAAAAATAGACATAAAATCATACTTGACCGATCACCCATTTGGTCGACTACATATACAAAATAAATAAATAAATAAAATAAATAATGAAATAAAAATATTGATGACTCTAAAAATATCCTCGAGCCTCACCCAATCAGGATCTGAGAATCCCATCTCAGTTGTTCCAAATCAATCATGTAATACCATGAATCATCCCATAATGGACCTAAAACTATGCGAGAGTCTTCTTAGGTGCCTAATGAAATTCCAACCCGAGCAAGGTCAAAATACAAAACTCATATGGTAATGGCCAACATGTTCCAATAAATATTTTTAATACAGTTATATATATAGATACCATTGTTTAAATAAATATACAACTTCAGGAAATAAATAAATAACAACAACAATTGTCGATACTTATGTATATAATAGTGATTGAAAATAAATTAGCCTGAGTGACTTTTATCATGTCACATTTACCATGCTAACCATAATAAAAAACTAGGGTTCTTTTCTCCTAGAATTACAATAATGTCTTGAGACCCTCCTATACTAGGTTATAACTAGGAATTACCTAGGGAAAGAACCTTCTTAGTATCAAAACACACACATTAATCTATCATAGTATGAAATGGTCTTGATATATGATAGTTGATAAACTAAAGGCTTTATCATTCCTACTAAAGTCCCCACAAGCTCTGGAAGATAAAATGTGGTAGGAACTCTATCCTATGGAAGGTTTGACCATTCCTACCAAATACCGTATAAGCATTGGAATCTCACACATGGAAGTAATATCTTCCTCTTCAAAGAAACATAGTAATCCCAGATACATTTCCATGGTATCCCCACTAGCAGTATTAACATCCTCCCATTACATAGTTGTCACAACATAACCATAGGGAGACTTCATGTCCTTCCCATATTGAGTTCTCAAAACCTACATGTTGGGAGTATTCTTGACAACCGATGATATCTTTTTTTATTTAAAAATTCAAGGCATCAATATTTTTAATTTATCCCCAAAAACCTATTCAATAATTATAAAAACTCAAGACCGTGGTAGAAATACCATCCATGGACTAATAAATGAAATAAAAAACACACTCTAATTGGGGTTATCAACCCACTGAACTACCCATCAGGGTCCCATTTGTTAGGTAACGGTCTACCAACCTAGGAAACCATATATCATTAGGTAAGGTATGATCATAATATATTTTCTCACTAGGATAATGGGTTAAGGCATTTAAATAGACCTCAGGTACACTTCATGGGACTTCTATTTGGGTTCAACACTCACCTATTCCTATAGGTCTCTAAATCTCCTATACTACTTCCATGACACTCATATGGTTAGTCTCAAACATGTTAAAAACTTTATAGAAGGCTCATGTGTGTTGAGGTATTTTTTTTATATGTGATGTCTTGACCATAGGTGGTCAAGACATTATTTAGCGAACAAGGTACCCAATGGCCATCATTCATTACTCAATCCAAGGTTTCCATTTTAAATGAATCAAATTATTATGTTTTAAAATGGAAATTATTTGATTAAAATTGGAAATCTCCCTCAAGGGTGAGGTTTCATGTCACATTCACCATGAAAAAAATTTATAGAACTATAGTGATAGTACCAAGGACCACCTTCCATTTAGTGAATAAAAGATCATTCAATTATTCATTTGAATATTTTTTTCTAGAATCACCAATCTTCATCTTATCGCAACTGAACATAATCGAAGAGAATTATTGTAGGTATCAGGGTCACAATAGAGGTAGATGGACTGGGGATTTTAAAAAATATCACTGTCGGGATGAAGAGACTCATCGTCTCAAATGATATGACCCTCGGTGCGGTCTGAGGGTCTCGTGTAAATTAAACAGAGAACAAAAACATAAACCCAAAACATACAGTGTCAATATAATGTCACACATGAAATATATTTGTCACCAAATATCATTGATTTAACGATATTAAGTTTAAAACAAATAGATCATCTACATACACTTAATAATCCACAGGAACATCAATCATCAAATTTCGAGTGCTAGCATGGAGACCCGACGAAGCCTTCATTGTCCTAGAAATCACCACGATCCTATGTCTTTGATCCATGAAGGTGTGATTATATCGTCCCATAAATATAGGATTTCTCTCTCTAGAAATTGTTAGGCGAGAGGGAGAGAGGATCTCATTCCTTTTGATTGAATAGAACATCAATTACTTTTCATCTCCTTCTTATATAATAGTTGAGTAGATTACCCCAAAAGGGTTACCCGACCCCCAGAATAAAACTACCACTAAATAGGAAATTAATAATATTAACGAACTAAATTTCATCGTAAATATTATTTATATTTCATCACATACCCATAATATATATAATATAATATTTGTTAAACCTTAGTCATTAACTCAACTCATAAATCCCAATTCATATTTAAAGAATAAGAAATATTAAAATAATTTACTTTTGATTAATATTATTCCCCATATTTACATAGCTTGTATATACATTATTAATTAAATTCAATCTAATTATTCTTAACCTGAATAATAATTAATTTATCTATTTATCTATGATCGATAACATAGATAACACTCAGACCCCATTGTGTGGCCCACCATGTCTAATTTACCTATTCAACTAAATATGGAGGATTCTTGAATATGCTATTGTGTATGACGCTCTATTCCCCTATCTCGATAGTAGTGAATGGAATCCATAGTCTAAGAGTAGTGTTTATAAACCCATCAAGTCCTCTAAAGAGATAAGAAATGTCATAGCAATGAAAACCAAACTATCAACATGCATTGTTTAATATAATCTCTTTGTTATTATAAATCTTATAATTCATGATGAAAACTTATCTCATCAGCCTATTATTTCTTTATTATTGGTTAATATAACATGACATATTTACCCTTGACTACCTTCTCCAAGGTCTTATGGAGGTACCACCATCTTGATCAACAAAGTCCGAGATATATTACTTCCTTCGCCTAGAAGCGAAAAATATTTTGTCAACCATTCAACAAATGTCATACCTCTAATGATAAACCCAATTCAAGAAACCACACCACAATCTCATTAGCATGGTTTTTTCATTTCATCAAAGTACAAAATAAAATGGAACAAATTGATAATGATGTTAATTCAGGATATACAAATAGTTTTCCATAGATAGGAACGACCAATGACACCTAAAACATGTGGTGTTCCTATTGGAATGTATATCCTCATGATCTCATTAACGGAAATAACCATCTGTGAACATCATGAGAAGAATTCTCAATGCTCATAACCCACCATCACCTGATATTCAAACATCTACTATGTCCAGTATGTAATATGTATTTAGACCATATGACCTTTATTTAAGATTAACGATATAGTATCTTGACGTTCTCATTATAGCCTACGATATGCTACAAAATTTTTATATGATAATTAATATATGGAAATTACCATTAAATAGTGGATGTAGAAATATCTACACTATAACAGTAAGAATACATATTAAATATCTAACTATATACATGATATGGTGATAAATCTTACTATTCAGGTTGGGGTCCATGGCACCAACTATTACAACACTCCCACTTTTACTTGATCCAACATTATAACCATACTTTTTTGCTTTCACATGATTAAGATTATGTTTCTCCAGATTCATGTCATTAGCTATAGGGTCTTCCACATTTCTTCCACATGGAAATTCTACTATGTTTAACCTCACCTCATTGATTTATTTTTCTATAGATGAAAAAACCGAGTATATCTCTTTTTTACAGTATAATAACTTGAAAAATTTTCTATTACCAATAACAAAATTATCATGGTGATAAACCATTACATGGTTGTTCTGATTCTGAGAACTAGATCAAATTATTGTAGTTAATAACCACTTCTTAGCTACCTAAGAGGCTAAAAAATACTCAGTTTGTGTAGGTATGTCTATGACTAGATTTTATAATCTTGTATCACTCATCACCTTTTCCAATCATTGATACTCAATTAAATTGATCCAAAGGAAGACTTGTTCATGTCCCACCAAAACTAATATCCTTTTTTATCTACTTACTATGAATATAAGTTTTTTACAATCCCAAGTACAATAAAATAGTACATAGTACTTCACCTAGAATTCTCTTAGAAATAACTGATATTTTTCTACTCAGAATTATATACTAGAAATATCAATTCATGTAAATGTCATGGAATATGTTATTGATCCATCACTGAAGCGTATGAAACTCAAATCACCACTTAATATCCTTCTATGCCACTGCAAGTATACTTGGAGAGATTTATGCCATGTGACACTTGGAAAAAATCATTCTCTTGAATTGTTCCAACTATTATTATTCAATACTAGGTATAAAAGCCCGTTAGATCTACCTCCATAGATCCTTATCACAAAAACTTAGGTTTCTACTTAATTTCAATCATAGGATAATTACTTTATCATGGTATTGACTAACTTTAAGGCCAATAATAGTTTCCCATATGTTACCGAACATATTTCTCTTGGAAAACAATGGCACTCCCACTAACCATTATTAGACACATGGAAAATATTAATTCCAAATGAATATTATATGATGTAGTTTCTTAATTTAATCATAAACTCGATTTAAGTAAATTTCTACCTTAATTGTCATTTTTTGACAAGACAATCCCTTTATAGTTACGTCGTATAGAAACCTTCCACAAATGGTAGTCATGGAATCCAATTCTCTAAAAATTGATCATAGATATTATCTATGACATGTAAAATTCTAATGGATTTATTTTTATCCACATGGTAGAACCAATTGATCCTTATTGGTACCCCACTTGTACCACTTGTGTATCATCCCACTTGAATACCTATCACAGTATTCAAAATAGTAATCCCCCTTTTCACTTTAATACATTGAATCCATCATTGAATTTTAATTGAATTTTTCAATCCTATCTTATTTCCATATACTTATTGTAGGTATTTTTATTCACAATTAATAATGTATCACTGTCCACAGGGAATAAAAAACTATCACCATGGTTTCTAAGATTCCTACACTATATGTGTCTTTGAAACACTCTAGTTCCACATGTACTTGTGAAACTTGCTCCTACGTAAACTAATTTTTCATATATCATATTGACTATACCCATGTCAATATATCTTCTACTATCTCTAATAGATATTTCTACACTTATCTAGAAATATATTCTATCACTTGAATTTATGTTTTCTATCTAACAGATTTATGTAATATCCAATGTAACCATTATGATAATTTCTTAGATGCATCATGTGTATTTCTTGATGCAATTTTGATTATATCCTTAAAAATATTAACATCTAAACACATGTCCTTATGATACTATGTACATCCATATTATAATGAATTATTTGATATATATTTTTAATGATTGTTGGTATATACTTATGGGATTTCTCCCTTATTTTCATGCACGTTATGAAATATAATTTTGGTTTGGTGAGTTTCGATATTGATATTTCTTGCATCATGAATCTGATGTATAAAATTTCTATTTAGGAATTTATACATGCTATATTTTTTTATCATTGTTATAATGTAATACATATCATAAATCATCATTATTTACATAAAATTATTGATGTGGATAGGATAATGTGTGTTTATGAATTACTCCACACATCATTATATTAATCGATGACCGCTTGGTCAATAATTTCTTCATCATGCCAAACTAAAACATCTTATATAATTTGACCATTATTATACATCACAATCACATTCATAATTATATAATGAGATCTTATAAAGTATATTTCAACCATCAGCTTAACATTGGAATAGTTTACCCTCTCTTGCTGAACTATTTCAGAATTCTTTTCTGTATACCTTTATTTATAAAGGTTTATTTGTCCAAACTAAATATGTTAATAAAACCAAAGGTGTTTATCTATACTGAGTCTAAGTATAAAACTGGGTATATATTTTATGTACACATTTATTTTTACTTAAAAATGAATTATATTTCGACAAATGGGTAAATTAGTCTTATATTTTGTATTCATCACATATTGCCTATGATTTAGGTACAACTGAACTACTTATTGATTATGATACACCAAAAAAATTCATTCCTATACATGGAATAATGTATCGTTGTGAGATAAATGTTTTTTACACTCAAAATCTTGTTCAACTAGAATCATTCTCTTGGAAATCAAATGTTATGTGCTTCTCAACACTAAGTTCGGAATCACCCTTTCTCAGACACTTGGAGAATAAAAATTACTTATTTTAATGTTTCTATTACTTACATGGTTACTGTATTTCAATACATACATGTGAAAGGAATATTGTATTTAATTCCCAAGTAGTTTGACAGAATCATTATATTACATATTGATGAATATAAATGAAGAAGAAGTAGGTACTTTATTCATTAATTCAATTAGTCAAATTTAAACTACCATAAATACTATTTCATGATATGAGAAGTGAATAAAATCCTGTTTAATACCTCTTTATTTGAAGGATGTTTTGAAGGTGGATTTGGTGTCTCTCCCCATTAGTCTTATAACATTGTCTTTCAATTTTTTCATCACAATAACTAAATATTAACCTTCCATCCACATTCTTATTGATTTGTGAACCTTACCTAAAAGGTAATGAATTTTCTCTCTCCATATTATACATTTTGAAACCTTAAACGAAACTATAGTAATTGGGTTAGAATCTGTAAAAATGAGAGGCCTTAAATTACAAAAAGATACAATAATTTATCACTCATCCATATTTCACTTTGATTTCTCCTCACAACCATTTTAGGGATGATAAAACATGTGTAATCATCCACATTCTAATGTTATAAATAAAAAAACATAGAAAATTAGTGATATCATTATGAAATAACCACAATATGTTTTATATATGTGTCTCCTATAATAAATCTTACACCCTCACTTATTGAGGTAGTTCTTTACAGGTTTTTGGACACCATCAACTTGAATTTCATATATCATACTAATGTGTGCAAGTGCATGTACAATACATTGAAATTCATGAAGGTTTGCACATTTATTTTTTCCAATATTATTTTACTATTTTTTATGGTATTGTTTTCCATTTTATACAAAATTAATCTTTAGTAGATTAGTACATATTTATTGATTACCAAATTAAATATTATTGATTAGTCATTAAATGTATCAAAATATTTTTATCGAATTCTAGGAACTCTCTTTAATAGAATAATAATACTCTATCGTTTGAGTATTCTAGTGGAAAGGATTCTTAAGCCACCCCACATAGTCTACAAGTCTTGGATATGCAACTACTTGGAGAGTTCAAGGTAGAAGCTTGGTTGGAAAACTGTATTAAATCACAGCTCCTTGATCTCTTCATTGAAGTCCCAACATCTAAAATCATAACTCTATTTACTAAATCCTTGCCTCTAAAATGATATAATGTTTTCTTTAGATAATAATTATTACCACTTTAGTGAAGTCAGTCTACCACTCTCATAATTAACACACGATGAAAAGATACACACTCAACATTGGCTGACGAGCACCCAAAATACCCAGCTTTGATCAAATTCGAATGATGGAAGGCGATAATGTATTAAATATTTTTTGGATGATTTTCTCTCTCTCATATAATGTAATCCATTTCAATTACCTTGGTTCATCAATGTTGTCATGCTCACAATTAACTTGCATTCATTGAAAGAAGATAAAATAATTAATTAAATAAGTTGAGACATGAACTATTCAGTTCATTTCTCAAAATTGATCAAGGGTAAAATTTAAGCACGATAGAAATAATATTGAAAAAATTTAATTATGAGAGATATTAAATAAATTAAATTATTTAAAAATTGAAATAATTTATTTAATTAATATTCAATCTAATTATTAATTTATTTTTCATATGAATAATGAAATTAAATATATCCCAGGTATTAAAATTTATAATTTCAAACCAAAGTTCATATACTAATTAATTTTGATTATTTAAAACTGAATGTGCCCCGATAAACCGATATGACCCATTACAGGTCATACTGAACCTGTAAAGACCAGTAACCATCCATGAAAATCTCATGAAGGGTTATTCCGAGTTAGAAGAGCCTACCTAGAACCAAAAATATTTTTAGACCAAAATGAAGGTTGATGTGGGGTTACCTCACCCAATAGAGGTAGTGAGGCTGGTCTGTTAAGGGGTCGCAACACTAGATCTTGGCTGGATTGGGGCCCTCTGGCTTGTTGTGTTTTTTGATTTAAAATATAAATATTATAGAGAGAGAAAATTATTAATGGAGAGATTTTCTCAACATTAATAGAGGATTTTATCCCATCATTAATAGAGAGTTATTCTCAATATTAATTGATGGAATAGTGAATGTTGACCGCATTAATGGAGATATGGAAATGATGTGTATATAAGAGGATGCAATATCATGTTCTGGAATATGGCATGAAAAATATGTAGCCTCTAGGAGATAATGAATAAGGGGGTGCCACAATTGCAGCTTCCCAAGTGCTGAGGATGGTAGACAGTGAGATGCTGAAGATGATGAAATGTGACGATGGAGGTAGAATTTTCCACGATAGTGTACAAAGAGGTTCATGATGGTTCCATGTATCGAAAGTCCTCTTGGCTGCTGAGATAAAGTGTCATGTACCGGTTGTGATGATCGATGGAACATCGAAATGGTATGTTCATGAGTGTGGGTGTGTTGAGAGAGAAATCATTAGAGTGCATTTTAAAAGGAATTCGGGTGTGTGGTAAAATTCCCTCGGGTGTGGTGATGTTAAAAATACCTTTGGGTGTGGTATGTTAAAATGAATTAGGATGATAGAAGGCCTTCAGGTGAATCTTCTCTTGTTTGTTTTCTATAATTACTTCCATTGCGGTGCCGGGCTTTGAGCCCCAACAGTGATATTAGAGGGTTTGGTTGAAGTGCCCGGTTGCAAAACATGGTAGGAGGCATCTGGTGTTGCATATTTGGTGGAAGAGTGTTGATGTTCCTTGGGTTTGGTGGTCTATTAGGCATCTGGAAGAATGTCATCATAAAATGATGGCGATATCATCGATGTTGCTAGAATATTGAAAGTCTTCTTGGCCGCAGGTGTCATGTGGCGTGTTCCGTTCATTGGGTGACATTTCGATCTTAGTGGAGTTAATGATCATATTTTACTAGATAGTGGAGATGAATGTTGGGTATTTGAATTATAAATCAAGGTGGATATTGTCACGAACCATCCTAGGTCGACCCTGAACTGGTCACCCGATCTAATCTGCAACATGGCTCAAGGGGCATTCCCGATCCCCACGGGCTGCCAACTAGTGTCGGGCATCAAAATTTTTGTTGTTGGGAATGATTTGGACCATGGGAAAAAATATATAAATAAAAACACCCAATAAACATAATACTAGTAGCAGAAAGAAAATAAAATAGAACATACCTCCACGTGACCTTTCAGGTCACCTCCTGACCAAAGGTCGACCTTACTCCTATAATGAAAAACTCATCCAAGAAACCCAAACAAGAAACTGAACCTGCAACTGAAAAGATAAAAAGGCGTGAGAATTAAAAATGCTCAGTAGGGTTTCCAAGGTAAACCACAGAATCCGATGTCTCCTTTCCTGAAACAATCCACCAACACAAGTTTGAAATAATATTATAAAAGTAGGATATTCACATTTGAAAATAAGTAACATGTTTTCCCCATTTAAAAACCCAACACATTCTACATACCATTTTCCAAAATCATTTTTCATTTTATAAATGCAGTCCAAAATAGAGTATACCAATGTTGTACTAGAGTAAAACAAGTAAGAGAGCAAAATGAAAGTAAACTAGTGAATAGAAAGTAAATATCCAATGAAAATAATCCAGTAACCATGGGCGATCTTAACATCCCTAGAAGACCCCTAAACGTACTCGGTTTCAGAACCACCTGCTGGTCTATGGTGAAGCTCCTAAGTCTATAACCAACTAGCCACCCTATAACTGACCAATCCAGTGGAAAAACCGCCTAGCCTAACAACAAATCTAAGGGGTACCAACCCATCTAATCGGGGCTGATCAACAACTGTCACTCGATCATCTGAAAGACTCCCCGAAACCCATGGTGGTTATAACAATACTATATAGGTAGGAAGACCCTCGTATGCATGACTTATCTCACTGCACCTGCCTTCCCCAAACACGGTCGCTTCCTATATGTTCACCCATAAAGGGTTACACTATAGAGGAGCGCCTAATATACACATTCAATCATCTCACATTAACAAAGTCCCAACCAGGCCGTCATTCCATGAAAAACATTAAAACCATTTGAAACTTTTTCCAAAATACTAAAGTTTTTTTGATGGACATACAGTAATCAAAATGTCGTCATTTTAAAGAATCAACACAAACATTATACTAAAACTAAAAGTGCCAAATATGCCTTTAATTCCAAAGTCCCTAATTCATTTTTAGTAAAACATTTCAAACTATAAATGAAAAATGTACAATGTTATTTTTTTTAAAAGTGCATAAAAATATCATCGTTTGAGTTGGAGGTACCAAACGGGTCACCGAATTACTTACACAATTGAATCACTTCTTTGAAAACACAAGTGTTTCCAAACAGGCCATTAGATTTACATAGCAAAAAACATTACCCAAAATATCACACACAAAAAAAACTTTTCATTTCCAAGTCAAATGATCACATGCTCAAAGACATCATTTCATGCAATTTCAGAAACCACACAAAGAACCCAAATCCATTTAGAAATCAGGAATCATTTTCACAAAATTACCATTCACTTTTAAACCAGACCTAAACACACACCAAAAAAAATATCAAAACACATTTCTCACCATTGATATGATTTGATAAACCATGTATAAATTTTATAAAACAATTCGAAAAAGGGTATCACAAGGATTTACATGTTAAACCCCAAATCAAAAACCCCTTTGTGAATTAAGCACACACCATCACCATACCAAAACACAATGCGCACCACTTGCATAGTTGAATAAACAAATTGCACAATTCATGAAAAATCATTAAACACCGCAAGATGGGTTTTTATCAGAAACACCCCTTTTTTATAAACATGCTACAAATATTAGATACAAACTAAATTACTTTTTAAACTAATTTCTCACCAAAATAATTATTCACAAAACACTCTAAATTAATTACACAGGTAAAATAATTTATTAAATAAACACAATTCTAAACAAAAAAATTAAATTACAAATATTCTAAATTAATTAAACAAGAAAAATTGGTTCATCAGATAAAATTTATATACAGAATCACCTACACACAATTGAAGACTTATTTCAAAACTAATCTAAACAATTTTAACTAACACAAAATAATTGCAACAAACTAAGTACTATACTTATGGAGGTGCAAAAGATATTTCAAAAATTATTTACAACATGCATGTGTCATGTGCTATGCGGGAAAGAAAAAATTCAAAAACCACCTACCTCAAACAAGTGCGGATGCAATAGAACTTCAACGGAAGGGATAAAGAAACATCTCGGACCAATCTCACACCCTAAACGACGAGAAAAACACACCAATTACCAACTACAGAATAAGGGTTTCAAAAAATTAATGAAAAACTCCAAACTAAGGAAGAGATGCACTAAGGAGAGGATTATCGGAAGGAATGGAGTTGTGGGTTTCTAGGATTGGGTTCTTAGGAAAAGATCACGGAGGGGCAGGCTGGCCGGAAGAGTGGCGAGGGTGCGGGTTAGAAGCACAGCCAGGCCAGAGGTGCGACAGGGAAAGACAGCTGGCCGGAAACTGAGGGTGAGCGTGCAGCGGGGCGAGGCGGTATACCGGAGGAGCGGAGGGTAGCGGGATCAGGAGGGCGAGGAGAGGCCATCTGGGGCGGGGTCCTGGGCGAGCGCGGCGAGGCTAGGGGTCGGGTGCAGCGTGGAGCGAGGCTGGTGTGGTGCCGCTGGGAGAACGGTGGCCGGACGGGGGAAGTGGTGCGGAGGAGCACACCGAGGGGGGGGGGGGGGGTGGTGCATGCGGACAGGGAAGGGGAAGGAGGGGGGGGGGGCACCGGTAGATTAGGGTTTAGACTTTTTTTCATTTCAATAAAATAACAATAGTTATAATAATAAAACTAATAATAATAATAATAATATAAAAAATAATAATAATAATAACAACAACATAATATTATTATTATTGACAATCATTATTTTTAAAACATAATGAAATTAATTACCAAATTCTGGAAACCGGGTACCCGCGTGCTCATCGCACGACTTAAAAAAATGTGCACGCAAATTGCACGCCTCAATGAAATCTGCTTGGGCACCGGCACAAGCACCTGGGATGACAACACCGTCACTGCTAACCAAGTGGTGCTCATGCACGGGTCTGAAACCCAACAAAAATATTACATGTCAGAAATTTTTAAATCGGGTCCCAGCCCGGTCTTTAATGTGTGAACGCGGATCCCAGAAATAATAAAATAAAAAAATTAGAAAGTTAGGGTGTGACAATTCTCCCCACAACAGACACTTTCTTCCCCCAGAATGTCACCCAGCCGAACAATAGGCCAAACAAGAATCCGAGACCGATTGAAACTGAAATAAACCAAAATTCAAGAGAACGAGAGAACATGAGAGGGGTTATTCCCACCACAATAACTTAACTAGCATAGAAAAACAACACTCAAACACACCACCCCGGAAAGAGGCAGGTGACACGAGAACTTCCAACCAATCCAAACTAACTATTATAGCATGAGCGGACAACACCTATAAGAAGAACTTAATATCAGTAGTATACGTGAGCATAACTACAAGCCTTAACTCCTTCACAGGCACTTACATCTCCAAATGAACACCACTAAACCAAGATCAACCCAAACAAGGGCCGGGAAACTTTTAAGAAAAATGCACGATTCAGAAAAACATAATAAAAAAAACAAAACTTTTCGATTACAACATAACATGTCTACTATAACTCCACGATGAAACAATGAACTTACAACAACATCAAAATTTTAACAGTACAAAAAAAAATGAAAAGACTTTAAATGTTCTACTGCCAACACAAAACACAAGACCCGGACCAAGGCTTCACACCCCTGGAAACTCCTGACTGAGTGCGCACTTCACCCCAAGGCCTATGGCTGGGGATATGATGGATGAAGCATATCCTGCCTCATAGCCAGGCACTGAAATTCCTCTTGTCACAAAATCTTCTTCAGGCGACGCTTCCTGCAGAACTTCTCTAGATAACCCAGGCACCCACAATGATGACACATCTTTGGAGGGATGAGACATGATGACTTCACGTTCCCGAACTGACCACATTGGTGGCACACCACTGAACATTCCGATGAACTAGAAGCCAAAATAACTATAGAGGAATCTTTTGAAACATGTTCCTCTGGAACATCCTGCTCTTCAGATGGGGAAACTTCATGAGTAACTGGATATGATGGATTTCCAAGAACCTGCACTCCAGAGACTAGTTAAGCTAAGAATTCCTCATCCACCAACTTCTTGAAATGATGGTCTTTAGAAAGGAGGATCCGCACCTTGATCTCTGGATGAAGACCCCCTATGAAAAGGGAAGTTTTCATCAAATCCTGTGATGCAACCTCTGAAGAGAAGTACACAAGCTCCTTGAAATGGTCAACATATGCCTTCACCGTTCGTTGGCCCTATTGAATATTCATAGCTCTTCCCTTTTCTTCATCTTCACCTCTTCAGGTATAAACCATTAGAAGAAGATGGATTTAACGACATCCTACGTCATCTCAACTTGTAGTGATGGTAGGGTGAACAACTCCCATTCGTCCAGAGCTTCACCTTCAAACAGACCCAAAACAGCACGCACTCTGATAGCTTCGGGAGTTCCCTAAATCCTGAAGACACACTCAACCCCTTCAGGCCATTATGCTGCTTCTAACAGACACTGATCATCGTGAAGTATAGAAATGTCCAAGAAGGACCAAAAAATGTGAATGACTTATTATAAACCTTGGCGGCCTTCTTGGGTGACATTTTATGAATAGAATTCAAAACACAAAGCCAAAAACAATATCAAACCAAAGTAGAATCAATGAAAGTGCTTTCAGTCCAAAACAACCAGCTCAAAGACCAAACAAATACAAATACAACCCAAAAATTCCTTTTTAATTTTAAATTTCAAAACCTCCTTTATTCAAGGCCACTTTCCAAATACTAACCCACATTCCAAACCAAATTCAATTTTCCAAAAATCATTTTCCCTTTTTAAAATTTCTTTATAAAAACAAAGTCAAGCCTTTAATTCCAATTGCACACCCTAGTAATCCCAGGAACCGTTGCACATGTCTTCATTTGCTCCCATTAGTATGCACCAACACACACTTCCCATGAATTCCCTCACATGTACAAACGTTCATAACGAGTACTCGAGGTTTCACCCAAACCATATCTCTACTAGTTCCAAGAAACCACTGGATTTTTAGACCAAGAGCTTTCAATTTTAAAAATCCATTTCACTAATTTAAGGCCATTTTAATGAAATAATTCTCATTTCAAAAACCCTTTTTTCATTTTCAAAAGTGCACTTACACCAATCAAAACCAAGAAAAAACCCAAATTACAATAAATCATCAGGATGAGGAACTAAAAATTACACTTAACTTGGTGACATGGTAGTGAGCCATGCCCCAAGAAAGCGTAAATGACCAGGAGAAGCTCCACCATGTACTCAGACTCCACATGGGTCAGTACTCTATGTGAGGTCATGAAATGACATCGGCCCGCCTCCATTGTCATCCCTCAATCCCAAAACGAAAGCAGAAGACTCAAAAACAAGAATACCCCTGGCAACTCGACATTCGGAATGGGCGAGGGTTCATGACTTCCTTCCCATACCTACCTCTCGAGTCCCGACAGTCCTAATATCCATCTACCGGACACCACAAGTAACAAGGGCCTCCTCTGATACCATTTTGTCAAGAACCAACTCGGGTCAACCCTGAACCGGTCACTCGAGCCGATCCACGACATGGACCGAGGGGCGTTCCCGATCCCCACTGGATGACAACTTGTACCAGGCATCAAAATTTTAATATTTGGGAAAGATTTGGCCCATGAAACAAACAGATAAATAAAAATAGTCGATAATCATAATAATAGCAGCAGAAAGAAAATAAAACTGAAAATACCTCCACGTGACCTTTCAGGACACCTCCCGACCAAAGGCTCACCTTAATCCTATAATGATCAACTCATCCAAGAAAACCAGAACAAGAGGCTGAACCTTCAACTAAAAAGATAAAAAGGTGTGAGCATTAAAAATGATCAGTAGGGTTGCCAAGGTAAACCATAGAATCCGATGTCTCCTTTACCAAAACAATCCACAAACACAAGTTTGAAATATAATTATAAAAGTAGGATTTTCACATTTAAAAATAAGCAACATGTTTTCCCCATTTAAAAACCCAACAGACACTACATACCATTTTCCATAATGATTTGACATTTTATAAATACATTCCAAAATAGATTATACCAATGTTGTACTAGAGTAAAACAAGTAAGAGTGAAAAATGAAAGTAAAATAGTGTATAGAAAGTAAAAAAGCAATGAAAATAATCCAGTAACTGTGGGTGATCCTAAACATAACTAGAAGACCCCTGGACATACTCAGTTTCTGAACCAACTGCCGGAGTATGGTGAAGCTCCAAAGTCTATAGCCAACTGGCCGCGCTATAACTAACCAATCCAGTGAAAATACCCACCTGGACTAACAACAAATCCAGAGGGTACCAACCTGTCTAATCGGGGCTGATCAGAAACCATCACTCGATCATCTAAAAGATGCCTAGGAACCCATGGTGGTTATAACAATACTGTGTAGGTAGGAATGCCCTTACACGCATGACTCATCTCACCGCACTTGCCTTCCCCAAACATGGATGCTTTCTATATGTTCACCCATAAAGGGTTACACTAGACATGAGTGCCTCATATACACATTTAGTCATCTCAAATTAACAAAGTTCCAACCGGGTCATCATGCCATGAAAAACATTAAACCCATTTGAAACATTTTCCAAAATATTAAAGTTGTTAGATGGGAATATAGTAATAAAAAAGTTGTAATTTCAAATAATATACAAAAACATTATACTAAATCTGAAAGTTCCAAACTGGCCTTTAATTCCAAAGTCTCCAATGTATTTTTTGTAAAACATTTCAAACTCTAAATGAAAAATACACAATGTTTTTAAAAAAAAGTTCATACAATTATCATTCTTTGAGATGGAGGTACCAAACAGGTCGCCACATTACTTACACAATTGAATCAATTATTTGAAAACACAAGTGTTTATAAATGGACCATTATCTTTACATAGCCAAAAACATTACCCAAAATATCACACAAAAAAACACATTTTCATTTCCAAGTCAAATAGTCATATGCTCAAAGACTTCATTTCATTCCATTTAAAAAACCACACAAAGAACCCAAATCCGTTTAGAAATCAAGAATAATTTTCACAAAATTACCATTCACTTTTAAACCAGACCTAAACGCACACAAAAAAAAATCCAAACACATTTCGCACCATTGATATGATTTGATAAACCAAGTAAAAATTTTATAAAACAACTTGAAAAAGGGAATCACAAGGATTTATATTCTAAAACCCCACTCAAAACCCCCTTTGTGAATTAAGTGCACACCAACACCATACCAAAACACAATTCTCACCACTTTCATAGTTGAATAAAAAATTTTCACAGTTCATGAAAAATCATTAAACAGTTCAAGATGGGTTTTTTTATCAAAAACGCCCCTTTTTTTTATAAACATACTACAAATATTAGATGGAAACTAAATTCCTTTTGAAACTAATTTCATGCCAAATTAATTATTCACAAAACAATCCAAATTAATTACGTAGGAAAAATAATTTATTAAATAAACACAATTATAAAAAAAAAATTAAATAACAAACATTCTAAATTAATTAAACAAGAAAAATTGGTTCATCAGATAACATTTATATACAAGAACCATTTAAACACAATAAAAGAATTATTTCAAAACGAATCTAAAACTTGTTTATCTAACATAAAAGCTTTGAAAAAAACTAAGTACTATACTTATGGAGGTGCAGAAGATATTTCAAAAATTATTTAAAACACACATGTGTCATGAGCTGTGCGGGAAAGGAAAAATTCAGAAACCGCCTACCTCAAACAAGTGCGGACACAATAGAACTTAAACGGAAGGGAGAGAGAAACATCGTACACCAATCGAACACCCGAAAAGATGATAACAATGCAAGAATTACCAACCGTAGCATAAGGGTTCCAAAAAAATTAAAGAAAAAATCCAAACTAAGGAATATACTAAGGAGATTATTATTGGAAGGAATGGAGTTGTGGGTCACAGGGATCAGGTTCGTTGGAGAAGAATGCAAAGGGGACAGCTGGCCAGAAGTGCGGCGAGGGGGTGGGTTTGAAGCACATCTTGGCCGGAGGTATGACGGGGCGAGGCCGCTGGCCGAAAATGGAGGGTGAGCGTGTAGTGGGGCAGGGCGTTAGGCCAAAGGAGCGGAAGGTGGCAAGATCAGGAGGGTGAGGTGAGGCTGGCCAGGGCGGGGTCCTGGGTGAGTGTGGTGAGGATGGGGTTCAAGTGTAGTGCGGACTGAGGCTGGCGGGGTGCCGCCAGGAGGAAGGTGGTTGGACGGGGGAGTCGGCGCAAAGGAGAGGACTGGGTGGGGGGGGGGGGGCTGGTGCGTGCGGACAGGGAAGGGGGATGAGGGGGTAGATTATGGTTTATATATATTTTTATTTTAATAAAATAACAATAGTTATAATAATAAAACTAATTATAATAATAATATAAAGAATAATAATAATTATTAAAATAATATAAACAATATAATATTATTATTATTAACAACCATTCTTTTTAAAACATAATACAATTAACTATCATATTCTAGAAATCGGGTACCCGTGCGCTCATCACACGACTTAAAAAAACATGCACACAAATTGCGCGCCTCAATGCAATCCTCTTGGGCACCTACACAAGCACCTAGGGAAACCACACCACCACTTCTAACCAAGTGGTTCTCGTGCATGGCTCTGAAACCCACCAAAAACATTACACATCATCAATTTTTAAACCGGGTCCTAGCCTGATCATTAACGCGAGAACGCGGAGCCCATAAATAAATAAATAAAATAAAATTTGAAAGTTGGGGTGTGAACGAGATTGTTGCATTTTTTATTTAAAATTTAAATATTGTGGAGAGAGAAAATTATTAATGGAGGAATTTTCTCAACATTAATGGATGATTTTCTCCTATTATTAATGCAGAGTTATTCCCAATATTAATTGATGGAATAATGAATTTTGACCTCATTAATAGAGATATGGACACGATGTCTATATAAGAGGATGCAGTAGCATGTTATAGAATATGTCCGGACAAAGATGTAGCTTCCAGGAGAGAATGAAGAAGGGGGTGTCACCATTCCGGTTTCCCATGTGTTGAGGATGGCAGATAGTGAGATGATGAAGATGATGACATGTGATAATGGAGAGAGAATTGTCGACGAAAATATGAAAATAGGTTCATGATGGAGCCATGTATAGAAATTCCTCTTGGTTTCTGAGATCAAGAGGCGTGTCCCGGTTGTGATGATCAATAGTACATCGAAATTGTATGTTCATGAGTGTGGGGGTGTTGAGAGAGAAATCCTTCAGGTGAATTGTAAAAGGCCTTTGGGTGTGTTGTAAAATGCCCTCGGGTGTGGTGATGTTAAAAATTCCTTAGAGTTTGGTATGATAAAATTCCTTCGGGTGATAAAAGGCCATGGGGTGAATCTTCTCTTGTGTTTTTTCTGCAACGACTTCCGCTATGGTGCCAGGCTCTGATCCCCACTATAGTTTTTACTCACTCGGGGAGGAGGAGGAAATTCCAGTGTTGGTTAGGGTATTCTGGGGGAGGTTTGATCTGGGAAATCAGATTAAGCCGATGAATGGGAAGTGGCATGTGACACCAGTTAGATGCACTATAAGGAGGAAATGGAGGCTAATGGTGGCTAGGGTGGACGGTGGCCACACTGGAGTGAGAAGGGGAGACCAACGAAGGTCATCACTGAAAGGAGATAGTTGTGGAGGAACATGTGGTGGCTAGGAATTATGGTTATGGTAGTGGATCATTTTATGAGATGGGTCACCAGGTGAGTGAGGATGGAGACTGGCTCAGATCTCATAGGATGGATATCTCCTCGAACGAAGTCTGAAAACGGATGACCCGATCTCAAGAGAGGGTAATCATTTGGGATCTGCTGCTGGTTCACAAGGGGGAGGTCATCAATTTTTGGTTAGGTAAAGCTGGAAGCTATGACCAAAAGAGTTGGTGAGGGGTGATCAGTCAAGTGTAAAGGAGGATTCATGGGGTGGGTATTTAGTTCCCTTGGCTGGCCAACTGATGTAGCGGTCCATCTATAGATGGCCTGCTTGAGAGGTCGTCAGGTGGTTGAGCCAAGGGGAGGAATATGTACTAGCCTCACCGCGATTGGATAGGTGTGCGCCTTCATGGCCCAAGGTGGAATGGGTGACCATGAGGGTGGTCGATAAGTGGGGTCCCTCCATTGAACATTTTATTTTTTTATTCCCCTTTTCTTAGTCAAGACAACACAAATTTTTTATATTGGTCTGCAAATACTACCGACCCCATCCATTTATTTTATTTGTTTTTTGTGTTCTTTCAGAATTCTATTGAAAAATACATTATTCATAATAATAAATATTATTATAATTAATAGTAATGAATATTATTTTAGTTAAAACACATTGCTATTGTAAAAAAACTTTTCAGGTATCCTATTTCAACCACCATGACTTTGTAAATTCCAAATATATAACTCATATTTGGAAAACAAATTAACACCAGAAATTTCCACATCCAAAAATAAAACACAAAATACCCATAAAAATAATCAAATGGCCATAACATGGCCACACGAACTTAGATCGACTCATGGTTGATACTATTGGGACCAAAATTAAATACTCTACTTAAATTTAATGAAAATTTATTTTGTTGGGATATGAAAGTTTACATTACTCACTCTAAAACTAATTTTAGTTATCAAGGTCATAAAGGAAGTATCTGGGATGGGTATTTTAAAATATTTCATCATCGAGATGAAGATACATCTCATATCCAACAATCTGAGCCTCGTTACCATCTGATTATGTCACATAAATTAAAAGAAACAAAAAAATCAAAAAACATTGTTTTTTGATCTAATGTCATGCAAGAAATCTTCCTATCACTAAAGATTGTTTCTTAAAGTATTGGAATCCAAAACCCTATAGATAATAAAAACATGGTTAAAAATAGTAGGAACATCGATCGTGAAATTCTGGGGGTGCTAGAATGGGGATCCGATGAATCCTTCAAGGTTTTGGTGATCATCATGATCCTCTTCCTTTGATACATGAAGGTGTTCTTTGATTCTTTCTCGAAGAGAGAATTTATCTCCCTAGGAACTTAGAAGAGAGGAGAGGCTTTCATTCCAATAGAATGAATAGTGTATCAAGGGATTCTCCTCTCCTCCTTCTACAATGGGTGAGTAGATTACCAAAAAAGGGTTCCACAGCCACCAGAATAAAATGCCTAATAAACAAGTAGTATGTAATACATGAGAACTAAACTACATCATAAATAATATTTATATTTTATCAAATACTTTTAATATTTATAAAATATACTATGTGATAAAACTGATTCAATAGATCAACCCATAATTCTTTATTAATATTAAAAGAACATGTAATATTAAAATAACATTCATTCTATTAATATTATTTCTCTTATTTACAAAATATGAAAATAAATTAATAACTAAAATATATCTAATTATTCTTAACATGACTAATAATGAATTTATTTATTTATTAATGATCTATAACTTAGACAACACTCAAACCCTAGGGTTAATCCCACCAAGTCTGATTTATCTATTAAACTGAATATAGGGGATTCTTAAATAAGCTATTATTTGTGACCCTCTGGGATCTTATCTTGATAGTAGTGAAAAAATACATAGTCCAAGAGCAGAGTCTAGCTACCCATCAAAGCCCCAAAATAAATAAGTAATGTCATAGCAATGACAACCAACCAATGAACATGAAATAGATAATATATTCTCTTTGTCTTTAGATATATCATTAAGAAAGACACAAAATTATGTCATTCCCCATTTATTTCATTATTATTTTTTATCTAAACGGATGGATTTACTTTCAACTACCTTAGACATGTTCTTATGAGTATACTACAATCGTGGTCAACAAGTTCTGAGAAATATTACTTCATCAACCTGGAATTTAAAAATCATTTCATGACCATTGAACCAGTGCTATACCACCAATGATGCACCCAAGACACTTTTCATTGCCCAGATTACATTATCTTGGTATTTTTCTTACATTTATTTACTCAATCAAATGGAAACACTGATAATGATCTCATGTTAGGTTACCATTGCACATTTCCATAGATAGGAACAACCAATGACACCTAAATTCTGATATTTTCCTACTGGAGGGCCAATCCCCATGATCACCCAACTAGAGATCACTGATTTCGAACTTCATGAGAATATATCTTAATGCTTATGAGCCTCTGACACATAATATTTGAAAATATGCTATGTCCATTCAGTAAGATTATTCTAAACATTATGGAATTTCTTTAATATTAACATTATATTATCTTGAGGTTCACATTATATCCCAGGGTCTTCTATTGACCTTTGATATGACAATTAATCTATGGATATTCCCATTAAATAGTGTATATAGAAATATATACACTATAGTGGTAAGAATACATCATGTATATCAAACTGAATATACAATTTTCCATAAAAAATATTATTCAAGTTGGGTTTAAGGAACCCACTATTACAACACCGAGGCCCTAACTCACATCAAGTATCTTTAGATAATTAATTATAGTAAAATTGTCATTAATTTAATAAATTTATCATTTAAAAATTAATAAAAATATGAATATTCATTGAAAACTCGTGGGAGGTCCTTATTAAATTGGTACCAGAACTAACAGTTTGCAGGGGGGACCATAATATTCTTCCCATATAATCAACATCCAAATCCCTAACACACGACCTTGATAATATTTTCTATAAAATTTAATTTTTAATTTTAATGATTATAGTTATCACTGTAATTTATTACCTAAAAAATGGTTCATTACCATAAGTAGATGGAATCTCGATATCTCCTCTAGCCTACCTTCCTGAAAGAACCTTTTAAATGTTTAATTTTAAAATTCCCTTGGTAAATATCCATCAACTACCTAAGCCAGAACAATGCCAAATTATAATTAGGTACATTTGAAGATGAATATATATAGGGGGTAGAGGTAATAACTCACATTACCATTGAATTATCCGTCAACCATTTACCTATATCTAAGGAGAACCATAGTGATCTGGGTTGGAGAATTTTTTCCTTTGCGCCATAAAAATGGGTAAAACATTGTCTACCAATTTTTAAATCCATAGGGGGAAGAATTATAGTCATTCCCTAAAAGGACC